>CM024753.1:53009049-53658192 GCA_014218235.1 Colocasia esculenta | reverse complement strand
GACATTCCATCTGAGAAGTGGATTGTTGTTTTTTCTATTGATTTTTTATTTAAAGTAAAAGTGTATAAAAGCAACAAACATAAAGATCAGTTTGTGAATTAATAAGAATTAGGGGAGCTTTTCTGTATCTGATGAAAGCATAAGATGTGAAATAATTCATATTGTTTTTCTGTATCTCCTTAGTAGACTTTTTGGTTCAGATCCTCTGGATTTTATGTAGTTCAGTTCTTATACAACTTTAATTGTGTATTTTTATCCATTTTTGCTGGGGCTTCCCATATGGATTTTTTTTTCCTTAGATAACCCACTCTTTCTCCTGCTTTCACTTTTGTTTCTGTGAAATTTCTGAGGGCAATGTCTGCCCGGATGGGACAATGTTATCAGGATGCCTTTCAAACATTATGTTGCCACTCCTCCCCCTCTATATGCACCCCAAAAAAAAAAAATTTACAATCGCCTAAGAGGGGATTTCTGGTTCAATCTCCGTAAAGGGCAGCGCTTTATAACATTTACAGACTGCTGCCCATTGAGCTAATGGAAGGTTGTTCATCTTCCACCTGTCAGCCATTTTGCCTATTTCACCACCAAGAACATCTACTTTTAAATGAACTAGCTGGGACTTTGCAGGACCATGCACCAACAATTGGATTGCAGGGAAATAATCTAAATCATCCTCCCACCATTTCCTGGCACCTATTTATCCTGGTGAATAGTCTTATGTGTAGTAAAGTCTATGTGTAGTAATATTATTTTTCTTCTTATTTTCAGGAATCAAATGAAATTGTTGAACTGGATGAGAGTATCAAACAGAGTGAACAAATTACTGATGTGGATACTGTAAGTACACCTGTATATTAATTTACATCTTTTTAATGTCTAAAAGTCAAGAGGTAGATTAAATTATAAAAAGTGTCATATTAATTATAAAGTGACATTAATTAAATTCTCTATATGTGTTTCAAAATACATTTTCAATTACATGTTCTTCCAGTAACATTACTCCATTAAAAAGAAGTATTCTAGACAATGATCGTGAAGAAGATATATCTATTGACACTGTTCCTGCACAACATTCATGCAGCAAGATGAAAAAAATTAAAATTGAAAAAGAAGACGTTTGAAGTTGAGATGTCATCTATTGTTATGACTATTTGTGAATTAAACTTAAACGACAAAGGAAAAACTTTTGTGAATATTTTTTATTTATTGACATTTCGAATTTATCACTATATATATTTTTTATATTTCTTACTATGTTGTTAGATATGTTGTTTCTTTTTTATATAGATAAAGATGTTTAGAAAGTTATATTTTCTTGACATCTAACTTGAAAATTTATATCCATATAGAATCTTGGACAATTTTTTTTACAACCATCGTAAAAAAAATATTCATGACTAAACATTTAATTCAATCTAAGTTTAATATAAAAGATATTTATAAATAGTAACAACTAACTACGTTATCTTTTTAAGATAATATTTTTTAATTAATACTTAAATATTTAAAAAAAATTCCGTGCATCGCACGGGCAAAGAACTAGTCAGATAAGAATTCAAGGTCTTCCGCCATGAGGGGGACGGGGGGCTTGTAAGTTAAACAAACCGAACATAAAGTTTCTGTTGCAGGAAACACCTACACCTGATGGTTAATCACCACATGTTCATTTCGAGTAACATTGACATCATTTATGAGCAAGTGAGGAAAGGGGGTGACGGGGAGGGCAGCACCCTAGAAATTTTTATCAGCCGGAAGATGACGAACCAGAGATAGCTGACATAAAACTGTACAGCCGTCACATTTATAAAATATAAACACGGTTCAAACTATGGAACATTTTTTTTTCGTTTGCCACACTGAAGGGTACCAGCTTCCAAAAATACTTCCCAGCGTAAGAGCACGACAAAATGAGCAGAAGGGAGTAAACCCATGTCACCTTGCCATTCGGGATGAAAGGTTTCAGTCGGAACCTAAGTGGATCGATCATGCCGCAAGAAACTTACCTTTTGAACTTGAAATCTACTTGAACGACATAACGCATTCGAATCTGCTCCACATTGTACACAATGTATTCATTATACAGTAAGCAACCCTGTAGCAGGTGCAATACCAGCGTAAGAACTGTATCCAACCAAGAATGCAGTTTTTTGCCAAAATTCTAAGAACAAATAATCACCCTACCTTTTCACCCTGGTTCTCTTTGGGTTTGCCAAGTGGAACAATAACACCATCATCAAGGGCTCGAAATTCTGATGAATCTGGCGCTGTTGCACCAACTCCTTTTGTGCTGGAGCGTATTGAAGACATTGTAATGACATCAGAATCAAGCAATACATGTGGTTGAGAGGTTCTGTATGCATCACATGGGAACTGCGAACTTTGTGTGTTAATCAAGGGGGGTGATGACACCTGTCTATGACAAATTCCTCAGGGCTAACGCTATCACTACAACTGTACGAGTACTAATTGATGTGGGGGCGAGAAGTGTAAGTAGTCACTAGTCGCCACTTTACCATCTGATAATTATGTGAAGATTGAGGCCAGTTATGTCGTTTATGAAGTGTTCATACAAATAACAAACTTCTTAATGCCTAAACTAGGAAACGAATTGAAGGATTATATGGTATTCTACCATCATTTTACCGAGGAAACACAAACAAAATTTATGACAGATTAGATTAGCAAAAAGAGGATATCTTGCAAATCTGTATCATATTAGATGAAATAAACTATGGACAGGATTGGCTGATAATCATACCACTTTACAAAAATAACGAAAATTGAGTATATTGCACAAATACTATGAAGACAAGGTGACTTCATAGAAAAAACATGAATCTACAGAGCTCATGAATAGTCGGAAATCGAAACCCTCACACCGCCTATGAATATATTTGCTCCATGTGGACCATAAAATCCAACAAAGTGCAAACATCTACACTAACAGAGGCTAGGGAAGTAGAGTAGAGCAAGGCACGACAAAGATGTCTTACCTCTACATGCCTATACAAATGCTTGTATTTTTCAAACAAATGCATTTTCCCCATTTTTACTTGTTCCAAGGTGGTCAATGCCTAGTGTAACAATGCCTAATGCCTGTTTCTCTAACATGATGTGACCTTGTTTTTTTCAATTCTTGATCTTCCCTAAGGTCATCCACAGGTTATATGAGTGCTTCATACAAATTAACCTTTACATATGAGAACATGATTAGTATTGCCTAAGTCTTACTCATTGTCTAGGATGCTTTGTTTATTTTCCTCCTACTTGCATTTTCTTCCTTCATACTCGCATTTTCTTCCTTCATGGTTATTTACGACTCAAATAGTGACTAGGTATTTGAAGCAGAGGCAAGTGCTTGGTCACCTAGCTTGCTTCTTGACATTTACATAGGTGTGCATGTCATATATATATATATATGTGAAGTGGGTAGTGCTACGCATATATATTCAAGAAAAAGATAATGTACAAGGGGCCCAAAAGCAAAGCCCAAGAAGGCTACCCCTAAACACCTATACAACAATAACACATTTAAATGGTGTGAGAGAATACAAGAATGAGACCCCATTGATAGGTGTGCATGTCATATATAATAATATCTGAACTTTTTGAGTTTAATTTAACTCTGATAAATATCATGAAGATCTCCAGGCCATTGCCTAAGCATTTGGAAAGCACCCTTGGTTGCCTCATGCTTCCGACTCCATAGGCAAAGACTTTCCTAGAAAGAGTTTTAAGTATGCTAGAAGTAATTTTGTCTTAAGTAAGCTAGTTGAATTAAGGAAGACAAAAGACAACCTTAGTTTTCCCTCTGGCAAATTATTAGCATGATAATCAGCCCTGAGTTTCTCTGCCATATTACCTAAAGCAACCTGCGAGATAAGCAAAACATCAAACCATGTCAGCCCTCCTCCGGCAAAGTATATGATAGTCTCAGAGACGGCACTCAGTCATATTACAGTTGTTCATATACCTCGCACAGAAGCAGCACTCCAGATGTAGATGTAGACGTCGCATAGCAATAATTTGCACTTTTTGAAAACATATCAGCAAAATAAACACCCTTTCCAAACATGTAACCAGTGACAGGTGCCTCTGGAGGAGCTATCCTCAACCCTGTTGAAGAAAAATCCAAATGCCATCATTATCAAAATAATGTCTCACTAGCATCTATGCTAAGAAGATCCAAAAGAACAACACAGCAGAGTTACTTTAATCCACCAGAAAATAAATTGCAAAAAAAATACACATGCAGACAAAACAATCTGAGGCGACATGCAGAAGACAACATAAATGCAGAAAAATGCAGGAGACTTGAGAAAGATAGTTGGATGATTTGGAATTTAATCATCTGACTTCGGAAGAGGCACTGATGCATATTTTATGGCATGTCTGTAAAACTGTCAATATATGTAACCATTGAGCCAGTCCCATTGTAGAATTCTAAGCAGAATAGGAAGGCAACTTACAGCAGAAGGGGCCAATCTTATTTTTCACAACAATGTGATAGAATTTTAAGATCTCCTCTGCAAGAAAGTATGTAGACTCCAACAGAATTCCTTGAAAGAAGTTCCTCCATGCCTCTTAGCATTTCTTCCTAGAAGGAATGAGACTGGATCATCTCCAAGGGAGCAAACCCAACCCCGATCACCCATTCCCAGTTCTACCAGCCCTTTTACTCAAATAGGCACTGAGAGTATCCATGAGACTGAAACCCTACTGCCTGTTTCCCTCTTTCCAATAAGGACGTGACTACTATTTCCAGTTATCCATACATGGTAATGGAAGTGAGGAGTAGGGCATAGATTTCTTTGAAAACATTTGGGCTTTTTCTCCAATACATACAGAGAAACAGACGACACCCATATCAGCATACAGCTGTACCCCACCCCCAGAGCACCCCACTGCCAGTCTGCAAAAGCTCCCTCCATAGATTTCTTTGAAAACATTTGGCCTTCATCTCCAATACATACAGAGAACAGACGACACCCATATCAGCATACAGCTGTACCCCACCCCCAGAGCACCCCACTGCCAGACTGCCAGTCTGCAAAAGCCCCCTCCCCCAGGTCCACCCAACTATACAGATCCTCCCCAAAACATCGCCAAGCAACCCCTCAGGGAAGTTAACTCAGCTGTCCACACAATCAACCACCTCAGACATCAATTCAGACAGTTTATCAAATGGTCGGGAAAAAAAAATTGTTTGACAGTCCCATCTCCCACCAACCTTGAATTGCCATAAATATGCTCTGACGCATCCAATGGTGATGCCACAAATACAATCTATTAGAGTGTCTTTGAACATGGAAATAGGTCTTTCCATTATTTTTATTTGGACCTATTGGGATAAAAATGGAAATGAAACAGCACAAGTCCAATTTCATTTTAATTCCATTTTTCTAAGAATTGGAATCAAAATTGGTGTTTCAGGTCTTGTTTCTCCTTTCAACCTATTCATCAGCTGTTGGGACAGCCCACCTGGCTATCCAGGGCCCATCAAATTGCAGTATAGATATTGACCAATAATGACAAAGTTTAAGCATGATGAAAATCACCTTGTGAGAGAATGCCAATCCAATTCGTGAGTCGAGAACCATGCCACAGAAGCATCCTATTTTTCACACTTGAATACTGTACAAGAGGAAGGAACATGATCATACAGCAATACTTGTTCCATAATGCTGAAAGTCACACTGCTAAGCATAATAAAGGATCCACCTTCGTATCATATTTTTCACCTTTCCAAAACGCTCAAGCTCACCCATCCTTGAAACCTTGAATAATGTACGATGTCAACTGTGTAACTTGAATGTGTCTCAGCATGAGTGTTCACCATATACTTCTCTACCTGCAAACAAGAGATGTCTTTTGGCGTGAGTGCTCAGGATATACCTCTCTACCTGTATAGAAGAAAGTCTATCATGTTCCAACAAAAAGTCTAAGACCAAATAAGTAAAGTCCAACATACAAGTATTGCATCTAGACATGATACAGTATGTGATTGTCCAAAGTGCTCAATAATTCCTCGTTCAATGGTTCATAGAAATCCTATAGGACATTTTTAGCATGCCTTGACAATGGGGGCCTCTTTCCACTTCAATTCTCCTTGTGTTTTCAACCCATTTGTGTGTTTCCAAAATCTCACTAAAAGATCCATGAATTTTGAGACACAATTGATAAATGACAATTTGTATTCAGAAGTGTTCCAACAAGCAGACACACATTAGGGTTGCAGGGGGTGCAGCTGGAACAAGGGATCGAGATGAAGAGAGGATCTGGAACAAATATATCATTCCATCCCACACTCCTATCTTCAAACTTTGAATGGCCTAGGATCACCGGACATCCATTTGTTTGAATGATTTCCTAAGAGGAAGGATCAGTTGTGTGCATAGAGGGTCTCTAGGTGAGTAAGTGTGTTGTGTGGGTGGAGGGATACGAGAAGTCCCACAATTCATCATACTTCTTTTGACATTATTGAAATAAAATTGTTCAACAAAAAGCATTCAAGCATATTGAGAACACCACCTCTACTGGTCATATTGTTCAAAACATGGTGGTGCATATGTTTGGGCAGTGGCCACACCTAGCACTGTTGGACGCAGTGGTGGAGCCGTGGAGGTGGAGAATGAGGAAGCCAGAGGGTCCTGGAGAAGAACAGGTTCATGAAGAAGGGGCTGCTCCACCAGGTGCATGACACCAAGGGCCAGAATTGGAGTGATGGTTCAGAGTTCAGACAGAAAGTTCTTGTTCAGTTGTTTGAGCTTCCACATTCGTGGAAGCATTTGATCAAACATTTGTTACCATATGTAGTTTCGAAACAATGGCTTCTGTCATCTATCAGTACTGTGACAAGTGCATGCCACTTAAGCTGTTAGCTCTCTCTTCTTTCAAGCATGGGAGTGGAGGCAGTGACAGGGCAATCAAGAGGGCATGGCAGGGAGCTCCATGATGTTAGTCGCAAGGCAGGTGAGTCACAGCAGCAACAACAAGAGGGTGGCCACAGAAATCTCAAGGTGGGCGATGGCAGCAACAGCGATAGTGATGTAACGCGGGCAGAAATAGTGGCGTCCACCACCGACCCCCTTCCACATCTCTTCTTCCTCTATCTCATGCAGGGGACTGGATTTCAGGGTGCCAGGTTTATGGAAATCTGAAATGTAATCCGGAAGAAAGATCCAAAATATGGATTTCAGTCAACCCGGAATTTATGGACCCAGTCAACAGTGCTATTAGATCCAATTACTAAATTTGGAACAGGGGTGGATCTCGGATCTTGTGATCCATTGACCCCCTATCACAATATATGTGACATTTATTCATAGGGATTCAATGTGAAGTACATGCATTGCTATAAAGCATTCAAAATCCATCCTATTCTACACAATGCGCTATATTCTTCATATCATTACATATCTTCCAATAATAAATTGTGTTCCATTGTATACCATCATCACATATATCGCCATAACCAATTGTGTTCCCATCATATATCAGCATATATTGATAAGGACTAATCTGCCCTTCTTTAATTTCCTCGCAATCAATACTCCTCAAAATTTTCATATTATCTTCGGTACCCTCTAAAACCATATATTTTACATTTTCAACAGAACAATCTCCCGGTTCTGCACCCTGCAGCATTGGAAGCAAAGGGACCTAAATGCACACTTGAAATAATATTACCTATGATGGGCACATACATAAACATATAAAGAATATGGAGCATAAAGTAAAATGCAAAATATTCCAAGATATACATACATGTATGTGTGTGATTGGTGGCAGGCATGCTCCAAATTAGATAGTTTATCATTTTCAAGGAACATATGGTTAGATATGTTAATGGATACTAGTCGAGACCGACAATGGCCCTATCCTTATGTTTATCCTTCGAAGGAAAAGCATAATTATCATCACACATCCTTGTCCTTGCAAATTATTGGACATATACAGGGAATCAAAACTCGGCCAACTCGGGATCGGATCGCCCGAGTGGCTCGGTTTTGGCCCCTCCGATCCGAGCCGGGGTAACCTGTCCGGTCCCCTGCGCTCGGATCGTTCGGGCTCGGCTGGGCTCAGCGGGATCGCCGAGCCCGGGCCGGTCCGCCGCGGATCGGCCCGGACCGGGGCGATCCGAGCCCCAACGGCTAGTTCAGAACTAGCCGTTTTCTAGCCGTTGGGGACTGTTCCCCAACGGCCAGAAACGGCTCTTTGGAGCCTTTGGAGGCCTTGGGGGTCTATATAAACCCCCCAAAGGCCCCCAATATGTTCTAAACTCAAGTTTTGAGTTCTCCTCCCCTCCTCTCAATATTTTGGGCATTCTCTCTCTCTCTCGGGCGCTATTTTGCACTATTTGGGAGGCGATCTCATCTTTCACACTCTTGGGATTCTTGTTCGACTATTCGGGCTCTCTCACACACACTCTTGGTCCGAACTCTTGGCTGCGATTCATCTCCCTCTCTCTCATCCGCAAAAAAAAATATTTATTTTCTGTTTTTTATTATTTAACTTCTTTTTTTGTGTTGTAAGTGATGGCTGCCGAAAGTGGTGCTGCTCCGGCTCCCCATTCTTCAAGCAACCCTCCTAGCACCGATCCCGCTTGGGCTCATGGTATCGTTGTGGACATGGCTCGAAGGAAGGTCCAATGCAAATATTGTAACCGGGTCTTATCGGGCGGCATATTTCGTTTGAAACAACATCTAGCGTGAATTAAAGGTGAGGTGGCACCAAGCTTGAGAGTTTCTGCTGAAGTTCGAATGCAATTTTGCCAATATATGAAGGAGAAAGAGACATCCAAAGCAAACACTAATAGAAGACGGCAACAAATCCGGAAAGATTTGTCTGCCCCTCCTCGAAGGTCCGTAGATTTACCAAGAGGGAGACAATTCTTTGATCTTGATCAAGATGAAGAAGGTTAGTAATTAGTTAACTTACTTTTGGAACATTTATTTTACTTTAAGGCTTTAATCACCCTCCGACCCTCATTCTATTTCTATCTCATATTATAGAACAATTCGTCGGGCATCGGAAGCAAGTCGAAGGTCTAATGCGGAAGAGGACTATCTCCGACGTACCGGTCATCACGTTGGTCAAGGTAGTGGCCATGGGGGTAGCGGACAAGGGAGTTCAAGTGCTGGAATGAGTTCAAATATACCTGAGATTCCAGTGGATATCCCTAGAGACGGAGATCCTAGAGTGGGACCAATAGACCCATTTCTCACCAGGCGAAGGGAGAAGCAACCATCCATTTCTGCAGCATTCAAGAATTTGAAAATATGCAAGGAGAAGATAGGGAGAGCGACGTCAAGATGGTTCTTCTTCAACAGCATACCGGCTAATGCAGCAAAAGGACCATATTATGAGTCCATGATGGAGACTATTGGTGAAGTGGGCAAAGGGGTGGAAGACCCTACTTCATATGAAATGTACAACAAATACTTGGATATAGAGGTTGAAGATATGAAGGCATATGTTTCCACATTTGAACGAATATGGGATGAATATGGTTGCACGTTAATGTGCGATGGATGGACAGGTATGTACAAATGTTTGGCTAGTTAATTGTTATTCACTTATTCATTAATAAGACATAGGTTTTAATTTTTCATATGGAATTGTGCAGGCATTACACGAAGAAGTATGATAAACTCCTTAATCTACTGCAAAGCAGGGACTGTTTTTTGAAAGTATAATATCCTCCGAAGTGTTGATGGGGCCAAAAATGTAATCAAACGGATGCTAGACAATGAGGATAGGGCAATCATAGCATGCAAACAAATGCATGATTATAGACTTCAACTCTACCACTTTGGTACTAGCACGGCACAACGAGCTGCTCAGATTTTGAGTCCAGGTTAGAAGTTACTCATCATATTTATTTGCCTGTAGAATGAGTTGGTTCTATTAATTCTATTTTCTAAAACATTATACATGCTTCATTTACAGCGGATTGGTGGTTGGATCATGGAAGAACTTATGGATATGAAGATTTGGCCTATGTAGCTATTCGGGTTTAAGCCAAACAACGTCTGCCACAGGGTGTGAGAGAAACTGGAGCACATTTGGCTTGATCCACACAAAACAAAGAAACCGCTTGAAGTCTGCACGTCTTGAGAAGTTGGTATTTTGCCACTACAACATGAGATTGAAGCTTAAAAACCTCCAATTAATCAAGCAAGTTCAAGATAGAGAGAAATATAGATCCTCGGGGCAACAACAAGGTGAAGCAACTCCATCGGAGACAATAGATATAGAAGAAGTTTTTAGGAGGAACATCCACTACATGCATGGGTAAATGCAAGCACTTCGGTTCAACCAGAGTTCGACCCGCATGATCGTGCATGGGCTGAAGGTAAATAACCTTTACAATGTACATGCATCATTTATAAATTAATTTATTTCTCATGTTAACATGTTTATGTCTCATTTAGGTGAGCTTGATGATGTGCCTTTGCTTCCGGAGTTTGAAACTCCTCCAGCCCCTAAACGCCAAAAGAAGACAGTGGGTGCAAGAGGAAGGAGCACGAAACATGACATTAGCATTGCAGACTTGGACACGATCGAGGAAGATATAGATGATGAAACACCGGAGCCAAGCGATAATGTTCAATACCAAACTTCTAATGATTCGACATCGAAGACAAGTACTCCTAGTGAGGGATCCGATCATGGAGGAGATGTCCTAGTTGTCAGCAGTGTACCGCCACCGGCACCGCCACCCGACCCTATTGTATTCACCGGAGAGGAATTCACCCATGCTACTCAAGATCAACATCATGGGAGTAGGGAAGGAAGGGAAGCACAAACCTCAAGTCAACAATATGCACGAAAGGGGAAGAAAGTGGCATCTCAATTGCAAGGGCAAGGGCAAGGCCAAGGAGCATCCGAAGATTCGGGATACAATCCCAACTTCATTCCGCATAGACGGAATTGGTTAATGAAGAAGAAGAAGATGCAAGAGGAGTGGGAGCGTCAAGAAAAGCTACGGATGGAGTTTGAGACCATGGAGCAAGCGTCAGATACATCATCTTATGCTTCCACTGAAGGATATTACCAAGGGCAGGGAGGCTATTTGGGATATCCTCAATACCCGGATGCATCATATTACACCGGAGGTGGAGCATATGCACAATCCACTGAGTCTGATTCACATTCACATGACTCATATGAGTCATATGGCTCATATCAAGTGCCTGAAATACCGGGCTACACACCAATCACTATCATATATGCGAACACGGATGCCTATAGTCAATATTTGACTCAATATGAGGCATATTACCAACATTATATGTCTTGGACAGATTATGTAAACCTTATGTCCACACAATATAATGTACGATTCCAATAAATACAATTTTTTCATGTATTTCAGTTCATAAATACAATGTTCATATATTTCCTATTTTTTCATATTTTTTCTATTTTTTTCAATTTTTTTAAGGGGGGCGATCCACCCCCTTTTGCTTGGCCCAACCCGGTCGGGCTCGGCCCGGCTCGGCCGAGCCGGGCTCGGGATCGCCGGGTCGGATCGGTTTTGGGCCGACCGATCCGATCCCGATCCCCGAGATTTTGAACCTTGGACATATATACATAAAAATTAAGCTAACAGATAACATAAGTTCTAGAAAAACATTGTTTGGGGGGTGTCACATTCCTTATTTTTTTTTTTTTTTTTCCGCGGGGAGGGGGTGTCACATTCCTTCTAGAAAAACATAAGTTCTACATCTAATATGCACGAATGAGGTCATTCAAATTAAAACCTATAACATCTTTGCTTATCAAGCACGTAATAAGCATAAAAAGGACTTCACGAATGGTGAAGAGGGGTCAGCTAGTGAGATAGGAGGACAAGACGTGATATGTAAAAGTGAAATGAATGTGATTAAAATTTACTCTAAAAAAGAGTAGCAAATGAGAGCCACTGAAAGGTATTAAGTGGAGAGGGCTCTATTATTTTAAGGACGTCATTTTGGTCCCTTCCCAACATGGAACTATTATAACATATCTAATCAGTTTTCATCGATTACCTAGTCATTACACTGGAATAAACAAGAACAATACATCTCATATAAATAAAGCTAAATAGAAAGAGTGATATACCGTCGCAAATTCCTTGGAATCAACTTCTACCGGTGTCAGTTCACAGCAGAGTTGTTGATATTGCCAATACAAAGGATCATCCTATAATATTAAGCAAATGAAAGCAAGCAAGTTAAAAAAAAGGCAGTAAACAGATAACAAGGCAATGAAACAAGAAAGATGGACAATTATCAAAATAATTCGAGATACCGATAAAATTTTCTACTTAGCATCTGCCTAGTTACTAATTTTTCAAGCGATGCATGACCTATAAAAATCAAAAAATTCAAGAACCTAAATGACATGGATAAGACTGAGACACTTCAGCAGAATATAGCACTGATACAAATATTTTCAGAGACACAACTGATTATCTAACAACATGGAATATTGAAGGTAAAGGAAAGTAAAAAAGGATTAGAAGGGCTTTTTTGCATACAGAGTCCTAGCAATCATTAAAACAGTGAAAAAAAGAAGAAGAAAAGTTTCATCTGCCTTTCCTTATCAAACTAAACAGTGAAAAATGAGAAAGAAGCTGAGCTCTTAAACTGCATCATATCAAAGAATAATGTTAACCTAGAAACTGCCTAATCTGATGACCAGGGAAGTCCATCCCTACACCCCAATTTGGCACAGCAAAAGTAAGGGAATGGGTTCAGTAAACCCTTCAGGTTGCACGGCAAACTGAGTCCAGAATGATGTAATGCTGAATTAGTTCCAAGAAAAGAATTTTTCAAGGATAATGTCTTGTGAATATTCAACTAACAATATAAGCTCTCTCCAAAAGCTGTAAGATGAACCTTAGGCCCATATTGATCCAGGACAAGGAGAACCTCAGAAAAATATGATAGAAACAGAGGAATATCCATGAAGATAATAATGAGGTTCCTGAAGATCATAATGGTAATCGCAATGATCATCATCATATAGTTTTCAATGCAAGCTAAAAAGGGTTGACACATGAATTCATATTGACACATAGAAGATTCAAGACTCTGGCATTCGAGGGAGGTAAAAGGTGGTGTGCATCTATCACAATGTGCACATGTGCTTTTGTGGTTGTGGTTTTTCATGGTAATGATGTTTTGGCTTTTGCTGGTGTTTTTTTTTCTTTTAAGGAAACGTGGTTGGCACCACAGAATAATGGAGAGAAGAAAGGAATGTACAACAGTACAAGTATAGAACAAGACCTTTACAAAATGCCATCCACAACCCCACCCCCCAAACTCCCCAACAGCAAAAAGAGCTGGGAGGTAGAAACCCTGCTGCACATTAAGTGTTTAGCCCATAAATAAGCCGATTCTCTAGCAAATGAAAATATACTAACCTCCGATCTCACTTCCCTTCTGAAAACCCTATTGTTCCTTTCCCTCTGAAGCACCCAGAAAATAGCGTGCAGGATGCACCACCAGATTTCTGAATCACCCTTCCGGCGTTATGGAGTCTTCCACTTTTGTTGGTGCTGTTGAATTTAAGAAGGAATCCCTACTACTCCCCATTGAACTACTCTTATCTATATCCAATAAAATTGCTGGTATGATGCACCTTCACTCAGAGAAGAGAGAGTCCGAGGAAGTTATCAAACTGATGCCCAACCCCCTCAAATATTGTGGCATAAACAATAATCAAAATGTTAGTTGCAAGAACAAATAAGAATTGCCTACTCGCAGCAAGTGCCAGTTCCTAGTAGTTGATCCATGGATTGCAGAATCGGCCGATCCAGATCAAAATTGGCCATAACCAATCTGGTTCTGCTCCAAACAGGCAGATCCAGATCTCCCCATGATTTTGAATTGAAACGGCCAGTAATTACATGTGATTATACAAAATCCTGGCGACCCCCCCCCCCCCAATCCATTCCCACGATCCCGGCTGATCCGATTCAATTCTAGATCGGGATGGGGGGGGAGGTCCAATCCCGGACCCCGATCCGATCCGGAATTCCTTGAGTTGATCGGTGTTCAATGGAGTGTAATATGAGCTAGTAAGTGATAATAGTGAATGAGATTTCATTACAAACATATTATACCACGCCTTCAATCCTGACACTATCTTGATGGCAGACATAAGAAGTATCCTTTCAGACCTTGACTAAATGAGCAGTCAAACCATAAAAAGACAAAAAAGGAACAAATGAAATGAATATTATCAGTCTGAATCCATGACTAACAGGAATAAGAAACAGAAACAAGAAAAGTTGCAATTAAGACAATGAATATAGGAAAGGTTAAATAGACATAACTAAATTAAGATTTCAGTTTCAGCAAAGACAAGCTTATGACAGCTTATTGTAATTGAATATGTTAAAAGAGATGCAGGATAGAAGTCTAAAAAAAGATGTGGTAATCAGTATGAAACATGTAAACAAGAAAAAATATAAGCGACAGAATTTAATAAGGAAAAATATGAGCAGCTTAGAATCTAAGGTCCTAGGTGACACAGACTCAACAGAGAAAGAGACCACAGTAAATATACATAACTACCACTAACTAAATGATGCCCCGCGACCTAAGTGACATGTAAGAAAAAGCGATAACATTAAGCATACCAGGTTGTCCATATCATCCAGAATTTTTGTGGCAATCTCAATTTCACCTAGTGCTTCAACCTACAAGACAGAGAAAGAAATAGGCCAATCTAAGAACATTGGTTAATTACAATAAACTCAGTAAACAAATTTGTATTCAGGTGATTCGATTACAGAGACATCAAAACTACAAAAGTATAGGCACTAGATGATCTGTGAGCAGAAGCAATATCACAGAAATCTATTGTTACAAGAAAAAATATATATTTAGTATCTCTAAGGGGTAATAACCACTGTAATAATTTTACAATATTTGATTGTGGTGCAAATATTGTGCTTTTCATTTTCTGGACAATATAGCTGTTTCTTTATTGTCTGCTTTCTCAGTTCATATGATCATCAGTTGAACAATCTGTCTGGGCCATTAAGATCCAGAGGCAACACTTCAAGCCCAGCATATAAAATCATTTTTTAAAGTTCAATATCTAAATTACGAAGCAAATTGAGTGGATCCTACAAACTCAATTTGAAGCTGATACCCTCCTTTTTTTCCTTTATATTCTTGGTGGTGTTGGCGGGGAAGGGGGTTAAAAGTTCTTGCTTTCTTCATTTACAATTAAGGATCAGGACCTTCCCACCAAGCCAAAACAAGACAGTGTTCGCAAAACATCATGTCATTTAACTGATCCACACATCCTTTTGTTTCGAACTAATGCACGTAAATGTAAGCACACCAACACATAGAATATTAGAACCAAGAGCATTATTGTCGTAAAAGCACATGAAAAAACTAATGAACTCCACCTTATAAAATAAGAGTTGCATCCATAAAACTGCTTGTTTAGAAAAGGTGAATCATTGTTATGATTTTTCAATACATAAGACATGGAGACAGAAACTAATCATCTTGAAAAACAGTTCACTCTGAATAAAAGTGATGAAGAAAGGTACCCACATTTAGAAAAAGTTGAACAGGGGAACTACTAAAATCTTATCAATGTACAGAAGAATTACACATCCATGTTAATGAAGTGACAATGTTAGATGAAAAGCAAAACTTCCTTATCCTTTCACACAAAAAGACAATTTACTTCATCAGGTTAATGTCAATTCGACTAATAGTTTGTCCACAAGTGAATCAAGTAGCAACTGAGCAACATCTCCAAAATAAAACCAAATTTGCTTAGTTGGATGATGATGGAATCAAAATTGAGTTTGATGGTAGAAATGGGTAAGCAACTGAAAGAGGAGTAATTACCATTTCCAATTTGCATTTCAGCTTGTAGGGAGTGTCAATGACAAACTCACCTGTTATCAAACATTAGGAACATTTGAGTAAAAAAAAAAAGTGTAAGAAATACAGAAACACTTGAGGAACATTTCTATCAACTGAATTATTTTTCATTAGTAGTACATACGCATCTTCTTGAAGCCAAAGTCGTGGGGAATCACAGTGTAAAATTCTCTACAATAGAAATTGAAGTTAGATAGTGTAAACTATCAAGCTTGATCAAAGAAGCTGCATACATCTATAGAGACCACACATTAAAATAGAACAAAAATTTCTGCATCAAACCAGTCTGCTAAAACACATTCAATCACATTCATCGACAGGTTGCCACTCGCAGTCTTGCATATACGAAGTGTTTAGATCCTTAACAAGCATGCATTTGCAGAAATTAACATGCAAACAACAAGAATCAAGAAATGCTCAAAGACCCAGTTGATAGATATCCAAGAAAACTGAGTTTGCAGGAGAACTAACAAAATCTCAAACCATTATTTAATGAGGTTGACACATACAAAATTTTCTTCCAAAATAATACTTTCCTGCAATTAGATAAATGAGATGAAATCAAAAGGAACTCCAAGGTTATCATGTTATGCCTGTAAGGTTATAATCCACAGGAAAAAGAAGAAAGAAGCACCATTATTCATTTATGAATGGTCATATGAAAGCAACCTGCCACTAGTGGGTATCCAATGAAAACAACGATCAAAACATTTAGAATAACTAGTTGCCTATACAGGAACTAAGATGGTTGTGAATCCTAGAAACAGAACAAATAAAATTGATCGGAGAGCTCCCACTTATAATTCATATGATTTTTTTTAAGCCTTAAAATCTTCCCAAAATCAAGTGACTGCCAAATCATGCATTCTCACTAATGCCTAAACATTTCTCGATAAGTATTATTCTATCATTTGAGGACATTGGCCGGCAACAAAGTAGTGAAAACCTAAAGGGCAATCTCAAAGCCATAACATTAGTATTAAATACAAGAAAAATAGTTAATCAAAAGACAGGCACTTCTCTGTCTATGCACCTCAGCATCAGTATTAAGAAAGGCACCTCAGCATCAGTATTAACATGACTAATTCTCCTGTATGAAAGGAATGCATGTATGGAAAATAACAAGGTTCAGTTCATATTTATTTGACAATGTAATGATGTATACTTGCAGTTGCAGTTGCAGAAACAAAGAAATTTCTGAGTTCTACAATGTATGCTAGAAGGGAATAACAAAAGTAGCAACCAGATTTATGTGCTGATCAGCTTTCATGCAATTTAGTTCCACAGCATAACCAAAGAGATTTATCATGTGTTACAAATTCATTTGTTCAGGATTGTTAATTCATGTGGAACTATGCCTGCTTCCATAATCCAGCGCCATCAGCCTGGACAAAGGATAGTTTGCGCCATGAACGCAAATATACACCCAATATGGAAGTAGTAAGCATTAATTCAGCAGAATCTCTAGGGAAGAAAGCTCTTTATGCTACTTCTGAAGTATGTTTAACTTTCATTAAAAATAAACAGAACCATATATGAAGATATCTTGCTAAATAAATAGCTCCTCAAGACTGAAGCATACAATTGACCTCATCAAAATTTAAATTTAAATTCAATTATATGCACAGCTTGATGCTTACCCACTTAAGAGTTCAAGTTCTTTCCTATTTGACTGACCGATGACATTTGAAATCCTCCTAAGAACATCATAGCCCTGGTAAGCACGAAAAAATAACTTACACGAGATTACTAGTTGCATGGATGGCAGTGAATGGTACTGATCAAAAAGGAAGTGATGCATGCATCTGGGAATGATTAATACATAATCAACAATAAATATTTGGCAAAAAATTAAAAATGAATGCAATCGGGTAAAAACAAAGGTAACATTATATACCATGTTGTTCATGAATAGAGAACACAGACAAAAGTATTACAAAACTGAAAAAGAAGTTAACAAAATGGTTAGACTGATAAGTCGTGCTCATCTCCTACTACCACAATGCTAATTAACTGAACTGCATAGGTAGAAAATTACAAATGTAATGTATGTACATAGAAATGTATGTTAATCTACAATCAGACATGAACAAAATACTACTTATACTAATTGAAAAAAACCTCAGGACACCCCTCCTTGTCCAGCACAATCCCCAGTAGAATCAATCTGCTAACTGTTAAAAAAAATATAGGAACAAACCCTCTTGTGAGTTTCTCATTTCGGTGGACTAGGAGGACCATTTTCCTCATGCTCAGGTGTCCGCCTTGTCTAGAGTTCTGTCAGACCACAGGCCAATTATATTGAAGATGAGCCATAAACATGAGAGGAGATATAGCTTCAGATTGGAGTTGTCCTGGTTCCATGAGCAGGATTCATGGAGGTGGTGTCGAGGGCATGGAATGCAGTGGATGTGGGTTCGTCAGCTATGGGTACCTTGGTGAGGAGGTTGAGAGTCCTGAGACACACTTCCTCCACCATGAGAGGTTGGGGAGCTGGGAAAACACTGCCAGGGAGAGAGGTGAAGCTGAGGATTCTGCAGCAGATAGATAGATAGACTTGACAGTTTGAAGGAGGTTGGCCTACTGAACAAGGAGGATAGAGCTGTTAGGACTTCCCTCAAAAAACAGTGTGAAGATATTATTTGCAAGGAGGAAACCTACTGGAAGCAGAGATCCAGAGACAGATGGATCAAGGAGGGTGACAGGAACACAGCTTACTTTCAGCAGATTGCTTCTAGCAGAAAAAGAGTGAACTCCATCTCTTGCATCAAGGTGGGGGGCACTACATTGCGGGATGATGTGGAGATCAGAGACCAGCCAAACGATTTCTACTCCAAGCTTTTCACAGAGGAGGACTGTAGGGGATTGCGTGTACATGAGGACCTCTTACACCGGTTACCTCCTGGTTCTAGTGAGGGACCTGACCGAATTTGCTCAGAGGAGGAGGTCCGGCAGGCAGTTTTCTCTCTTCCTGGAGATAAGGCCCCGAGACCCAATAGCTTTCCTATTGCTTTCTTCCAAAGATGCTGGCATATTATCAAAGAAGACTGTGTGGCTGCAATTAAGGAGTTCCAGGAGAGGAAGGGTTACTTGAGAGGTATACACCAAATACATATTGTTCTTATCCCCAAGAAGAAGGGAGTAATGGAGTTTTTTTATTCTGGCCCATAGCTTGCTTAATGGTACTTACAAATTATTTTCAAGGTCCTTGCATTGAGGTTGGTGACAGTCATGGATAGACTAATGGATCACTTCCAGGTGCTTTTATTAGAGGGAGGCCTATTCTAAACAATTTTTTGGTGGCTCATGAATGCTTGTTTGCCTTGAAGCAGTGCAAGGGGAAAGGATTAGTCTTGAAGCTGGACTTTGAGTAGACGTATGATAGGGTCAGCTGGGATTGTCTATTGCATTGCTTAGAGATGATGGGCTTTGGTGAGAGATGGATTTCTTAGATCAGAGCTTGTGTTTCTTCAACTATCTTTTTGTGCTTATTAATGGGAAAATTTCTGAGTGGTTCCATAGTGGTAGAGGACTCGGGCAGGAGACCCTCTCTCCCCCCTTCTCTTTGTCCCCGTTGCTAGTGTCCTAGGCAGAGGTGTGGGCGAGGGCAGAAGTTGCGGGTCTAATTTTAGGCTTTCAGAGTGTGAGAGGCGGCTCCTCTATTTCACACCTTCAGTATGCGAATGATACCAATCTTTTCCTAACAAAGGGTGCACATGCCTATTATGGTAAGATTTCTTTTGAAGTTACTGGAGGAAGTAACAGGCTTGAAAGTTAATTACAACAAAAGACTATTGGTTGGGGTCAATGTGAGGATAGTGTTATGGGGAACGCTACTACTGTGCTGGGGTGTGGGATTGGCAAGTTCCCTATTACCAACTTGGGCCTCCATCTTTCTCCAAGTGCTTTTAGAGTTTCGGATGGCAGCTTATTATTCCAGATTTGAGACCAAATTGACAGAGTGGAAGGCCAGGACACTATCTTACAGGAGAGGCTTGTGCTTTGTAGCTCGGTCTTGGACGACAATCTACCTACATACTTCCTTTCCACGTTCAAGATCCCAGTTCAGGTGGCCAAGAGGCTTGAAGCTATCAGATGCAGTTTTTCTGACACGGCAGTGGCGATAGGCTCAGAGACTGGCATGATGTAGATTGGGATAGGGTAACCAAGAGCAGATTCCAGGGAGGCGTGGGCTTAAAGAATATTAGAGACTTCAACTTGGCACTCTTAGCCAAGTGGTTATGGAGGTTGGGGGCTAGACAGGATGGTCTGTGGGCTTGTATCATCAGTCAGAGGTATTTTGGGAGATCTAGAGTTTGGGACCTACCTCCTACACCGCAGGTTGGTACTTCTCCACTTTGGTGGGATATTTCTTCTTGGAGGGATATTATTTCTATTGGTGTTAAGGTCCGGCTGGGAAAGGGTGATAAGGCCTTTTTCTGGAAGGATAGATGGTGCGGAGACTTCTTTTGTGAGCTCTTTCCTTGTTTATTTCAGGTGGCTTCACACCCTGAACTCTCAGTCTCCCGGGCCATTGATTCTTTCCTTCCCGGCAATGTGTGGTCTCCCACCTTTAGGAGGGACTTGATGCAGCTAGAGACTAGTAAGTTTCAGAACCTGCTTTCCCATCTTTCTTCCATAATCTTTTCAAATTACGAGGACCGGTGGATATGGCGATGGAAGAAAGATGGTTGCTTCTCGATCAAATCGACTTATAGCATCATTTCTGATGGTGCTGTTCAGCATGGATTACACACTTAGGTTTGGACGTCTAAGAGCCCCCTAAAGGTGAAAGTCCTCATGTGGAGAATATTTCTTGATAGGCTTCCCACGTGTGATAACATGTATTGCTTCCTGCCGGGCAGTAAGACCTCTTCAGTTCTTTGCAGGGTGGAGGATGAGTCTATTGATCACATCTTCACTGGCTGCTCCTATTCCTCTACGGTTTAGAGGGAGATGGCTGCAGAGCCTCCCACTTTGTGATCGAGCATATGATGCTGAACTGGAAGAGACATTGGCCTACAAAGGGTGACAGAACAGTTTGGTGGCTCATTTTGCATGCGACTCTATGGATGATTTGGAGTGAGAGGAACAGAAGGATTTTCTGCAAGGTTGCTCGGGATGCGGACTCTCTTTTTGTTGATATTTGTAACAAAATTAGGGAATGGGCATCAATTATTAGTAATGTGGATCGGGCCAACTCCTCACTTTTTGCTTTAATGGGGGGTTGAGATTTGTTATCCATTCAGGGATGGATGGTGTTGCATAGGTGGGCATGACTGTTTTTTAGGGGGGTTCTTTTTGTTGGTCTGTGCTTGTATACTCTTTTTCTCTGTTATATATTGGTGGTACCACCCACCTTCCAAAAAAAATGAGTAGCGATTTCTGGAAACATCAGTCCAATTTCATCCAGGCAGCACCCTCATTATTCTTTAGTGTATGAATCATATGGATGATCAGCCTGAAACATGGACTTGATAATGCATTCTCTAAGTATAGGATATATGGCAAAACACAAAGAACTGAAGGATTTGGATAAAAAATTTTGCTAGGAGCAAATGTCGACAAAGATTATATGTTTTCATCCAGGCAGCAATATCAGAAATAGATTTATTCGTCAAGGCAAGTCATTAGCCAGAAACATGGGCTTAATAATGCATTATCCTTAGTTTGTGATTTACAAGAGAAATGATTCAAGGATCACAAATTTGCTTGGATATCATTTGTGCATACAGACTGAAAGTACAGATGCACATAGATGCCATGATATAGGATGATGGATGAGATCCAGTCATGTAAATGAGAGAAAACTTGTTAGCAAATGTGTTCTACATTTTACTCTTATAAAGTTCATCACTTTGACATCCAGCTACCTCTATGTAAGTTTTCTTGGCATTTTAAAGCTCTCCCAGATGCAACTAATTGCTTCAAATAAACTTCACCAATTATGATCTCATAAAATGCAATGATCACTATATGATGCAAGAGTATCAACTAAATGCTTCCACATTCAAGACCATAGTTTGGCTTGTTAACCAGTCACTGGAGATACTGGGAAATAACTCGAGCATATATGCATATACAATGAAAAAATAAAACAGAACAAAAAAGGTATGCTCTGATCTCAATCCACTTGCATGCCACATAAAGATAGTTAATGTGTATGGACAAGAAAATTCCACATAAAACAGAAAACCCCTTGTTTTCATCTCTACATAATTTATCCTACAGACAAATATAACACACATCAAGAATTTCATCGTCATCAATGCTTCCCATGACTTTTGCCACAAAGAAACCATAAGAATGAAACCTAAACCCCAGGCATGAGCACAAGCTCTCACCTTTAAAATGTTGATTTGCTAAGCTTACCAAGTGGCAACTTTTCGGCATTATATCCTAAAATAAAATAAGTATGTAAGAAGATGAACATGGAAATTAACTGAAGAAAAAAAGGTTATCAATTTTAAAAATGAAGGCAAGATCTGTTTGTTTAGAATGATTCCAGCAGATGTTTGTAACTTGTATTTTTTGTGAATACCTTCCTGAAAAATCTTCTACAATGTAAAAACTGAAAAACAACCTGCAGCACAATGTCATCAATGGTAAAAGTAAATGGAAATATCTGAATGATTCTGTATGTATAAGCGCCCACACCATACAGAGTTAAAATGCACATGCAAATGTATGTTTAGAAAGAAATCAAATAAACAATTTCCATTTATATGTAGGTGAATAAAAGGATGTCAATAATAGTGACCGCTTCAACAAGATCTCTGAATGCCATGCAGTGTGACTTCTGAGGTTCGAAAGCCAGTGGTTAATTTTCATAACTTTTATCACATGCTATAGGAATGTTAGATTACCTTTAGTTCAAAACTTCTTCAATTTTTCATTATTAATCCACCTTATTATTTAATATTTTAAGATTGAAGATAATTGTCTACAAGATCTGGAATAACCAATTGATACAAAGTGGGATACAATTATGACAAATATGCATAAACAATCGTTATACGATAATCCTCATTCAACAGTAATTAGTATAAATATACACATGCTTACAATATGAACGATAACCCATGTGCTCACTATGCATTACATCTATAAAAAGGGAATGGAGAGTCTCTATTGCAACCAGGGTTTATTTGGAGATGGAAAGAGGGAGAGTTTTAGAGGTTATCTAATGACAAGCCAAAATAATAAATCACATTATTCAAATCATTATGATAATACAACCCTATCTTTATGCACATTTCGTTATGACTACTACATATTTTTTCCCAATTATAACTGCAGATATCTTATAAATGTGCACACCTAATAAATGTTTGGCAGTTTTAAATAGATGTGAGTATAGCATGGATCAATTATGAGATAATGAACTGTGTGAACCAAGAAAAGATGTTATCATGGAGATCATGGCATGAACAAGTAGCTAGTTGAGATGTAAAATGTTAACCTAAGGGTCTATATTCACCCTAGCTCGATGGAATAATCTAAGAATATTTCATTGTTCTAAAATGAAAGGGTTGATACTAAAAGCTAATAAAACCTTGAGCTCTAAAGAAAAGAAGACATATATCACTAACCAATTTCCAACATCTGCTGCTTCATCATGCTGATATTGCATACAAGTGAGATAAACTTTGCAATGCGTGGATCGAGTTTTGTCTCCGAGGCTTACTCGGTACAATGTCATCAGGTTTATTTTTGGTCTGATAAAAGAGTAAAGAATTTTAGAGGGGGAGAAAAAGCACCCCAACGTTCAATTGAATAAATCAGAAAATCTTGTTCCAAAAAATCAGAGTACAAGATATTATGGCACAAAAATAACCACAGAAGATGCACACAAAGAAGAAGACTTAACTGTATCCTTTGTGTTTTCTGGCTCATTGTAGTCCATTTCCAACCAAGTGTACTGCTTAGGATAGCAAATGAAATCTAGGCGATCAGACCAACGGTTTTTTGTTTTGTCAAAAAACTTCATTTCAAACTCATTTATTGCACTTTCTCGAGATGTGAAGGGACCATGCAACTTGTCCTGGCCTTTTACTCCAACTCTACCCCATCTGTTGTACACTATGTATTTACCACCATCATCCGACTCTGCACAGATAGCAGACAGAAGATACAAATAAAGACACAATGAGCTAATAAGGAAAACAAGTTGAAAATGCTGAAAACGAAGACTTATTGCTATATTTGCATTCCAAGCTTGGCATTGGACAATGACATAAAGTATCAGATAATCCATGGAAATTGATATTGATAATAATCATTTACATAACTGAGGTCTTTAATAGCCATTAACTAACCCCATGCAGAAGGACAGGAAACAAAATGTCGTCTCAGAGAAATTCAAATCCTTGAAAAATACCCAAAACATGACAAAAGTGATGCCCCCTAGCAATAGTGACCTTCCCTCTCACACTCAATCCGCCTTTCTGCCCATGTATCTTTCTGCTCCGCTGAACTACATACCAAATCCGCTCTCTAAATGTAGTAAAATGATAAAATAATAATTGCATCAATAACAATAATAGACATATAATCAGCCTATCTCCAAGTGCCAAGAATAATGAGAAGGAAAAAGATTAAGATTGTGTAATCGCAAAAAAAGCTTCTTTTCATTTGATACAACTTCGAGATTGTTTTTTTTTTTTAAGTGGGTGGTACCACGGATAGATACAACTTCAAGATTGTTGAGCAGGAAGGAATATAAAATACAATGGATAGGGGTAGGAATGAGAGGTAGTTACAGATATCAGACTGGAGAAACTATGCAATGTATAATGTTTCTAAGACTTCTTTATTTTTGTGAACATCAAATTAACATCAAAGAATTGAAGGGCAGCTAAAGGCACCCATCTTTAGCAAAAGATTACAGAAATCAAGCATAAGCAAGTAACCATCATATGATTTCCTATAAAATGACACCATTATAAAAGCAGAAAAATAGACCAAGGATCTCCCCCTAAATATCTAAAGAACGACTTATATAGAGCCTTTTCGAGTAATATGGATCTATCATCTTTAGTAAATGTTCAAAGTACGAACCAAGAACTTGCATCACATAAAACTTGTTATTGTTTTCCCCAACATTCGTCTGATTCAAAGTTGCATCGTAGATTTCCTGCCCCTGTGACAGGATGAATGAAAGTCAGGATGCATGCAACAATGCATAGAATCAAGAACCTACAGGAAAACATTAAATTAGCATTCAAAAAGAAGCATTTTTCATCCTGAAATTGAATGTAACAGAGGAAGACAATGTCATAATAGATGTGAGAATTGATGTCCTCGTATAGTGCTTGAAAGCAAGCAAAGTTAGCAAATTGAGATACCAAAAATAAATTTGTGCAGGTTTCAATCAGTGACCAGCAAAAGAGCATTATGCTTTCACTTGACAGAAACAATTCTGCCATACCTTTCAGCAACTAATGATATGACATTCTGTGATCACAATGACTGTGATCTATCAATTTCACCAATTTTCATTTCCTGATCTCCCCGATGACTAGTACTGCAATAATCATTTCAGTTGAAGACACCGAAACAAGAGTTCAATACAAACTTTCATTGAGATCTAGGAATATTATTCAAGTAAAGGGAGTTTGCAAAATAAGTGGCTAGCCAGTTGTAAATTTGCTTCTCAATCACGTAGTTGCACAAAAACAAGCATTTTATGTCCAAAAACATGTGATTAGCCAGGGAACCAAATGCAGATTAACGTGACATTATTTTATCATGTGTTTACGCAACAAAGATGCCATACGGGCCATGTATAATTCTTTTCTGTTTGAATATGTGACCTTAAAACCCGTGTACTAAAGATGTTTTTATCACTTTAACAGGTATAGACTAGCATAAGCCTCCTCTTCAACAGTACAACTCTTTAGCCGATAGAGTGCTTCGAGAAGATCAAAGGCCCATGTACTTCATTTTAATTTCCACTTCATCTTGGCCATTTTTCTGTGGTATCACATGACAATTTACAGTTGTTCCTCAATTTCAGCAGCTCCAATTGTGCAAACAAGAAAGTAGCTACCAGAATTGGATCTTTCATGCAAGTTTAGCAATGCTCCTCAATTGAGGAGGCTTGAATTGCACAGCCAAGAAACATAGCTGTTAATATCTGTTAACTAACCTCACGGAATTTCTAATGAACAGACTAACGACAAGACCAGAGTTCCCTTCACCAGGCACATGGGGCCACCTTGTAGAGGATCAGTGGCACGTGAAGCCATTAAGAAAATTCAATGGATCCTTTACCTAGAGAACTACATATTTATGGCATAAGGTTCACGGGGATTATAATACCATCCTCCGTGCAAAAAAAAAAAAATCAAACCAACCAACCAACAAATGCAGCCCTGTCCAAATGTTGTATAACGAGTAAACAATAGCAACAACGTTGAAAGTGTCCTAAACAAGCTGAATATTCTGAGAAAACTATGAAATCGACGTTTGATAAAAGCACAGAAGAGGATGAGAAACGTAATTTTACTTGCTGCAAAACATGGTAGCTTGACTTTATATGTTCAGGAAGCCACTGGTCCAACACTGCACCCCCCTTCTTTGTTGCCCTTACTAGCTTCTCCTCAGCCACTGCATATCGCATAACGACACAAGCAAGGAGTCAGAGCCTGGTAAACAGACTTCCTAGCCAGGATAGGTACCCCTTTTCGTAGTAAAGAGCCAAAAAAAAATTTCCAGACAAATAAGAAGAGCAAGATTCAGCTTATGATTGAATACTTTATACCTTCCGTTGTGGATGATCTTTGTTCTCCTCCTCCACCTCCTCCTTCAGATGGGAAGAAAGCCTCTCCACGAGTTCTCTCTTCGACCCATGCGACGAAATTCCACGAATGGACGCCTGCTCCCGCAACTCGCGCACCCCCATCTTCCGTATCCTCTCGACATCATCAACCCGCTCTGCCTCGCCATCCTCGTGATCTCTGGAACGCTTCTTACCGACAGCTGAGGAAGCAGCGACCTGCGCATCTCTGGCCGCCTTCTCTTCTTCCTCCTTCTGCTGTGCCGCTTCCAGTCTTCGGACCTGCAACGGGAAGACAAAGTCGAACGGCGGGTAAGTGAAGACGCGGGGAAGGACTGGGTGGGTTGTAAAGAGAGATAGGATACCAGGGTGGCCTTGGTGCCAGTAGCATCGAGGCCACGGAGGGCAAGCTGCGCGCGCAGCTCCTCCATTTTGAGCTTGGCAGACATGTTCCCGTTTGCAGAAGGGGGAATGGGGAAGAAGAGGTCAACGAAGAAGGGAGGGAAAGGATGAGAAGAGAGAGAGAAGAGAAGAAAGAATGACGTGATAAAAGGCCGGGGTCTGCATCCACGATGAAGTAGGTGAGACACTGGAGGAGCTTAAAAAGGAGGGAGGAGGAGGCAGGAGCCAGTAGGCTTCGACGCGCGTGGCGACCGAGAGAAGCTTGCGAGGGAAGGAGGCCGGGGGCTCCCCCGTTGTGTCCAGCACGTTTTCGGGCCCCTTTTTGGCGGGCCTTCCGAGTCCGTCCCGCCCACACTCGCCTCTTCTGCGCACGTGCGTTCACGGTAATCTCACCTCAACCCTGCCATAAAGGTTGCATCTGATCGGGCAAACTTTATAAAATTGGATTCTTTACATATATACTCCTGTAAATATCATTATTTGCATATATATCTCTATTCTACATTAATTATCCAAAATACTTGTAATCTATTGTAATAATTACAGTTATACTTTTTATAGAATTATACGTGTAAAAAAAACACAAAAAACTGTTGCATGTATACTACTTTAAGGTATGGTTGCAATCATTATAACAAATTATGAATATTTTAGATAATCGATATAGATCAATAGTATACATGTAAATATATGTAAATTTTCTAATAAAAATTCTTGATTTACTGAGTTATTAATTCATAGTTCGTCGCACCGCGATAAACTGTCACGATACGTGCGAACCGCACCGTGTCTGGACTCTCGTGAGTCCAGATACGGTCGGGTCGCCCCATGGGACGGATCGGTCCGATCCAATCTGCTGAGAGTCGCATGGGCAACCTCTCTCTTCTTTTTCATTTCAACCTTCCAGAAAATCCTCCTCACCCAGAGTCCATGGCATCGACTGTTATCTCCGGCAGTTTGGGTGGCTACAGCGCTGAGTTTCTATCAGCAGAGCAGCAGAAAAGGTTTACTTTCATGAAGACCAAGGTTTGTGGAAATAAGGCAGTGGATGTAGCTGATCTTGAGAAAAATGGCATGCACAGTGTAGTGGCTGCAATGAGCAAGATGCAGTGGATGGGAATCACCACCTTCTCTGAGGTAAGCTATCCAGACCTCGTGAAGGCTTTTTATGTGTGCTTGAGGACAGAGGCAAACGGGTCCCTGGTTTCATCAGTCAAGGGAACCCAAATAAAAATAGATCATGAACTGTTGCATTTGTTGTTTGGAGTAAAGACTTCAGGGCACAGTGGGGTTCACACCGTGGACGCCTAAGTTAAAGGACTTGGTATGTAGGACCAGGGTTCAGACTAAGAGATGGAAGTTAGATATTAACCAGTTGAGTACTCTCAATCGCCTCCTTCACTTCATAGTTTGTCAGATTTTGGTTCCAAAAAGTGTAAATTTCTCAACTTGCACCAAGACAGACTCGGATATGATGTTTTGGGCCATTCAGAACCAAGAAATCAACATGGCCGAAGTAATGATGGAAAGGATGAAGTTTGCTCGTGATCAGATTTGGGATACCAAGAGTAAGCTCAATGTTTCTCTGCCCTACGCCCATTTGCTTACCAATATTTTCAAACATTTTGGTATTGATTTGTCTAAGGCAGTAGTTGAGAAGATGGGCAAAGCTATTATGTCCAGGAATCTTAGAAAGAGTGGATTTTCAATTATTGATGGAGTTTGGTCTAAGACCTTTGTGGCAGAGGGAGAGGCCATTATTGGGGATATTCCAGATATTCAGGAAGAAGTGCCTGAAGTATCAGCAGAACCAGCAGCTGTAGCATCAGCAGTTCAAGAGGCAGCAGCATCACTTGTGTTGACAGCAGCAGCAGGGCAAGCAGAAGTAGCAGTTGAATAACAACCTTCTGAAGCTCCAGTAAGAGAAGCAGTAGAGGGTACAGCAGCTCCTTTGCCCACCTCTATTGTTGCTTCAATTCTTCGAGAGGTGTTGGATTATGTTCATTCCACCCCAGTCACTCCAGAGATTGGTGGAAATTCAATAGAAGAGGTTGTGGCATCTGGCCACATTAAATTCTGTATTGGTTAATGCTCCTATTCAGGGGGAGCAAGAAAGATTTGTGGAGGATGCTCCTATTCAGGGGGAGCAAAATATTGAGAAGGAAGCAGCATCTCTAGATGCACCTAATGAAGATGCTCCTGTGAATGAAGAGCAGTTTGAAGCTCCAATAGAGATCGAGGAGCAAGTAGAAAAGGGAAGCCCCGGCAAGAAAACTGCTCACAAAAGACAGAAGAAATTTTAAAGAAGATGCACTTAAAGCCCATCTTGAAGTGATTGGATGATCAAGGTGCAGTCCTGGACTCAGTAAATTCAGCTGTAAGTACTGTCATTGAGCGCCAAGCATCTTTGTCAAATGACTTTTATCAATCAAATGTTGCGTTGAAGTGGCTCAATAAGGAGCTAAGCTCTATGAAGTTGATGATGTCTGAGGTCTTGAAGGCAGTAGGGACCAAAGATCCTACTCCTCAAGAGCATGGGCCTTCAGGGCCAAGTGAGGTTAATGCAGGGCCATCAGGGCAAGTCAGTGTTGATCTTGTGGAGCGGCCATCAAGGCCTTCAGTTGTTGCTCCAGTAGGGCCATCAGGGCCAAGTGTTGAAGTTCAGCCCTCTCAAAAGGTGCCTAGTGAAGATTTTGTTATGTGTCAGGAGTCTGGACCGGAGAAGGAGTCACTCAATCCAGTGGATCCGGTAGCTGAACAAGAAGACCAGGCTGTAGCTCCTGAGCCCCCTGCCTCTTCTTCACTTACCACTCCAGCTGCTCCCTCTCCTCCATCTTCTTCCACTGCACCTCCAGCTCCACCCACCTTTAAACGACCCCGTTCAAGATCTGTTTCCTCTCCTCAACCTTTTTCTTCTCAACTTGCCTCATCTCCTGCTTCTTCCACCATTGTTCCTCCTCCACCATCCTCTCCTCCTCAGCTTCCACCAGCATCCTCTTCAGTTGGACCTTCCTCTTATGGTCCTTCTACTTCAGAAACTTTTGTTCTTCCTACAGTCACCCTTGACTTATATTCAATCCACCTACACCTCCCTCTTTCATTACCATTATCCCTGAAGGTGCCCAACTCACACAATTGAAATCCAGGATATCAAGGATGAATTTGAAGTAGCAATACGTCGTTCAGTCCTGGCTGTTGGGACCCATTCTCACAGGACAGGCTCTTCTAGTCCTGTCTCTAAGAAGAGGAGACTCACATCCTCTCATCCTGTCTCTTCTGAACCTTGCTATCCTCCCCTGTGGTTTTCCCTCTCTATCTCCAACAAGCAGAAACCTATCTATGAAGAATATCTTCAAAAGGTAGTTTTTGCCCATATTTTTGACATTCCTTTCCAAAATCTTTCTGAACATCTCACCACCATCTTTCCTTATACCCATCTCTCTAAGGCTCAACAGTCAAAAATCTTCTCCATGACTGAAGCCAAAACTGAAGAGCAGTGGCTCGAAGCAACAAAGACCTATATAGTCAATTCTGCCGAGTTTAAGCTGCCCGATATCCGCCTAGGGAAGCTCCTCTTCCCCTTTTCTGAGTGGTTCCAAATCCATCACAAGAATTTGTTTGGCCCCTTCATTCAAAAAGAAATCAAATTTATCCGGCAGTATCAGATATACAGTAACTACTGCTATGTAAATCGCCTTCCAGAATCTCAGTTGGGTTAGTTTCGTGCAGCCATCAGGGTCTTCAGTTCAAGCACAGCTCATACTGAGTCCCTTCAGGTTGATTTTGCCACCTTGGTTATTCCTGATGTAGTGTTCCTTCCCCCTCTCCATGCTTTGATTATGGACTCTTCCGTGGGAACACTTATCTTTGAGCGAGCTGCAAGGGTAATGGCCAGATTATTTATGCAAGATGGCTGTGACTTATCCTTCCATAGATTCGTCTTCAGGCAATATCTTCAGGGGCATATCAAGGCCGATGTTCTGGCCCCCATTCTCTCTGAATGTGAGCAGCTGTCTCCTGAAGAGTGGACGCACTACAAAAAGAAGAGCATATGTCAGCGGTTTGGAGCCGCTGCCAAATGTCCAGAAAACGCTGACATATTGTTATGTCCGCGCCTCTCCAATTGAAGATATCAAATCTCTATATAAGAGGTAGAAATAGTATCAATCTTGTTCATCCATAATCTTCTCAGGTTCTACATATTAGATTTAATTATATGTATATATATATGTTCACTAAATTTGTGTACAATATATTTATATTTGACAATATTACAACTATATATATAGACAAAAGCTTATTGCACTTGTGCAAAGTGCACAAGTGCAATCCACATGAATTTTTTTTTGTGCCACATGGACAAAAAGCACAGGTGCATGGTGCCACATGGGCAAAATGACCATGTGACACCTATGCACTTTGCACAAGTGCACAAGTGCACAAGTGCAATCCACATGAGTTTTTTTTGGTGCCACATGGGTAAAAAACAAATTTGCATGGTGCCACATGGGCAAAATGACCATGCGACACTTATGCACTTTGCACAAGTGCAATTTTTTTTAGTGCCACATGGACAAAAAACACATGTGCATGGTGCCACATGGGCAAAATGACCATGTGACACTTATGCACTTTGCACAAGTGCACAAGTGCAATCCCCACAGGGTTTTTTTTTTGTGCTACATGGGCAAAAAACACATGTACATGGTGCCACATGGGCAAAATGACCATGTGACACTTATGCACTTTGCACAAGTGCACAAGTGCAATCTACATGGGTTTTTTTTGGTGCCACATCAGCAAAAAACACATGTGCATGGTGCCACATAGGCAAAATGTCCATGTGACACTTACGCACTTTGCACAAATGCACAAAGTCTCTCCTAGCACAAATATATATATATATATATATATATATTTCAAGTATAAATAACATATGTATATATCAATCACTAAACTAAAATAACTTATTATTAAAAAATGTATATGTTCTAGATATGTCTGATTAGAAGTTTTTTATTTAACAATAAATAAAATAATATTTTTATATTTGTCAGCGGTTATTTGCCGCTGACTAATATATATATATGTCAGCAGTTTGTAGAATCGCAGACATAACATACATAGGTTCGCAGTTGCCATAGCCGCGGAAGGATATATGTCCGCGATTAGTGAAAGCCGCGGCCTTAACCCAACATTTGTCCGCGGTGACGTTTTAGCCGCTGACGTATGCTGCACTTTTATCAGCGCCTACAACAAACCGCAGACAAAACCATTCTATCGCAGCGGTCATCAATAGCCGCTGCCTTATATCGCTTTTGTCCTTGAAATGTCAGCCGCGGACATATAATCGTTGCTAAATGTTGGTCCTCCTATAGTGACGCAACTCTATCCCTTGTCTGCTCAGCAGCTAGGCGATCTAAATGCCTCTCAGGCAGCTCCAATCAACCTCTCCTGTCACCTGGTGACTTTTTGGATGCAAACTCTCTTCACCTCATCCGAGATTCCTATCTGACCTGGGTCGAAAGATACAAAGTGTTCTTTACCTTAAAGCAAGAGCTTAGGTCGCTTAAGATTGACTATCCCCTCAAGATTGAATCTTTCCTTCGGTTTGCCAGCTTTGGGTCCTTCTTAACTTACAAGTTAGCCCTTGGCTGTGCTAAGTATGTGGACTTCATTTCAGATCAAAGGCAGCTTCATATCAAAAGGATGGCTCCCACCATGGGACCCTCCTATCAAATTGAAATTGGAGCCTTTCAAGCCTTCTTTGAAGAGCAGGAATGCCAGGCAATCCCTGTAATCAAGCGTTTTGGCTCCCTGTTATCCCCTACTTATTACTTATATGTAAATCCTCAAAACTGATCAATATATGTTGATTGTCTACCCTTCCATCTTTTCTCTTCTTTCTTTGTCTTCGAGTATCTTTTTGCTTACTGACAAAAAGGGGGAGAAAATTAGCATGTCTGAAATACATTCCGAACATCCTTAGATTTAGAAAAATACTTAGCATGTTTGAAATACTTTCCGAAAATATTCATGTTTATTGATAATTTTTGTCATCACCAAAAAAGGGGGAGATTGATGATCAGTCTGTCCCCAAATAATTTTTAAATATACATGTATTTTGGTAATTAACAAAACCTTATCAAAGTTCTTTAAGTCTTAAGTACATGAAATACTCCAAAGTCAAGGTCAATCAAGCCAATATTGGTAAGCATTATATTTCTGAAGCATTAAATATTTCGAGACTGTATTTCTCTAAGTCCACATCGATCTCTGTTAAAAGTCACAACGACTCCTTTATGAGTATATCGATTTCAATAGAGCTATAAAGATTTAATATCATAACGATTTCATAAGTGTCTTAACGATTTCTTCATAAGACCGAAATATCATGCTGTTACAAACAAGTCGTTTCTGCAACGATTTCTTAAGTTATCATAACGATTTGCTCATCGTAACGATTTCTTAAAGTCATCGTAACGATTTGCCCATCGTAACGATTTGCTCATCGCAACGATTTCTTAAAGTCATCGTAACGATTTGCCCATCGTAACGATTTGCTCATCGCAATGATTTCTTAAAGTCATCATAATGATTTGCCCATCGTAACGATTTGCTCATCGTAACGATTTCTTAAGTTATCATACCGATTTGCCCATCGTAACGATTTGCTCATCGCAACGATTTCTTAAAGTCATCGTAACGATTTGCCCATCGCAACGATTTGCTCATCGTAACGATTTCTTAAGTTATCATAACGATTTGCCCATCGCAACGATTTTCTCATCGTAACGATTTCTTAAGTTATCATAACGATTTACCCATCGTAATGATTTGCTCATCGTAACGATTTCTTAAGTTATCATAACGATTTGCCCATCGTAACGATTTGCTTCGCACAACGATTTCTTTAGCGCTCATAACGATTTGCTTCACGCAACGATTTCTTTAGCGCTCATAACGATTTGCTTCACGCAACGATTTCTTTAGCGCTCATAACGATTTGCTTCGCGAAACGATTTCTTCAGCGCTCATAACGATTTGCTTCGCACAACGATTTCTTTAGCGCTCATAACGATTTGCTTCGCGCAACGATTTCTTTAGCGCTCATAACGATTTGCTTCGCGCAACGATTTCTTTAGCTCTCATAACGATTTGCTTCGTGCAACGATTTCTTTAAAGCTCATAATGATTTGTTAAGTGTTCATAACAATTTCTTCATTGAACACATCGACTTGCTTTTCATAACGACTTGTTAAGTGACTATAACGATTTCTTCGTTGAATACAACGATTTGCTCTCTATAATGACTTGTTGGTATTCATAACGATTTCATAAGTCATATAGACGACGACTTTTATAGTTTATATCGACATGATATTTGTCTTATCTCTTAAAGCGTTGAATAGTCAAAGACTTCTTCTATCTGTCTGACTGCTGTGCATTTAATGAAGACAGAACGTATCTCTGCATGCATGCAGATGATATCCTTTCATTATCGTGCATATTCTGTCAACATCTTTTAGTACAAGCTATTTGGCATTGCTATTTTGGTGAATACTCATATCAACATTTACTGACAACAAGAGACAGCCTAGCTGTCTACTGTTCTAGCATTTAATTTATGCAGGGTCCTAAAGACGTTCTGTCATACAACGTTGGACCATACAGACGCCAGAAGACATTATCTCTTTGCGTGCTCAACTAGATAAAAGATTGTTGAAGCTTCCAAATTTCAAGCAGTCTAACGTCTACCAATCTAAGAGACAACGGTTACTTCAACGGCCGTATTTCAAATGAAGATATAAATACAAGATAGAAGTTCAGAAGAAAACATACGAGGAATGCTCAAGCTATTCAATTTTTTTGATAGAATTCTAAGAGCCTAGAACCTCATTCCTTTTTGTGTTGCTCTTTACTCTCCACTCTGTAGTGAAAATCTTGAGAGAGCTTGTGTAGTTCTGAGAGTCTTCTCTGTTTCTAGATCTTTTAATCTCAGTCCTGCTTGCTTCAGATCTTAGCTTGTTGAAGCTTGATCTAGGGGCTTGTCCTTATTGATTACCTTTGCTGTTGTAGTTCCCTTCTGTGTTAAAGGAGGACCTGGTGGGGTATCCAGGGTGGTGTAATTCCCTTCGTGTGAAGGAAGACCAGCTGAGCTGGGTGTTATAGTGTCCATAGGGAGACTGTACCCTAGTTAGTGGAATCCTGAGGTGTTGCTCAAGGACTGGACGTAGGACTCCTAAGGAGAGGAGGTCCGAACCAGGATAATTTCTTGTGTTGTGTGGTTGTTTTTCTTGTGTGATTGTGCCTTGAACTAACTATTACTAACCTTCATCGAAGAACGTCTTTTGCGTGAATGTTTTAAGTACAGGTACTAATCACGTAAATTTTTAAAGACCCATTCACCCCCCCCCCCCTCTGGGCTTGTCAACTGGGCAACATTGGTGGCCGGGAAGATGAAATCTGATGAAGAATTTTCAGTCTATGCTGATCGATGGCGCTCCCTAGCTTCTAAGGTCCATTGCCCCATGCCCGAGGAAGAAAAGGTCAAGCTTCTGATCTCCAATGCCACTCCCACCTACCGGGCCATCCTAGCCATGAACGACATCACCACCATGCACTAGTTATATAGCCGAGCCCGTTTCATCCAAACCCAGCTTAAGGACTCGCCAATTCACTCCATGTTTGAGACCCCTAAGTCTCGTTATCCTAAGAAGCCCCAAGGCCCAGTCACTGAAGGTGTCCAAACAAATGAGCAAGTAGGTGCGGTGAACAACCCTCAAGGCCTGGCAGGTAGGTCCCCCTACACTCAGCAGCCCCAGCAACCATGGAATAACAACAGACAGCCACTTCCTCAGGGCCAAAATCCTCCACAAGACCAGCGCCAATACAACCAAGTCCCTCCCCCGCAGAATGGTTTTGCTCCTAGAAAGCCCAATGGGCCTAAAAGAGCTCAGTACCCTCCTTTGTCAGAGACCCAAGGTGATATTTTTGCAGCCCTCATGTCCTTAAATGCCCTTAGACTCCCTCCTAAGAAGTCGAACTGGAATATGGCAGTGGACCTGAAGTACTATGTGTACCATCACCATCTAGGCCATAATGTGTCAGACTGTTTCCAATTCCGAGATATCATATATGATCTTCATGAACAGAATCAGATTGATTGGGCTGAGATGAAAACATTAATTCAGACATTGAGGGACCAACAGGGTCAAAGACAACAACAACAGCAGTAGAGGCGACAGCAACCGCAACAACAGCAATAATGGCAGCAACAATTCCAACAGCCGTTCCAACAACAATTCCAACAACAACAACAGCAACCACAGCAGCCAGCGAATGACCTCGGCATAATTCGCAATCCTATGCCGCAACATCAGCCCGCTCCGAACCACCAACATTCTCCACCACCTCCTCCTCCTGCTCAAGATAACCCAGTTATCCATCACCCGCAACCAGAAGCTGCATGGGCCTTCGACGATGAACACGAAGTCAGTCAACTTTTGGCCATTTCCCATGCTACGCCCACACCCACCACGACTACTACCTCCATGCCTACACCTACCATACCCACCATTGCCACTATCGCCCCTCCACTTTACAACTCCCTTGTCATACCACCTGTTATGTCTACCAACATTCCACTCACCCCTATGCCAGCACCACTATTGGCTAGCCCTTCCATCCTTAATACCACTCCCCCACCACTTCACCATAACCTCGCCCTACGGATCGGGCGGATGTTTCACCGGATGTACCCAAATGCATCCATGCCGGGGCAGCAAACTCAATCCTCCAACTATCAGTAGCAGCAACCAGACACTGAGGAGATAGATCCGATCCCGGGGACCTAGTATGATATATTGAAGCATTTGGATCAAACTCCAGTAAAAATTTTGATCCTGGAACTCATTAAGAGGTCTCAAACTCACCAAGATGCACTAAGGATCTTTCTGCAAAGGGTCATGGTGAATGAAGATATAAACCCTGATAATCTACCTTCGATACTATCCATTGTGAACAAAGAGCCCATAATTACACCTTTACAGAAGGCGAACTAGCCCCTCCCGAGGCTAGAAAAATGCCTTTATGTGTAACTTTGACCATAAATAAAGTGGCCATCAATGCGGAACTGGTGGACACAGGGGCATCCATCAATGTATGTCCGTTGAGCACTCTAAGAGTCTGCAACATTCCCGAACTGTCACGCCCCGACGCGGAATATCGGAGCGCGAAGGCAGTTGCAAGAAAAGGGTATAGAGCGAGTACTAGACATCAAACCATTGCACGTTGAATAACACTAAAGCAAATCTTTCTCATTAATAAGTTTTCAAATGTCTAGTTACAACCACTAATATCAGAGCTATTCTATAGGGCCCAATTACATTGCAATAGAAGGAAATAACTGACTACAACTCTAAGATAACATAATGACTCGAGGGTACTCTTGGCTTCACTCTTGGTCATTCCCTTCCTCTTGAGTGTATGTGTCATCCTCGGTCTCACCTGAGAACACAACATCAAATAACGTAGGATGAGCGATAACGCCCAGTAGGACTTAAATCTCAGGCTCAAGCAGGCTTAAAATAATTAACGCATTTAATGGCAGAGTATCTAAGACAGCAGGTACAAGAGAGTCAAAATATAGCAAGGGATAGCACAACAGGTAACATGATAGCACAATAGCATGAGATCGAGTATAGTTTCCAAAAATAGCACAAGTATCGAGTATAGCACGAATAGTAGGATGGGCATAGCACAACTAGCACAAATAATAATAGCACGACGAGTATAGCACTTATTTTGTCATTCTAGACATCGAGAGAGTATAGCACGTTTTGTGTTTTTGATTGTCATATAGATAGTCGAGATAGATAGCACTTAAGTGTAATGCCAAACACTCTGATCATTTAACTCCCATGGGCACTAGCACTTTCGGGCGCACATCCCAGGACCAGATCGGGCCCTTTATATATTGCCAGGCATTGGTTATATTGTTTATCTTTAGACAATCAGTCAATGGCCAATATAGAGTACCAAGAAGTAGATGAGAGCACTAGATGAATAGACGAGATAGTAGAGTGAACGTGAATAGATGAGTGAATAGAGTGTAGATGAGAGCTAGTGGACATTACACGTAATGCGACGGGTAAACAGGCGATAGTAACAGTTGCACAACACACGCACGTCGTATTGGCAGTCAGGTGGAACTCACGACCCTACCACTGGCCATGTTAAGCACAGGTCCAGAGGTCCGACGTGATTCAAGGTAAGAGCGAACTTCTAATAGCCGTTTGGACCATATAGATCCCTAAAGATGTAATGGTTGTTAGGGTACAACCGGCTCGTCGACCATGTGGGAATCCATGATCATAGGAGTCTTACAGAGGCCTTGTGCAAGGGTTCACTAGTCCGGCGAAAGGAATATCCGACGGAGAGTCCACCACAAGCCAAGTAAAGTGTGTATGTAAAACTGCTCGACGTTTTAGAGGAATTCTAGAACAGTGGAGTGTCTATATCGGTATATAAACAACGCAAGAAATGAATACAAGTTCTTTAAAATAGGGCAAGTAATATACTTCATTGCAATAAATTACCAGATACATTATGAGATACTTTATGCTAGATTTCAGTCATATATGGGTAGTGCATGTGTGTGCATGTGTAAGAGAAATAATAGATAGAAATAAGTCGTGAATATGTATTTTAAATCATTCAATGTAGCTCCATTTTTAAAACACGTTTTTACTGGGGGTATAACTGTAAAAAGGCGTAAGAATTATTTAGAAAGCGACAGAAATAATTTTTATGGGTTTTTATCGAAAACCTGTGAAGGCGACATAGGGTTGTAAGGATGGCGACAGGGGTAGGGCAGGTAGCGATAGGGCCTGCAAAGGGTCGCGACAGGGCTGTCTGCTCAGGCGGCCAGAACGCGACGGGTGTCCTGTCGCGTTCAGAACGCGACAAGAAAGGCGTCGCGACGGGCTTGAGAAGGCGACATGTCGGGCCGTCGCGTTCTCAGGTCCGTGGCCTGGGTCTGACAGAGTTCTGCTCTGTCTTGGATTGCGGTTCAGAAACTTGCCTTTTTGACATAGGGTAGTTCAGAAAATCATAACTAATTGTATACACTATGAAAAATCATGAAACCAGTTTTAAATTAATCTAGACATGCAAGGGTACTTCCAGTAATTAGGAATTGGAAAGTAATCATGGTATCGACATAGTTCTAATAAGTTGAACAAGAAGCAACCTGATTCCAGGTGCAGCAGAGATGAATGATTTAATTCGAGCAACATGCTTTATAAAAATTAGGGCTTTTAGGGGAAAAAGTTCCCTAATGATCATCAGTACCTCCCATAAAAATTTCAAGGCATGGGATTTAGTATTCATGGAGAACAAGAATTATGAAGAGAGTTCGGGGTCAAGAGAGTTGCAGAACTTCAAAATTCAAGAAGAAAATATTGGCTTAATGGAAAATTATGAAACTTGAGGGTTTCGTTCTTGATAGATGAGACATCCTACAAAAACAGTTTCATGGTTTATGCTTGTGAGAATGCCTACCTTTGACTCGATTTATCTTCTAGGGCTTAGAACTCCAAGAATGAGGAAGAAGCTCCAAGAACTCCTTCTCCCCGCGAGATCCTCTCCTCATTGACCTCTTCTCCACGTCCAACAACCTTTGGCAAAGAGCTAGGGTCGGCCAAGAGGGTTTAAGAGATGTATTTATGTAAACACAAGTTCCTATTCCTACTACTACTCAAATTCCTCTTAATTCCGAGATTTCCTAACTCCACCTTTCCTCTCTTGCTTTCCAATCTCTAATTGGGTTAGGATAATATCTAAATTCGTGCTAGACTATATGGGGTAGGTTTAGGAATCCAATTCCAACTCTAATTGCCACTTTTATTGCTTTAATAACCCTTTTCCAATTATGATATAATTAAACTCCGAATTTAGGATATTTTCTTATTATTCTCCCTTTGTAAATTCATATTTTGACCCAATAAATTCTAGAGGGTCCATTAAGCAAAGCCTATTACTCTTTTCCATTTAATGGGTTTTATTTAATGCTCTTTTCCTTTAAATATCCATTTAGCTCGGTTTTAATTCTTTATTTAAATTTTTATTTTTCTTAAAAATTCAGGTTGCTACACGAACGCCAATTACAACCCACTCCCACAACTATAGTTGCATATGACAATTCTCGACGGGCTTGTCGTGGCGTCATTTCTTTACAGGCTGAACTGGGCCCAATAGTCATGACAGTAGACTTCTATGTGATGGATATTGATCCTACTTTCAAGGCTATCCTGGGCCGACCTTGGATTAAGGCATTAGGGGCAGTCCCTTCTACAGCTCACCAGTGTATAAAGTTTCCATTTCAAGGAAGAATAGTTAAAGTCAAGAGTGCAGCGACTACCCACACTGTGGAGGCTATAGAAAAGATCATGCCATCAGTCTAGCCATCCAATAAGCCCGTTATTTTAGTGCTTGATGTAAATTACCCCTGGGCTTATACTTTCTCTTCCAATCGCCCAATTGTATCCCCATCAATGGCAATTGTTAGGAAGGATGCGTCAGCAAATGTTAAAGGTTGGGATATCATGTTCAGGATCGACTATCAAGTTGGGAAAGGCTTGGGAGCTCATCTCTAGGGCAGAGTTAAAGCTGTCACTGGCACAAGGAAATCCACAAAGCGTGGCCTAGGATACACAGAATGGGCCGCATTCTCATCTGCTTTACAATCAGATCACGAACCTCTTACTTGGACATTACATGATCACTTCATCAGGGGACCCATACAGCCGGGGTACAATACCACAGCGGAAAAGGCACTGATATCAGCCTATCAGGCCCTGGAAAACCAGCGACCCAGCAAGAAGAAGAAGGCAGATACGGAAACGGGAGAATCAGATCTTGAAGATCTGATTTCGGCAGTCAGTCTGTTGTTCAAGGAGGATAGCACCATCCCATCCCCAGAAGCAGAGGCAAAGGAGCCAGAACTAGAAGATCTTATCTCAGTAGTCAACCGCTTGTTTAGCGAAGATAGCATTTCACAATCTCAGGCAGCAGCGCAGCCAGCACCAGCAGCCACCACCAAGCGACAGTTGCTTGGATTTGGTGAAGAGTTTGAAATAGTGAACCCCGTCAATTTGACAGAGGAGCTCTAGCGAGGGTTTTCCCGGCCCCCTAGTCATTTCGTCTCATCCATTCTTATCCATAATTTTGATTTCATTCCCTTGTCTCCCCCCTTTATCCTCCAACTCTCCCCTGACGTTATTGAAGCGTTAGCCAGCCCTTCACTCCTCTTCGCTATCTTCTTCAATGGCTCTATTCTGTCTCTTTCCCGACGCCTTCACATGTAATGTAGTTTATTCCTTTCCTTACTCAAAAAAAAAAAAATGTTTGTTCTCTTCCTTGCAATCGGGCGACTACCCCCATCCGTCTTTCCCCTTTCTTTGGACGGTGATCCCTGTCTTCTTTCGTTTCCTCCTTCTTCGGACGACGATCCTCGTCTTCTCCTTTCCCCCTTCGTCGGATGGCGATCCTCGTCCTCCTTCTCCTTCCTGACTCGTGATGGTGATCCCCGCCATTCCCCGCTTTTTGCCTTCCGCTGTTAGGCTCTCATGCTCTCAACAGCAATCCGCGTAGCCCTCGCACTCCTCATCACTTTGACGGCGATCCCCGTCACCATCCGCACTCTTCTCTGCTTCGACAATGATCCCCGTCACCCTCGCAATCCTTCTTCTTGACGGCGATCCCCGTCACTCCCCCTTCCTCCTAGACGGCGATCCCCGCCCTTCTCCTCCTTCTGCTCAAACTGCATTCTTCACCCACTGACCACTATGGTCACTTTGGGTGATTTGGGTGAGGGACCTTCTATTCCCTGTCACCCTGACTCTGCTGCCGGCACCCTGAGCTCGGGTGGCCTGCCTCTTCCTCCAAACCCATCGAAGGACCCTTGCAGCCCTGCCGCATCCTTTCCTTTCCATTCAAATAAACCTCTGGACACCCCTCCAGAGCCTTCTGTAAATATCGAACCTAGTTTAGATTTTGGGGTAGAACCTTGCAAGACCCCATCCCCATCTAGGAAGAAGAAGGGTAGTGGCATACCCCATAGGTATCTTCTAGACCTGGTGCAAAGGTGTGGCGCTCTTCTAGCTGTTGAAGAGTTCGTCCAAGAAGCAGTAATTCTGAACATAGAGGATCTGCACGAAGAGGAAGGGCTAGATGATGGATTCAGAGTATATGAGATCTTAGCTGAAGATGACCCATTGGATGAAGATGATTGTGAGATAGAGGACGCTGCCGAGATGTATGCAAGTGGCATGAGAAGATTTGATGAGCCCACCTCGCTAGTGGACGAACCCACCAAAGAGGTAAATGTGGGTACAGAAGAAGACCCTAGGCTCTTGACCATAGCCTCCAGTCTCCCTCTGAGGAAGAAGAGGCGCTCATAGTAATGTTAAGGGAGTTTAAGGATTCATTTGCCTGGTCTTATGATGACATGCCCGGCATTGACCCCGAATTGGTAGAACATAGGTTAATCTTGAAACCAGGGGCAGTTGCCGTTAAACAGAAGTTAAGGAGGTTTCTCCCCCACATTGCTCTGAAGATGAAGGAAGAGATTGACAAACTACACGAAGCTAAATTCATCCGTGTAGTCCTCTATCCATTGTGGGTGGCGAACATAGTCTCGGTAATGAAGAAAGACGGAAGGGTGCGGATTTGCATAGATTTACGGGACTTGAATAGGGCATGTCCAAAGAACAATTTCCCGTTACCTCACTTGGATGTCTTGATTGGAAACACCGCGGGGTTTGAAACTCTATCATTCATGGATGAGTACTCAGGTTATAATCAGATTCGTCTAGCCCCGGAGGACCAAGAGAAAACCTCATTCACCACACCCTGGGGAGCCTATTGCTATGTGGTCATGCCGTTTGGATTAAAGAATGTCGGCGCCACTTATCAAAGGGCAATGTTAGCTATCTTCCACGATATGATTCATATTGATGTTGAGGTCTACGTGGATGACATTGTGGTGAAGTCTCGGACCCAAAGGGAACACTCCTCCGTGCTCGCCAAAGTGTTTCGTCGCGCACAAGAATATCAGTTAAAGATGAATCCGAAGAAGTGCGTGTTTGTGGTTTCTTCAGGCAAACTATTAGGCTTTATAGTTAGCAAACGGGGGATTCAAATAGACCCGCACAAGGCCAAGGCGATAAATGAAATGCCTCCTCCCAAGAATATATCTGAGCTTCGAGGTCTGATTGGTCGGCTACAGTTCATAAGGAGATTCATATCTCAGGACTCTCAAAGATGCCATCCCTTTTATGAACTGTTGAAAGGAGGAGCCAGGTTCGAATGGAACGCCAAGAGGCCTTTGATGAGCTCAAGAGTTATCTCATGAATCTCCCCGTGCTACAGGCACCTATCCCTGGTAAACCCTTAATCTTATATCTATCAACTATTGAGGACTCCCTAGGAGCTGTCCTTGCACAACATGATGAGTCTGGCAAAGAAAGGGCAGTCTATTACCTATCTAGGCTCTTCAATCCTTCCGAACTCAAACTCACCACAATGGAGAAAACATGCACAGTGCTAGTGTGGGTGGTGCAGAAATTGAAGCACTATTTCCTAGCTCATAAGGTGAGTTTGATTTCTAGAATGGACCCTATTAGTTATCTCTTGGAGAAGCCAGTCCTCGCCGAAAGATTGACACGTTGGCAAAGTTTCCTCTCCCAATTTGATATCACCTTTATAGTCCAGAAGGCTATAAAAGGGTATGCCATTGCTAAGCACCTTGCTCACCTTCCTCTTCCTCACAGTGATATGGTCCAAGAAGATTTCCCTGATGAAAACCTATCACTTATCTCTCGCGATCCCTTCTGGTCGCTCCACTTCGATGGAGCTCGCAATTCTAGGGGACGGGGCATAGGTGCTGTCTTGCTCACCCTAGAAGGGATCACCATTCCACTAGCCTACCAACTTCAGTTCCCTGCCACCAATAATGTATCCGAGTATGAGGCCCTCCTTTCTAGTCTTAAGCTTGCCTATTTGTTAGGCGCACGTCATCTCAAGATCATAGGAGACTCTCAACTCGTTCTTCGACATGTCCTTTCTACCTACCGCACTCGTGACCCTAAACTCAAGTCTTATCAAGATCTGGTCACACTCCTAGCCAAGCAGTTCCGTCAGCTCATCTACATTCATACTCCTCGCTCTCAGAACATCCTAGCCGATGCTCTGGCATCTCTAGCCTCGTCTCTTTCTTTACCTCTCAGCCGTAGTGCTGAGACAATCACTGTCTAGAGATTAGAGGCACCCTCCACTCAAGACCCTTGGTTTGTTAACCTTAGGAGCTCTTTAGTTTTAAAGGCAGAGAGAAAAGAAGCGAAGGAAATAATGCTTCTAGAGCTAGGAGAAATGATGGAAGAAGAAAGGCCATGGTACCACAGATTGAGCAGTATTGCAGGGACGATACCTTCCCAGAAGAAGCTGAAGCTGAGGATAGACGAGCCATCTGTAGAGCGGCGTTAAGGTATACCCTTATTGGTGAAGTACTTTACAGACGCGCTCTAAATGGAATGCTCTAGCGGTGTTTGTCGAACGAAGAAGCATGGAAGGTAGTGGAAGGATCTCGTTCCAGTGAATGCAGTGGGCATGTGAATAGTCAAATGTTGGCTAAGAAGATTCTTAGGAAGGGCTACTACTGGCCAACCCTAGAAGAAGACTGTGCCATCTACGTCCGTAGGTGTGTTAAGTGCCAAGTCCATGCCGACAAAATCCATGCTCCATCCTCCTCTTTGCATCCACTATCTCCCCCTTGGCATTTCTCCATGTAGGCCTTTGATATCATCGGGCCTCTTGGTAATCCCAATGCCCAAGTAAAACAAAAATCTTTCATTCTCACTGCTACTGAGTACTTCACCAAGTGGGCCGAGGCAGAAGCATTTGCAGAAATCAAAGGGTCAATTGTGTGCAGATTCATCATGAGGAACATCATCGCACGGTTTGGAGTGCCAAGCAGCTTCGTCACCGACAATGGACCTCAGTTCATATCACAGGAGCTTCAGGACCTACGTAAGAAATTTAATATTTCCTTGCATCATTCGTCTCCGTATTATCCACAGGGCAATGGCCAAGCCAAAGCCACAAATAAAACACTTTTGAAAATTCTAAAGAAAACTTGTGAGTCTAATAAATTTGCTGATTGGCCAGAGAAATTAGTCGAGGCTCTGTGGGCCTACCGTACCTCCGTCTGCACGCCCACTGGGCAAACTCCCTTTTCCCTCACTTACGGAATGGAGGTGGTATGCCCACACGAGATCCTCATTCCTTCATTAAGAGTTCAGCTGGACGAAGAACATAATCCCGACGAACGTCGAGAGGTGTTACTTTCACAGCTAGAACTCTTAGATGAACGACGTTTGGCCGCGACCGATCATGTACTTTCATATCAAAATAGACTCTCAAGATCTTTTCAAAAGAAAGTAATTGAGCGCAAATTTCAAGAAGGAGACATGGTTTTGAAGCGTATTTTCATAAAACCTGGAGGTCCAAGGTCCAAATTGCAAGCAAACTGGGAAGGGCCGTATGTTGTTAAGGAAGTATACCCTGGGAACGCGTATAGACTAGTCAATGCCGATGGTTAGGAGCTCTCTCACCCATGGAATGGACTGTACCTTAAAAGATTCTACCCTTAATAAAAGATTTTCTAATAATGACATTACTTTGCAAAATGGTGTTAACAGCCATGTGTCTCACTTCTATTCATTTGTCATCAAATAACTCCTTTGTCCAGTCCCACACACAACACGGAAACCTAAGGTCAATCCCCTTAGCTAATTGTGTTTCTGCTTAGCCCTAATGTAGGGAACCGAAGGTCTATTCTCCTCTTGCTCGGACAAGGTCTGGGGCAAAGGGATGCTAGCTTGTAGACAGGCAGAGGTATAGACCATGTGTATGAAGTCTCAAAGAGGTATGGTCAATTAAAAAAATAAATAAAAATGGAATGACGATATAAGAAAAGAGAATGACAAGAGTAGGGGCATGTCAAAGAGTGGTAGCATAGTTCCCCGCGGGACGCCCTTGAGCCCGGTCGTACGCATGCCCCCAAGTAAAAGCAATGGCTACAAAGTCCCTAGACAGCAGGCGGATTCCACATGTAACATACCTGGGCAAGTCATGCAAGCCAATAACCCCAGCCCCAACGTCAAGTCTTTCCTTATCCTGAGTTTTCCTATCCCCGCTAACAGCCGGAGGACCCCTGCACCTGGTCTATGCTGGAACATTAATACCCATGGGCAAGCGGCCTTAGAAAATCCAAGAACGAATGCACACTGCACTTAGAAGCTATTTGATAAACATAAGAGCAGAAGTAAGACTCATTGCCAGTAACTCAAGTACCAAGGATATCATTATTTGAATCCCAAAATAATAAAAAAAATATGAAAAAAATCCCAAAATCCAAAAAAAATCAGAAGATCCCAAAATTCAAAATAAAAAAAAATAAAAAAAATTCAAAATAAAAAAAATCAGAAAATCTCAAAATAAAAAAATAGAAAACCCTAAAATAAAAAAATTAAAAAATCTCCAAAATCCAAAAATGTGTTTACATATCGCTTTCTTTTAGCATGCATTGTTTTATTTCCTTCATTCTTCGCCTATTTAATAAGGCTCCGCCCCTTGACAATTACAAAGTTAAAGTCATTCCTACTTGGCACAAGGGGCGGAGCCGAAGAATAGATCTAACCTATTTTGTTAAGTGTGCAGGGACAGAAAATTTTGAGAATGGACGCAACGGTATACTCAAGTACTCTATGTCTCTCTCTCATTCGGATCTTACCTCACACTCGTGTCAATTGTGAAATCAATCATTCATGAACATTGGCATAAAATGAAAAGATCCACTAGGAGATAAACCATATGTACAAAGATAAAAGGGGAGGTGGCTCACAATCTCCTCACTGACCACCACCACTCTCCCCAGAACCCTCCTGTCTATCTGGTGGGGGTGGCATCTCACCGCCACCCCTACCGCTCTGTGCACTCGCCTCACCCTGGCGGCGCCTCTCCTCCTCATTCCTCCGGCGATTGGAGGAACCTGCCAAGTACTGTCCAACAGAAGCACCAGTCGCTCTGCTGGCGCTCGCCCTGCTTCTGCTCCTGCTATGTGAACGGCCTATGGCCGTCATCACCTCCTGCAGTCCTCGCGCGAGGGTCTGCTGCGCCTGCAGGTCAACACATAGTCGAACGAGCTCCTCCTGGTCCACTGACGACCCCTGCACCCGCAGTGTCGCCAGCTCCCTCGTCACCTCAGTCACTCGTGCCTCAGCTGCCTCCGCTCGGATGCGCAGCTGATCTCTCTCTCCTGCCACCGAGTCTACCTGCCCCTGTAGCTCGGTAGCTTGGTCAGTGGCGGCCTATAGCACTATCTCCTGCACATGAGCAATCAAGTCAGTGCCGAATTAAGCAATTTTCAAATATTTAAGTCACTGTCATACTTACCCTCTCAGCCAGATCCGCCTGTGTCTCCTCGGCCCTTCTCACCGCGGCTGCCAGTCGGTCCTCCAAATCCAACTGGGGGCCCTCTGTCGCTCTGGAGGAAGAAGCACCACCTGCTGCTGCCCTCCTCACTCTCTCTAACTCCCTCCGCTGCACAAGCAACATGCGTCAGTCTATCAGTTTAGCTAAGATTAGGGTAAGGTACTGAAGTCTGAGTAAGTACTTACCAGCTGCGCTGCCTCTTGCTGGGCTGCCTCTTGGTCCTGCATTGCCGAGTACAGCAGGGCCCGAAGCGACGTCGTCTCTCCAGCAACTTCCACCTGCAATCCATTTCCAAGTCATTAGTGCAATTCTATAAAGAGGTAATTCACAAGGTCGAGGTTTAGAAGTTTTACCTGGCGTCGGGCGTTCTTGTAAGCCTTTCCACCGTACTTCAAGGCATATGCCTAAAGGTATGCGTCGTCCATAGTGGCACTGGACTTCACCCTCTTGCCTCGGCGCTCCCAGTTCTGGATTTGTTCCTTTACTCACTCGCACCAGTCAGTCGTGTCGTGGAGTCCCCGAAAACTCCGACCAGGTCTGCGGAACTGGTCTCGAGTGGGAAACTCCACTGCGCTCTGCCGAAGCCCGAGGGAGCACTGGCACAGGTACAAGTGTAGAGGTAGCACAAGGTTGAGTGCATGCACCCACACCGACCTACCGAAGTAGGGGCGGGCCTACACCAACCAGGGCTGTCCCTCGTCACTCTCCTCCAGGTACGGCTGCCACACCACCTACATACCAAGGCACAATTAGTTACCAAGCAGTTAAATCAAGCATTGATCTATGGGGGAGAAAAATTAGAATACTCACATCCAACTGAGGGCAGCAGTCAATGGCCTCCTAGAGATGCGTCAGCTGGTCGCTCAGGGTACGCGTGTCCCGACGTGAGTCCCACCGGCGAACTATGGGCACGAGGCCCATTCACGTGAGGATCCCTCTCCCTAGGCCTGGGAGGTGGAGGTAAGTCCAGACCTGCAATTTGAGAAGGCAATTAAATCACAGTTCAAAGAAAATGCATTTGAGTACAAGGGATAAGAAGAGGAAAGTGTACCTGGAGAAAAGGGAAGAACCCACTCGTGGACGTCTGCCGCTCGGAAGTGCTCAAACTGTCAAACTGGTGCGCCAAGAATGCCGCCCCCTAAGCGTAGCTCCCCACCTCGCTCAGGTCCTCCAGGAGAGGCAGAAAGCGGCAATGGACTTCATTGCCCCTCGTGGCAAACAAAAGTCTACCAAGGAAGAGGATGAGGAAGTGACGCAGGTCCATGTCCGCCTCTGCCCCTGGCTCGTCTGCTAGCTCCACCTGGCAACCCCGGGTCAACTGTTGCAGCTGGTCGTCTGCTGTCTCCCCTACCTTCTTCCCCACGTCATACAACCCCAGGCTCTCCTGAAGTGCTACCCTGGGAACGAGAGAGGACCTCTGCCCTACGGTCAATCCTAGGAGTCGGCCGACTAGGTCTCGGTAGTAGGGGTAGGTGAATCCGCTCGCAGGCCGCCCATACACCCTCAACCCCGTGATCCTGCTCACATCCTCGAGGCTGGGGATCATGTGACCCCATGGGAATACGAAGGTAGTCGCCTCCGTATCCCACCTGCTCCGCAGAGCCTGGGTGAGTACGTGATCCGCCCGCATCCTGTCCATTCTCAAGACCTCCCCAAATCACATCCCCTCTAACCTCTCTCTCTGGAAGGTGGGAAAGGCCAGATAAACAGCTAAGACTAATAGCCACGACACTCAGGCCCTCATTTCACCCTGCATGCACAAGTTAGCCAAAAGCAGTCAGGATTCAGGTCATTCGGTTGGGGTCGCGACCTCCTTGTAGGCCGCGACAATGTCGCGACGGTGCGATGCGATGTGACCTGGTCGCATCGTCTCCCTAGGTCGCGATTAGGCCGCGTCCGCCTTCCTGGGCGCGACAAGGTCGCGCCCAGTTCATCCATCGTGACTACTGGTGTCGCGACGGATCGAGCCGTCGTGTTCTCAGGAACGGACCGGCCGGAGCCTCCCTTGTCCGATCGCTTTCCCCTTGGGTGTCACGCCCTCTGGGGGGCCTCCCCTCCCTTTCCCACTAGTTCATTCATGGATTTAGGGTCAAGTTTCTTACCGTTTTCATCGCCTTCTCGCGTGCTTCCCTTTCCCTTTCCACGTCAATGACAGGGGCTTCCTCTCCTTCCTCCTCTTCCATCTCGACCTCCAGATCCACCTCTTCCACCGGGGGCGCCTCCGCACGGTGCCGAGAGCTTCTCCTCTCCGCCTATCTCTTCCTCCGAGAAGAGCCCGCGCCCGAGTCGCCTCCTCCTTCCATGGGTTTGAAAAGGGTTCGAAAAGGGGGTCTTTGAAGGAGAGATTAAGTGCAAAAGGAGAAAAAAAAGTTGGGTGGAGATTCGCAAAGGCCTCTTGAATTGTTTGAAAGCACAAAAAGGGGGAGAAGGAAGGTGACTGGCATTTTGAATGTTCGGTTGAAGAGGCGACGTAGCGGGACACCGCGTTACTGTCGCGTCGCCCTAAGTGGTCGCGACCATGTCGCGACCCACCGCCACGTCGCGACACTAAGGCGACTTCCATGCTTGTCGCGTTACCAATAGAACCATGCGCAAACAGGGCAAACTTTGTGTTTATTCACTCAAACTAATCAATACATTCTCTAAGTCATTCCTACATTCAAACAAATGGAACTTCCTGCTCTAACTACCATCTAACATCTTCCCTACATCATTTTAGCTATTCTCAAGTCTCCGCTGCAGCTGATTGAATTTTCTTCAGTGCCTCGAGATATTCCTTGATCACGTCTTCGTCTTCTTCCACTCCCGCTTGGACGAGGCTCATAGCGCATCCCTCCCAGTGAACTATGGCACTTCGCATGTCCCGTTCATCCTGATCGTCATCCATCTTCCTTTTCTGAAAGACCTGGTAGTGTGAGAGCAATGGAACCACCGTGCGAGCCACCCCGCACTGCAGGTAGCAACGATCCGGGTTGTAGTGAACTAAGGCCTCGTTGCCCAGGAGACGAAGTGCCAGTCTGAGGCATTGTGGTACATGGATCATCTTGTTGTGCAGGAAGCATAGACGCATGTCGAACCCCGCCAAGGTCATGTTCTTGAGGTAATCGCGCCAAGCCTTCAATCCTTTCACTTGGGCTGTCTTGCACCATGCCTGGGGAGTCATGTAGAGAGGTGCGCCCACAAAAGCTAATGGATGATGGAGCATTGTCTTGCACTTAGTAGAAAGGTTGTCCATTGCCCGAAATTGTATATGCATGCCCATCCAAAGCTCTAGGGCGATCATAGAGCCAAAGAAGGGACCCCAGTGACTGCAGAGGTAAGTCCAGCATAAAGATAACCAAGGACGGCTTGGCCAATTTTCATACCTTCTGTGATGGAGTCAATGATGCTTAAATTGGATAAAGAGATAGCTCCATCTTCGGCCGGGAAGAGAATGACGTCGCAGATATATATGGCGGCTGCTTTGGCAATAGTAAGGTGGTTCCCAGTCTTGCGCTTGCATTGGGAGATCACCCATTGGGCGATGGGAAGGAGATGTACCTGCGTCCGACTGGTCATGGATTGCAGGTCCCCGAGGATGCTCCACGCATTGATAGGCGCTACTGTGTAGGAGAGAGCGACCTCCTCTCCCCTCTGGTACCATGGGAGACCTAACATTGTCTCCAACTCCTCCAGCAGGATAGTAGCCTTGAACTTGGAGAAGATGAACGTGTGGGTTTGGGGATGCCACAGCTCCACCAACGCCGTAATGCTCTCCCATACGTGCACGATCTTATGATATTGCTTGGCTAGCACGAACGCAGTAGACAGTCCCCACTCCTTCAAGTGATGAATGGACGAAGGCGGGAGTAGCCCTATCATTGGGGCTAGCCAAGGCACTTTGGAGAATCTCCTCTGGCCAGGAAGAATCTATAGAAGAGTAGAAAAGAGAAGATTGAGAGCGGGGGAGGGAGAGGAAGAAAATAAGAAAAAAAGAGAGCAGGAAATCAAAGCTAAAAAAGAACATCACTTACTTGAAGCTCTGAGTGTGTGCATATGTGCCCGGGGATGGAAGAAAGCTGCTGGAGCTCAGCATGAGAATCCCGGGCGGCCTTGGGACCGGCATAAGGCGGAATGTCTTCTTGGAAGGTAGAATAAGATCTCTTCATGGCTGCAGGAGAGAGAAAACTAAAGAAGAGAGGGGGGGAGAGAGAGAGAGAGAGAGAGAGAGCTGCGGGATTAGCACCTTAAACAGCCCTATTTATAGAGCTCTAGGGGAAGCCAATCCATCCTAATCCTGTAACTAAGTGTTAGGATAAGATTAGAAGAGGTCTAGGAGTCCTAATAGAAGTCTAAGGGTCTTAGGATAGAGATAAACACAGGTTTCTTGCATTTTCTGAGTTCGGTCAGAGTTGCGACGCCACCTTGTCGCGACATGGCAGGGCGACACGACTATGTTGCGGACCCCAAAGGCGTTGCCTCTCTATCTTGTGTGTTATTTTCCACGTTTGTGCATAATGTATTTGCTTATTCGATTGTGTTTATGTATATATTGTAATTTTTTGTGTTTATTATGTATATTTTGCCAAAAAAAAAATCGAAAAATCGTAAAATCACAAAAAGGGACATCACAAGTAAGTCAGGTAAGTATTCCTTTCCTTACTCCCTGCATTACTATATGGTATTCTATCTATTATATCGTTTGAAGGACCAACTGGTTCTCAATGTGCTCTGGGATTTGAGTTCCCCTTTACCAATAACAGTGATAATCTAGGTGTACATTGTTAATCGTTGGATAGGCCGTTGAATTAAGTAAGTTCGAGGACGATGGATTCAGGCCTGCACTGCGGTTGTGGGTAGTCTCTTGACCCGTTCTTATTTGGCTTAGCAATATTATCCTTGACATATTTTCTATTTTCTCATTTTCTTTGCATTAATTTGTTTTGATGATTTCTTGTATTTTAGCCCCAGCATGCATCATGTAGGACTTTGAGCTTTCTTAACTCATTCTTGGCTATTGATGAGCCCTTGTTGAGTCCCCAATCACCCTTCACATTTCAAACAATAAAATTTTTTTCCACTCCGAATCAGAAGGTTTGCCTCCGAGGGAGTTGTTCCCATCAGTTTGACAAGAATTTCCCTGTCTGGATTCCCTATCCAATTTTCATCCTATTCCTTTGATCCATTTCGGTTGCGAACCGCTCCCAGGACAGAGTCATGAGTTACCTGCCTGGCACGCATATGTCCCTCCAAAACGAAACCTGCAGGCCAATCAGCTAGGGTACCTCTCAATTGAGGGGTTGATCGTCCTTTTCTTTTCCTTCTCGTCTAGACTTGTGCTTTCTTTGCATTCTGCTCGAGCAGCTAACTCGGGGCTTTCATGAAGGTTCCAATTGCTTGTTGGTTAGATCGGGTGTCTCTTTTCCTTGGCTCCCATCTTTTCAGTCCTTTCCGCGTCATTTCCGCTCTGTCGTCACTTCGTGACACCTCTACTGCACTTCCGCTTCAATTCCTTGCAAAGTGGAAGCCAAGGAGGGGCAATCTGTAGACACCCGATTCTGACTTATAAGTTGAACTATATTTCTTGTTATCCTAGTGAGCCCCAAGTTGGTCACTCACTTTGAGCCCATCATTAGCCTTGCTTTGAGCCCATTAACAACTCAAATTTCCATGAAATCCCACCCATTAGAAATTTAAGAGAGTCCTTAGGCCTAAACAACTCTTATTCTCTCATGTGAGTGGCTGATAATTCGCAAATAATTCATTTTCTTAACGCGTCGTATCGTAGCGCCGCGTTACTGTGTAGCGTCGTCATGGTCCGCCGCGACAGCCCATGCATATCCATGCACGTGGGCATACTGTCGCGACGCCTAGAGCCATCACGTTATCAAATCACGTCCCTACGATACGACGCGACTGCAGCCGCGCATGCAGGCCTCTGCAACCACCTCCTTTTTATCCTCCTATGGCTTTATCCCTATCTTCAAATAATATCCCAACCCCTTGGGCGAGGTTTGGGGCTAGGGGACTCTTTGATACCCCTCCTTGGACTCTTCATGCAAATTTTAATGGGATTTATCTCTCATTTGGGTTATTAATCTTTTGAAGAGGATAATATCTATGACCCTTCTATAAAAGCAATGCCCCATCTTCCTAAACAGGGGAGCCTCATTTTTCACCCCGAAGGGCTGCCAAAATCTCCTCAGACTTGGATTTAGTCTCGCAGCCCTCCCATTTCTCCTCATTTCCTCACATTTCCACCTCAAAAACTTGCTCATTTCCACATCTATAGAGCGTGGAACATGAGGAGGGCGACCCCACTCCTTCCTGGAGCTTTGCATGAGCTTTTGGACGTCATCTCACGCCAGGGAGTCGCCCACATGGGGCTCTTTCTCTCTTCCCTTCCTTCTCTTCTCTTTTCTTCATGCATGTTATTTCCTTTCTAGATAGGCTGTATTCTTTCCCTTCCCATGTCCTCCATACACCTTAGGGGTTTAAAAAACCACCCCTAGGTTCGTTCCCACCATGTTCTTTTTTTTTTTTTTTTTTGAATAGATATAACACTTAACTTGTTTTAATAGGGTTCTTTTGTCGTTTTTCTCGATTGTTTTGGCAGGCACCCAAGCAAGATCTCACGAGGAGCTCTTGTCCTCTGGACGGCTGGAGGACAGGAAGAAGGTCCTACCCAACTTCTCCCGCACTGCAGAGAACACGACGGACATTGGCAACACGACAAGGAGACGCGTCCTCAAAGGATGACGCGTTATCAACATCGTCGCGACGGGTCACAACGTCGCGACGCCAGATCCACCCTTGGTTCTCTTTCTTTTTCCTAGTATAGTTAGCCCACTTCTTCCTCTCATTAGGCAACTGTCTAGGTGGCGTTCACATTCCATATTTCCATACTATTAGATTTAATATCCTGTTTGTGTATTGGGGGGCACACAATCCCCGTGATTACAGTAGGGAGAAGAATTTCAAGCTCTCAACCCCATTCTTCAAGTTCTAGCCCTAGAAGAGGAAATCGAGTTAAAGTAGGCATTCTCACAAGCTAAAATCATAAGATTTTGTCTGTAGATTGTTCCATGCAACAGGAACAAAATCTTCAAGTTTCATAATTTTCCATCGAGCCAATATTTTCTTATTGAATTTTGAAGTCCTGCAACTCTCTTGACCCCGAACCTTCATGATTAATTCATATCTTCTTGAATACTCTATCTCATGCCTAGAAATTTTTATTGAAGATACTAATGCATGTTAGGCATCTTTTCCCCTGAAAGCCCTAATTTTTATCTACCCTACTTCGTGAATTAATTCCCTTTTCTCAACTGCTCACTGTGTCATGTACTCCATGTTTGATTTGAATAAAGCATGTTGAAAATCTATCTATTTTCAAATTCCTGTTTACTGTAAGTGCCCATGTATGTCTAGATCAATTTGCAACTTGTTTCATGATTTTTCATCGACTATACAATTAGTTAAGAAATTTTGAAGCAACCAGTGTCAAAACATGTTAAGTTGGCCCGTAACCCGAGGCTCTGTCCTTTTCCCGCTCGAAGTTAGGTTCGGAACCTGAGAACGTGACGGCCCGATAGGCTGCGTTCTCAGGGCCGTCGCGACACAGGACCATGTCGCGATCTTATCACGCCAGTATACCCCGTCGCGTTCTGGTCGCCGACCTGATAGACCCATCGCGATCCTCAGAAGACCCTGTTGCGATCTACCTGCCTGGTCAGACAAGCCCGTCATGATCCTTATAAGGCCCTGTCGCATTCTGCCTGAACCCCGTCGCGACCCTTACAAGGGTGCGTCGCGTTCTGGATTTTTGCATGAAAACCCACCTTTTTGCATGGTCTATTGTTATACAGTCACCCCATGTCCTATTAACTGTCTTGTACATAGAAAGATGAAGTTGTATTTATCGAATATATTTTAATTAATTCAAGTTAATCACATGCTGTATCTTGTCCATGATTTTCTCTTACACTTGCACTCACTTTGAACCATCCAATATGGCTTAACTTGGCATGAAAATTGTCCCATAGTACATTTAGCAATTGATTTGTCTATCGATTCTCGCGATATTTTGGGAATACCGTTACTGACGCTCCACTATTCTAGAATTCCTCTAGAACGTCGGGCACTTGTTTCTATATACACACTCTCTCTTGACTTGGACGAACTCTCCGTCAGATACTCCTTCTGCTGAACTAGTGAGTCTTTGTTCAAGGCCTCCGTAAGTCTCCTCTATCCATGGATTCCCACATGGTCGACGAGTTGGTTGTGCCCTAACACCTATGATACACTCTAGGGATCAGCAAGATCCAAACGGCCTTAGTTGCTCTCACTCTTATCTTGAATCACGCCGGACCTCTGGACCTATGCATAACAAGGCCAGTGGAAGGGTTGTGTATTCCACCTGACTTCCAACACCGTACGCACGTGTTGAGCAACTGTTACTATCGCTCGTTACTCGACGTTTCTTGCGCAATGACCATAAGATCTCATCTATATTCTACTCGCTCATCTATTCACGTTCACTCTACTATCTTGTCACTCTCGTCTATTCATCTAGTACTATCTCTCTCTTGTCTCTCTCGCGTTACCTCTGAAGGTGACTGATCCACCTTCCTCTTCAACCAAATAGGAGAATCTATTTCTGTCTCTAATCATGTGTCATAAGCAGCTACTGTCAAGGTACCAGATATTTGAACTGGATGCACAACTCTCTCGCACATATCAAATTAAACAAGAAAAGGTTTTTGGTACCCAGATGTGATTGGTACCATCAACTTGATTCAGAAGGGAAAACAAGTCCTTTCTAACCCATATTTTTGAATGTTTTTCTTTACATAGTGTGAATGAAAAAAAGAAGGATTGAACAATTAGTGAACATAGTACCATTGGTTCCAAGAATTATTCCATCTTGAGTTGTGTAATGTGTAGACATTCCAATTTTCGCGAGAAAAATGATTCTTTATGTTTTCATAATTTTTCTAATTTTTATAAGAATTTTTATGTAGTGATTTTCTATTTTTATGAATGAGATAGGTCGACCTGGGCAGTGTGTGTATCGACCTCTCTAGTTCTTTTTGTTTTTGCATTTGATTTTTGTTTTATGACACACTAGCCTTCACAAATTTTATGAGAGAGATTTTTTTGATGATTTTGCTTTCTTTTCTGATGAGTTGATTTTATTTGAATTTTGTGGTTCAAAACCTGGACCATATTTATTTAAATTCATCTTTACTCCCAGTAGAGCATTCATATTTTCTTTGCCTTGTGTGAAGTTTTTGATGATCTCTTCTTTTTGTTTAAGGCCTTGGTTGAGTTTTTTAACTTGAATCAAACTTTCTTGATTTTCCTTTTCTTTGTCTTCAAATTTCTTAACAGAATTAACAATATCTTTATTCAATTTTTAAACCCTCAATTTCAAATCATCAACCTGATTTAGGAATTCATCATTTTGTTTGATTTGGTCTGCAATTTTATCTTCTAACATAGAGATTTTCTCAGATGATGATGTGTCATGAATAATGTTGTCAAATTTTCTTTTCAAATATTTATTTTCTTTTCTCATTTTAGAAAGATTTTCTACTAAATTACCATATGTCTCTTGCCAATCTTCAATGGTAAATAGTTCAAAAGAGATATCTACCTGTTCTTCACTGCTTCTAGCTATGAAGCAAATTTCATTTCCTTCTATACTAGAGGATTCTTCATTGTTTTCCATGCTTTGATCTTCATCTAACTATGTAGCCACCATGGCTCTATTCTTCTTTTTGTGGAATTCCTTCTTGTGACTTTTGAGCTTGTCTTTTTTAGCCTCTAGACATTCACTCTTCATATGTCCAGACTTGTTACACCTGTAACAAATAGTAAGTTCATTATTTTTCTTGTGATCATCATTTGAAAAGGAATATTTATTTTTACCTGTCATGACATTCTGTTTATTACCAAAGTTCTTCTTGTCAGATTCAAGAATGTCCTGAGCTGTCTAGTTATCAATGCAATTTTATCGTCATCAGAATTAGATTGTTCAAATTCAGAATTCTAAGATTTTCCTTTATTGCTAGAGGAAGCTTTAAGAGCAGTAGATTTGATTTTCAACAAGTGTTCTTCAGATCTCTTTATCTTTAGTTCATAAGTCATTAAGGATCCAATGAGCTCATGTAATGATATTTTGGATAAATCCTTTGAGTCCTCAATAACTGTTGCTTTAGTGTTCCACATAGGAGATAGAGAATATAAAATCTTCCTTACCAAATCTTCATTTGAGTATTCCTTACCCAAAGCTCTAAGCCCATTGATGATGACCATAAACCTAGCAAACATCTCAGAGATATTTTCATCAGACTTCATGACAAACAATTCATAATTAGACACTAGCATGTTTACTTTTGTTTCCCAAACTTGAGATATACCCTCATATAACAATTCTAATTTGTCCCACATCTCTTTAGTAGACTTACACATTGAAATCCTTGAATACTCGTTTAGATAGATGGTGCACTATAGCATGTTCATGGCACTACAGTTCAAGGTTGCCCTTCTGATCTGCTCCCTTGTACGTGTGTTCATAGTTCTGTGCTCGAAGAAATACCATCATCTTGTTCTTCCAATAAGGGTAATCAGTACGATCAAAAAATGGAGGCTTATTAATTGAGTGACCTTCTGCAACAAATCCTCTAGAATCCATGATCAAAGTAATCAGATGAGACTAGCAACACAAATTGAGCAAGCTATTAAACAAAATAACACCAGAAACACAGGCAATTCAACAAACACTTGAGAGTATGAACTCTGCCCTTCTCTGATACCAGATGTTGGGATCGAATAAGGTGTATGTGAGTGTGAATTAGTAGATCTGAGTGAATGGCAGCGGAATTTAGAATAAGTAACTCACACAGATTAACTAGATCAATTAGTGGTGTGTGGATAAAGTGTGAATCAAGACAACAAACCACAATCAAACCACGACATAGAGAATTTTAAGGTGGTTTGGAGAACACAACTTGTGTCTCCTACGTCCACCTCCCCACGATAGAGGAATCCACTATGCAATTACAAGTACACAGACGAGAGCACGACAGCTCTTACACACCTTTGAGTATGACGACTCAAAACTCCTAAGTATGACGGCTTAGAAAACCTAAGCACGACGGCTCAAAAACCTAAGCATACAGTGCTCAACCCTTTGGACCATTACGGATTCAAGAACTGCTAGAACAAACTAAAAGAGGGAGTAGATCCTCTAGGATGATCTATCCCACAACAAATGTGAAAAGAGAATAGGAACAATCAGGTGATCTGTGTAGAACACTTACACATATCACACACAATGAATTTTTAAAATACCCAATTCAAGAATTACAGACTCTGAAATATTTGTCCAATTCTCAGATTTGTCTTCAGCAGCACAATCTTCTTCTCAGCACAAGCTTCTCTTCTTTTGCTTCATGTTCTTCTCTTCTTCTTCCCTTTTTCTCCTGGCGGCACTGCTCTTGTCCTCTTTCTGGGCTCTCCCTTTTCCTGCTTCTTTCCAACCACTTTTCCAGAAGGGATAAGGGTATATTTATTATAACGTCGCGCATTTTTTGGATCCTCGTGGATCCTCGCTTAGTGGTTGTGGAGGCCAGTATGTGGCCAATGACGTGTGTTATAGGTCTTTGCTCAGGTTGTGAGGCTTTGTGGGCCGGCAGGTTGGGCCCAAAGTGCTCACTAGCTCTCTGTCTGTGAACGCGACAGTTCTGGGTGTCGCGTTCGGGTTGCTGATGTTGGCAGTGGGAAGGCGGACTTGCTGACATCGACAGTGGTCAGAGGAGAAGATTTTGTGGGTTTCTTGGGCGATTTGACGATTTGGGGTCGTATTTGGCGTGTTCTCTCCGCAAGGACGTCGCACAGAGCGGGGGAAACGTTGGGTGGTTATCGTTCTTTGCGTTCTTTGCAAAGGTAGGGAGATTCTGCTCTATTTTGCACCGTGGATTTCATGTGATGCATGTATAGAAGGTTAATTGAGTTAAAAATGATAGATGCCATGCTAGGACAATGAGTAGAGCATGAAAAATAGGTTTTTACATTGTTTTACATGGTTTGCAAGGAAGATCCGGAGATGGTATCTCGGATTAGGGTTCCTGTCTACGAAGACGACGGACCTTCCTGTCGCGTTCTGAACGTGACAGGCCGACTCGTCCCGTTCTGTTTCTGAACGCGGCCTATCGAGGTGTCACGTTCAGAAGGCGACAGTAGCCCTTGTCGCGTTAGCAGGTCTGAGGGCTTTATGGTTGTGTATGATAGTGCAACTATCGGATTATCGTTGCGTATTGTGCAAGGCATTGGTAAGCAGTGCATCGGCACTTGTGGTAAGTGGCATTACAGAGATTTTGTGGTTGTGCGTGCGAGGCAAGTCGGGTATACAACGGCACCCGTGGTTACCTCTCGAGTTGGGTACCCCAAGTTCTATGTGAGCCAGGCACGTAGTGCTCAGGGTCTTGTCCTGGTACTTGTGTACCACTTTGGTCTGTGTCATCTTCCTCGACACCCTCACTCCGTAGCTTGAGTAGTACGTCCGGCTAAGGGAAAGATGACAATGGGACATCGGCTTGTGTGTTGTGGGTGTACTGGTCCCCAGCTAGTCCTTGTTTTCTAGTGCCTCACTTTACGGTGCTCGGGCCAGAGACCTTAAAGGTGCCAGGCATGGAGCTGTAGTCGTGTGAGCTGCAGTTGTGGTGTGTGTTTGTCTCCACAGCTTGTTGGTCTGTGTAGTGGAGTGGTAGCTGGACCTTTCATCCTTGGCTACGAGGCTGAGAGGTAGACCTGTGTTGCTTGTCCGGGTCTGTAGCTGGTGTCGCGAACCAGTCTTCGTGACTCGTGTTTGGCATTACCCTTCTTTAGCTCGTACTTCTGAGCGTGGTTTGCTATTTATTTATTTAAATTTGAGTTATTATTATTAGCTTAATTTTATTTAAGCAATGTGATTATTATTCCATCCTCAATTAGAATTGTTAGCTATAAATAATTGTGTACTATTGCTGCTTCTCTTGTGTTTTATGGTTTACGGCTTTTGAGGGGATTTCCCTACTGAGCCAGTGACTCGTGAGGCTCACTCCTTATTGCTTTTAGGTGAGGGAGAGTAGGAGGTTTCACGCCCATCTTCTAGTCTGGAGCCGCATCGTAGTAGTGTTGGGTTCATGCCTCTAGCAGTGTAATTTATTTTCTGTTGTGCCCAGGGGTATGCCTCAGGCCTGTGTACCTGAGTTTGACTTTTGTTAAAATTTTGCTATGTAAATCGATAGTAAATATGTATGGGATGTTGAATCTTATATATATATATATATATCAACGTGTTCTTTTGTGTTTTCACAGACTTGTGTGTGATATCCCTGGCGAGGCTTCGACTTGTTCACAGGAGATGGAGTCGGATCAAGCTCGTTATTAGGTTAACGGGTTTGAACGACGTGGTCCGTCACATTTATAGCCCTAATCATTTGACCTAGTACTTGGGAATGTGTGAATACCAAGCACCTCAAATGAGACACGTGCCAGTCACATGATATTATGCACATATAGCATTTTTAAGTATTTAGAAGAAAAGACAATTATATGCTTCAATTTATAACAACAATCGATGTGAGACTTACATCAATCGATATGAGACATAAGGACAATTGATATGGACATGGTAATCGATGTGAAGCACACAACAATCGATGTTTGAGTTGATCAGTAATCGATATGATTGAGTTGACACAACATTGGTTGACGTCAAGTTCATGAGGGAGGAACTTGGCGGCAAGATCCCTTGCCATCAAGATGAGGTAAACGGAAAGCTTGTTGCCATCTACTTTTCGTAGACGGAAAGGGTGTTTCAGTCTACCCCAGAGTTTGCGGCAATCGATGTTGCCGTCAACCCCACAGGTAGGTCCCAGCAAGCTGAGCCCCTTTCCGTTGTGTGAGGTGTTAACACACGATTTTCAACTGCTGGCATAGTATGCCGGACGTTGACAGCATCTCTATCTGTGCTTGCGCTGTGTTCTACCATGCTTGTGTTGTGTTTCCCAGACGTCGAGGTAAAGGCTCCATCTGGATGACTCGCATTGAGTTATTCCGCCGGTGAGCTTGGATGTCGAGTGTGACTCCGTATTGTGCGTGCCCCTTGTGGTGGTTACGAGTCGGTTTCCGTGGGGCCCCTTCTCCACCGTTCGAGTCCAGCATGGGGGAAAACCGTTCGAGGACTAGACGCGAGGGAGAGCGTCTGAGTGTTCACACGTGGCTAGGGTTGGAGGACTCTATGGTGTCGAGGCGCCAAGCCATAGGCCCTAGCTGGTCCTACCTTATGTGTGTATGTGTGCTTGTCTTTGTATGCTTGTTGTGCTGTTGAGCCTGTGAGGTTCCAGTTTCTTGGTGCACTCCTGCGAGGAGTTGCGTACCACGCCACCGGTTTCTTGTGTGTTGTGCAATGTTTACTTACTATAGTTTTATCTTCCGCACTGCTTTTTAGTACTGTTACTGGTGGGGGTTAGTGTCCCTACTGGGCCTCTTCTTGAGACTCACTCCCTTTCTTTTTAGGTGGTTCGTCGTTGGCTCCAGGTGCTGAGGAGCCTAGTCACTATGGTGCTGGTCTGCCTGCTTAGCTTCTGTGAATAGTACTTAGTTTATGTACTCGCTGTACTCTTTGCTTTTGTTGGACCAGCTCTGATTGTAGACACACGAATTTGGCTCCACCGAGGGCAAATTTCATATTGCGTCATAATGCCACAAATGGCCCTCTTTTTGCCTCGCAAGAGTGTTTTTCCAATATTTCTGGATCTCACCCTTTCTTTCTCGGCGCTTCCCCATGTGGTTCGGTCGCGGGGGTCTCCAGGGGCAATGCCCCCGGAAGCTAAATTTGGTTAAGGCACAGCTTCATCGATCCGTGTCAGCTATAGTGGATGCCTTTTAAACGCGGTGATCATGGTGGACGCGATTCAAGACCTTAACGCGGCGGCCATGCTGGATGCGTTCATCGACACGTGCTCTAAACAAAATTGCATCCGGTATGACCGCCGTGATTTAAAGTCAAAAAGGCTATGGCCCCGGAAGTCGCCGCACTTGAGGGCCTATGCTCGAAAATCATGAGAAAATCCTAAAAATGCGTCTGGGTGGCACGACGCTATTTAGAATGTCAAATCCGAACCGACAACACATTTATAATCCGATTTCCTCGGAACCATGCATACTGTAATCGCATCTGGGCGGCCCGCCGTGATTCAAGTCGCGGCGGCTTGTCCGGACGCGATTCTAAACATAGCCGCAGGCTATGACCATCATGCGCCTGTCACATCGGTTTGACTTTCTTAATCGCGGCTTGCTGCCTGGACGCGATTCAATTCATAATCGTGGCTCCCTGTTTGGATTCGATTCAAGAATCTGATGCCTATAAATAGACCCCCGTGGGTCATTTGTTCAGGGGGGCATTTAGAGCGACAAAGCCTTGCCGGATTCACGTCTCACCTCCAAACCGCGGGGACCCTCTACTCCGAGCAATCCACGCCTTCCTCCCGCAGTGTTCGGAGCCAGCGTCCTCTCCATCATCCACGTACCCCGGAGTGAGGCGGGCGACGTCTTCCTCCTCCTCTTCATCCATTCTGTCCGTACCGGCAACGCCATCATACCGTCCATTCAGGGAAGTACCCACCTCCCCTTTCCCTTTTCTCTTCACTTTCATCTCCTCTGGGCCCCACGTGGCCTTTGTACTCCTTTTTTAACACACACAAACACATGCATGCATTTTACACACACCCATATTCTTTAGGGGTTTAAAAGCCACCACCCGGTAAATACACCTCCATGTTCTTTTATTTTATTAATTCTTTATTTTTAGGATTTGGTACTACACGTGGCTAATCCCCTTTCTTTACTTTTCTTTGTCTTTTTTGTCAGTGTAATCAACGAGGAAACGCCCTCTACCGCGGTCGGCCGTGTTCGTAGAGGAAGAGAGGACCCACATTCCCCCGCGCAATCTCCCTCCGCTGAAAAGGTACGTACGTGATCACTTCCTTCATCCGCACCCCTCACGCGTGCGCCTCCATTCGGCACCCTCGCGTGCCTGGCGATCACGATCTTTTTATTTTATTGTCTTTTTCACCATCCACTCTATATCACACACACATACCCACACCACTATTCATTCCCCCCTCTTTGTGGGCACCGCGAAAGCGTCGTCTGCACTGAGTTGTACTATTATATATATATATACTAGTTGGACACCCGTGCAATGCACGGCGTTTGATTATAACATTTATTAATAAATATAAAATAATTTTTAAAAATTATATAATTTTAATAATAAATTTATTTTTTAAATTAATTTTAATTAAAATGTTTGAACATCAATAAAATAATTACATAATAAATTTTCTTTCAAATAAGCATACCGATTGATAAGCAGTTGTTTGTTGGTTGCGATCAACCATATCTAAAATATAAAATAGATGATAGTTTAGTACGACCTGTAAAAGATGAACATAAAACATAAGATTAATTTTGGAGTATATGAGGACAAACATCAAATTGAATTTTCCGCTTACTGGTGATTGATATAATAAAGTGCTATCAGATTTTTCATCTATTTTATATCTTCCCTGTAATCTAACAATTGGTTTGTCTCCACCATGATTTGGCAGATCAAATTGGATCGGCCCGATTCTCCCAAATCGGGGCGAATCATGGAAAATCCGATTCTCGATTCCATCGATTCGGTCCGATTCGCCTTAAATATATAATATTATTATATCATATTAATATATATATATACATTATAAATATCATATATATGATATATGATATATATATATATAATATTATACCCATGAGAATCAATCCGATTCAGATCGATTCGGGTCGATTCGGGGGGAATCGAATAAGATCAAGAAAAATCCAATTCGCCTCTCGATACCGATCCGGCAAACCTTGGTCTCCACTAATGAAGGGCCGGTACTAAAGGGTATCTATAAAGGATATGGTAAAAGATAGTGAGGTAAAGTACTTATGAGATCCAAACAAATATTATTAAACATTTCCTTTAAACCAAATTGGAGAATGCTCATCACCCAATAGAGATCCAAGAAAACTAATGGGTCTTGGGCAGGTCTATGCACGTTGTGTATGACTATATGGCCAATTTGAAAGATCAAACATCAAGCTTAAACCCAATGACCTAGAGTTTAAATTTCATATCTCATATTAATGATTTCATGAATATATGATCTACTATAAGATATGATCTACTCTAATCTATTGCATATTTCTAGGCTTTTAAGGGCCAATGGCTTGCACTTTTCTGCTGCAATTTTAAGGGCCAGATGTCATATGGTAGTTTAAATTTCATATCTCATATCAATGATTTCATGAATATATGATCTAATCTAATATATGATCTACTCTAATATATTGCATATTTCTAGGATTTTAAGGGCCAATGGCTTGCACTTTTAAGGGTCACTTATCAAAAAGCGTTTGGAGTTGTTCACTATTGTCTGAGCTCTGTTGGAGAAGCTGCCGCAATTTTCAGCTGCCATCTGACATCTGGTGTGCATTGACCGCCAGGCTGCTCCGATCCAATTTGTGGCATCAGTGCATCAGAATTCTCTACAGCTAGCCTTTACAGTGCTTCCTTCCCCAGCTACTGCAGTAGCTGCCAATGGGCAACCCCTCTTCTCACAAGAGGAAGTGGAGGAGAAATAATTGATGCTTTCACAAAAGGGTCAAGAGAAGTTATTTATTTCCTTAAAAGCTTTCACTTCTCCCCTGCTTACCAATATTCAGAGCTTTGCCCTCACAAATCCATATTCTGGTCAACTGGGAACCCAGTTTTCCCACCAACTGTGAATTCTATTTGTTAGTGGGCAGCCTCTGTTATCTGCTTTCTGATCCAATTGAGGATTTATGACTTCCTCATTGGGTCCCTGTAAAGTCCCAGTGTAATGCACACAAAGAAGGCTGGATTTGTGCCTGTGTTGTGTCATATAGTCACTGCTTCAAATCCCTTAAACTGATGTTTCAATAACAGAAGGCGTGAAAAAATTTCATCAGGGAATGGGACCAGATAGAGAACAAACTATTTTTGAGGAATTGCATGATCATCTGCATATTTTGCTCACTTTTTGACCCATCAGCCCATGGAAGGTGGAATTGGCCGATCAGGATTGGGATCAATCAGCCATGGTCGATCCAGCCAATTGTAAGCCAGAATCGGCCTGATCTGGATCGGGATCGGCCCTGACCGATTCCTAGGCCGATCCAATTTTGTTTTCCATGCATTAGCCCAGCTGCCTTGCATGATGTTCAAACACACTTGCAGATTACATGGGTGATATATCTATATTGTACCCCAATAATTTTGCCAACATGCTATTCCTCATTCATGTCCCATTGGTAATATGTGAACCTACCAACTGTGGCATAAGTAGTCCTGAAGCAACCTTTTAAAAGATAACCCAATGTCATATATGTAATTCCTGATAAATAGGCTGCAATCTTGACGTCTAGAATAGGGATTATTTTAAGGATCTACTGGCATGTTGTGTTGGGTTGAGTTGAATAAGATACCAAAGATTACTAACAAAAAATTACCATAAGATTCTTCCATATTATATGCCTATTTATGGTTTTTAGACATAAAAGTAATTTTTGAGCTATTTATTTTTCACAAAGCTAGATATCCTAATATGTACCAGAGAGGGGGAAGAGAGAGAGTGAGAGAGATCCTATTTCCTTTCTTTCTTTCTTCTCTTAGGTGAACTGGATGGTTGGGCTGTCCTGAGTTTGGAAGATTCACACCATCTTATTTATCTTGATTCATTTCCCGCTTGGTTTATGTTGTCAGGTGTATAATAATTTTTTGCATGCTTCATTGAGGATGGTTGTCTATCTCTGATCTTGATTTGATTATGTAAACTTCATTTCACTTTTTAAGTTTCTTTCCCCTTCTCAACATGACTTGTCCATCATTCCATCCAGCCAGAGTTAGAGGTCAGTGAGAATTGCTTTGTGCACACCCGCGGGGGATGGGGGGCACCCCCTTCCCATTGGTTGCCTAACACAACAATGTGATGTGATGATATATTGTTATAACCCAATTGCTCCCAATGAATACTCTTTTGGAGACCTTCCCCCCTAAACATTTGAAAGGTTTTTTGTCCTAGTAGTAACTTGAGATTATGATCATTACTGCTATCTGACCCTCGATGTTTGGTGTAATCCGTTGGTTTTTGGTGATCATTTATATCAAATTCTCCATGATCATTACTGCTATCTGACCCTCGAGTTGGTGGGGTTAGGATTGTGATTATTTCAGTGTTATCTCTTTACTGATGATTAACCATTATTTTCAATTGGCAGAGGTGCCAGTTCTGTCTCTTTCTCAAGACATGGGTCCCTGTACACTGGGGGAGTTGATGGTATGGTTTGCAAAATTGATCCATCACCATGTTTTTATGAACAGATATGTAGTAGACAAACTATATTTAGCTATGAAAAGATTACATAAAAGAGCATATAACGAAAGCTATGATAAAGCACTAAAACTAATTACATAAATCTCAATGTACACTGCACAACATAACCCAAATAGAAAAAATATATTTAAAACGTGCACCTCCAACTGATTGCTGCAGGTGCTAAACATACAGCTGCAGTCACATAAGATATTTACCACTGGAAGCAGTGCCCTATCTATGGAGAAAATTTGTGTAGCCTCTGTTCACTAAGTTTTGCATTGGTAAGAACATGCAATAACTACAGTGAAAACATTTTAAGAAAAAAATGTCAAAATCCAAAAGTTCAAATCAAAGATCTATGTAGAATGCATCAAACATATGTTATTTCTTTATGGTATATAGATTTAATGCGCACAGTTTGATCTATCTTTATATGTATATCTTCTAAAAGTGAAGAAAAAAACATTCAAAATTATAATCATTGTTAGTCTGCAGAAATATATTCATTAGGCTATTATTTACCAAATATCCATTAGGAACTGAAATAAACTGGTATAACATATGTTTAAAGTATGTACTATCTGTAAAACATCAAACATTAGCTGAACATTTGCAAATAAAAGTAATAAAATCACCGATGATCCTCTAGGCAAGTCTAGTTGTCTTTGTGGTGCTAGGTTAGCATCTTGGTCACCTTTGTTGTATAGCTGTGAGAATTATGAGGAGCCCATTTAAATTTGGCATGAGCCATATCTTGGTTCTATTTTGAATTTCTGATTGTTCAATCACTGTGCTCTACCCCACCAGCAAACTGGCTTGTCTAATCCCATTGTCAAGAGACATCAGATGGTGTTAAGCGCAGAAGGTTTGGAAGAGTATGTATCTTCTTTCGGAAGGATAGAAAACCAAAAACAAAAGGTAATTACATTTTATCTTGGTGAGAGTTGAGCACAACCACGAAGTAATTACATTTCAACTAACATCTGACATCAACTAAATGAGATAATATACTGTTACTCTCCACATTAAAATTTAAAAGCATAAACTAAACATGTCTAATAATATGCACATCAAAATATACTATTCAATCAAATAAACATTACATGAAACGACTCAAAGCATGTAACCTACAGTAATCGCAAGAATTAAACAAAAAAATGTAAGCGAACCTGGGTGATGAAGAGGACGACGGTGAAGGGCCTCTGCCTGGGTTGTCGTCTTTGTGGATGCCTGTAGTTCCAGGCTGACTCCAAGCATTCCTCCGGGTGGGGCTGGTCGTCTGCGTGGGCGCCGGCGGGAGCAGCAGCCCGATGGTGAGCTGCAGTGGAGCGGTGGCGAGCGGAGGCCGACCTTCGTGAGGCGGGCGGAGGCCGACCTTCGTGTGAAGGGTATGCCGGCGACAGTAAGTAGTACATATATTAAGAGCTCAAATTTTTTGGTCCTTTACATATATTAACCAATTTAAAAATGAGTTGCAACTTCTGACTGTCTATGTTTGAATATAGGTCAGTTATATAGACAAAACACTCAAAAATATTCAGATTGTAGGCTAAAAAAAGAATAATCACATAAGCGACGTGGGTTTAGATGAGTAACTAACAATATTCTACTTAAAGAGAGAGGTAAACTTGCAGTGATGTTTTAATTGATATTTTGAAAGACCATTTTGAGTGTCTGAAAAGGCTTTTGCTCTTTGAAGCACCAAATAACAATTTATTTGCTCCTATTTTCACATAGGATGGACATGTTACCGTTCAAAAAGTTATTTGGGGATCATGTATGTAACAATCCAACTATCATTTCAACAAAGATTATCAAGGTAATCAACTACAAAATCCAAAAGTGAATCTCAATAGTAAAATCGATAACTTTAAAATATAAACATTCAGTAAAATAATCTATTAGAAAAATATAAATTGTGATAGGATACACTGGGCTGAAATGCAACATAAATCTTTTAAAAAACACAAACACCATGATTATATACCCGCCTGGAGATTCATGAATTCATAAGCATTTAACACAATTTCTAAGCAAAATAAACAAATGTCCATACTCCTTGTTTATAGGATCAATGTAGGAATCCAGTCAAAATAAAAACAACCGCAGACAGACCTAATCATTCAAAATTAAAATAAACAGTGTATAAGAACGGGAATGGCGACGCCTGGTGCTGGCTCGCGGGGGAGCAACGTCGGCAAACGCGAACAGGGAGGAGCGCACGGTTGATGAGGTGTGCGTGGTTGACGGTGTTGGTGGTCGCGGATGCGGATGCGGCAATGTCATAATATTCCACCTCTGAGTATCATCACAGCCCTTGTTTCAAGGATGGTGGCATGTAATAAAACAAATTCCTTGTTATATATGTGATGATGAAAGTGAATCATTGAATGATTTTTGAGAGGTCATGAGCAAAGACAATTTTCTACTGTATTATTTCCTCCAAAATGCAGGCATTCTCCAAAATGTTCCACAACTCTTTAGATAAACAAATGAAAACTCTGAGGCAGCTTAATACCTGGATATATGACTTTTAGTGAATGTATCCCATGCCAGAGGAAAATTGAATTTGCTAATGAATGGTACCAAGTTTGGGACACTCAAAATTAACAGTTGGTGTCTTGGAACCAAGTTTAAACAATAAAAAAGATGCTGCCCAGACATGCTCAGCGTGAAGATGTACAGTTGAACCCTTATGACTAATTGCATGAACCATCGCATGAGAAACATTCAGTCTTCATCTTTTACTAGCATAGTCTTTTTAACAGTTACATGGAAACAGATTCAACCATTTTTGGTGCTAGTCCTTGCTATCTGTAGCCTAACTAACATACTTGATGCTTCAACTTTCAAATAAACTCATGGGACAACATTCAATAATTCCGCCACTAAAATTTTAAAAATAGAACCCTAAATTAAAACGATAATAAAAAGTCAAGTTAAAACGGAAAAAAAAACCTGGCCTCTAACATATTAACATTAATGTGCAAAGAAAAACAACCTTTTAACATCCAAGTTATTAACACTCTGTAAAGAAAGAATGGAACATGTAGATTTATTTTTGTTTTTGATATTAAAAGAATTCAAATCACATCTCAGCATTCACTAAATATACTCTACCGATCGTAGAGGTAGAGGACGGGATGGGCGGCTGTTGTGGAGGCCTGAGCTGTGGAGAGGAGAAATAGGAGAAGGTGGCCGTCGTCGGACGTGTGCACCCACGTGGAGCGGTGGACAACGACGGATGCACACACCGAAGGTGAGGGACTTGTGCACCAGAACGCCGGTGTCTGCGGCTGCGGCTGCTAGTTGGGAGCGCGGGCGTCGGAAGGAAAAACACAGGCCACTGTGTTAACAAAAATGATGAAATAGTAGCACAACTTCAAAGTCTGAAATTTCGAGTCTGCGAGGCTGCGAGGCTGCAAGGGCGAGTGCAAGAGCGACGGCGCGAGGACAACAGCGCGAGGGCGATGATGCGAGGGTGAGATTGTGAGGGCTAGTGCCAGGGCGAGGGCCAGGGTGAGGCTGCGAGGGCGAGGGAAAGGTGAGGCTGCGCGGGTGAGGGCGAGGGCGATGGCGACGGCGCAAGGGAAACTACGAGGCCAGGGCGAGGGAAAGGTGAGGTTGCGCGGGCGAGGGCGAGGGCGACGACGCGAGGGCGAGTCTGCGAGGCCAGGGCGAGGGAAAGGAGAGGCTGTGCGGGAGAGGGCGAGGCGAGGGTGACGGTGCGAGGGTGAGTCTGCGAGGCCAGGGCGAGGGAAAGGCGAGGCTGCGCGGGAGAGGGCGACGACGACGGTGCACGGGTGGCCTGGAGATGGCTGGGTTGGGGGGGCAATGGCTTGTTCGTTTCGAGCGGACGGAAAAAGTTGCCTCCTGGCTTATCCGAGCTGGGAGAATACGGAAGGGCAATGATTGCTCATAAATCCCGCTCCACCCCTGTCTCGGAGAGGATACGGAAAGACGCGATGTTGACGGGGGAGGGCGAGGGCTCTGGCCTGGGAAAATTTGAATGGGTAGGCTTTACTGCTGCCACATGGTCTGGGTTTAGTTTAGGTGGGAAACAGGGAACTCTGTTATAGTATTATAGTATAGATTGTAGTGGAAAAATGTTCAAGGTTTATAGTGTGTACAATTTCTTATATGTTCTCCTCAGATGTTCTCTTCTTACCCTTCTGAGCTTCGACTCGTGGGTGGCGGGTAAAGGTTCAGGTTACTGGTTGGTAACCGGTAATTTGGAACCTGGGTCGTTACAGTTGGTATCAAAGCCTAGTCTATCGAGACATATAAGGAAATGTCCTAAGATAACTCAAAGCGTGAAGAGTACAGTAGCAGCAAGCAAAACCATAGTTATTTTGTGTATTAATTTGTGTGCATGTTCTGTGTAGATCCATTATGGCACCTAGGCGACGTCATGTTGAGGAGGTGGCAGAGCAGGCACCTCAGCAGGAGGCTGGAGATGCCCCGCCACCACCGCAGACACAGCCAGGACTGTAGGACGCACACAGTGGTGTTGTACCACCGCCACCACCCCCTCCTCAGGCAGCATAGGGGTTTGATTGGACCCATTTTCTCAAGGGAATGGCACAGATTGTTACTCAACACCGTGATGTTCCGGCACCTCAGGGAGGTTCTGGGAGGGTGCTAAGAGAGTTCTTGTAGTTCCAGCCTCCTCAATTTCAGGGACAACAAGATCCTGATGCAGCCCGGTCGTGGTTGGACGCGATGGAGAGGACTTTCCTTTCCATGGAGTGCGTAGCAGAGGAGAGGGTTTTGATGGCTAGCTATCAGTTGTAGGGGCAGGCGCTGGCCTGGTGGACTATAGAGTGGGAGATCACTTTTCAGTCTCGCCCGCTTAGGCATATCACTTGGCAGGAGTTTGTGGTGGCTTTTGAGAGAGCTTTCTGCCCCACATATGTTTGGACTGAGAGGCTCTATCAGTTCCTAGATTTGACTCAGGGTGAGATGACAGTGGTCCAATACAGAGCCAGATTTATGGTGTAGCACCTCGAAAATTTTAGTATATAAAGAAATCAAATTTAAATAAAAGTGTTGGAGGGACTTCCAACATTATAAATTAATGACCCAATATCATAAGCAGGTCAATGGATATCATTTGGCCCAATAATCAAATAAAGCTAGAAATGCATGGAAATTTGTAACTCTAAATAGGCTGAATTTAGAAAGAGACAATTTGAGTTGAATTGGGATGCAATCATGCATTCTTGGCAACCCAAATTCGTGCCTATCTATGGTGGGAGGTTTCCTAAAGCCTCACACACTCTAAGGGAGGAAGGAATCCTAAAAAAATAGGAAAGTAACCTGTCAAAACCGCAACCTGGCTTTCCTAGTCATAATAGGACTCCTAAAACACCAATGTTGCTTAAATATTCTTCACCAAACCTTAGGGACGAGTTTTAGAACTTGCTGAGGTCGTGTGGAGAAGTTCTTGGTGGCTTGGGAGCAGGAGATCAACCACACCAAGCCGTTCTTTTCCCCATTGTGTCTGCTGCGACCTGCACAGACCATCTTCTTGAAGTCGACCAAAGGTGAGTCAAACCTAAACCAAACCTTGTAAGGCTTATACCCCTAGAAAGAGGGTCAAGGCTACGTTCTAACCCATGTAGAATTCTCAAATTCCATGCAGTATACACGGAGCAGTAAGAGTTCTCCTCCAAGTGGTCTGAACACAGGTTTTCCGGAAAAACGAGACTTCTTCAACCCATAAGGTAGGTTTTCTCGGGCCAAACCTTAATATATCCTATACCAACATCAAGTTAGCTTTCGTTTACCACTGGTTTCATCGAATTCTAATGAGTATATTTTGAGTTATAAGTGTTTTTCCAAAGTTGCGCACTGTTAGGGTTTTTCCCGTTCTTAGTATTATGCACATGATTAGAGACCAAATTAGACTAGACTTCCTTCACAAAAGTTTTTCTACTTGAAGTCACGATCATCTTTTATGTTGGACATTTTGTCCAAAAGTCTTTGTTTAGAGAGTTACAGGCGTGGGAAGAGAGTCACTGCATGATACTGGGATTTCGGGCTACACTTGACTTTTGTTCTTCATAGGTTTTCTCGGGATTCGTGACCGAATTAGATCAAACCCCCAACATCAAAGTTCTTCTACTAGTTGTCCTCGTCATCGTTTGCATTAAATGTTTTATCTAAATGTCATTTGTTAGAATGTTATAAGAGGTGTAAGTAAATCCTGCATGATACATGTTTTCAGGTCACCCTTGACCTGTAAGTTTTTCTCTAGAAGGGCACTAGTGTCGACACTACCTGAGCTAGTGTCGACACACTGTCCCAAAACAGCCCAGAAGGAGTTCTGGAAAAGTCACCAGTGTCGACACTACCTGAACTAGTGTCGACACACTGTCCTAAAATCGCCCAGAAGGTGTTTTGGGAAGGTCTCTAGTGTCGACACTACCTGATCCAGTGTCGACACACTGTCCCAGATTGACCCAGAAAGTTCTGGGAGCTGTCTCTAGTGTCGACACTACCTGATCTAGTGTCGACACACTGTCCCATGTTGGCCAGAAGGTTTTCTGGAACCTGTCTCTAGTGTCGACACTACTTGAACTAGTGTCGACACTAGTTGACCAGTTTTGCATGTTTTTGCTTTGTGTTCGAAGCATGATGTCGACACCAGTATGGGTTGTGTCGACACTACCTTTACAAAATATTGCATGTCTTGGGTCTGTTCATTACATAATGTCTATTTAATGGCTTAAAAGTGTTTAACCCATTGAAAAATCCTTAATTACATGAATATTATTCTAATTGCTTCCTTAATGAAGTGATCATACATGAAACTTATGATTTACTCTTGTTACCATTCTAGCTTGATTTAAATGATAAATTTTAACTTAAAATCTTGTAAACCCATATGTAGTTAAATGCATTGTTCACTGCATGCCATCATGTTAAGTATTTTTTCGAGGGTTTGAGACCGACGGATTATGAATTGACACATGTGCATCTCTACACACTTATACATCTAGGGCGTGCACTTCCTTCTCTTCTTGTTTTCGTGAGTATGAATTACAATCTAGACTAAAGCCATTAATGTAAAGATTGAACTAAATTGTAAATCTTACCGTTCAGCTACCGAATTTATCTCTTGACCATTGTCCTCATGGAAACATGTTCAATTTAATTATTTATTACTTCTCATCATCATCGTGAACATGACATTACACTTGCTACATTTTGAAATTCTCATTGGCCATTATTTATGACTGTGGGTATCTACATTTAAAATTTTACATGAGATGGCTGACAGGGCACGACGTGTGTCCAAGGGCTCCAGTCTAGCCCCAATGACGGAGAGTCATAAATATACTGTTAACCATGGGGTATAATGATTACTGGCGTTGCATCTGCGCTGGGAGTACTTTCTTGCTTGTTGAATGTTAGATACATAACCACATACACGTGACCTGTGTGCATTCTTGGTGGATCTTTCCTTGGTGTACATTAGTGTCTACGTGCCTGATTAATGTTACTTGATCGTGTTTGTGCAATCTTGCATGCTTGCTTGCGTGATATGGCCATTCTGCATTTATTGCAACTAGTGATATCTTGTTTTCTTGAAAACTATTAACATCAAGTGAAATCTTGCGTGCTTGTACAAAGTGATCTATTACTAGTTCCATCTTGTCATCTTGTTCAAAAATCTTATTCTATCTTGTTCACTCTATCCAGCTTGTTTTATATATCATGTTTTAATGAGTTTTATTCGTACTTGCATATCATTCATCGTACTTGCCTAGTTCTAAAATGTTAATCACTTATACTATTGCCCGCACATTGAGATATAAATCCTACTGGGCTAGTTTGCTCATCCCCTACCTTTTCCCAATCTAGGTGACTATGAAGCTCAAGAGGAAGAGCAAGTCGAGGATGGGAATGCATCTGAGTGATGAGTGATTCAATTATGAGTCTAGTTATAGTAGTTTATTTTGAGAGTTAGAACATGTAGTAGGAAGTGAGGGGTAAATGTACTTTCCTTTTTATTGAGTCTAGTTCTGTTATCTCATAGTCTAAGAGTTGTAACAGTTCCATTTGGAATACAATAAGTTGAAATCTGATTACAATTTATTTTTAGTTCAACATTTGGGCCCTATTATGATGTTGTGTTGATACACATATAGTGCATGCTAGCTAGAGGCTTATTTGCCGACTGTCCACGTCTCGGAATATCGACTCGAATTATTCGAAATAACATCCGCTATGTAATTCTCGGGACGTGATAGTTTAGTGGTATCAGAGCCTAGGAATATCAAATAGGATATGTCTCAGGAATAGGAGATACCTATGGAACCTAGGTCACGAAATTAAATATAGTACCTGGTGAGAATGGGTAGAGACTGGGAATATGTTAGAAAGAATTAAACCCTCCTACCCATTGACTCTTATAATGTATCTAGAGACATTAATTGGTTTCCATTCTTTTTCTCAGGAACCCTCATAGCACTCTCACTCAACTGCAATGGCTCGCAACCAGTGGCAAGCTATGCAAGACACTATGGCTGGACTTACTCAGGCCCTGCAAAATGTAGTTCAGGCTGGAAATCAGGCTGCAGCTGCAAGGAATGGAGCTGGTGATCTGCACCGAAATTTTAGGCGTTTAAACCATCCTCGTTTCTCTGGATCCCCTGAGCCAGATGAAGCAGAAAATTGGCAAGAGGAGATCGAAAGGATTTTCCAAGTAATGCAATGCACCAATAGGGAAAAAGTGGTACTAGCCACTTTTCAATTTACTAAGGATGCTCGAGCATGGTGGAAGGCCACCTCGGCCCACCTGCCAAATGTAGCTGAACTAGAGTGGGCCTGATTCCTGGAGATATTCCAGGGGAAATATTTCTCTGAGAGAGTGAAGGAGAAGAAGGCAGCAGAGTTTGCTGCGCTAAGACAAAAGAGCATGTTTGTGGCTGAGTATGAAGCTCAGTTCGCTCGCTTGGCGGTGTATGCCCCACATCTTGTGGGCACCGAAAGGTTGAAGGCCAACCGTTTCATGGACGGACTTAGACCCATGTTCATTGAAAGGCTCGGACCACACAACATTCAAACTTACACTGAGATGGTCCAAAGAGCTCAGTTGGTAGAAGACACCAGGGCCAAAGTAGAGGGCATGAGGGGCAAGGACAACTCTAAGCCGGTCTTTGTCAAGAAGGGAGCACCTAATACTGTTCCAACGTTTCGTAGCAACAATAACAACTTTAACAGCAACAACAAGAGGCCAATTGCTGGAAGAGATGCTGTGGGAGACAAAAGAGTCAAAGTGGAAGGTAGGCAGTTGTCTGAGAACTGCAAGTTCTATGATAAACCAGGACACTGAGCTGAGGAATGCTGGAAGAAGCTCGGGGCATGCTTGAGATGTGGTGGTCGTGACCACCGCATTCCGGATTGTCCTATGTTGAAGGACCAGCCAGGGAGAGCCCAGAATGTACCACGACGTCAGGGACGCCTTAATGCTGTCATAGAAGCTGACCTACCTGAGGAAGGGGGTATGGTGGAAGGTACCATTTCCATACACTCTCAACCTGCATTTGTGCTTATTGATACGAGAGTTGCACATTCATTTATTTCCACCACATTTGCTGCAACTCTACCTGTGAAACCTGTACCCTTGAAATCCAAGATCACTGTAGCCTCTCCACTAGGCTCAGAATCTGAACTCACTCACTACTTGCCAAAATGTGAAACTATAATTGGAGGACACAATCTCCCTGCCGACCTTATCTGTTTAGACATGAAGGGTTATGATGCCATTCTGGGTGTCGATTGGCTAATTAAATATGATGCCGATGTAAACTGTCGCCATAGGAGGGCCACTTTTAAAAGATCAAACCTTCCAACTCTATCACTACTTGTCACCCGCTATCACAAACACCCTATCTTGATATCGTCCTTGAAGGCCTCTAAGCTGATCAACCAGGGTTGTGATGCTTTCCTAGTTTCCGTCTTGGCTACTGAAAAGAAGAAACTGACCTTAGAAGACATTCCAATAGCCAGGGAATATCCTGATGTATTTCCAGAGGAATTGCCTGGTATACCACCTGAGCGGGAGGTAAACTTCACCATTGAGTTACTCCCTGGGGCAGCCCCTGTTTCAAAGGCTCCGTATCGTATGTCCCCTGTTGAATTGCAGGAGTTGAGGAGGCAGATCCAAGAACTGCTAGATCAAGGTTTTATCAGGCCTAGTACATCCCCATGGGGAGCGCCAGTACTATTCATCAGGAAGAAGGACGGATCAATGAGGCTTTGCATTGACTACCGTCAGTTGAACCAATTGACAATAAAGAACAAGTATCCACTGCCCCGCATCGATGAACTGTTGGATCAGATCTCTGGCGCACAATATTTCTCTAAGATAGATCTAAGATCTGGCTACCATCAACTAAGAATAAAGGAAGAGGATATTCACAAGTCTGCATTCCGGAGTAGATATGGTCACTATGAGTTCGTGGTCATGCCGTTCGGATTAACCAATGCTCCAGCAGCTTTCATGCAACTTATGAACAATATTTATAGGCCCTACTTGGACCAGTTCATAGTGGTGTTCATTGATGACATCCTTATTTACTCCAAATCCAAAGAAGAACATGAGGAACACTTGAAGGTTGCTCTGCAAGTGCTCAAAGATAACCAACTCTATGCTAAACTTAGTAAGTGAGAATTCTGGATGGAGGAAGTATCTTTCCTTGGTCACATCATATCCAAGGAGGGAATCTCTGTAGATCCATCTAAGGTGGAGGCGGTAAAGAACTGGGAAAGGCCGACAACTGTGTCGGAGATTAGAAGCTTTCTGGGGTTAGCCGGTTATTATCGTCTCTTCATTAAAGATTTCTCAAAGATAGCTGTACCAATGACCAGGCTTACCAACAAGGAGAATCCATTCACATGGACTGGTGAATGTGAAGAAAGCTTCAGGGCATTGAAAGAACACCTTACCTCAGCACTCGTACTAACCCTGCCAATTACTGGGGGTAGTTTTGAAGTATACACCGATGCATCCGGGATCGGCCTTGGCTATGTGCTGATGCAAGAAGGGAAAGTTATATGCTACGCGTCCAGACAATTGAAGAAGCACGAGGACAATTATCCCGTACATGATCTGGAGCTAGCTGCTGTAGTCTTCGCCTTGAAGATATGGCGTCATTATCTATATGGTGAGAAATTCATTGTGTTTTCTGACCATAAAAGCTTGAAGTATCTGTTTTCTCAGCAGGACTTGAATATGAGGCAATGGAGGTGGTTGGAGTATCTCAAAGACTTCAACTTCACGATCCAATATCATCCAGGAAAAGCAAATGCTGTGGCAGATGCTCTAAGTAGAAAACCAATGATCACATTGTCAAGTTTAAGGGTAGAAGAATGGAAGTTATTAGAAGACTTCGCCAAGTTAAATATTGATGCTGACATTAAAGAGAAGGGATGCTTTGTTGCTAGTGTTAGAGCACAACCAACACTATTGGAGGACATCCCAACACTCCAAGACAATGACCCTGTACTTGTGGAGATTAAGGCTAATCTGGACCAGAGGCCATATTTCTCATTAACTAAAGATGGAAGGCTATTGTTCCGGGATCGAGTCTGTGTACCCGACCATGCAGAGACAAAGAAAATGATTATGGATGAGGCTCACAAGACCAGATATACTATTCATCCTGGAACTACCAAAATGTATCAAGATTTGAAAAGAAGCTTCTGGTGGCCTAATATGAAGAGAGAGGTGGCGGAATATGTCGCCCGATGCTTAACCTGTCAAAGGGTCAAGGCGGAACACTTGCGACCTGCAGGTAAACTCAAACCCCTAGAAATTTCGGCATGGAAATGGGAAGGTATAGGAATGGACTTTATTTTTGGACTACCCAAATCTAGAGGTGGATTCGATGGTATCTGGGTTATAGTCGACCGCTTAACTAAGTCAGCTCACTTCTTGCCAGTGAAGAATAAGTGATCAGTAGATGTTCTGGCTGCATTATATGTGAAGGAAATAGTCAGATTACATGGAGTACCTGTGTCTATCGTGCCTGATAGAGACCCTAGGTTTACATCCCACTTTTGTAAAGGACTGCATTACTCCTTGGGATCTAAACTAAATTTTAGCACAGCTTTCCATCCACAAACAGATGGACAGACGGAGAGAACCAACCAGGTGATTGAAGATATGCTCAGAGCATGTGTCCTAGATTTTGGAGGTAGTTGGCACGAACACTTACCTCTTGTGGAGTTCGCCTACAATAATAATAGCTATCAAGCTAGTATTCAGATGGCACCATTTGAAGCACTTTATGGCAGAATTTGCTGATCTCCAATATGCTGGTATGAAGTTGGCGAAAAACAAATGTTAGGACCAGAGATGATAAGGGAAACCACAGAGAAGGTAAAGCTTATTAGAGAAAGAATGGCAGTGGCACAGCAAAGACAAAAGGCATATGCAGATAATAGAAGAAGAGACCTGAAGTTTCAGGTGGGTTAACATGTATTCTTGAAAGTGTCTCCAGGCCGTGGGATCGGACGTTTTGGCATTAAAGGCAAGTTGTCACTAATGTTTGTCGGGCCTTTCGAAATCCTTAAAAGAGTCGGCGAAGTGGCATATCGTCTCGCTTTACCACCGCAAATGGATGGAATACACAATGTGTTCCACATATCCATGTTGAAAAAGTATGTACGAGATCCATGACATGTTATAGAATACGAGCTTCTGGAGTTCAACAAAGACCGAACATATCAAGAGAAGCCAATTAAGATCGTAGACCGGGACCTGCGCCAACTAAGGAACAAGGTTATCCCACAGGTAAGGGTTAGATGGAATCAGCGCATGGATGAGGACGACACGTGGGAAACCGAGGAAGCAATGTGCAAAAGATTTCCGGAGCTATTCACAAGTAAGTACACCTCACTTGTACAATAACTTGCTATACATGAATTTGGAGACCAAATTCTCTTAAGTGGGGGAGGGTGTAGCACCCCGGAAATTTTAGTATATAAAGAAATCAAATTTAAATAAAAGTGTTGGAGGGACTTCCAACATTATAAATTAATGACCCAATATCATAAGTGGGTCAATGGATATCATTTGGCCCAATAATCAAATAAAGCTAGAAATGCATGGAAATTCGTAACTCTAAATAGGCTAAAATTAGAAAGAGGCAATTTGAGTTGAATTGAGATGCAAACATGCATTCTTGGCAACCCAAATTCGTGCCTCTCTATGGTGGGAGGTTTCCTAAAGCCTCACACACTCTAAGGGAGGAAGGAATCCTCAAAAAATAGGAAACTAATCTGTCAAAACCGCAACCTGGCTTTCCTAGTCATAATAGGACTCCTAAAACACCAAGGTTGCTTAAATATTCTTCACCAAACCTTAGGGACGAGTTTTAGAACTTGCTGAGGTCGTGTGGAGAAGTTCTTGGTGGCTGGGGAGCAGGAGATCATCCACACCAAGCCGTTCTTTTCCCCATTGTGTCTGTTGCGACCTACACAGACCATCTTCTTGAAGTCGACCAAAGGTGAGTCAAACCTAAACCAAACCTTACAAGGCTTATACCCCTGGAAAGAGGGTCAAGGCTACATTCTAACCCAAGTGGAATTCTCAAATTCCATGTAGTATACACGGAACAATAAGAGTTCTCCTCCAAGTGGTCTGAACACCTGGAAAAATGAGACTTCTTCAACTTATAAGGTAGGTTTTATCGCGCCAAACCTTAATATATCCTATACCAATGTATAAAGCATCAAGTTAGCTTTCGTTTCCCACTAGTTTCATCAAATTCTAATGAGTATATTTTGAGTTATAAGTGTTTTTCCAAAGTCGCGCACTGTTAGGGTTTTTCCCGTTCTTCTTATTATGCATGTGATTTGAGACCAAATTAGACTAGACGTCCTTCACAAAAGCTTTTCTACTTGAAGTCACGATCATCTTTTCTGTTGGACTTTTTTTCCAAAAGTCTTTGGTTAGAGAGTTACAGGCATGGGAAGAGAGTCAATGCATGATACTGGGATTTCGGGCTACACTTGACTTTTGTTCATCACAAGTTTTCTTGGGATTCGTGATCGAATTAGATCAAACCCCCAACATCAAAGTTCTTCTACTAGTTGTCCTCGTCATCTTTTGTGTTGAACATTTTATCTAAATGTCATTCGTTAGAAAGTTATAGGAGGTGTAAGTAAATCCTACATGATACGTGTTTTCAGGTCACCCTTGACCTGTAAGTTTTTCTCTGGAAGGGCACTAGTGTCGACACTACCTGAACTAGTGTTGACACATTGTCCCAAAACAGCCCAGAAGGAGTTCTGGGAAAGTCACTAGTGTCGACACTACCTGAACTAGTGTCGACACACTGTCCCAAAACCGCCCAGAAGGTGTTCTGAGAAGGTCTCTAGTGTCGACACTACCTGATCCAGTGTCGACACACTGTCCCAGATTGACCCAGAAAGTTCTGGGAGCTCTCTCTAGTGTCGACACTACCTGATCTAGTGTCAACACACTGTCCCATGTTGGCCAGAAGGTTTTCTGGAACCTGTCTCTAGTGTCGACACTACTTGAACTAGTGTCGACACTACTTGACCAGTTCTGCATGTTTTTGCTTTGTGTTCGAAGCATGGTGTCGACACCAGTATGGGTTGTGTCGACACTACCTTTACAAAATATTGCATGTCTTGGGTCTGTTCATTACATAATGTCTATTTAATGGCTTAAAAGTGTTTAACCCATTGAAAAATCCTTAATTACATGAATATTATTCTAATTGCTTCCTTAATGAAGTGATCATACATGAAACTTGTGATTTACTCTTGTTACCATTCTAGCTTGATTTAAATGATAAATTTTATCTTAAAATCTTGTAAACCCATATGTAGTTAAATGCATTGTTCACTGCATGCCATCATGTTAAGTATTTTTCCGAGGGTTTGAGACCGACGGATTGTAAATTGACACATGTGCATCTCTACACACTTATACATCTAGGGCGTGCACTTCCTTCTCTTCTTGTTTTCATGAGTATGAATTACAATCTAGACTAAATCTATTAATGTAAAGATTGAACTAAATTGTAAATCTTACCGTTCAGCTGCCGAATTTATCTCTTGTCCATTGTCCTCATGGAAACATGTTCAATTTAATTATTTATTACTTCTCATCATCATCGTGAACATGACATTACACTTGCTACATTTTGAAACTCTCATTGGCCATTATTTATGACTATGGGTATCTACATTTAAAATTTTACATGAGATGGGTGACAGGGCACGGCGTGTGTCCAAGGGCTCCAGTCTAGCCCCAATGACGGAGAGTCATAAATATGCTGTTAATCATGGGGTATAATGATTACTGGCGTTGCATCTGCGCTGGGAGTACTTTCTTGCTTGTTGAATGTTAGATACATAACCACATACACGTGACCTGTGTGCATTCTTGGTGGATCTTTCCTTGGTGTACATTAGTGTCTACGTGCCTGATTAATGTTACTTGATCGTGCTTGTGCAATCTTGCTTGCTTGCTTGCGTGATATGGCCATCCTGCATTTATTGCAACTAGTGATGTCTTGTTTTCTTGAAAACTATTGACATCAAGTGAAATCTTGCGTGCTTGTACAAAGTGATCTATTGTTAGTTCCTTCTTGTCATCTTGTTCAAAAATCCTATTCTATCTTGTTCACTCTATCCAGCTTGTTTTATATATCATGTTTTAATGAGTTTTATTCGTACTTGCATATCATTCATCGTACTTGCCTAGTTCTAAAATGTTAGTCACTTATACTATTGCCTGCACTTTGAGATATAAATCCTACTGGGCTAGTTTGCTCATCCCCTACCTTTTCCCAATCTAGGTGACTATGAAGCTCAAGAGGAAGAGCAAGTCGAGGATGGGAATGCATCCGAGTGATGAGCGATTCAATTATGAGTCTAGTTATAGTAGTTTATTTTAAGAGTTAGAACATGTAGTAGGAAGTGAGGGGTAAATGTACTTTCCTTTTTATTGAGTCTAGTTCTATTATCCCATAGTCTAAGAGTTGTAACAGCTCCATTTGGAATACAATAAGTTGAGATCTGATTACAATTTATTTTTACTTCAACATTTGGGCCCTATAATGATGTTGTGTTGATACACATTTAGTGCGTGCTAGCTAGAGGCTTATTTGCCGACTGTCCACGTCTCGGAATATCGACTCGAATTATTCGAAATAACATCCGCTGCGTAATTCTCGGGACGTGACATATGGAGTTAGGGTGCTATGCACCGCAGATCATGGCAGATGAGGGTATGAGGACCCAACAGTTTGTGAGAGGACAGAGGCCAGAGCTCAGGCAAGCACTGATAGTTGCTCGTGTCACTGACCTTGACGCAGCCTATCAGACTGCGGTAGCACTTGAGGCTGACACCTTACAGACCCGTAGGCAGACCAGAGTAGTTTAGGCATAGGCGGGTCCGTCCCAACAAAGACAGTAGCAGAGTAGCTCTTAGCAGACCTTGAGGGCCACGACCTCCTATACGACCTCTTCCGTAGGGACGTCGTCGAGGTCAGGGTCTCGGAGGAGGTTCCGACGTGACAGGAGACAGATAAAGCAGAGGCAGCTTTTAGTTGAGAGTGTTCAGCAGCCTTTTGGATAGCCTCAGCAGTAGAGCCAACATTCTTTTGCTGGACGGTGTTGACCGGTGTGATCAGTTGGGTCACATGGCGCGGGATTGCCCCCTGTTACCTCGAGGCCCGCAGCAGCAGAGTCAGCCTCAGTCTCATGCGCAACAGCAGCAATAGATTCCTGTGCAGCAGCATCAATAGACCATGAGTTTAGGTAGGCCGAAGACCAAGGCTCACGTCATTCACATGACTCGAGCAGAGTTAGAGGCAGCTCATCTTGTGGAAGGTACTATGAGTATCCTTGGTTCTGCAGCTAGAGTTTTGTTTGATTCCTGTGCCTCCCACTCTTTTGTTTCTGAGGAGTTTTTAGACTCCATTGAGGAGCTGGACATGGGAGTGTTCAGCGAGCTTATTGTGGAGCTACCGACGAGAGACTTTTCTCTCACCTCCTACTGTCTTGAGGAGGTGCCAGTACAGATGCAGGGTCAGTGTTTGCCAGACTGGTTGTTTGCCATGCAGTTGCGGGATTTTGATGTGATTTTGGGTATGGACTGGCTTGAGCAGTACGGTGCTATGGTGGATTGCAGGAAGAAGAGGGTGTACCTTCAGATACCCGGAGGAGCTGCTTTCTACTTCCAGGGTATCGTACCTCTTACTTCCCGCTTTTTAATTTCTGCTTTGAAGGCAGAAAGGTTGTTGGCTTCTGGGTGTTAGGGTTTCCTTGCTACTGTCGTGCTTGTTCACCAGGATTCTTGGGGAGTGGAGGACATTCCCGTAGTTTGTGAGTTTCCGAATGTCTTTCTGAACGAGTTACCTGGTCTACCACCACATAGGGAGATTGAGTTTACCATCGAGCTTGTTCCTAGCACCACACCTTTTGCGCAGGCACTGTACCGCATGGCACCAACAGAGTTGCGAGAATTGAAGAGGCAGTTGGAAGAGCTATTGGAGAAAGGATATATCCACCCTAGCTTTTCTCCTTGGGGGTCTCCAGTGCTGTTTGTGAAAAAGAAGGATGGTAGCCTGCAGTTGTGTATTGACTACAGGAAGCTGAACCAGGTGACCATCAAGAATAGGTATCCTTTGCCTAGGATTGATGATCTCTTTGATCAGCTTCAGTCAGCTCGAGTTTTCTCCAGGATTGACCTGAGGTCAGGCTACTATCAGTTGCGGATCAGAGATTATGATGTGGAGAAGACTGCCTTCAGGACCAGATATAGGCACTATGAGTTTTTGGTGATGCCATTGGGGCTCACCAATGCACGAGCGGCCTTCATGGATCTGATGCATAGGGTGTTCCATCAGTACCTGGACCAGTTTGTCGTGGTGTTTGTTGACGACATTCTGGTGTACTCTGCTTCAGAGGAGGAGTATGCCCAGCACCTGAGGATCGTGTTGCAGACTTTGTGAGAGCACCAGCTATATGCCAAGCTCAGCAAGTGCGAGTTTTGGATGCAACATGTTCACTTTTTGGGGCACGTGATCTCAGGTGACGGAGTTTCAGTGGATCCAGCGAAGGTCGAGGTAGTTTTGTAGTGGGAGAGACCCCGTACAGTGATAGAGATCCACAATTTTTTGGGTTTGGCTGGTTACTACCGCAGATTTATTAGAGGTTTTTCACAGATTGCGGCACCCCTGACTCGTTTGACGAGGAAGGGAGTACCATTCGAGTGGTCGAAGCAGTGTGAGCAAAGCTTCATAGAGTTGAAGCGACTGCTTATGTCAGTGCCCGTTCTGGTGTTGCCGTTAGGTACGGAGGGTTTTGAGGTCTGCACAGATGCTTCCGACATTGGCCTGTGAGCAGTACTGATGCAGCATGGCAGAGTGGTGGCTTATGCGTCGCGTCAGCTAAAACTCCACGAGGAGACTTACCCAACCCACAACTTGGAGCTCGCAGCTGTGGTTTTTGCTCTGAGGATTTGGCGTCATTACTTGTACAGAGTGAGGTTTGTGGTTCATACCGACCACCAGAGTCTACGATATGTCTTTTCTCAGAGGGATCTGAACATGAGGCAGCGTCGTTGGATGGAATATCTGAAGGATTATGATTTCAGCATTGAGTATCAGCCTGGGAAGGCGAATGTGGTTGCAGATGTCCTGAGTAGGATGGCACAGGTGAGTTACCTCATGTTGAGAGAGTGGCAGCTGTGGCAGTCTGTAGCAGAGGGATCCTTCAGAGTTTCCACTAGACGACAACATTGTATGCTAGGCATTTGTTAGCAGCTCCAGCTATTGTGAGACAGATTATTGAGGCCCAGCAGACAGATCCCGAGTTGCACAAAGTGTTGCTTCTCCCAGAGGTCGAGCTGCATGATGACAGGATTGTTAGGTTCCGGGACAGACTCTATGTACCTGATGAGGAGTCTATCAGAAGAGCAGTTTTACAGAAGGCACATGGGTCCCGATACTCGATTCATCCAGGGTCAACCAAGATTTAGCACAGGCTGAGACGACAGTTTTGGTGGCCTGGGATGAAGAGAGACATAGCGGCTTTTGTTGCCAGGTGTTTGGTCTGTCAGCAGGTGAAGGCCGAGCACCAACGCCCTGGAGGGCTTGTACAGCCGTTGGAGATTCCCATGTGGAAATGGGACCACGTAACGACAGATTTTGTCTGTGGACTGCCGAGGACTGCTGGAGGATATCACAGTATTTGGTTGCTTGTAGACAGGCTGACGAAGACTGCCAGGTTCTTGCCCATCAGAGTTGGCTAGGGTGTGAGCAGGTTGGCCAGACTATATGTGGAGCGGATTGTTCCTTTGCACGGGGTGCCGATCTCTATTGTGTCAGATAGAGATCCCCGCTTCACTTCTGGGTTCTGGCGTAGCCTCCAGAGAGCTTTGGAGACAGAGTTAGCATTTAGCTCTGCCTATCACCCACAGTCAGATGGACAGTCAGAGTGGACTATCCAGACTTTGGAGGACATGCTGCGAGCTTGTTGTCTGGAGTGGCAGGGGTCTTGGGTAGCACACCTACCATCAGTCGAGTTTGCATATAATAACAGTTATCATTCTAGTATCGTCATGGCACCCTATGAGGCCCTCTATGGACGACTGTGTTGTACTCCTCTTGATTGGTTTGAGGTGGGTGAGCGAGTCGTCACTGGACCACAGTTAGTTCAACAATCATTGGAGGTAGTACAACTTGTCAGGCAGAGGCTTCAAACAGCTCAGAGCCAACAAAAGAGTTATGCTGATCAGCGCAGGCGACCGCTCGAGTTTCAGGTGGGGGACCAGGTGTTTGTCAGAGTGTCCCCTATGAAGGGGGTGATGAGGTTTGGTAAACGCGGGAAGTTGAGTCCCCGTTATATAGAACCCTTCACCATTACCAAGCGTGTTGAAGGTTTAGCTTACCGACTTCAGCTTCTACCAGAGTTGGCAATAGTCCATGACATGTTCCATGTGTCGATGTCGCGAAAGTACCTTCCAGATGAGTCACACATTCTCCTGAGTACAGAGTGGACTGAGGTGACACCAGTGTTGATAGTACCAGAGTATCTACTGTATATTGAGGATCGTCGAGTTCAGAGGTCGAGGGACAAGGCAATACCATTGGTTCGCATTGCTTGGCAGTGGCACTCAGGAGGCGAGTTGACCTGGGAGTGGGAGGATGAGATGAGCGAAAAATTTCTGTACCTCTTTGGTGAGTTCTCTTTACCTTGCGATGCTTGAATTTCGGGGGTGAAATTCTTTTAAAGGGGGGGAGGCTGTAAGGCCTTGGGCCTTATTGGACCCTTAATGCGCCTTCTTTTGGAACAGTGCTTGTTGACGTCAAGGGATGTTGACGTCGGTTGACGTCAAGTGTGTTGACGTCAATAGTTGGGTTGACGGCAAGGGTGCTGCCGTCGACTGGGTCTTGGCGTCAATCGATGTTGACGTCTACTGAAGTTTTCAGAGTTTTCTCGTACATGAACTTGACGGCAATCTATGTTGACGTCAAGTTCTTGTCGGTGCAAGTTGACGGAAAACATGTTGACGTCAACATGCCCGGCCTGTGTTTTTAGGGGCGACCCGAGGCCCCTTCTTCCTCACTGCTCTCCCTCTCCTTCCCACCACCTTCACCCCTCTTCTTCTCCACTTCTTCCGGCGGCCGACGGGAGTTCGTAGGGAGGCTATGACGCTCGTGTCGGCGGCGAAACGGGCGGGAAATGGTGTTTGAAGGATCTCCCTCGCGGTGGAGCTCCGGATAATCGACGAGATTTGAGGTTCTTTTGGGAGTTTTATTGCGTTTTGAGGTAGGGACTCTACCCCGTGACTCCCCATTGTTGCAATCTCATGATTGTTGTGTGTGAATTGTGTCAAAATTGTGGTTTTTGGGGAGGGTTTCTCCATGCTGGGTTTTGGGGTCAAACCACCAATCCAAGAATTGGATCGTTGTTTTCTGGCTTTACACCTGTGTTTTATGATGAGGGAAAGTGTTTCCCAACATCAATCTGCGGTTTCTTGGGCTGGATCGCCCATGGGAACGGCCTGGGGCCGTTTTAGCTACTGGATGCTGAAGAACTTAACGTCAACATTGGTTGACGTCAAGTTCTTCAAGGAGAAACTTGGTGGCAAGATCCCTTGCTGTCAAGATGAGGTAAACGACAAGCTTGTTGCCGTCTACTTTTTGTAGACGGCAAGGGTGTTGCCATCTACCCCAGAGTTGGCGGCAATCGATGTTGCCGTCAACCCCACAGGTAGGTCCCAGCAAGCTGAGCCCCTTTCCGTTGTGTGAGGTGTTAACACACAGTGTCCGCCTGCTGGCACGGTGTGCAGGACATTGAGAGTGTCTCTGTGTGTGCTTGCGCTGTGTTCTATCGTGCTTGTGTTTTGTTTCCCAGACGTTGTGGTGAAGGCTCCATCTGGATGACTTGCGTTGAGTTATTCCGACGGTGAGCCTGGACGTCGAGTGCGACTCCGTCCTGTGCGTGCCCCTTGTGGTGGTTACGAGCCGATTTCCGTGGGGCCCCTTCTCCACCATTCGAGTCCAACATTGGGGAAAACCGGTCGAGGACCAGATGCGAGGGAGAGCGTCTGGGTGTGCACACGTGGCTAGGGTTGGAGGACTCTATGGTGTTGAGTTGCCAAGCCATAGGCCCTAGCTGGTCCTACCTTGTGTGTGTGTGTGCTTGTCTGTGTGTGCTTATTGTGCTGTTGAGCCTGCGAAGTTCCAGTTTCTTGGTGCACTCTTGCGAGGAGTTGCGTACCACACCACCGGTTTCTTGTGTGTTGTGCAGTGTTTACTTACTGTAGTTTTATCTTTCTCACTACTTTTTAGTACTATTACCGGTGGGGGTTAGTGTCCCTACTGGGTCTCTTCTTGAGACTCACTCTCTTTCTTTTCAGGTGGTTCATCCTTGGCTCCAGGTGCTGAGGAGCCTCGTCACTCCGGTGCTGGTCCTGCTTAGCTGCTGTGAGTAGTACTTAGTTTATGTACTCATTGTACTCTTTGCTTTTTTTGGATCAGCTCTGAGTTGTACTATTATATATATATTGTAGTGGAAAAATGTTCAAAGTTTGTGGTGTGTACATTTTCTTATATGTTCTCCTCAGACGTTCTCTTCTTACCCTTCCGAGCTTCGACTCGTGGGTGGCGGGTCAGGGTTCGGGTTACTGGTTAATAACCGGTAATTCAGATCCTGGGTCGTTACAGTTAGTCTCGTAATCACATGTGGAACAAGTATAAAGAGATGAAACATGCCAAAAACAGGGGAGATGTTGTCCATCTTTTCAATAAATTGTAAAGAGCAAAACTATTGTATTCTGATTTATTACATATTAAAAAATTAAAGAGTAAACAAATTAAAGTATAAATTATGTTAAAAAAACAGACATAACTCGACTGGCTCATACTAAAGTGCCATGTACATTTTTTACCTATCATAAAATAAACAACAAAATTAACATCATTATTTATGTTAGTGTACTATTATTATTAACATTATTATTATAATATTGTTCATTTCATATCATTATGATTACTAACATTATAATTATAATGTTATTTCAATAATATGTCCATGCACACCGGTAGTTTACATCGTGAACTATTATTATCCTATTAATTTTATCTCAATGACAAGTAATAATGCTAATAATGATACTAATATTCTTCATGATAAATATTATGATAAATTAATTACGAGTCCCTATCAGATATTTGATTTATTTTCTACTCCCTCACAGAGCTGTAAATTATTACAGTAAGTCTTATCCTCTGTTACAACATACGTTAAGTTCTGTTACAATAATGACCTCCTTGCTACAGTCAGAGACTCCTAATTAACTGTCCTAAATATTATCCTAACATACCTCCAAATAAATATAGTACATGGTCATAACTCAGTGGCACATAATAATATCACTTATACAATTATAATATATCATAAAATAATCGACAAAATAACATCATTAATTATGTTATGATAATATCAATGTTAACATTAGTATTATAATGTCATTTATTTCCAATTGATATCATTATTATCCTTATTACAATGAAATTATTTAAATAATATAACTCCATGATAAATATTACTGTAACAACCAATCAAGTAAATATAATAATATATATCCTTTACCATCAAAGTATAATGACAAAGGAAAGAAATAAAAAAATAAGTGGCCAAGGACATGGTACAAGGCCAATGTGGACATTAGACAAGTGGAAGAGTGAGTTAACTCACTTTCCATTACCAAACCACTTTTCACAAACGTGGCCGGTTAACTCTCTTGACATGCAAACAAACAGGAAAGTGAGTTAACCTACACTAACTTTAGTCATGAGTTAAAGTTCACTTTAACTCAATCCATTTCCAAATTATGAAAATTTATTGGATGGTAACTAATTCCGGGTTACTTTTGAAATCAGACAGATTTTAAGGGGGGGTTAATAGAAAATATGATAATTTTAAGACATTATGTGGAATATCAATATATTTTAAGGGTAATACGAAATCCCTTTTATATCCTCATGTCTGGCTTCCAAAATTTTGCATTTCAGACGTGCACGTTTTGTCGCTTTAAATAGTTTAAAGTACCAAAATTTTCACCTAATTTGGTCCCATGGTCTAGTGGTCAGGACATTGGACTCTGAATCCAGTAACCCGAGTTCAAGTCTCGGTGGGACCTTAAGTTTGAGCTATTTTTGCCAATTTTGGGATTAGTTGATCGCGACCGCTTCCAAATAGGAAAAACTAGTTCTTCCTAAGCGAACTAACTTATTTTTGCAAACACACGAGCGATGGCTTTGTCTGCCTCAAACATGACTATTTTTCCAGTTCTGGATTGGTTTAGCCGTCTGCAGGTCAAAATCGTCTGTTTAATTACTGCAGGTAAGGATACCCCGATGCAAAACCAGGACATCTTTATAAAGAGAAGAAAAAAATACATGACCTTCGGGGCACAATTCCAATGATTCTAGCTCTGTCAAAAATAATTAATATTTTTAGTATTGACACTTTTATGTCCATGATTATATATTTTTTATGATAATAAAATTTATCAAAATATTTTATATTTTTCTAAATCTTGTGTATTTACTTTAATATTATTTTGGTTAAATCTGTCAACAGAAGACTCAAACGAAATAAATTATACTTCAAGGATTATTATTGTAAGTATTCCAAGTATTTCTAAGTTCACTAGATGGTGTTCAATTGCTTATAAGTCCTTGTTGTCATTTATAGTTTCATTCATAAGTTCATATGTTTTATCATTGATAATCTTTTCGCAGTTTCAATTGAAGTCAAGTTTCATCTTCTATTACTTTAAACTTCATCATTCGAAGTTATGCATGTTTTTAGTTGTGATTAGTCAAAACTCTACTTCGTCATATCCGAAGTCTATTTCGTCATATCCAAAACTGACATTTTCTCATGCATATTTTTGGTCGTGATCAGTCGAAGCTCAACTTCGTCATATCTGAAGTCTTATACGATGTTTCACTTCGTCTGACAACGTTATGATCTATTCTATACGAAGTTCCACTTCGTCATATACGAAGTTTACTTCGTCATATCCGAAGTCTCATACGAAGTTTCCCTTCGACCGACAACGTTATGATTTGTTTTATACGAAGTCCACTCCGTCATATACGAAATTCTCTTCGACATATCTGAAGTTACACTCCGACCGATAATGTTATATTTTGGCCAGTCGAAGCTTTCACTTCGACATTTATGTTGTTTCCTTGACATATCGATTGCTAAACATTTCGTATTGATTGCTAACCATTTTAAACATTGATTGTCTTTATAAATATCGGTTGCCTTCATAAATCAATTGCTTCACATACCTATTGTCTTTGTAAACATCAATTGTCTTTATAAATATCAACTATCTTCACCAATCGATTGCTTCACATACCAATTACTTCAGATATCGATTGCCTTAGACATCGATTGTCTAAAACATTGATTGCTTTGCCCTGAAACATCGATTGCCATCTGATATCGATTGTCTTCATAAACATCGATTGCCTTATACTTAAACACCGATTACTTTAGATATCGATTGCCTTACCTTTAAACATTGTTTGCTTAGATATCGATTGCCTGTACAAACATTGATTGACTTTATCATATCAAATGCTATTTCAAATAAAATATATATTATCTTTATCAAGCCTTTTTCCTTGATGAAATCATATTGATCATATTGCATATCTTCTGATTAACGAACTTTCCGAAAACATCCTTGATAAAATGATTAAAGTATTCTCAGACTTGTTTCAAATATCCTTAGCGATTTGAACACCTGAAATTCAAATCTCCGCCGTCTGTTAATATTTCACATACATCTTTCATACGCATAGTCTGTTGCTGGATATAGTTTACATGCACTTTTTGACTGACTACTATTTTCATGATAAGTCTTCTAATACTTTACATGTGAACAGAAAGGAACATATCTGTCTGTGGCTTACTTAGTCACGGGACACAACTCCCTTGCAAAAAGCACTTTACGGTTTGCCATTCTTATAACGAGTCTTCTTATGATTTATATTGTGACAGAATGGACATATCTATTTCTGTATAACATCTTTTTGTTCGTTGATTGAAGATCTCTCTTTTAGCATTTAATGCATGTAGGTTTCCAGTAGTCATATATTTCTACATCGTATGACTTGCTGCGACTGCATGGAAACGAGCATCATGAAATGAGAGACAATTGATATCTCAACGGTCTTATCTAAAGAAAGCAGAAATGCTTATAAGAAGACAATGGTTATGAAGAACTGTAGACACTCAAGCACACATACACAAGTGTGCACGCATACACACAGAGATCTTCACCACCATTTAGATTAGAAGAGCAGTGCGCCCTCACTCCAAGTCCATCTGCTTAGAGCTCTCTTGAAGCCTTCACTTGTCTTTTTCTTTAGAGAGCATGTTGTTTCTGAGAGAGTAGCATCATAGCCCTATTCTTCTCTCTCTCTCTCTCTCTCTCTCCCTTCAACTCTTTTTTAAGAGTGCTCCTCTTCCTGTGAGAAGAGAAAACCTGCTGTAGGTAGGTGGTTTGTTCCCCTTGTTGAAGGGAAGACCTGTTGCTACAGGTGGTTGTATTGCCTCTTCGTGGGTTGAAGAGAAGGCCAGCGGGTGCTGGATGTGTAAATATCCTTGAGGGGAACTGTACCCTTGGTTAGTGGAATCCCAAGTAATTTCTTGGGGACTAGACGTAGGACTCTTGGTGATAAGAGGTATGAACCAGGATAAAAAACCTTGTGCATTTTGTGTGATTGCTTTTATCTTCTTTTTGTTGCTCACTAACTCTAACGCCTGCATTTAGTGTCTCTGTTTGAAGTTATTTTTAATAGGAAAATTTAAGATATATTTCCAACAACCCATTCCCCCCCCCCCTTTGGGCTTGCAACTTGGTCACAAGTGGTATCAGAGTCTAGTCTCTTCAAGCAAGTAGATCTCACGATCTAAAGAGCAAAGATAAATGGCAACCCACGCTTATGCAAAGGGACAATATGTCAATAGGCGTCCATTGTTCGATGGAGAAGACTACAACTACTGAAAGACAAGAATGGAGTTTCTTCTTCAAGGTTTTGACTATCAACTATGGACTATAATAGAAGATGAAGATCTGACAATCACTAACTCCAAAGTGAAGTGGACAGATGATGACAAGAAAAAGATGTCACAGAACAGCAAGGCCAAAAGTATTTTATGCTATTCATTAAGCAAGAAGGAAACTAAATATCTGCATGCAAGTCGGCCAAAGAAAGGTGGGTTAAGCTGAAACTCATTCATGAAGGAACAGATAAGGTGAAAGAAACCAGAATATTCTGGTAGTAAAATATGAAAAGTTCCAAATGCATTCAGAAGAATTTATCTCCTAGATGTACAATCGATTCATCGATATCAAAAAAATGGCCTCGCTGGGCTTGGGAAAAGGCATGAGACAGAAGACATGGTGATAAAAATAATAAGATCCTTACCAACTTTGTGGACTCCCAAGGTTACAACCATAGAGGAAGCAAATAATCTCATGGCTATGTCGCTAAAAAAATTCATTGGGTCTCTAATGGCTTATGAGATAAATATGGAGAGGTTAGGAGAATTCTCCACCAAAAAAAAAAAAAATGTAACAATGCTCTGAAAGTAGCATAGAACACTTCTGAAAGAGAGTCAGAAGATGAAAGAAGTGAAACAGACAATGAAGAAGAAGCTCTCCTATCAAGACGTCTGCAAAGAATGTTGGCCAGGAAGACTTATCAACCAGGAAAAAGGTACTTCAAGAAAGGCAAAGAGTTCAAAAGGACTGAACCTATTTCCTACGAATGTAAGAAGTCTGGACATCTCAAAGTTGATTGTCTGAAACTAAAAAAAGTAGAAAACATGAAAAAGGAAAACACCAAAAAGTTTAAGAAATACAAAAAAAAAAAGGTGATGGCTGATGCCTAGAGCAATGAAGCAGACTCAAGTAGTGAGTCAAACTCCAGTGAGGAAGAAAAAGAAAAAGCTAACCTAGCCTTGATGGCCAACATTGATGATAAAGTAACCTATGACTCTTCTTTTACTTTATGTAATGATTCTGATTCTAATAATTTGGAAGAAGTCTTCAATGAATTATATGAAAAATATAAAAATGTATGCAAACATTTAAAATCCATCAAGAAAAATTTTGCATGTCTCGAAATAACCAACTTAAACTTAAAATCCGAAATGGAACAATTAGAAAAATAAATTCAAGAATTAAAAAGAAGAAATGAGTTGTTATGTGAAGATGTAAAAAACAAAAATGACAAAATACTAAGTTTAGAAAGCCAGGAAATAATAATTAAGTCAACAAAGGAAATAAAAATATTAACAAAAGACAATGAATATTTAATAGCTACAATCGAAAAATTAACTAATGGAAGATCTTCATTAATACTAAAAGGTGCAAGAAGATCGGGTAAGAAGAAATATGAAATTGGTTATAAACCACCAGAAAATAAAGAAACAATTATATATCTTGAAAAATATCTATTACCAACATTTATAGCTGAACAGGAACCTGGTTACAAAACAAAAAGGGGAAAACACATTAAAGTAAACAAAACATTAAATAATATTGCTTATTGCACTCATTGTAACAAACTTGGTCATGTTAAAAGCACATGTACAACTAAACACCTAAAGTGGATTCCAAAAAGTAAGATTATTGAAGCTAACCAATCAGGACCCAAAAGAACTTGGGTATCTAATTCTCTTTGATCTAATTGCAGGAGAGCCTTAGAGCATCAAAATGGTACCTAGACAGCGGGTGCTCAAGGCATATGATTGAAAATAAAGAAATTGTTTTCATCTATCAAGATTGAAGAAGGAACAGTGACATATGGAGACAATGAAAAATGGTCAATAATTGGTTGTGGATCAGTTGGAAGCAAAGAAAAGACACTGATTGAAGAAGTATTTTGCGTTGAAGGTCTCAAACACAACTTGATTAGTATAAGTCAGTTATGTGACAAGGGTCATCAAGTTAAGTTCCAAAAATCCAAGTGTCTTATCATCAAGAAAGGAATAATAGTTTTCGAAGCCTACAGAGAAAGAAATCTTTATGTTTTACATTTGGAAGATCAGAAAGGTCAAGATGTATGCTTGGAGGCAAGCAAAGAGCAAAATGCAGAACTTTGGCATAAGAGATTAGGTCATGCCAGTCTGGATGGAATCAGAAAGCTCATCAAGCATGACTTAGTGGAAGACTTACCAAAGATTAACTCAAGATTTGATAAAATTTGTGGAAGTCCTACATCCAGTCCTCAAGCCAACCACTTGAGATTTCAACTAACTGCCAATGAATTGACCTTCTCTCACCCTTGAGAGGAATTACAAACCCACTTGCTCCCAAGCAAGTTTTCCCTAACCAGGGGTACAACAACTGCCTTTTACAAGGCTTTCCCTACACAGGAGGGGCAATGCAGAAATAAACTTCTGCAGAATTTTCACAAGAAAAAAAAAAGACGTGTGTTTGTCTAAACACAAACACAGACTTTAGAAGGATTCAAAGATCAGAGATGAGATACAAATCCTATCTGAAATCGAAGGGTGGACTAAAGAAAGTAAGCAATTACAATTGCCACCAAACACTACTTAGGAGAGCTTCAGAGAAAGTCTTCTAAGGAAGAAAAGCTCTCAGACTTTAGCTTTCAGAAGAGCTTGTGAGATTTGAAGGAATTTATATGAAGCTTGTATGCTCTCTTCTTGAGTTGCCTATTGCTGTGTGTTTCTTCTTTAAACTTGAGCTCCTTTTATACACTTCAGAATATGGCCATTTAGAAAATAGTCGTTGGAGTTTGTGGCCGTTTGCAATTTGACCATTTGGAGAGAGCTCTAGTTTCCTTTGGATCTTGATGAGCTTATTGTTCAGAAGTCCTTCAGTTTTTGCATCTTTCCAAAGTCTTCAGAGGAGGAGTAGTCGTTCACAGCTAGAAGATAAGCTCTTATCATCATAGACTGTGAATGAGTCATGCTAAAAACATGCTCCAATAAATGTCTGTTACAAAGACAAGACAAAAAGAAGAGAGAACTCCATACCTTTGAGGTAGGTAAGTCAGGTAAGTACAGAAAATAGGTATGGAAACCTCATATGCACAAGCTATCAGAAAGAAAAAGTAGATAGACAGATATGCTAAAAAGGTGAAGTATGGGTCTATCAGTGGTAGGTGAGTCCTGTCAGATGCCATGCGCCTGAGAATTCATAAATGCATAGTGTCTAATGAATCCAGCAAAATCCAGAGCAAAGGCATTGAACAACTCAAGGATTATTTCTTAAAATATATCAGAAGTGTCATACGCAGGATTTAAATGAAGAAATTAAGACTGATATGACTTGTTCTGACAGAGAATAAAATAATAAAATAATAGGATAATGATAGTTTTGATGAATTAATAAGATATTGAAAGTTTATTAAAAAGATGTATGAAAAGATTTGGAGATAAATTTGCATTAGATGCTAAGACTAAAAGGATCAAAAGAGAGTTTAAGTGCAGAGTTAATCAGTGAAGTCGAATTCAAAAGAACATGCAATTAGACTAGACAAATAAGAGTGATTCGACTTCAGTAGTTGAATACCATATAGATTGTTTACTGAAGCATTTGACTGTGGCAGTCGAAGAAGACAGACGGATAAAGAAAGGCATTCGACTGTAACAGTCGGAGTCATTAGTCGAATCAAGTAGAAGATTATATGCAGCATTCGACTGTACTAGTCGGAGTCATTAGTCGAATCAAGTAGAGGATTATATGAAGCATTCGACTGTACCGGTCAGAGTTATCAGTCGAATCAAGTAGAGGATTATATGAAGCATTCGACTGTATCAGTTGGAGTCATCAGTCGAATCAAGTATAAAGTTGTGACCTTAGAAAAATTTGAAGATTGTTTAACTTCAATTCTGAAGGAGTCAAATTTGACATTCGAAGTTAGCAGTCGAATTCAGTAGGACAAAGAGAGAGTCTGTGGAATTCGAAATTTTTGGATTAGTGTATTATTCTGCAATATACTGATATGATTTTTTTGATATTTAATTAATATATTTGCTTTGTAGAAAGTTTATTTTAAAGATTTTTGTCATAGGAAAAAAATAGATATATTAATTTTAGAAAATTCTTAAATTCCTTAGGGGTAGTTGCTCAACAATTCTCCCCCTTTTTGTTAATGACAAAAATCTTTAAATTGATAGTAAAAAGCATAAGTGAAGTGTGAAGTATAAATATGCTGCTGTCTCTCCCCCTTTGTGGCAACATAAAGGAAATCATCACAAAGATACACAATGTTGCATTCAGAAGTGGCAATCATTAAACACAAGATGTAAAATAGTGCATGACATAGGGATCAGAAACATAGCAGAAATTGTTTATAAATTACACAGTTCTCAAAATATAAGAAAAGTTGATCAAGACCTAGACAAGGAGCTAGGTAAGTAAAGAAATTTGGGAATTTTAGAAAGGAAAGGTTGGATGAGATCCCAGAGCTTTTTCTCATTCTCATCAAAGAAGTTGTCAAAGAGAGCGCCATCAATATTGTAGGAAGGAGAGGTGGAGGGTAGCTTCCGATGGGATTTGATGTGGCGCCTCCTGAACCAAGACATCCTATCAAAGTACTTGTCTCGATTGACCCTGAACTTGAGGGGAACAAACTTCTTGGAGGCAGCAAGCAAGAGAAATTCATGAGCAGTGTCCACTAGAATCAACAACATCTTTGTCTTGATAATAAATGAGGAGTCTCTGAGCCCATTTATGCCCAATGTTCTTCCTCAAATCTTTAAGACTCTTGTAGTGAAAGTCATGGAGAGAAAGTTTCAGCCTTTCACAATCTGAATGATATGAAGGATATGCTGCTGCCCATTGATCTAGATTGAATCTCTCAGATTCAGCAAAACAAAGTTGAAAGTTCAAAAGATGATAATGTTACTTGGATGGTTGCAACAAGACAAATCTCTGGAAAGACAATTTCAGTTTATATTTGATTTTGAATCTGGTTGCAATCTGGATGTATCTATTGAAGACTGCATCGACAAAAACGTTTCTATAGGAAACTGCTTCTACTAGGGGAGGATGCAAGCTAGAAGGCAAAGCTACAAGCATGGAGGGAACAATCTCTCTCTGGCCTCTTAAAAGGTTGTCCCATTGGCTCTTAGAGACATCCGGCAGACCCAGCTTGAATCTTTCAAAATTGAAAGTTTTCATCCTATAGTATTTGGCCTGCAAGTCTCAGAGAAGATGTCCAAACATATCATGAAACCTCAGAGAGATGTGATGCTGAACTGTCAAAAATTAGTTTCTGGACTGATTTTGTTGATATCTGGCAGCTTCATCAGGATAGAGATCAATGAATTCCTTGGAAATTAAGCAATGACTTTTCTGGGAGATAAGTTGAAGTTCCTCTATAGAGATTTGGGTAGCCTTGAGAAGAGTAGGTAGCCAAGGTTCAAAGGTGAATCCTGGCATGTTATGAACTTCAAGAAAGGCTCGAATAGCTAGATACTCTCTGAATAGATTCATGTGATGTTCAAAGTGATGGACAAAAACATACCAGAATGGTGGAAGGAGTTTTGAAGGATTGTCTCCCAGAAGGGGTCCACTGGTGGATGAAAGCTGTATATTTAGAAGTATTTCAGCTAGATGAAGAAGAGTTTTTGTAGCAACCTGAATTTTTACGAAAAATAAAAATTTAAATAAAGAATTTAAGACCTAGCTAAATGGATATTTAAATAGAGCATTAAATAAAACTCATTAAATGGAAAAGAGTAATGGGCTTTGCTTAATGGATCTTCTAGAATTTATTAGGTCAAAAATATGAATTTACAAAGAGAGAATAATAGGAAAATACCCTAAATTCGTAACTAAATTATTACCTAAATAGAAAAGGGGTATTTAATGCATTAAATAGGAAGTTAGAGTTGGAATTGGATTCCTAAAACCTACCCCATATGAGTTAGCACGAATTTGGATCTTTTCCAAGTCTAAATAGAGGTTGAAAAGCAAGAGAGGAAAGGTGGAGTTAGGAAATCTCGGAATTAATGGGAATTTGAGTAGTAATAGGAATAGGAACTTGTGGTTACTTAAATACACCTCTTAAACCCTCTTGGCCGACCCAAGCTCATGCCAAGGGATTCCTGGACCAGGAGGAGAGGCCTAGGAGGAGGAGATTTCATGGGAAGAAGAACCTTTCAAGCTCTCAACCCCGTTCTTCAAGTTCTAGCCCTAGAAGAGGAAAACGAGTCAAGGTAGGCATTCTCACAAGCATAAACCGTGAAACTTTTTCTGTAGGATGTATCATCTATCAGGAACGAAACCCTCAAGTTTCATAATTTTCCATCGAGTATATCTTTAGTTCTTGATTTTTCATGTTCTGCAACTCTTATGACCCCGAACCTTCATGCTTAATTCATATCTCCTTGCATACTCTATCTCATGCCTCCATATTTTTATGGGAGATACTGATGCATGATAGGCATCTTTTGCCCCTAAAAGGCCTAAATTTCGTTGAGCATGTTACTCGAATTAAATCGATTTTTTCCCTGTAGCATGTTCTATGTTACTTGTTCTTGTTCGTCCTCAAACCATGTTCAAACCATTCTCTCTCTCGAATTCCTATTTACTGGAAGTACTCTCGCATGTCTAGTTTCATTTGCCCCTGATTTCGTGATTTTTGATCATGTATACATTTAGTTATGATTTTTTGAACTACCCTATGTCAAAAAGGCAAGTTTCTGGACCGCAATCCAAGACAGAGCAGAACTCTGTCAGACCCAGGCCACAGACCTGAGAAAGCGACTGCCCGACACGTCGCCTTCTCAAGCCCGTCGCGACGCCCTTCTTGTCGCGTTCTCAACGCGACAGGACACCCGTCGCGTTCTGGCCGCCTGAGCAAGACAGCTCTGTCGCCTTCTGTGTAACCCCCTGTCGCGATCTGCTCTGCTCCTGTCGCCTTCTATACAGGCATATGTCGCCTTCTCAGAGTTTTGCCTGAAAACCCATGAAAAATATTTTTGTCACTTTCTAAATAATCCTTACGCCTTCTTACCGTTATACCCCCAATAAAAACCCTACTTAAAAATGGTGCTATATTGAATGATTTAAAATACATGTTCACGACTTATTTCTATCTATGATTTCTCTTGCACTTGCACACACTTGAACCATCCATTTATGGCTGAAATCTTGCAGAAAATATCTCATAATGTATCTGGTAAATTACCGAAGTAAGGTATAGTAATTGCCCTATTTTAAAGGACTTGTATTCGTTTCTTGCGTTGTTTATATACCGATATCGACGCTCCACTGTTCTAGAATTCCTCTAGAACGTCGAGCACATGTTTTATATACACACTTTACTTGGCTTGTGGTGAACTCTCCGTCGGATATTCCTTTCGCCGGACTAGTGAACTCTTGCACAAGGCCTCCATAAGTCTCCTCTGATCATGGATTCCCACATGGTCGACGAGCCGGTTGTACCCTAATACCTACGATACCCTTTAGGGATCTATATGATCCAAACGGCTACTAGAGATTCACTCTCGTCTTAAATCACGCCGGACCTCTGGACCTGTGCATAACAAGGCCAGTGGTAGGATCGTGAGTTCCACCTGACTGCCAACACGACGTGCGCGTGTCGTGCAACTGTTACTATCGCCTGTTTACTCGACGCATTACGTACAAAGACCACTAGCTCTCATCTGTACTCTACTCGCTCGTCTATTCACGTTCACTCTGCTTTCTCTTCTATTCATCTAGTGCTCTCATCTACTTCTTGGTACTCTATATTGGCCATTGACTGATTGTCTAAAGATAAACAATATAACCAATGCTTGGCAATATATAAAGGGCCCGATCTGGTCCTGGGATGTGCGCCCGAAAGTGCTAGTGCCCATGGGAGTTAAATGATCAGAGTGTTTGGCATTACACTCAAGTGCTATCTATCTCGACTATCTATATGACAATCAAAAACACAAACATGCTATACTCTCTCGATGTCTAGAATGACAAACAAGTGCTATATTCGTCGTGCTATTACTATACTTGTGCTAGTTGTGCTATGGCCATTCTGCTATTCGTGCTATACTCGGTACTTGTGCTATTTTGGAAACTATACGCGATCTCGTGCTATTGTGCTATCTTGTTACCTGTTGTGCTATCTCTTACTATATTTGACTCTCTTGTACCTGCTATCTCTAAACACTCTGCCATTAAATGCGTTAATTATTTAAAGCCTGCTTGAGCCTGAGATTTAAGTCCTACTGGGCGTTATCGCTCACCCTACGTTATTTGATGTTGTGTTCTCAGGTGAGACCGAGGATGACACATACACTCACGAGGAAGGGAATGACCAAGAGTGAAGCCAGGAGTACCCTTGAGTCATTATGTTATCTTAGAGTTCTAGTTAGTTATTTTCTTTTATTGCAATGTAATTGGGCCCTGTAGAATGGCTCTGATATTAGTGGTTGTAACTAGACACAGAAAAGTTATTAATGAGAAAGATTTACTTTAGCATTATTCAATGTGAAATGGTTTGATGTCTAGTACTTGCTCTATACCTTTTCTTGCAACTGCCTTCGCGCTCCGATATTCCGCGTTGGGGCGTGACAGTTTTCTTGGAGTCAGTTTTGGTCGCAGTAGGAAGACAAGAAAAGTAATGAGGGGGTTGAGTGGAAAGGTTTAGAGTGGTTTCTTTGGGAGGCTTGAATTGATATTTAGTGGGATAGATGGAGAATTTGATATCTTGATAGAATGGATCCATAGGAATGGCTGCAAGTGGAGGAGGATCCAGAGAAGTGGAATGTGAAGGGGTTTCAATGGTTAGAGCTGTGGGTGCAATGGATTGAGTTGCTGTTGGAGTGGGCTCTGGAGGAGGCTTAACAGATGGAGCTGGAGTAGGATGAGTTTGTCTAGAAGGAGGATGAGGGAAGACTGGGTCACCATTTTTGACCAGTCTGCACTTCACTTTCCTCTTGAAAGTTTGCAATTTAGGACTCAACTCCAGGGGTCTCTTAGCCATAGATTCTATCTGGGAAGCCTGCCTGGGCTGTGAAACCTCAGCTGCTGCCACTGCTTCTGACTGCTTTTCTGACACAGACTGCTACTGATGCTCCACTTGAGGTTGAAATACTATCATAGTTAAGTCTGCTTCCTGCTCTAAATCTTTCTGCTGCTCATAAGGCTGCTCCTCCACACTCTGCTGCTTGACCTGAGGCTCAGGCTCCTGGGATTGATCAACAGCAGGTTCAACAAGTTCTTGAACTTGGGATTTTGGCTCCTGGTCTAACTGTTGCTCAACCTACTGGTATAGATCTTCTGTGGACTGCTGTTCTTGAGCTGGCTTTTCAGGTTCTGAAGGCTGTTGAGACTGAACAGGTACTTTTTGCTGCTGAGAGGATGAGGGCCCTGATGGCTGAGAAGTGCCTTGCTGGCACACTAACTGAAGTAGAAAATCTTTCATTTACTTAACCTCATCAGACAGACTATCAAACTTGACATCAATAAACTCTATCTGCATTTGAAGAACTGAAAAACTTTCCTGTTGCTTGCTCAACAAATCCAAAATGGAGTTTAGACTATTGCTACTCTCCCCCTGAGACCTTGGTCGGGTCTCAAACTGAGAAGGGGAGAAGAGATGCTCTCTCTCTCCAAATTCTACTTCTACAGGAATGTCATCTGATGCAATACATTTACCTCTGATGTCTTTTAATACTTCATTAATAGTTTCCTCAGGACCATCTGGTTCAGGAAAAGAGGAGGAAATAGGAACATGATCTTCTTGCTCTTGGGTCTGAACTGGTACTTCAGATCTAACTTGATCTAGAGGCTCTATCTCTTGTTGAACTATTTGAGGAACTGGAGGAACAAGAGGTTCATCAAAAAACACTTCATGATCACATTCTGGCACTGAGTCTTTTACCCAAAGATTTTGCTTCTTATTAACCAAGGAGTAGTGACTCCTTCTCAAAGTAGTGAATATTAATCATTCTATCCAAGATAATTCCAGCCAGATTTACTTTGTGCCTCTGAATAGCCCAAAATAACAAGTTCCCATCTCTAGAGGTGATAGATGAGTGGGTTCCTGCTCTAGGGGTCACAATGTTGGATATTACATAATGAATCAATCTCTTTTCAGCTGACAACTCATTTACTGAAAGACCTTTCTTACTTATAAAGGCCAAACTCCCAATGATGCCTAGTTTTTGCTTTTCCAAAGGCATTACTTCATTACGCTTATGCCCGAAGTTTGGACATTCCAAAATCTCAACCAATAGTTTCTCAGAAATAGATATCTTGGTTCCTCTGACATAACCAAACACTGTACTTCCAGATGAGATTTCCATGGTTACATAAAATGTTCTAATGGCATTCTCTACAATGGGTTCTGAAATCTAGCACAACTTGGTCCAACCCATGGCACACTAAGGGTGTCCACTACCCATGCAAGACTTCCAGTAAGACGAGAGAAATCTACAACCTTCCCTGGGCAAATGGGAATCTTAGCCAGTCTCACTAGTTGATCAGGGGGTCATCTGGGTGGATTCCGGAGCCCTAGACAAACCCATCTAGAAAAGGAGATGAACATGACTCAGGGAACTAGTAGAGGAGTGATAGAAATGCAAAGGAGAGTTCTAAGATTCTACCTTTCTTCGAGGAGGATGGAGATTTCAGGGTTCTTCAGAAGTCCTTCGCCGGAGAACAGTAAGGGCGCGAAGAAGCAGAAGAAGACAAGAAAGTTGAAGACAGATTTCAAAAGGGTGTCTTCAAAAGGAGTCGGGGTTTTATTTTATAAGGAAAGACAAGATAACTGCCCCAAGATTTCAGGATGAACGGACGGGATTAATGATTTGACCGTTTAAGACATGAAGGGATGCGTCTTAAAGGAGTGTTAGTTACATAATTTTTAATTATAAGCACCTTTTCACGATTTCATGATAAGTCGAATCATGTATTCGACCGCATCAGTTGAATGCAAGAATTATAACATAATTCTAATGCATAAGTCGAATGTCTGGGACTTAGAATTTTTATGATGGTTTTTACAGAGTTCCTTCAACACAATCTTAACATACAATTCAAATGTCATTTTACTTTGGTAATTTAATCAGGATTACACATACCTATTTCTCTTCTAAGTGATGTGAATTTATCCTCAGGAAGAGGTTTTGTAAAAATATCAGCAAGTTGGTTTTCTGTAGAAACAAATTCAAGTAAAATATTGCCATTACTTACATGATCCCTGATGAAGTGATGTCTAACCTCAATATGCTTAGTTCTTGAGCGCTGGATAGGATTCTTGGTCAAATTTTTTGCGCTTGTGTTGTCACATAGCATTGGGATTTCTTGGAGTTGATGACCATAGTTTTCCAGTTGGTGCTTGACCCACAAGAGTTGAGTACAACAACTTCCAGCTGCAATGTATTCAGCTTCTGTGGTGGATAAAACTGCTGAGTTCTGCTTTCTCGAGGACCAAGATATCAAACACCCTGCATGAATTTGACAAGTGCCACTGGTGCTTTTCCTATCTATTTTGCATTCAGCATAGTCAGCATCACTATATCCAATAAGCTTGAAATCTGAACATCTGGGATACCATAAGCCTAACTTACTGGTATTTATAAGATATCTAAATATTCTTTTAACAACATGAATATGAGATTCTTTTGGATCAGCTTGGAATCTTGCGCACAAACAGACACTAAACATTATGTCTGGTCTACTGGCAGTAAGATAGAGCATTGATCCAATCATTCCTCTATAGATCTTTTGATCTACCTTTTTACCAAGAAGATCACTATCTAACTTAATGTCTGAGCTCATGGGTGTTCCTAAAGGCTTACACTTGTCAAAACCATATTTAGAAAGTAAATCTGAAATATATTTGGTTTGACAAATGTGAGTTCCTTCCTTGGTCTGCTTTATTTGTAACCTAAGAAAATAATTTAGTTCACCCATCATGCTCATTTCAAACTCACTTTGCATCAAATTTTCAAAGAACTTACAAAGTGATTCATTAGTAGAGCAAAAGATAATGTCATCAACATAGATCTGCACAATTAAGATTCCATCTGAAAATTTCTTTATAAATAGTGTGCTATCTACTCTACCCCTTATAAAATCATGTGATATAAGATAAGCACTTAATCTTTCATACCAAGCTCTTGAAGCTTGTTTTAGACCATACAGTGCTTTCTTTAAACGGAAGACATGATTAGGATAGGTAGTATCTTCAAAACCAGGTGGTTGCTCAACATATACTTCATCTTTAATAAAACCATTCAGAAATGCACTTTTAACATCCATTTGGAACAAATTAATATTAAGTGAACAAGCATAGGCTAATAAAATTCTGATTGCCTCTAATCTAGCTACTGGAGCATAGGTTTCATCAAAGTCTATTCCTTCGTCTTGGGAATATCCTTGAGCAACAAGTCTGGCCTTGTTTCTAATAATCACCCCTGATTCATCCATCTTGTTTTTGAAAACCCATCTGGTTCCAATAACTAGATGGTCAGTTGGTCTAGGTACAAGAGTCCAAACCTCACTGCGTTGGAACTGATTAAGTTCCTCTTGCATAGCAAGGATCCAAGATTCATCTCCCAGAGCATCATTCTCTATTTGAGAAACTAAAGCGGAAAAGTCACAAGGAATTTGCATACCTTTTGTTCTTACTCTATCTTGAGGATTACCTATGATGTTTTCTCTAGGATGATCCCGGTGATACCTTAAGTCTCTAGGTAGCCCTTCTTGTGGTTCTTCTAGTTGTTGAAGATCTTCTAATGGGGGATCTTCCATTTCTTCATCTTTACCTTCTTCTTCAAGAGAAGTCTTTTCTAAATCCTTGCAAAGATCATCAACACAATCTTCTTCTTCTTCTTCTATCCTTTTGATAGAAGGGTTAGTTTTATCAAATAGTATATGCACAGATTGTTCTATGGTTAATGTCCTTCTATTGAATACTTTATAACCTCTAGGTTTTGAAATATATCCTAATAGAAAACCTTCATCACTTTTAGCATCTAATTTCACTAGATTATCATTACCATTATTTAAGATAAAGCACTTACAACCAAAAGGTCGAAGATGACTGATGTTGGGCTTCTTTTCCTTGTAGAGTTCATAAGGAGTCTTCTTTAGAATGGGTCTGATCATGCACCTGTTGATGATGTAGCAGGCTGTATTGACTGCCTCTGCCCAGAAATATTTTGGCAAGTTATGCTCATTCAACATTGTTCTGATCATATTCAGCAGTGTCCTATTCTTTCTTTCTGCTACTCCATTCTGCTGAGGTGTTCTTGGTGCTGAGAAGTTATGCTCAATCCCATTTTCTTCACAGAACTTCATGAATTCTTCATTTTTGAATTTGCCTCCATGATCAAATCTAATGCTTGTAATATGCAATTTCTGATTTTTCTGAACTATTTTGCTGAACTTCAGAAATGCTTGAAATGCTTTTGATTTGGCTTCTAGAAAAGATACCCAAGTGTACCTTGAGTAGTCATCAACTAATACATAGCCATATATTTTTCCTCCAAGGTCCAAATAGATCCATGTGAATTAACTCCAAAGGCTTGGAAGTTGTAACAATTGTTTTAGACTTAAATGAAGTCTTAGATTATTTTCCTTTAGCACAAGCTGAGCAAATTCCAGATTTCTTTAGTTTCATCTTTGGAAGACCCTCAACCAGATCATGCTTTATTAATTTCTTGATAACTGAAGTGCTTGTATGACCAAGTCTTCTATGCCACAAATCAGACTCTTCACTTTTGGTGGTAGCAAGACATAAGTTTACTTCCTTTAATTCTGCTAGTTGCAATGTGTATAAATTCTTCACTCTTTGAGCTTCGAACACAATCTTGTTATCTTTCTGAATAATACACTTATCATTCTGAAAATTTACTGAATGCCCTTTATCACATAACTGACTAATACTTATTAGATTATGCTTCAGACCTTGTACATACATGACATCTTCAATTAGGTTATTTTCTTTAGTACCAACTGTTCCGCATCCTAGTACTTTTCCTTTCCCATTATCACCATAAGTGACTTGACCACTTTCTTCCCTAAAACTTGTGAATAACTTCCTATCTCCTGTCATGTGCCTTGAGCATCCACTGTCCAAATACCATTTGGATGCCCTCAGCCGACCATGCAAACAAAATCAGGTTGTAACTGATGATCAGACTGTCCCCATGTAATTTTAATTAATTACACTTATATATATATTTTTGATGATTAACAAAACCAAACAAGAGTTTATCAATTATATCTAATGAATATTTCATAAGTCTTAAGTACAGGAAAAATACCAAGGTCAAACAAGCCAACAAAAGGTATGCATTACTTCTCTAAAGCTTTAATCTTTTCAACATGATATTTCTCTAAGTCCATATCGATTTCTGTTGAAGATCATAACGATTTCCTTATAAGACTGAAAAGTCATGTTGTTTGAAACAAGTCGATGCCATAAAAATTCTATAAGTGATCGCAACGATTCCTTTAGAGCTCGTAACGACTTGCTCGTCACAACGACTCTATAAGTTATCGTAACGATTTCCTTAGAGCCCGTAACGACTTGCTCGTCACAATGACTCTATAAGTTACCGTAACAATTTCTTTAGAGCCCATAACGACTTGCTCATCACAACGACTCTATAAGTTACCGTAACGATTTCTTTAGAGCCCATAACGACTTGCTCGCTATAACGATTCTATAAGTATTCATAACGACTTCTTTAGAACTCGCAACGACTTGCTCGCCATAACGATTCTATAAGTATTCATAACGACTTCTTTAGAACTCGCAACGACTTGCTCGCCATAACGATTCTATAAGTATTCATAACGACTTCTTTAGAACTTGCAACGACTTGCTCGCCGTAACGATTCTATAAGTATTCATAACGACTTCTTTAGAACTCGCAACAACTTGCTCGCCATAACGATTCTATAAGTATTCATAACGATTTCTTCTGTGAATATAACGATTTACTTTCTACAACGATTTGATAAGTGTTTCACAACAATTTGCTATATCTCATAACGACTTAGTCAATCTGACTTATTCATAACGATTTCATAAGTCATATAGCCATCGATTTCATATCTTGATATCTTATTCATCTTAAAAGCGTTGACTAGTCAAAGTCTACGTAGACATCTCTCTGACGCTTCTGCATTTATGAGATCTGAACGTATCTCTGCATGCATGCAGACAATATCATCCTTTATCGTGCTTACTCTGATTACGTCTTTGAGACTTAAGCTATTTGGCATTACTATTTTCATGTCTATGGCTACTGACGTTGACTGACATCAGAGACAGCTTAGCTGTCTGCTATTTGAGATTGACATTTGTGCAGACCTCTGATCTAGCTTCATGGTACAACGTTAAACAAAATAGAAGCCAAAGGATATTTATGAAGATCTCATCTCTTTGCATGCTCAAGTGATCAAAAGGCTGTTGACTGGAAGCTTCCAAGACTCCATATGTCATTCAGTCTAACAACTACTCAAAAGAGAGACAACGAACACTTCAACGTCTAGATTTCAAATTGAAGATATAAATACAAGTCAGAAGAACAGAAGAAACAGATCGCGAATTCAAGCATTCAAATTCTTCTGAAGATGTCCAGAGCCAAGAACCTCATTCCACTTAGTTTTTGCTCTTTGCTCTCCACTAGTTTGTGAAAATCTTGAGAGAGCCCGTGTAGTTCTGAGAGTGTGCCTTGTTTAGATCTTTGCTCTCAGTTCTAGTTGCTTCAGATCCTTGCTTGTCAAAAGCTTGATCTAGGGGCTTGAATTTCATTCATTCTCTTTGTGTTGTTCCCTTCGGTTGTGAAGGAAGACCTGGTGGTATCCAGGGTGTTGTTCCCTTCGGTTTGTGAAGGAAGACCTGGTGGTATCCAGGGTGTTGTTCCCTTCGGTTGTGAAGGAAGACCTGGTGGGGTATCCAGGGTGTTGCTATTCCCTTCAGGTGTGAAGGAAGACCAGCTGAGCTGGGTGCTGTAGCGTCCTTAGGGGGACTATACCCTAGTTAGTGAAATTCTGAGTTGTTGCTTAGGGACTGGACGTAGGACTCCTAAGGAAAGGAGGTCCGAACCAGGATAATCCTTGTGTTGTGTGATTGTCTTCCTTGTGTGTTTGATATTTAAACTAACAGTCACTAACCTTCTTCGAAGAACGTTTTTGTGAATGTTTTTAGTTACAGGTTTCTTCTAGATTAATTTTTAAAGACCCATTCACCCCCCCTCTGGGCTCGTCAACTGGGTAACAAGTGGTATCAGAGCGAGTCTCTTCGACAAAGAAAAAGGATCCAACGATTTGAAGAGTAAAGATCCATGGCAGCCCAAGGTAATTTTGAAGGTCAGTCTGTCAACCAACCTCCTCTCTTCGATGGTAAAGATTATCCTTACTAGAAGACCAGAATGGAATACTTTCTACAAGGCGACGACTATCAAATTTGGTCCATAGTGGAAGAAGGTGATCTGGTAGTCACAAATGAGAAAGCACAATGGACATATGATGACAGAAAGAAGATCTCCTTGAATTGCAAAGCAAAGAGCATATTATGTTGTGCTCTAAGTAAGAAGGAATTCAACAGAGTTTCAGCCTGCAAATCCTCAATGGAAATGTGGGAAAAGCTCAGGATCACATATGAAGGCACAGACAAGGTAAAAGAGACAAGAATCAACATTCTTGTGACTCAGTAGGAGAGATTTCAGATGCAGTCAGGTGAATCCATAACTCAAATGTTCAGTCGGTTCACTGACATCACAAATGGACTAGCCAGTCTGGGGAAAACCTATGAGATTGGAGACATGGTGAGGAAAATACTTAGATCCTTACCGTCCTCATGGACCCCAAAGGTCACAACAATAGAAGAAGCTAATGACCTGAAGAGAATGTCTGTAGAAAAGCTCATTGGGTCCCTCATGGCCCATGAGATCAACATGGAAAGGCTAGGAGAGTCCTCTAGCAGAAAGAAGCACTCCAACGCCTTAAAAGCTGAAGAAGATTCACCAGAAGCAAGTTCAACTGAAAGTGAAAGTGATGCAGACAGCGAGAATGAGGAAGCAATGCTATCTAGAAAATTACAGCGAATTTTGGCTAAGAAGAAGAAATTCCAATCTGGTAGAAGGCACTTCAAAAGGAACAAGGAATTCAAGAAGCCAGATGGAAAAGAAATGAAGAAAGGAGAACCCATCTGCTATGAATGTAAGAAGCTAGGACACATTAAAACTGAGTGTCCAAAATTAAAGAAGCCGGAGTTCAAGAAGAAGGACAATTCCAAGAAGTTCAGAAAGTACAAGAAGAAGGCGATGGCAGTAGCATGGGAATACAGTAGCGACTCAGACAATGAGTCAAGCTCTTCTAGTGATGAAGAAAAAGCTAACTTGGCCTTCATAGCAAATACTGAAGATAAGGTAACTTCTGACTCCTCTTTTGATTCATGCAATGATTCAGATTCCGATAGTTTAGAAGAGGCTTTCAACGAACTATATGAAAAATATAAAGAAGTAACCAAATTATTAAAAGTAAGTAAGAAAAACATAGTCAGTATAGAAAATACAAACTCAGATCTAAAATCAGAAAATGAACAATTAGAAAGTCAAATAACTGAATTAAAAGAAGAAATGAACTGTTATGTGAAGACCTAAAAGCTAAGAATGAACAAATAACTAAATTAGAGAAACAAGTAAGTTCAGATGAACTGAAAACTGAAATCAAAACACTAACAGAAGATAATATACGGTTATCTAGCACATTAGAAAAATTCACTAATGGTAAAAACTCCCTCATATTAAAAGGTGCTAGAAGATCAGGTAAGAAGAAAAATGGATTAGGATATACACCCCCAGATAATGAAGAAACCATAATTTATCCTAAAACATATCCAACACCAAAATTTGTACCTGAACAAGATACAACATACAAAGCTGATTTTAGATATATAAAAAAAGTAACCAAATTATCCTGCTGTAGTCACTGCAACAAGTTAGGACATATCATAATGACATGCCCAACAAGACATAAGAAATGGATAATAAAAGGCAAAATAAATGATACTAACCCATTAGGACCCAAAAGAATTTGGGTACCTAAAACTTGATGTTTTTATTTCAGGACATCTCTCGAGCATCCAAATGGTATTTGGATAGCGGGTGCTCAAGGCACATGTCAGGAAACCAGAAGATATTCTCTCATCTCCAAGCTGAAGAAGGAACAGTCACTTATGGAGATAATGGGAAAGGAACAGTGATAGGCAGTGGCTCTGTGAATAACAAAGGAAAAACAATCATAGAAGATGTGTTATTAGTCAAGGGATTGAAGCACAATCTCATTAGCATCAGCCAGCTGTGTGACAGAGGCCATCAGATCAAGTTTCAAGAGTCAAAGTGCAGCATACTGAAGGATGGAGCAGTCATCTTTGAAGCAAATAGAGAAAAGAATTTGTATGTGCTCTATCTTGAAGAACTCAAGGTTCAGAATGTTTGTCGGCAGCAAATAAAGATAAATCTACTGAATTATGGCACAGACGACTAGGACATTGCAGCATAGATGGCATGAGAAAATTGCTGAAGAAGAATCTTGTGGAAGGTCTACCTAAGGTTAGTACAAAATTGGATGGTGTATGTAAACCTTGTGGTAAGGGAAAGCACACCAAAGGCTCCTTCAAGTCAAAGACGGTGGTGACCACCTCAAAACCCTTAGAGCTCCTTCATATGGATCTATTTGGGCCAATGAGGACTACCAGTCTTGGAGGAAAGAATTTTGGATTTGTCATAGTTGATGACTACTCAAGATTCACATGGATATCATTCCTAGAGCATAAAGATGACACTTTTGAAAACTTCGTCAGCTTCAGTAAGAAAGTTCAGAAAGATCAGAAGTTCAGCATTGTGTCTATCAGATCAGATCATGGTGGTGAATTTCAGAATGAAAAGTTTGCTAGATTCTGTGATGATCAGGGAATTGAGCATAATTTCTCAGCACCAAGAACACCACAACAAAATGGTATCGCTGAAAGAAAGAATAGAACCCTATTAGATATGGCAAGAACTATGCTCTCAGAATATGATCTACCAAGATACTTCTTGGTTGAAGCAGTCAACACATCAAGCTACATTATCAACCGAGTAATGATCAGGCCAATCCTGAAGAAGACTGCATATGAACTATTCAAAGGGAAGAAGCCAAAGATCAGCCACTTCAGGACTTTTGATGTCCTTGCTTCATTCACAACAATGGAAAAAGGGACATTGGTAAGTTGGATGCCAAATCAGATGAAGGCATCTTTATGGGGTACACCTCTAAACCCAAAGGCTATAAGTATTTAACAAATGTACTTTATTGATTGAACAGTCTGTACATATTATTTTTGATGAAACTAACCCTTCCTTGAGAAGGAAGTAGATAGTGATAATGAGGAAACAGATGAACTGTCCAAGAAACTAAAAGACTCATCAATTGAGGACAAGGATGATCCACCTCTGGAAGACCTTCAACAAGAAGAACTTACTCATGAAAATCTTCCAAAGGAGTGGAGATACAAGAAAGATCACCCACTTGAGAATATTATTGGTGATCCATCCATAGGGGTAAGAACAAGAGGTAATGTTATTCCTTGTGATTACCTAGCTTTTGTTTCTCAAATAGAGCCTAGGACAGTCAATGAAGCTCTTTCTGATGAATCTTGGATAGTAGCCATGCAAGATGAATTAAATCAATTCAAGAGAAACCAAGTATGGTCACTTGTTCCTAGACCATCAGACCATCCAGTCATTGGCACCAAATGGGTGTTCAGAAATAAACTGGATGAAACTGGTGCAATCTTAAGAAACAAGGTCAGATTGGTAGCTCAAGGCTATTCTCAAGAGGAAGGCATAGATTTTGATGAAACCTATGCATCTGTAGCTAGACTTGAGGCCATTAGAATATTACTTGCATATGCATCTGCTTTGAATTTAACATTATTTCAAATGGATGTTAAATCCGCATTTTTAAATGGTTTTATAAAAGAGGAAGTTTATGTGGAACAACCCCCGGGTTTTGATGACACAGAATTTCCTAATCATGTTTTCAAACTTCACAAGGCATTATATGGTTTAAAGCAAGCACCTAGAGCCTGGTATGAAAGGCTTAGTTCTTTCTTTTAAACCATGGTTTCAGTAGAGGTCAAGTAGATAGTACTCTTTTTATAAAGTCAAAGGTCAAACACATTCTATTAGTCCAAATTTATGTAGATGATATTATCTTTGGGTCTACTGATGAATCCTTTTGCAAGTACTTTGAAAAGTTGATGTAGAGAGAATTTGAAATGAGCATGATGGGAGAACTTAATTACTTCCTTGAACTACAAATCAAACAAGGAAAGGAAGGAACTCACATCTGTCAAGCAAAGTACACAAAAGAACTCTTGAAGAAATTTGGATTCGAAAATACCAAGCCACTGTCAACACCAATGAGTACATCAATAAGAATGGACAGTGACAAAGATGGTAAGAAAGTAGATCAAAAGATCTACAGAGGTATGATAGGTTCACTCCTTTATTTAACAGCTAGTAGACCTGATATTTTATTTAGTGTATGCATGTGTGCTAGGTATCAAGTAGATCCTAAAGAATCACATTTAATTTCTGTGAAAAGAATATTTAGATATTTAGAAAGATCTCATGACTTAGGTTTATGGTATCCAAAACATTGTGAAATTAACTTAGTAGGTTACTCTAATGCTGACTATGCTGGATGCAAATTAGATAGAAAAAACACCAGTGGTTGTTGTCAATTTCTTGCAGGATGTTTAATATCTTGGTCTTCAAAGAAACAAAATTCAGTAGCACTATCTACTGCTGAAGCTGAGTACGTAGCTGTTGGTAATTGCTGTACACAACTCTTATGAATAAAGCAACAACTTGAAGATTTCAGATTAAACATCAAATCCATCCCACTGTTGTGCGACAACACCAGTGCCATAAATCTCACCAAGAATCCAGTTCAACATTCAAGGACCAAGCATATTGAGGTTAGATATCATTTTATTCGTGATTATGTAGCAAATGGTAATATTGAAATATCTTTTATTGATACAAATGGTCAGTTAGCAGACATTTTCACAAAAGCCTTACTCGAGGAGAGATTCACATCTCTCAGAAGGGAATTAGGCATGTGCAATTTGTGAAAAAGTTTTTGTTTTCAACTGGCACATTAAATTTCAGAATTAAGCAATTTTTCCCTCCATGGCTTTAAGCAAAAGAAATTCAAATTATCCTTTGTAACCGCTCTCTCATTGAAGTCGGTTTGAATAGTCAAACTCTTTTGTCTTCTTCTGCCGCCTTTTGGCGCCTCACTTTCCACAACGCATTAATTTATTCATAAAATCAATGACAGAACGATTCGTATCTCATCGTCTACCTTTTCCCTTTTTCATCTTGTCGCATGAGCCGATGCCCTAACAACTCATATCTCAACCGTCTGCAAATTTGAACCTTCCTCCTCCTTCCCGTAAAATTTCTTGAGGATTCCTTCTCTTCTCCTTCCGTTTCAACCCTCCAGAGACTTTCCCACCTGAATCCATGGCCGCACTAGTCATCGCCGGCAGTTTGGGTGACTACAGTGCCGAGTTTCTCACTCCTGAGCAGCAGGAGAGGTTTACCTTTGTGAAGACGAAGCTCTGTGGCGATAAAGAAGTCGATGTTGCTAATCTGAGGAAAAATGGAATGGGCAGTGTGGTAGACTTGATCAATCAGATGCAGTGGACGGGAGTTACCACCTGTTTCGAGGTCAGTTATCCGGACCTGGTAAAAGCTTTCTTCGTGTGTATGAGAACAGAGGAAGATGGGTCCCTAGTCTCTTTAGTAAAGGAACCCTGATTAGAATAGACCCTGAGTTGCTGAAGATGTTGTTTGATGTGAAGACTTCCGGGTTTAGTAGGGTTCACACTGTGGACGCCCAAGTGAAAGGTTTGGGAATTGTAGGGCCGGGCTTCAAGCTAAGGGACGGCAAGCTCGATATAAATCAACTATCTGCATTCAACTGCCTCCTTCATTTTATTGTCTGTCAAATCTTAGTTCCCAGTAGTGCAACATTTTCTTCTTGCACAAAGGCCGACTCTGACATGATGTACTGGGCCATTCAAAATAAGGAGATAAATATGGCCGCAGTGATGATGGAAAGAATGAAATTTGCCAGAGATCAGATTTGGGACACCAAGAGCAAGTTAAATGTGTCCCTATCGTATGCCCACCTACTTACTAAGATCTTCAAGCACTTCGGTGTTGATCTTACTGGGGAAGTTGTAGAGAAAATGGGCCAAGCAATCAGGTCCAAGAACCTAAAGAAGAGTGGCTTCTCTGTGGAAAATGGTGTCTGGTCCAAGGCTTCAGTTGCTGAAGGCGAAGCCATCATCGACGACACCTCAGTTGTTCATCAGGAGATGGGATCAGCGGATATGATTCCAGAATTGCCAGTGGAGTCAGTTTCAGCTCCAACAGTCGGAGCAGCAGAATCATCAGGCCCCTCTATAGCAGATGTTCAGCCTGAAATTGCAGTAGAAGAAGAAAGAGTATCAGTAGCAGATTCAGAATTTCCAGAAGAATTAGCTATAAATTTTACAGAGAGGAGAATTGAGGATATTCTCCCAGAGGATATTATTTCAGTTGAGGACCCACTACCCTCAACTGTTGTTGCATCTATTCTTTCAGACATTATTGATTCGATTCCTTTCACCTCTAGTGCTCCAGAAACTAGTGGGAGAGTTGCTGAAGAGGCTATGGCATCAGGCCACTTTGATGAACCAATGGAAGATGTTCAAGTAGAGCTAGAGCACCCAGCTGCTCAGGGTGACTCTGTGATGGCGGATGCTCCCATTCAGGGGGAGCAAGTATCAAATGAAGAAGATGCTCCTATTGAGGGGGAGCTATCAAAAGAAGGTTCAGCAGAAACAACTCCAGTTGTTGATGGTCAGGAGGAAAGGCATAGAGATTCTCCAAATTTTGATGATAGAGAAGGAGAGATTGCAAGCTCTTCGAGCTCAGATGATGATCAACCTCCTCCAGCAAAAGAAGGCAAGAAGAAAGGAAAAGAAGTTGCCTCTGAAGTTCCTCTCCTGGCTGATACACCTTTTGAGAGGCAGGTCAAGCAGAAAATTGTCATAAATTTGAAGCCAGTGATTGAAAGGCTGAATGTGCAAGGTGAGCTATTATGTACTCTCCAGTCAGATGTAAACTCTATATTTCTGAGCCAAGCTTCAGCCAACAAAGAGTTAGGACAAATCAGAAATGCTATGAAATGGTTTAATAAGGAGATGAGTAGCCTGAAAGGCATACTCTCGAATATTCTCAAGGCAGTTGGAGTTCAAGCTCCTCCTCCTCCAGAAGCTCAGGAGCCTGGAGAAAATGTATCTGGGCCATCAGGGCCAGCACCAGAAGCAGCAGCAGCACCAGAAGAGGTAGGGCCAACAGGGCCAGCTGATCAGGTTGAAGGGCCTCTAGGGCCATCTGAGCAAGGGTCAGGGCCAACAGGGCCATCTGAGCAAGGGTCAGGGCCATCAGGGCCATTGGAGAGTGAGTCTGTGCAGATAAAGGCAGAAGAGTTCTTGGCACCCAAGTCCCCAGCTCCCTCTTCTCCCTCTCACACACCTATTCCTCCAACTCCACCCTCAGCTCCTACAGCACCTCTTGCTCCTCAAACATTCAAGAAGCCTCAATCTAGACTAATTTCTTCTCCTACACCATTTCAGTCCACCTCATCTCCTGCCTCCTCTACTTCCATTCCTTCTCCTTCTCCTATACATGAGGCCCCTCCAGCATCCTCAGCTGGAGCATCCTCCTCCTCCTCTGGTCCCTCCCTTGGACCAGTTGATGACCTCCCTACTACTTCCCACTCTTTTCTTCATCCTAATCCTCCACCCTCTTTCATTACTATCATACCTGAAAGAGCCCAACTTAACTCTCCCTTTATGGAACAAATAAAGGATGAGTTTGAGGAAGGGATCCTCAGGTCTGTATTGAAAGTTGATGAACATGTTCATAGGGCAGACCCTTCTAGTCCTGCCCCCAAGAAGAGGAAGCTTACTTCTACTTCCTCCCTTTCCTCTGAACCCAAATACCCACCTTTTTGGTTTTCTCTCACAGTGGACAACCAACATCCCTCACTGTACAGAGAATATCTCTCAAAGGTTGTTTTTGCAACCATCATTAACCTTCCCTTTCTTGATCTCACAGATCATTTGCACACCATTCTACCCTACACTTCTCTTTCGAAATCAAAAAAATCCAAAATCTTCTCTCTTGCCCACTCCAAAACTGAAGAGCAGTAGGGCAAAGGTCACAAGGATCTCCTAAAGAAATTCATTCTTGCCAAATCTGCTAGATTCCCTCCAAGGGACCACTCCCTGACCTTATCAGAGTGGTTCAGGATATATCATAGGGAACTTTGGGCACCCTTCGTTCAAAAGGAAATCAAAATGATCAGGCATTTCATGCTATTCAACAACTACAGATATATTCATAGACTTCCAGAGGTTCAGCTCAGTCAGTTCAAAAGGGCCATTTCAGCTCTGACTCCGGATATCTCTCAAACTTCAGATGTTCAGGTAGATTTTGCTACCCTTCAAGTGCTTGAAGAAATAGCCCTTCCTCAAATTCACTTTTTAGTCATGGAGTCCTCTGTAGGATCCATCATCTTTGAACGTTTTGCCAGAGTAATGGGCAGAATCAAAGTACAGAAAGGCTGTCTGGTTGCTTTTCCTAGATTCCTATTTAGGGAATATCACCAGGGGCATGTAAGTGCTGAAGTTCTAGCCCCTATTCTGTCTGAATGTGAAAGGCTGACATCTTCTGAATGGTCTAAGTTCTACCCCCTGTCAGCTCAGCAGCTGTTTGAAATCAATGAAGCTCAGGCCAGAGAAGGCAAACCAGCCATTTCTTCAGCTACTTTCCTAGATATGAACTCCATTCATCTTGTTGATGACCCCTTCAAGGTCTGGGAGGAAAGATACAAAATGTATGTGGCTATGCACAAGGCTCTCAGAGATAACAACAACCACTATCCTGTGACCATGGACCAGTTCCTCACTTGTGCCAGCTTTGGGACTCGTCGATTTCTCAAGATGAACATGGACAAGAATGCATATGCTGATCTTCTCTATCAGCACCTAGATCTTCATCTCAAAAGGATGGCTTCCACCATGGGACCATCCTACTCTGTATCTTTTGGAGTCTTCAAAACTCATTTTGAAGAGCAGGAAGCACAGGCATCGGAAACCATCTCCCATTTTGCCTCTCTTCTGTCTCCTGCCTTCTATTTACCTGTACCTCCACAAAGTTAATGAAATGACCTTCTTTGTGTAATCCTATTCTCTTTCTCTCTTCTTTCTTTGTCGAAGATTGTCTTTTTGCTCAATGACAAAAAGGGGGAGAAAATTAGCATGTCTGAAATACAATAATTTTTTTTAGAAAGAAAATTAGCATGTCATACCTTCAGACTGATTTCAGATATTTTTTCATCCATTGTTATTGTTCAGTGTTGTCATCACCAAAAAGGGGGAGATTGATGATCAATCTGTCCCCATGTAATTTTAATTAATTACACTTATATATATATTTTTGATGATTAACAAAACCAAACAAGAGTTTATCAATTATATCTAATGAATATTTCATAAGTCTTAAGTACAGGAAAAATACCAAGGTCAAACAAGCCAACAAAAGGTATGCATTACTTCTCTGAAGCTTTAATCTTTTCAACATGATATTTCTCTAAGTCCATATCGATTTCTGTTGAAGATCATAACGATTTCCTTATAAGACTGAAAAGTCATGTTGTTTCAAACAAGTCGATGCCATAACGATTTTATAAGTGATCGCAACGATTCCTTTAGAGCTCGTAACGACTTGCTCGTCACAACGACTTTATAAGTTACCGTAACGATTTCCTTAGAGCCCGTAACGACTTGCTCGTCACAATGACTCTATAAGTTACCGTAACGATTTCTTTAGAGCCCGTAACGACTTGCTCGTCACAATGACTCTATAAGTTACCGTAACAATTTCTTTAGAGCCCATAACGACTTGCTCACCATAACGATTCTATAAGTATTCATAACGACTTCTTTAGAACTCGCAACGACTTGCTCGCCATAACGATTCTATAAGTATTCATAACGATTTCTTTAGAACTCGCAACGACTTGCTCGCCATAACGATTCTATAAGTATTCATAATGATTTCTTCTGTGAATATAACGATTTGCTTTCTACAACGATTTGATAAGTGTTTCACAACGATTTGCTATATCTCATAACGACTTGGTCAATCTGACTTATTCATAACGATTTCATAAGTCATATAGCCATCGATTTCATATCTTGATATCTTATTCATCTTAAAAGCGTTGACTAGTCAAAGTCCTCGTAGACATCTCTCTGACGCTTCTGCATTTATGAGATCTGAACGTATCTCTGCATGCATGCAGACAATATCATCCTTTATCGTGCTTACTCTGATTACGTCTTTTAGACTTAAACTATTTGGCATTACTATTTTCATGTCTATGGCTACTGATGTTGACTGACATCAGAGACAGCTTAGCTGTCTGCTATTTGAGATTGACCTTTGTGCAGACCTCTGATCTAGCTTCATGGTACAACGTTAAACAAAATAGAAGCCAAAGGATATTTCTGAAGATCTCATCTCTTTGCGTGCTCAAGTGATCAAAAGGCTGTTGACTGGAAGCTTCCAAGACTCCAAATGTCATTCAGTCTAACGACTACTCAAAAGAGAGACAACAGACACTTCAACATCTAGATTTCAAATTGAAGATATAAATACAAGTCAGAAGAACGGAAGAAACAGATCGCGAATTCAAGCATTCAAATTCTTATGAAGAAGTCCAGAGCCAAGAACCTCATTCCACTTAGTTTTTTGCTCTTTGCTCTCCACTAGTTTGTGAAAATCTTGAGAGAGCCCGTGTAGTTCTGAGAGTGTGCCTTGTTTAGATCTTTGCTCTCAGTTCTAGTTGCTTCAGATCCTTGTTTGTCAAAAGCTTGATCTAGAGGCTTGAATTTCATTCATTCTCTTTGTGTTGTTCCCTTTGGTTGTGAAGGAAGACCTGATGGTATCTAGGGTGTTGTTTCTTTCGGTTGTGAAGGAAGACCTGGTGGTATCCAGGGTGTTGTTCCCTTCGGTTGTGAAGGAAGACCTGGTGGGGTATCTAGGGTGTTGCTATTCCTTTCGGGTGTGAAGGAAGACCAGCTGAGCTGGGTGCTGTAGCGTCCTTAGGGGGATTGTACCCTAGTTAGTGAAATCCTGAGTTGTTGCTCAGGGACTGGACGTAGGACTCCTAAGGAAAGGAGGTCCGAACCAGGATAATCCTTGTGTTGTGTAATTGTCTTCCTTGTGTGTGTGATATTTAAACTAACAGTCACTAACCTTCTTCGAAGAACGTTTGTGTGAATGCTTTTAGTTACAGGTATCTTCTAGATTAATTTTTAAAGACCCATTCACCCCCCCTCTGGGCTCGTCAACTGGGCAACAGTAACTTTTGATACCCAAATTTTCTTGGGTCCTTGAAGGTTAGTTTTAGGAATCCATCTTAAATGTCTAGTGGTGCATGTGCTTACTGTGTGTCCTAATTTATTACAGTGACTACAACATAAATCAAACGCATTCTTCATATATGCAAAATTTTTAGATTTCTGTTTTTGTTTATACACATGCTGATTTACCTTTTTGGTATTTTTGACTTTCTTTTCTGCTACGAATTTAGGGGTTGGATACACTTGAGGATGAATAATGTTTTCTTCATTTTGTGGAGGTGTGTATCCTAATCCATATTTCTTCTTTCCTATTCTAGAACCTTTTAAATTAACAAATAAAGAAGTTTTGCAATTAGAAATCTTTTCTATAGTAGCTTTTAGATAATTATTTTCTTCTTGCAATTTTTCTTCATTTTTAAGTTCCTTAAGGTTTGATTCAATTTCTAAGATTTCGTTGTTTTTATTTTTTAAGTCTTCGCACAGCAATTCATTAGTTCTTTTTATTTCACTTAAACTTTTGTTTAACCTTTCTGTTTCATTTTTAAGAAAGGTGTTAGATTTTTCTTGGTTCAATAGATTTAGTTTAACTATTTTTATTTGTTTTACTACTGTCTTATATTTTTCATAAAGTTCATTGAAGGCATCTTCAAGGCTATTAGAATAGGATTCAGAACATGAAGTAAAGGAGGTTTCTGAGTTTACCTGCTCTAGTCCTTCCATGAGGGCTACATTTGCCTTCTGTTCTTCTTCGGATTCTGAGCTGGAGGATTCTGAATTGGTTCTTTCTTCATTGTCCCATGTTGCTGCCATTGCCTTCTTTTTGAACTTTTTGAACTTCTTTTCCTTGCCTTTCTTCTTGTCAAATTTTTCTGCTTGATCCTTCTTCTTATCCTTGGGACATTTAGATTTGTAATGTCCTGGTTGATTACATTCATAGCAAGTTGGCTCTTTCTTCTTATCTTTCCTGAAAAATCTTTTTGAGCCGAACTTCTTCTTCTTTGCAAGAATTCTATGCAATTTTCTTGAAAGCATAGCCTCATCATCACTATCATCTGATTTTTCCTTTGAGTCTTCAGATGAGGAGGAATCTGCAATCTTCAAAGCATTTGAAATTTTCTTTTTCGAGGAATTTTCAGAAAACCATTCCATATTAATTTTATGAGCCATAAGGGATCCTATTAATTTATCAATAGATAATTGTGTTAAGTCATGAGCTTCCTCTATAGCTGTAACTTTAGGGGTCCATACATTAGTTAGAGATCTTAGGATTTTTCTAACTGTTTCTTTATTAGTTAGGACTTTTCCTAAAGAACTTAGACCGACAATTATGTTTGAAAATCTGTTATACATTTGAGTTATATTTTCATTAGGGAGCATTTTGAATTGTTCATATTAGGATACAAGTATATCTATTCTTCTTTGTTTAACCCTATCTATACCTTCATAGGTTACTTGAAGTTTATCCCACATTTCCTTAGCTGTTTTACATGCTGAAAGTCTGTTAAATTCTCTTTTAGACAAATCACAACAAAGATAATTTTTTGCCTTGTAATTTAAATACATATTTCTTTTATCTGCAATGGAAAGACCAGAGGAAGAAGCTTCAGCAATGATTTGATAGTCACCTTGTTCTATTACCTGCCATAAGTCGAAGTCAGTACCTCTGATGAAGCACTCCATTCGCATCTTCCAGTATTGGCAATCTTCACCATCAAAGAATGGTGGCCTTGTGATAGATTGGCCTTCATAGTTGTGAGCTTCGGATGCCATTTCTTCTCAAATCTCTTGGATTTTTTTGAGAAGACCTCGCTCTGTTACCACTTGTTGGATCGAAATGACACTAAGAATGTCCTAGAGGGGGGTGAATAGGACTTCTTTCTTTTAAAATTTTCTTATGAAATTGCACAACACTAAATAAACTTGTTAGAGCTTAGTGTGATGTGTGTGATTCAAGTTTAAACAAGGCGTAAACAATCACACAGAAATGCACAAGAATTTATCCTGGTTCGGCCCTTCCACATAGAAGTCCTACATCCAGTCCTCAAGCCAACCACTTGAGATTTCAACTAACTGCCAAGGAATTGGCCTTCTCTCACCCTTGAGAGGAATTACAAACCCACTTGCTCCCAAGCAAGTCTTCCCTAACCAGGGGTACAACAACTGCCTTTCACAAGGCCTTCCCTACACAGAAGGGGCAATGCAGAAACATACTTCTGCAGAATTTTCACAAGAAAAAAAAAGACGTGTGTTTGTCTAAACACAAACACAGACTTCAGAAGGATTGAAAGATCAGAGATGAGATACAAATCCTATCTGAAATAGAAGGGTGGACTAAAGAAAGTAAGCAATTACAATTACTACCCAACACTACTTCGGAGAGCTTCAGAGAAAGTCTTCTAAGGAAGAAAAGCTCTCAGACTTTAGCTTTCAGAAGAGCTTGTAAGATTTGAAGGAATTTGAATGAAGCCTGTATGCTCTCTTCTTGAGTTGCCTATTGTTGTATGTTTCTTCTTTAAACTTGAGCTCTTTTTATACACTTCAGAATATGGCCGTTTAGAAAATAGTCGTTGGAGTTTGTGGCCGTTTGCAATTTGACCGTTTGGAGAGAGCTCTAGTTTCCTTTGGATCTTGATGAGCTTATTGTTCAGAAGTCCTTCAGTTTTTGCATCTTTCCAAAGTCTTCAGAGGAGGAGTAGTCGTTCACAGCTAGAAGATAAGCTCTTGTCATCATAGACTGTGAATGTGTCATGCTAAAAACGTGCTCCAATAAATGTCTGTTACAAAGAGAAGACAAAAAGAAGAGAGAACTTCATACCTTTGAGGTAGGTAAGTCAGGTAAGTACAGAAAATAGGTATGGAAACCTCGTATACACAAGCTATCAGAAAGAAAAAGTAGACAGACAGATATGCTAAAAAGGTGAAGTATGGGTCTGTCAGTGGTAGGTGAGTCCTGTCAGATGCCATGCGTCTGAGAATTCATAAATGCATAGTGTTTAATGAATCCAGCAAAATCCGGAGCAAAGGCATTGAACAACTCAAGGATTATTTCTTAAAATATATCAGAAGTGTCATGCATAGGATTTAAATGAAGAAATTAAGACTGATATGACTTGTTCTGACAGAGAATAAAATAATAAAATAATAGGATTATGACAGTTTGATGAATTAATATGATATTGAAACTTCTTAAAAAGATGTATGAAAAGATTTGGAGATAAATTTGCATTAGATGTTAAGACTAAAAGGATCAAAAGAGAGTTTAAGTGCAGAGTTAATCAGTGAAGTTGAATCCAAAAGAACATGCAATTAGACTGGACAAATAAGAGTGATTCGACTTCAGCAGTTGAATACCATATAGATTGTTTACTGAAGCATTTGACTGTGGCAGTCGAAGAAGACAAACGGATAAAGAAAGGCATTCGACTGTAACAGTCAGAGTCATTAGTCGAATCAAGTAGAAGATTATATGTAGCATTCGACTGTACTAGTCGGAGTCATCAGTCGAATCAAGTAGAGGATTATATGAAGCATTCGACTGTACCAATCGGAGTCATCAGTCGAATCAAGTATAAAGTTGTGACCTTAGAAAAATTTGAAGATTGTTTAACTTAGATTCTGAAGGAGTCGGATTTGACATTCGAAGTTAGCAGTCGAATTCACTAGGACAAAGAGAGAGTCTGTGGACTTGGAAATTTTTGGATGGAGGTATTATTCTGCAATATACCGATATGATTTTTGTGATATTTAATTAATATATTTACTTTGTAGAAAGTTTATTTTAAAGAGTTTTGTCATAGCAAAAAAATATAGATATATTAATTTAAGAAAAATCTTAAATTCCTTAGGGGTAGTTGCTCAACATTACCTACCACTTCTGGATAACAGTAGAAACATAGAGGTATGAACCTTTTTGACAGAAATACTCTTTTATCTAAACACTTTCTTCTATGCTTGCAGACCTCGTAGACCACAAAATATTAGAAGAAAGAGAAGATGAGAACCGGCTAGAACTCCAACAGATTTGTTCAAAGTTGCTCATATAAAAGATAAAGCAAGGCTGAAGAAGAAAAAAGAGCTTTCCTGAAGATCTTTGAAGGAGTGTGCATCCTGTGAGGAACCTCAACTCCACATACACTCAAAGAAAGAGAGAAGAGCTCGAGCCAAATCAAGAGAAGCCTTTCATAGCAGAAGTCTTCGTCGCTTTCAAGCCTTCCTCTCTTCACTCTCTCTATCTGCATCTTGTAATCTGGGGAGAGAGTCTTTTAGCTGAGAGTTTCTTTTAGTTGGTTTTCATCTGTTCCAACTCCCAGCTGTGTTCTTTCTTTTCTAAGAAAGATGTCTGTCAGTTGTAGGACTGTATACATTGTAGAACCTAGCTAGGGGTTTGTGTCTAGCAGAACCGCACTGTGGTTTGTACCAGGAGGTTGGCTTCTTGACCTGTAAAAGAAGTGGGTTGCCTTCTTGCCCGGGAAAGAGAAGAAGACCAGCTGGGGTGCTGGGTGTTGTATTGTCCTTGAGGGGACTGTACCCTTGGTTAGTAAAATCTTTTAGTTTTAGTTTCTATTTTTAAACTTACATTTCTGTTCGTTATATTCAATAAACCACAATACTATTAACAATGTTTTGCAAGTCTCATTCAGGTGGATTCTCTCATTAAGGGGGAGCACAAAGTAAGGGGGAGTTATTCATTAATGTCAATCATTGTTGAACCCCCCATTGGTAAGAAATTTTCACAAAAGGGGAGAGAATGAATGGTAAGATCCTTCCTTTTTGGTTAGTGACAAAAAGGGGGAGAGTATGCACAGTATGTATTATCTGTGAATTTTCTATAATTTCTATGCTTTAAGTATTTTTGTGAGAAAATTCTCATAAATTTTGTCATCACCAAAAAGGGAGAGATTATTGAACCACTCTTATATTTTCCCCCTATATTTTAGTGATAACAAAATTTATGATTAATTAAATACTATTAAATACATTTAATATCATGTTTACTTAATAAATATAAATTTATGGAATTATCGTTGTATGTTTTGCACTGAAAAGTCAAATCGATGTCTATTCAATATACATCGATTTCAGTTCACAAAGTGCCACATCAATTTGATCATGCAACGATTCGTTAAGTTAAACATCGATTTGATCACTCAATGATTTCATCTTATATCGATTTCATAAGTGAGAACATCGATTTGGTCTCACATCGATTTCATAAGTGAGAACATCGATTTGGTCTCACATTGATTCGATAAGTAAAACATCGATTTGACCAGAACATCAATTTCATAAGTTAAACAACGATTTGCCTCTCACATCGATTTGATAAGTGAAACATCGATTCGCTCTCATAAAGATTCACTCTCATAAGGATTCGCTCTCACATCGATTCACTCTTATTAGGATTCAGTCTCATGAGGATTCGCTCTCACAGTGATTCGATCATCATAACGATTCAATAAGTTAATAGAGACTTGGTCAATGTAACGATTCGATAAAGCAAACAACGATTTGTTTATAACGATTTTCTTATATCTGTATAACAATCTGGTCAACCAATGATTTGGTTGCTGCATTGATTTGATAAGTTAAACAACAATTTGATCGTTGTAACATTCCGATAAGGCAAACAACGATTTGCTCTCTCTTAAACATCAATTTCCTTTATATTTCAAATGTTTTTGGCATCTAGTGAAGAGTCAATTATATTTCTGACAGATGATCTCCTTTATCTTTCCAAATCTCTTCTCTCTTGTCAAAACAAAAAGTGGGTTACCTATCACTTCTGGATAACAATAGAAATATAGAGGTACGAACCTTTTTGATAGAAACACTCTTTTATCTAAACACTTTCTTCTATGCTTACAGACCTCATAGACCACAAAATATCAGAAGAAAGAGAAGATGAGCAACGACTAGAACTCCAACGGATTTGTTTAAAGCTGCTCATATAAAAGATAAAGCAAGGCTGAAGAAGAAGAAAGAGCTTTCCAAAAGATATTTGAAGGAGTGTGCATCCTTTGAGGAACCTCAACTCCACATACACTCAAAGAAAGAGAGAAGAGCTCGAGCCAAATCAAGAGAAGCCTTTCATAGTAGAAGTCTTCATCGCTTTCAAGCCTTCCTCTCTTCACTCTCTCTGTGTGCATCTTGTAATTTGGGGAGAGAGTCTTTTAGCTGAGAGTTTCTTTTAGTTGGTTTTCATCTGTTCCAACTCTTAGCCGTGTTCTTTCTTTTCTAAGAAAGATCTCTATCCAGCTGTAGGACTGTATACAGTGTAGAACCTAGCTAGGGGTTTGTGTCTACCAGAACCGCACTGGGGTTTGTACCAGGAGGTTGGCTTCTTGACCTGTAAACGAAGTGGGCTGCCTTCTTGCCCGGGAAAGAGAAGAAGACCAGCTGGGGTGCTGGGTGTTGTATTGTCCTGAAGGGGGACTGTACCCTTGGTTAGTAAAATCCCAAGAGGTTGCTTGGGGACTAGACGTAGGACTTCCATGTGGGAAGGGCCGAACCAGGATAAATCCCTTGTGTTATTTGTGTGATTGTTTATTTGCTTCCGCACCGCTACTCTTTATCACACTAAACTAACCAAACTTTCAAGTGATAATTTTCTGTGTTTAAGTTTTTGTTTCAGATTTCAGAAAACCTATTCACCCCCCCCCCCTCTAAGTTAGCATGCTGCCGTACCAAAAGGGCCAACAAGTGGTATCAGAGTGAGGTTCTCTGATTAATCAAAAAGATCTAACGATCTTAGAGAAGATCCATGGCAGCTCAAGGATATGCTGAAGGTCAATCATTCACCAGACCTCCATTCTTTGATGGAGAGGACTACCAATATTGAAAGATGAGAATGGAATGCTTCATTTGAGGCACAGACTTTGATCTATGGCAGGTAATCGAGGTAGGTGATTATGTTATTATTCCTGTTCCAGGCACTACTGCCATTACAGCAGCAGATAAAAGTAAATTATCTCTAAACGTTAAAGCAAAGAACTATTTATGTTGTGTTTTATCTAAAATAGAATTCAATAAAGTATCCGCATGTAAATCTGCTAAAGATATGTGGGACAAACTGAAACTCACATATGAAGGAATACCCATTACGGCTGAAGTACCTACTGCTCAAGTTGAGGAAAATCCAGAAACTCCTCAAGATGAAATCATTCCTATTCTAAAAGAAGACACTGATGGCCAAGTGTTTAAAGAAACAAGACAGGAAGCTATAACTCCATCTTCTCCAACTGTCACCATTCAAAGGGAGCAACAGGAAGCACCTCTGGAAGTTATCCTTCCACATGAAGAAGAAGATGTAAAGGAGGAGCCTCAGATTGAGAAGGAGCCTCATATCCTTTTCAAAAAGGATATCTCTGAAGAAATAAGCATTAAAGAAGCTTCTGATGAAGAAGAAGCTGAGGATAAGGCTCATAAATTCCAAGTAACACCTCAGAAGACACCTTCAGTGAACAACTCCTCAAGTAGATTCAACATTAAAGAAGAAAATGCCTATCTACTCTTGATGAACAAAAGAAAAAGGCATTCAAAGGGGTATGGTTAGGGATGCTGAAAACATCCAATTGGTGACTACCAACTCTTCACTTCATTCCAATCTAAAGAGGAAGTAGTCATCCTTTAGTTTTAGTTTCTGTTTTTAAACTTACATTTCTGTTCGTTATATTCAGTAAACTACAATACTACTAACAATGTTTTGAAAGTCTCATTTAGATGGAGTCTCTCATTAAGGGGGAGCACAGACTAAGGGGGAGTTATTCATTAATGTCAATCATTGTTGAACCCCCCATTGGTAAGAAATTTTCACAAAAGGGGAGAGAATGAATGATAAGATCCTTCCTTTTTGGTTAGTGACAAAAAGGGGGAGAGTATGCATAGTATGCATTATCTGTGAATTTTCTGTATTTTCTAAGCTTTAAGTATTTTTGTGAGAAAATTCTCATAAATTTTATCATCACCAAAAAGGGGGAGATTGTTGAACCACTCTTATATTTTACCCTTATATTTTAGTGATAACAAAATTTATGATTAATTAAATACTATTAAATACATTTAATATCATGTTTACTTAATAAATATAAATTTATGGAATTATCGTTGTATGTTTTGTACTGAAAAGTCAAATCGATGTCTATTCAATATACATCGATTTCAATTCACAAAGTGCCACATCGATTTGATCATGCAACGATTCGTTAAGTTAAACATCGATTTGATCGCTCAACGATTTCATCTTATATCGATTTCATAAGTGAGAACATCAATTTGGTCTCACATCGATTTCATAAGTGAGAACATCGATTTGGTCTCACATTGATTCGATAAGTAAAACATCGATTTGACCAGAACATCGATTTCCTAAGTTAAACAACGATTTGCTCAAACATCGATTTGCCTCTCACATCGATTTGATAAGTGAAACGTCGATTCGCTCTCATAACAATTCACTCTCATAAGGATTCGCTCTTATAAGGATTCACTCTCATAAGGATTCGCTCTTACAGCCATTCGATTATCATAACGATTCGATAAGTCAATAGTGACTTGGTCAATGTAACGATTCGATAAAGCAAACAATGATTTGTTTATAATGATTTGCTTATATCTGTATAACAATCTGGTCAAACAACGATTTGGTTGCTGTATCAATTTGATAAGTTAAATAACGATTTGATCGTTGTAACGTTCTGATAAGGCAACCAACAATTTGCTCTTTCTTAAACATCGATTTCCTTTATATTTCAAATATTTTTGGCATCTAGTGAAGAGTCAATTATATTTCTGATAGAAAGATCTCTTCTATCTTTCCAGATCTCTTATCTCTTGTCAGAACAAAAAGAGGGTTACCTACCACTTCTGGATAACAGCAGAAACATAGAGGTATGAACCTTTTTGACAGAAACACTCTTTTATCTAAACACTTTCTTCTATACTTATAGACCTCGTAGACCAAAAAATATCAGAAGAAAGAGAATATGAGAAATGACTAGAACTCTAACGGATTTGTTCAAAGCTACTCATATAAAAGATAAAGCAAGGCTGAAGAAGAAAAAAGAGCTTTCCTGAAGAACTTTGAAGGAGTGTGCATCCTGTGAGGAACCTTAATTCCACATACACTCAAAGAAAGAGAGAAGAGCTTGAGCCAAATCAAGAGAAGCCTTTCATAGCAAAAGTTTTCATGGCTTTCAAGCCTTCCTCTCTTCACTCTCTCTGTGTGCATCTTGTAATCTGGGGAGAGAGTCTTTTAGCTGAGAGTTTCTTTTAGTTGGTCTTCATCTGTTCCAACTCTCAACCATGTTCTTTCTTTTCTAAGGAAGATCTCTGTCTAGTTGTAGGACTGTATACAGTGTAGAACCTAGCTAGGGGTTTGTGTCTAGCAGAACCGCACTGAGGTTTGTACCAGGAGGTTGGCTTCTTAACCTGTAAAAGAAGTAGGTTGCCTTCTTGCCCGGGAAAGAGAAGAAGACCAACTAAGGTGCTGGGTGTTGTATTGTCCTTGAGGGAAACTATACCCATGGTTAGTAAAATCCCAAGAGGTTGCTTGGGGACTGGACGTAGGACTTCCATGTGGGAAGGGCCGAATCAGGATAAATCCCTAGTGTTATTTATGTGATTGTTTATTTGCTTCCGCACCGCTACTCTTTATCACACTAAACTAACCAAACTTTCAAGTGATAATTTTCTGTGTTTAAGTTTCTGTTTCAGATTTCAGAAAACCTATTCACCCCTCCTCTAGGTTAGCTTGCTGCCGTACCAAAAGGGCCAACAAGTGTATGTTTATTTTCCATGATTTAAAATGAACATGTGTTAGTTAAAACATGTCTGGGTTGTTTATGTATAATTGTAAATTTATAATGAAGTATGTGCCATGAAATTCTTTATTGTTTAAAAGATAGCATATGAGTCCTTTTTGTTTAAATAGTTTAGTATGTATGTGATATGTGTAAGGTTGTGTCCTTAGATTGCTTGCTGGGTCTTTTAGACTCATACTTGCTTTGGCGTATAGGTGAGACAGGTGTCCCCGTGCTTGAGGAGGGCACATTGAGGAGCGACATCGAGCATGAGGAGTAACTATTTGTGGAGCTTACTAGATAGTTGTACTTTTTCTTTCGTAGTGAATAATGTCATTCGTATGGACAATGTGCTAAACAATGTATTTCTTTTGGAAATGTAATAATGTGTATGTTATCATTCTCTCATTGCTATATAGACTGTGGAATGTGTGATTATGATGGAATGAGTTATTTCTTTATTCCCGTTGTATTCAATTGCTATTCATGTACATATCAGCCTATCGTTTAGTGTTGGTTTAATATCCCACTGTAATGCCGCTCTTTGTACCGACTTAGATTGGTATAATCATATTGGTATGAAGATGGTCGTTTCAGAGATGGTATCAGAGACAAAGGTTGAGATTGTACATGAAAAAAAACCATCATCTTCACAATATTGCAAAGTCTTTATAGAAATTTATCCATATATGTAGAAAGTCTTTAATAATGAAAGAAGATAGTTAAGAAAATAGTTAGGATTTAGTAACTTAGATTCTTGATGATTAGTCTGTCCCCATGTAATTTTAATTAATTACATATATATATTTTGATGATTAACAAAACCAAACAAGAGTTTATCAATTATATCTAATGAATATTTCATAAGTCTTAAGTACAAAAAAAATACCAAGGTCAAACAAGCCAATAAAGGTATGCATTACTTCTCTGAAGCTTTAATCTTTTCAACATGATATTTCTCAAAGTTCATATCGATTTCTATTAAAGATCATAACGGTTTCTGTGTAAGTATAACGATTTCCTTATAAGACTGAAAAGTCATGTTGTTTCAAGCAAGTCGATGCCATAACGATTCTATAAGTCATCGCAACGATTTCTTTAGAGCGCGTAACGACTTGCCTGTCATAACGATTCTATAAGTTATCGTAACGATTTCTTTAGAGCTCGTAACGACTTGTCTGTCATAACGATTCTATAAGTCATCACAACGATTTCTTTAGAGCGCGTAACGACTTGCCTGTCATAACGATTCTATAAGTTACCGTAACGATTTCTTTAGAGCTCGTAACGATTTGACTGTCGCAACGATTCTATAAGTCATCGTAACGATTTCTTTAGAGCTCGTAACGACTTGCCTGTCATAACGATTCTATAAGTCATCGTAACGATTTCTTTAGAGCGCGTAACGACTTGCCCGTCATAACGATTCTATAAGTTATCGCAACGACTTCTTTAGAAAGCGTAACGACTTGCATGTCATAACGATTCTATATGTCACCGTAATGATTTCTTCAGTGAACACAACGATTTGCTTTGTATAACGATTTGATAAGTGTTTCATAACGATTTCTTCAGTGAACACAACGATTTGCTTTGTATAACGATTTGATAAGTGTTTCATAATGATTTCTTCAGTGAACACAACGATTTGCTTTGTATAACGATTTGATAAGTTATTCATAACGATTTCTTCAGTGAACACAACGATTTGCTTTGTATAACGATTTGATAAGTGTTTCATAACGATTTCTTCAGTGAACACAACGATTTGATTTGTATAACTATTTGATAAGTGTTTCACAACGATTTCTTCATTAACCACAACGATTTGCTATGTCTCATAGCGACTTGGTCAACCTGACTTATTCATAACGATTTCATAAGTCATATAGCCATCGATTTCATATCTTATATTAACTTGATATCTTATTCATCTTAAGAGCGTTGACTGGTCAAAGTCCACGTAGATATCTCTCTGACGCTTCTGCATTTATGAGATCTGAACGTATCTCTGCATGCATGCAGACGATATCATCCTTTATCGTGCTTACTCTGATTACGTCTTTTAGACTTAGCTATTTGGCATTACTATTTTCATGTCTATTGCTACTAACGTTGACTGACATCAGTGACAGCTTAGTGTCTGCTATTTGAGATTGACATTTGTGCAGACCTCTGATCCAGCTCCACTTTACAACGTTAAACAAATAGAAGCCAAAGGATATCTCTGAAGATCTCATCTCTTTGCGTGCTCAAGTGATAAAAAGACTGTTGACTGGAAGCTTCCAAGACTCCAGGTGTCATTCAGTCTAACGACTACTCAAGAGAGAGATAACAGACACTTCAACGTCTATATTTCAAATTGAAGATATAAATACAAGTCTGAAGAATAGAAGAATTAGGGGATATACAGGCCAGATAGATACAACAATAGATCTCGTGTTCAAGTATTCAAATTCTTCTGCAGAAAAGTCTAGAGCCAAGAGTCTCATTCCTCATCACCTTCAGCTCTTCACTCTCTGTGCTGTAGTAGATTTTCTAAGAGAGCCCGTGTAGTTCTGAGAGTGTGCCTTGTTTAGATCCTTGCTCTCAGTGCTAGTTGCTTCAGATCTTGGCTTGTTAAAAGCTTGATCTAGGGGATTGAATTTCATTCAATTCTCTTTGAGTTGTTGTTCCCTTCGGGTGTGAAGGAAGACCTAGTGGTATCCAGGGTGTAGTTCCCTTCGGTTGTGAAGGAAGACCTGGTGAGGTATCCAAGGTGTTGTTGTTCCCTTCGGGTGTGAATGAAGACCAACTGAGCTGGGTGTTGTTGCATCCTTATAGGGACTGTACCCTAGTTAGTGAAATACTGAGTTGTTGCTCAGGGACTGGATGTAGGACTCCTAAGGTGAGGAGGTCCGAACCAGGATAAACCTTGTGTTGTGTGATTGTCTTCTTTGTGTGTTTGATATTTAAACTAACAGTCACTAACCTCCTTCGAAGAACGTTTGTGTGAATGTTTTTAGTTACAGGTATCTTCTAGATTATTTTAAAAGACCCATTCACCCCCCCTCTGGGCTCGTCAACTGGGAAACAAGTGGTATCAAAGCGAGTCTCTTCGACAAAGAAAGGATCCAACGATCTGAAGAGTAAAGATCCATGGCAGCCCAAGACAACATTGAAGGTCAGTCTGTCAACCGACCCTTGCTCTTCGATGGTGAAGATTATCCTTATTGGAACACCAGAATGGAGTACTTCCTACAAGGCCACGATTATCAGATATGGTCCATAGTAGAAGAATGTGATCTTCTAGTCACCAATGAGAAAGCTCAGTGGACAGATGATGACAGAAAGAAGATCTCCTTGAACTGCAAAGCAAAGAGCATTTTATGCTGTGCTCTAAGTAAAAAGGAGTTCAGCAGAGTCTCAGCCTGCAAATCCTCAATGGAAATGTGGGAAAAGCTCAGGATTACTTATGAAGGCACAGACAAAGTAAAGGAAACAAGAATCGACATTCTTGTCACTCAATATGAAAGATTTCAGATGCAATCAGGTGAGTCCATAACTCAAATGTTCAGTCGGTTCACTGACATCACAAATGGACAAGCTGGTCTGGGGAAAACCTATGAGATTGGAGACATGGTGAGGAAAATACTTAGATCCTTACCGTCCTCGTGGACCCCAAAGGTCACAGCAATAGAAGAAGCTAATGACCTGAAGAGAATGTCAGTAGAAAAGCTCATTGGGTCCCTCATGGCCCATGAGATCAACATGGAAAGGCTAGGAGAGTCCTCTAGCAGAAAGAAGCACTCCAACGCCTTAAAAGCTGAAGAAGATTCACCAGAAGCAAGTTCAGATGAGAGTGAAAGTGATGTGGACAGTAAGAATGAGGAAGCAATGCTATCTAGAAGATTGCAGCGGATTCTAGCTAAGAAGAAGAAGTTCCAATCTGCTAGAAGGCACTTCAAAAGAAACAAGGACTTCAAGAAACCAGATGGAAAAGATCTAAAGAAAGGAGAACCCATCTGCTATGAATGCAAAAAACCAGGACACATTAAAGCTGAGTGTCCAAAATTCAAGAAGCCGGAGCTCAAAAAGAAAGAGAGCTCCAAGAAGTTCAGAAAGTACATGAAGAAGGCGATGGCAGCAGCATGGGAAAACAGTAGCGACTCAGACAGTGAGTCAAACTCCTGTAGCGATGAAGAAGCAGCCCATTTGGCTTTCATGGCAAATACTGAAGATAAGGTAACTTCTGACTCCTCTTTAGATTCATGCAATGATTCTGATTCTGATAATTTAGAGGAAGCATTTAATGAACTATATAATAAATATAAAGAAGTAACTAAACTATTAAAAGCCAGTAAGAAAAACAATACTTGTTTAGAAAACACTAACTCTGATCTGAAAACGGAAAATGAAGAATTAGAAAAACAAATAACTGAACTTAAAGGAAGACATGTATTATTATGTGAAGACTTAAAAGATAAAAATAAACAAATAACGAAATTAGTGAAAAAAGAAAATGTAGATGAACTAAGAACTGAAATCAAGACTCTAACAGAAGAAAACATAAAGTTATCTAGCATGTTAGAAAAATTCACAAATGGTAAAAACTCCCTAATATTAAAAGGTGCTAGAAGATCAGGTTAGAAGAAAAATGGGTTAGGATATACACCCCTTGATAATGAAGAAACCATAGTTTAACCTAAAACATATCCAACACCAAAATTTATACCTGAACAAGATATAGCATACAAAGCTGATTTCAGATATATAGAAAAAGTAACCAAACTATCCTGCTGTAGTCACTGCAATAAGTTAGGACACATCATAATGACATGCCAACAAGACATAAGAAATGGATAATAAAAAATAAAATCAATGATACTAACCAATCAGGACCCAAAAGAACTTGGGTACCTAAAACTTGATGATTTTATTTCAGGTTAACCCTCGAGCATCCAAATGGTACTTGGATAGTGGATGCTCAAGGCACATGTCAGGAAACCATAAGTTATTCACTCATCTCAGAGCTGAAGAAGGAATAGTTACTTATGGAGATAATGGAAAAGGAATAGTAATTGGCAGTGGGTCTGTGAATAACAAAGGAAGAACAGTTATGGAAGATGTGTTGCTTGTCAAAGGGTTGAAGCATAATCTCATTAGCATCAGCCAGCTTGTGTGACAAAGGCCATCAGATCCAGTTTCAAGAATCGAAATGCAGCATACTGAGGAATGGATCAGTCATCTTTGAAGCAAATAGAGAAAAGAACTTGTATGTGCTCTATCTTGAGGAACTCAAAGAACAAAATGTCCGTCTGTCAGCAAATAAGGAAAAATCTACTGAATTATAGCACAGACGACTAGGACATTGTAGCATAGATGGTATGAGAAAATTGGTGAAGAAAAATCTTGTAGAAGGTCTGCCAAAGGTCAGTGCAAAAATGGAAGGTGTCTGTAGACCTTGTGCTAAAAGAAAGCACACCAAAAGCTCCTTCAAGTCAAAAACGGTGGTGACCACCTCAAAACCCTTAGAGCTCCTTCATATGGATCTATTTGGGCCAATGAGGACTACCAGTCTTGGAGGAAAGAACTTTGGATTTGTCATAGTCGATGATTACTCATGATTCACATGGGTGTCATTTCTAGAGCATAAAGATGACACATTTGATAACTTTGTTAGTTTCAGCAAGAAAGTTCAGAAGGATCAAAAGTTCAGCATTGTTTCTATCCGATCAGATCATGGTGGTGAATTTCAGAACAAAAAATTTTCTAAGTTTTGTGATGATCAGGGAATTGAGCATAATTTCTCAGCACCAAGGACACCACAGCAAAATGGAATTGCTGAGAGAAAGAATAGAACTCTATTGGATATGGCAAGAACAATGTTATTAGAATATGATCTGCCAAGGTTTTTTTGGGCTGAAGCAGTCAACACAGCAAGCTACATTATCAACAGAGTTATGATCAGACCAATCCTGAAGAAGACTGCATATGAACTGTTCAAAGGAAAGAAACCAAAGATTAGCCATTTCAGGATATTTGGATGTCCTTGCTTCATTCACAACAATGGAAAAAGAGACATTGATAAGTTGGATGCCAAATTAGATGAAGGTATCTTCATGGGGTACACCTCTAAACCTAAAGGCTATAGAGTATTTAATAAATGCACTTTATTAATTGAACAGTCTGTACATATTATTTTTGATGAAACTAACCCTTCCTTGAGAATGGAAGAAGATAGTGATAATGATGATACAGATGAGCTGTCCAAGAAACTAAAGAATACATCAATTGAGGACAAGGATGATCCACCTCTGGAAGACTTGCAACAAAAAGAAACTACACATGAAAATCTTCCAAAGGAATGGAGACACAAGAAAGATGACCCACTCGAAAATATTATTGGTGATCCATCTGTAGGGGTAAGAACAAGAGGTAATGTAATTCCCTGTGATTACCTAGCATTTGTTTCTCAAATAGAGCCGAGGACAGTCAATGAAGCTCTTTGTGATGAATCTTGGATATTAGCCATGCAAGATGAATTAAATCAATTCAAGAGAAACCAAGTATGGTCACTTGTTCCTAGACCATCAGACCATCCAGTCATTGGCACCAAATGGGTGTTTAGAAATAAACTGGATGAAACTTGTGTGATCCTAAGAAACAATGCCAGATTGGTAGCTCAAGGCTATTCACAAGAGGAAGGCATAGATTTCGATGAAACCTATGCACCTGTAGCTAGACTTGAGGCTATTAGAATTTTGCTTGCATATGAATCCACATTATATTTGAAATTATTTCAAATGGATGTTAAGTCTGCATTTTTGAATTGTTTTATTAAGGAGGAAGTCTATGTAGAACAACCTCCAGGTTTTGATGATACTGATTTTCCGGATCACGTTTTTAAATTACACAAAGCATTATATGGTTTAAAGCAAGCACCTAGAGCTTGGTATGAAAGGCATAGTTCTTTTCTGTTAAACCATGGTTTCAGTAGAGGTCAAGTAGATAGTACTCTTTTCATAAAGTCAAAGGTCAAACACATTCTACTAGTTCAAATTTATGTAGATGATATTATTTTTGGTTCTACTAATGAATCCCTTTGCAAGTACTTTGAAAAGTTGATGCAGGGAGAATTTGAAATGAGCATGATGGGAGAACTTAATTATTTCCTTGGATTACAAATCAAACAAGGAAAGGAAGGAACTCACATCTGTCAAGCAAAGTACACAAAAGAACTCTTAAAGAAATTTGGATTCGAAAATACCAAGCCACTGTCAACACCGATGAGCACATCAACAAGGATGGACAGTGACAAAGATGGTAAGAAAGTAGATCAAAAGATCTACAGAGGTATGATAGGTTCACTCCTTTATTTAACAGCTAGTAGACCTGATATTTTATTTAGTGTATGCATGTGTGCTAGGTATCAAGCAGATCCTAAAGAATCACATTTAATTTCTATGAAAAGAATATTTAGATATTTAGCAAGAACTCAGACTTAGGTCTATGGTATCCAAAACATTGTGAAATTAACTTAGTAGGTTACTCTGATGCTGACTCTGCTGGATGCAAATTAGATAGAAAAAGCACCAGTGGTTGTTGTCAATTTCTTGCAGGATGTTTAATATCTTGGTCTTCAAGGAAACAAAATTCAGTGGCACTATCTACAGCTGAAGCTGAGTACGTAGCTGCTGGAAATTGCTGTACACAACTCTTATGGATAAAGTAACAACTTGAAGATTTCGGATTAAACATCAAATCCATCCCACTGTTGTGTGACAACACCAGTGCCATAAATCTCACCAAGAATCCAGTTCAACATTCAAGGACCAAGCATATTGAGGTTAGATATCATTTTATTCGCGACCATGTAGCAAATGGTAATATTGAAATATCTTTTATTGATATAAATGGTCAGTTAGCAGACATTTTCACAAAAGCCTTACCCGAGGAGAGATTCACATCTCTTAGAAGAGAATTAGGCATGTGCAATTTGTGAAAAAGGTTTTGTTTAAAACTGGCACATTAAATTTCAGAATTAAGTAACTTTTCCCTCCATGGCTTTAAGCAAAAGAAATTCAAATTATCCTTTGTAACCGCTCTCTCATTGAAGATGGTTTGAATAGTCAAACTCTTTTGTCTTCTTCTGCCGCTTTTTGGCGCCTCACTTTCCACAACGCATTAATTTATTCCTAAAAATTGAATGAGATAATGATTCATATCTCGTCTTCTACCTTTACCCTCTTTCGTCTGGTTGCTCAAGCCGATGCCCTAGCGATTTCAACATCGACTCTCTACTAGTCTTTGAAGCTTCTCTCCTCTTCCCGCGAAATTTCTCAAGGGCTTTCACTCCTCCTTCCTTCTCAACCCTCCAGAAAACCTCCTTACTTGATTCCATGGCCGCATCAGCCGTTTCCGGGAGTTTGGGTGGCTACAGTGCCGAGTTCCTCACCCCTAAGCAGCAGGAGAGGTTCCAGTTCGTGAAGACCAAAGTGTGTGGGAACAAGGCAGTGGACGTTGCTAATCTTGAAAAGAATGGTATGAACAGTGTTATTGAAGCTTTAATCAGGATGGAATGGATGGGAGTAACAACCTTCTCTGAGGTAAGTTATCCAGACCTCGTGAAGGCCTTCTATGTATGCTTGAAGACTCAAAAAGATGGGTCCCTAGTTTCATATGTCAAGGGAACCCAGATTAAGATAGACTGTGAGCTTCTGCATGAGTTGTTTGGAGTAACAACATCAGGGCACAGTGGGGTTCACTCCGTGAACGCCCAGGTCAAGGGTCTTGGCATTGTGGGTCCGGGATACAGATTAAGAGATGGAAAATTGGACATCAACCAACTGAATGCGTTCAACCGCCTCCTCCACTTCATAGTGTGTCAGATCTTGGTTCCAAGAAGCGCCACATTCTCCACCTGTACAAAGGCAGATTCTGACATGATGTTCTGGGCCATACAGAACAAGGAAATCAACATGGGCGCAGTAATGATGGAAAGAATGACGTTTTCCAAAGATCAAATTTGGGACACAAAATCCAAGCTCAATGTTTCCTTGCCATTTGCACATCTGCTCACCAAAGTCTTTAAACACTTTGGCACTAATCTGCCAGGAGCAGTTGTTGAGAAAATGGGCCAATCAATTAGGTCCATAAATCTCCGGAAAAGTGGTTTCTCAGTCATAAATGGTGTTTGGTCTAAGACCACAGTGGCCGAGGGAGAGGCCATCATAGGAGACATTTCGAATTTTCCTGATGTTCAGGAAGAAGCAGCAGAACCAGCAGCAGAGCAACCTCAAGCAGTCCAAGCAGTAGTAGAGCAGATAATAGAGTTTGAGCCAGCAGTACCTTCTCTTCCAGCAGAATCAGTAGAAGAAACTCAAGCAGCAGTTGAGACTGCAGGGTCACCCCTTATCCAAGCAGTTTCATAATCTCCAGAAGGACCTGAAGAAGAAGCAGTGGTAGGTGCAGCAGATAATCTGCCCACCTCCATTATTGCCTCCATTCTCAGAGATGTAGTGGGTTATGTTCTCATCACTCCAGTCACCTCAGAGACTGATGGAATTGTAGAACAAGGTGTGGCATCAGGCCACATTGAGGAATCAGTGGCAGCAGCAGAGGAGCAATCCAGTGCTCCTTCAAGTGTTGTTTTGGAAGATGCTCTCATTCAGGGGGAGCAAAAATTAATGGAAGAAGATGCTCCTGCTCAGGGGGAGCAATCCAAGAAAGGTCAAGCAGAAGAAGCAGCTCACCATGATGAGCCAATGGGTGATGTACCTCGTGATGAAGATCTTCCTCATAATCAGGATGATGTCAGAGAAGAAGAGATAACCAGCTCCTCAGATTCTGATGATGATCAGCCTCCTCCAGCTTCAGAGGCTAGGCAGAAAGGGAAAGAAGTAGAGCCTAAAGTACCACTCTTATTAGATACTCCACATGAAAGGCTAATGAAGCAGAAAATAGTGATTAATCTGAAGCTTGTGATTGAGAGGCTTGATGCTCAAGGCACAATCCTGTGCTCTCTCCAATCAGATGTTAGTTCAATCTTCATGAGCCAAGCATCAGCTACTAAGGAAAATTCCAGCATAAGAAATGCCATGAAGTGGTTTAACCAGGAAATGGGCACCATGAAAAATTTGTTGGGAGATATTCTCAAGGTGGTTGGAGCTCAAATTCCTCCTCCTCCACCTCCTGCAGCCCAGGTTCCGGAGTCAGGGCCTTCAGGGCCATCAGTTCAATTGGCAGGGCCAACAGGGCCAGAAGCAGCAGCAGCAGCATCAGCAGAGGCAGCAGTAAATGTTGAAGGGCCATCTGGGCCAGATGATCAGGTTAAAGGGCCTCCAGGGTCAGCTGAGCAAGGGTCAGGGCCATCAGGGCCATTGGAGAGTGAGTCTGTGCAGAAAGAGGCAGAAGAGTCCTTGGCACCCAAGCCCCCAGCTCCCTCTTCTCCCTCTCACACACCTATTCCTCCAATTCCACCCTCAGCTCCTACAGCTCCTCTTGCACCGCAAACCTTCAAGAAGCCTCAATCCAGACCCGTTTCCTCTCCAGCACCTTTTCAGTCCACCTCATCTCCAGCCTCCTCCACTACAACTCCTTCTCCTTCTCCTATACTTGAGGCCCCTCCAGCATCCTCAGCTGGTGCCTCCTCCTCCTCCTATGGTCCCTCCCTTGGACCAGTTGATGACCTCTCAACTACTTCACACTCTTTTCTTCATCCTACTCCTCCACCCTCTTTCATCACTATCATACCAGAAAGAGCCCAACTTAACTCTCCATTTATGGAACAGATAAAGGATGAGTTTGAGGAAGGGATCCTCAGGTCTGTGTTGAAGGTTGGAGAACATGTCCATAGGGCAGACTCTTCCAGTCCTGCCCCAAGAAGAGGAAAATTACTTCCACTTCCTCTATTTCCTCTGAACCTAAATATCCTCCCTTGTGGTTCTCTCTCACAGTGGACAACAAAAACAAACCACTGTATAGAGAATACCTTTCCAAGGTTGTTCTTGCCACCATCATTAACCTTCCCTTTCAAAATCTTACAGATCATTTGAACACCATTCTACCCTACACTTCTCTTTCAAAATCTGAAAAGTCCAAAATCTTCTCTCTTGCCCACTCCAAAACTGAAGAGCAGTGGGGCAAAGGTCACAAGGATCTCCTCAAGAAATTTATTCATGCCAAATCTGCTAGATTCCCTCCAAGGAACCACTCCCTGACCTTATCAGAGTGGTTCAGGTTGTACCATAGAGAACTTTGGGCACCCTACATTCAAAAGGAAATCATCATGATCAGACATTTCATGCTATTCAACAATTACAGATATGTCCATAGACTTCCAGAGGTTCAGCTTAGCCAATTCAGGAAGGCCATTTCAGCTCTGACTTCGGGTATCTCACATACTTCAGATGTTCAGGTAGATTTTGCTACCCTCCAAGTGCCTGAAGAAATAGCCCTTCCTCAAATCCATTTTCTAGTTATGAAGTCCTCTGTAGGATCCATCATCTTTGAGCGTTTTGCCAGAGTAATGGGCAGAATTAAAGTACAGAAAGGCTGCCTGGTTGCTTTTCCTAGATTCCTATTTAGGGAATATCACCAAGGGCATGTCAGTGCTGAAGTTCTTGCCCCCATTCGGTCTGAATGTGAAAGGTTGACATCCTCCGAATGGTCCACGTTCTACCCTTTGTCAGCTCAGCAGCTATTTGCTATCAATGAAGATCAGGCCAGGGAAGGCAAACCAGCTATTTCTCCAGCTACCTTCTTGGATATGAATTCTATACATCTTGTTAATGACCCTTTCAAAGTCTGGGAGGAAAGATACAAAGTATATGTGGCTATGCACAAGGCTCTCAGAGACAACCACAACCACTATCCTGTGACCATGGACCAATTCCTCACCTGTGCCAGCTTTGGGACTCGTCGTTTCCTCAAGATGAACATGGACAAGAATGCATATGCTGATCTCCTCTATAAGCACCTAGATCTTCATCTCAAAAGGATGGCTTCCTCCATGGGACCAACCTACTCTTTGTCTTTTGGAGTCTTCAAAACTCATTTTGAAGAGCAGGAAGCACATGCATGGGAAACCATCTCCCATTTTGCCTCTCTTTTGTCTCCTGCCTTCTATTTACCTGTACCTCCGCAAAGTTAATGGAATCTCTTTCTTTGGGTACTCCTATTTTCTTTCTCTCTTCTTTCTTCGTCGAAGATTGTCTTTTTGCTCAATGACAAAAAGGGGGAGAAAATTTGCATGTCTAAAATACATTCCAATATTTTTTTTAAGGAAGAAAATTAGCATGTCATATCTTAAGACTAATCTCAGATATTTTTCATCCATGCTTATTGTTCAGTTTTGTCATCACCAAAAAGGGGGAGATTGATGATCAGTCTATTCCCATGTAATTTTAATTAATTACATATATATATTTTGATGATTAACAAAACCAAACAAGAGTTTATCAATTATATCTAATGAATATTTCATAAGTCTGAAGTACAGGAAAAATATCAAGGTCAAACAAGCCAATAAAGGTATGCATTACTTCTCTGAAGCTTTAATCTTTTCAACATGATATTTCTCAAAGTTCATATCGATTTCTGTTAAAGATCATAACGGTTTCTGTGTAAGTATAACGATTTCCTTATAAGACTGAAAAGTCATGTTGTTTCAAGCAAGTCGATGCCATAACGATTCTATAAGTCATCGCAACGATTTCTTTAGAGCGTGTAACGACTTGCCTGTCATAACGATTTTATAAGTTATCGTAACGATTTCTTTAGAGCTCGTAACGACTTGTCTGTCATAACGATTCTATAAGTCATCGCAACGATTTTTTTAGAGCACGTAACGACTTGCTTGTCATAATGATTCTATAAGTTACCGTAACGATTTCTTTAGAGCTCATAACGACTTGACTGTCGCAACGATTCTATAAGTCATCGTAACGATTTCCTTAGAGCTCGTAACGACTTGCCTGTCATAACGATTCTATAAGTCATCGTAACGATTTCTTTAGAGCGCGTAACGACTTGCCTGTCATAACGATTCTATAAGTTATTGCAACGACTTCTTTAGAAAGCGTAACGACTTGCCTGTCATAACGATTCTATATGTCACCGTAACGATTTCTTCAGTGAACACAACAATTTTCTTTGTATAATGATTTGATAAATGTTTCATAACGATTTCTTCAGTGAACACAACGATTTGCTTTGTATAACGATTTGATAAGTGTTTCATAACGATTTCTTCAGTGAACACAACGATTTGCTTTGTATAACGATTTGATAAGTTATTCATAACTATTTCTTCAGTGAACACAACGATTTGCTTTGTATAACGATTTGATAAGTGTTTCATAATGATTTCTTCAGTGAACACAACGATTTGCTTTTTATAACGATTTAATAAGTGTTTCACAATGATTTCTTCATTAACCACAACGATTTGCTATGTCTCATAGCGACTTGGTCAACCTAACTTATTCATAACGATTTCATAAGTCATATAGCCATCGATTTCATATCTTATATTAACTTGATATCTTATTCATCTTAAGAGCGTTGACTGGTCAAAGTCCACGTAGATATCTCTCTGACGCTTCTGCATTTATGAGATCTGAACGTATCTCTGCATGCATGCAGACGATATCATCCTTTATCGTGCTTACTCTGATTACGTCTTTTAGACTTAGCTATTTGGCATTACTATTTTCATGTCTATTGCTACTAACGTTGACTAACATCAGTGACAGCTTAGCTGTCTGCTATTTGAGATTGACATTTGTGCAGACCTCTGATCCAGCTCCACTTTACAACGTTAAACAAAATAGAAGCCAAAGGATATCTCTGAAGATCTCATCTCTTTGCGTGCTCAAGTGATAAAAAGACTGTTGACTGGAAGCTTCCAAGACTCCAAGTGTCATTCAGTCTAACGACTACTCAAGAGAGAGACAACGGATACTTCAACGTCTATATTTCAAATTGAAGATATAAATACAAGTCAGAAGAATAGAAGAATTAGGGGATATACGGACCAGAAAGATACAACAATAGATCTCATGTTCAAGTATTCAAATTCTTCTGCGGAAAAGTCTAGAGCCAATAGTCTCATTCCTCATCACCTTCAGCTCTTCGCTCTCTGTGCTATAATAGATTTTCTAAGAGAGCCCGTGTAGTTCTGAGAGTGTGCCTTGTTTAGATCCTTGCTCTCAGTGCTAGTTGCTTCAGATCTTGGCTGTTAAAAGCTTGATCTAGGGGCTTGAATTTCATTCAATTCTCTTTGAGTTGTTGTTCCCTTTGGGTGTGAAGGAAGACCTAGTGGTATCCAGGGTGTAGTTCCCTTCGGTTGTGAAGGAAGACCTGGTGAGGTATCCAGGGTGTTGTTGTTCCCTTCGGGTGTGAAGGAAGACCAGCTGAGCTGGGTGTTGTTGCGTCCTTAGGGGGACTGTACCCTAGTTAGTGAAATCCTGAGTTGTTGCTTAGGGACTGGACGTAGGACTCCTAAGGAGAGGAGGTCCGAACCAGGATAAACCTTGTGTTGTGTGATTGTCTTCTTTGTGTGTTTGATATTTAAACTAACAGTCACTAACCTCCTTCGAAGAACGTTTGTGTGAATGTTTTTAGTTACAGGTATCTTCTAAATTATTTTAAAAGACCCATTCACCCCCCCTCTGGGCTCGTCAACTGGGCAACAATTCTAACTAGATTAATTGTTTTGCAGACTATGGCTGGACGTGGTAGACGTGGTGCTCAGGCTAGGAGGTATGAGCAGAGTCGCAAAGTAAAGAAGTTCGTGAAGGGGCTCAAACCATCATTGAGAGCTAGACTTTTAGAGTCAGATCCTCGCACTTTGGAAGAGGCTTTAAGCGTAGTGAGCAGGCAGGAAAGTAGGATGGAATCGTACTAGGAAGAGAAGGAAGCTCAGAAGAAGAGGTTACCAGAACCATTCCAGCGGCAAGATAGGAAGATGAAGGAACTCATAGAAGCTCAGCAATCAGCTATGGTATGAGGCAGCGAGAAGCCCGAGTGTGTACACTGCGGTAAGCGTCATGACGGAATTGTATGTTGGTTAAAGGAAGGAAGATGTCTCAAGTGTGGTAGCAAGGACCATTGGATTAGAGTGTCCAAGACTGAAGAAGCTCGTTCTGCGAGGTGTTCCAGCAACTGCAGCAATGAAGGCAGCAACACCAGCCAAGGAGAATGTGTTAGCCGGAGATGGCATCGACGACGTCACCAGAGGTACTCGATCCGATCTTCGAGGATGAAGATCTTTTTCAAGGGGGGAGAGTGTAAGGCCTCCGAATTTTTGTTCATTTTATATTGTGCGTATGGTATTTACTTGTTATGTATATAGTGTGTAAATTAGATTGTGAATATTATAAATATTTAAATTACTCATGTGTATATGTATGTATATATATGATTTTTTATGAATATAAGTTCTTAGCTAATTTTATACATATAGTACTTATTTAAATCCTGTGTATATTGAATTTAAGAAATGTTGTGCATATAATATATAGTTATTTCTATACATCTTATAGATATATTTAAGTTTATTTCTGTGCATGTAATATATTTAAATGTGCATGTAGTGTCTAATTAAGGATGTGCATATTGTATTTATCTGTTTCATGAATATTGTATGTAATTACGTTGTGTACATATATATATGTATGTTATTTTGTGCATATTATCCTTAATTAAGATTAGTGCAAATTATATTTAAATAAATAGTGTGTAATGCATGTAGTTTATATAGTGAATGTATGCTTAACAATTTTTATACACATTAAATTGTTGTGATGTAATTGTACATTTATTTTGAGGTATTTTTGTGTTCTGGCCGAGATGCCAGTTGGCGGCAACATGCATGCCGCTGACTGCATGGCCAGGAGGAGTTGGCGTGCAAATCGATGGACGCCAACCCCCCTGTTGGTGACATCAGATGTGGACGCCTAGTTCCCATTGTTATGGCGGTTTCAAATTTGGTAACGCCCACATTTCTCTCGGTTCTAGTTTAGGAAACCCATCTATAACTGTAGGAGACCTACCCTAATCCATACCCAACCCACCTAGCTCTATAAAATCACCTTGATTCGATCGAGTTAGGTCTTTTTGGACTTTGGAGAACCTAGGGTTTTCTGTGGAGATTAGCTAACCTTTGGCGAGCTGAATCCGATGACTCGAAGAGTTTTCTAGAGATCTACACCAACTGGAGGATAGTCTAATCATCAAGGAAGCGTCTCCAACTCCGAGGATCGACCTGCATCGACAAGAAGGACCGGATCTGAAGTAGTTGGAGCACCCTCTTGGCTTAGCTGAGGAGCGCTTCACTAACAAAGTTTGATCTTCTCGGATTTATTTTGAGGCAAGTAACCTATGGATGTCAACCCTACTCATGTCCCCTTAGGTCCCAGTATTTTTACAGAATTTTTCTCGTGTCCTGGAACCTCCAAATTCCCTTTGCATTGTGTTTTGTCTGCGTTGTCTGTAGACATGAAGTTGGCGGCCACATGTGTGCCACCAAGTTCCTGTGTTGGCGGCATCAGACTGTGTCGTTCACACTACTGGCGGCACACACTATGCCGCCAAGTTCTTCAAGGTTTTAAAGATGTATTGCTTGATCTCTATAATGTGTTTATTGGATTTCTGGATATGTGTACATACTGTAAAAATTGTATGTGGTCAGGAGCAGTCATTAGGTCGTATCATGAGGGCAAGTTGAATTTTTGTACTTAGTTCTATTTATTAAAATTTTTATAACTGGACAATAAGCATGAATTGACCATGATATTTCCTAAAGAATTAGATCCAGTGTATATTAGGGTTTTATAAATTTTCCATGTTCGTATGATGACTGTTTCCATGTTTTGAAACTGGTAGATACTACTATTTTACTATGAAATCTGATTAAGTGAAATTCTTGAGATATATGCTTGAAATCTGTCTTAATTATTAAAATTTGATTTACTGTTCATAAAAATCTAGAAAATTTGATACGTGATATACTAACCGTATGCAACATGTAATAAAAATTTGGTACTGATGTGACAACAATAGATACTGTTTGTGTTACAATAAGTGAAATTGATTATAATGAGCTTGTTTAGTTTAATCATGTAAATTTCATTGTTAACAACATGTTAATATTCTGTTTTGAGTTGTTCATCCCTGTTAAACAGTAAGGTTGAATCCCACAACTTGAAATATGAATGTTATGCAAAGTACATGTGAAAAAGAATTGAAGCATGTGTATAAGTGCGTAAAACAATGGGATAAATGTGATAATGTGACTAATGTAAAAATTGAGCCGAGATTGACACTGCTACCATAGAGGTCTGAGAGCTATACCATAGAAAAGTCCCTATGGGAGGCTCAACGTTATGAAATATCCTAAGGGAATTAGGATGAAACCCTAGAGGTGGGCAAGTACCACTGGATATGGTGGAGAGGGCTTCTCTCGGTCTGTGCAGTTACCAAGATTCGCCACTAGCTTGCCCAGGTGGCGGGTATGTGCTATGTTCTACATGCTATGTGATATGGGTGTGTGCGTCCTCTAGATGGTAGTTAGGACTATGTGTCACGGCAACTTAAGTATAAAAGTGTGAATAAAGTGTAATGTGACATGTGAATGTGGCACGTGATAAGTGCAAATGATATGACATGTGATAAGTGAAAGTGCAAGAGAAAACTATGTGGAAATGTGTGAATTGATGTGTAAGGGAGAGTAAATGTTAATGAGAGTATAAGTGCATGTGAAAACCAAAGTAAAAAAAGAAAAAGAAAAATGCATATATTCAAGTGTTAATATGTTAAATGTAATATCATGTTTAATATCATGTTATATAGTTTAACAACATCCATGTAGTATTGTATGTGAATATGTGTATGTAAACATGTGAATTGTGCAATGTGAAAGATGAGCATATGGAATTATTAAATGAATAAGATAGCATGTGAATAAATGTAAATCCATGTAATTGTGTTTAATTCATGTCAAAACAGTAAGCTAAATGTGTGAAAAAGTGATATAACTACATATGAAATTGGTTAGATATCATGCTAGGAGTGTTCATTATTTTGTACATAACTTCATGTTCTAATTGGTAAAATTGTGTGATGATGTGGTTAGTGCTTGAATCATGAATCATGTGATATGTTATGTGTAGAAAACATGTGTAGGTGTATGTTTATTTTCCATGATTTAAAATGAACATGTGTTAGTTAAAACATGTCTAGGTTGTTTATGTATAATTGTAAATTTAAAATGAAGTATGTGCCATGAAATTCTTTAATGTTTAAAAGATAACATATGAGTCCTTATTGTTTAAATAGTTTAGTATGTATGTGATATGTGTAAGGTTGTGTCCTTAGATTGCTTGCTGGGTCTTTTAGACTCATACTTGCTTCCACGTACAGGTGAGACAGGTGTCCCTGTGCTTGAGGAGGGCACAGTGAGGAGCGACATCGAGCACGAGGAGTAACTATTTGTGGAGCTTACTAGATAGTTGTATTTTTTCTTTCGTAGTACATAATGTCATTCATATGGACAATGTGCTAGACAATGTATTTCTTTTGGAAATGTAATAATGTGGGCGTTATCATTCTTTCATTGCTATGTAGACTATGGAATGTGTGATGATGATGGAATGAGGATGAGTTATTTCTTTTATTCCCACTATACTCAATTGCTATTCATGTACATATCAGCCTATCGTTTAGTGTTGGGTTAATATCCCACTGTAACGACGCTCTTTGTACCGACGTGGACTGGTATTATCGTACCAGTATGAAGAGGGTCGTTACATGTTATATTTGATGAATCTAACCCTTCCTTAAGAAAGAAAATTGTTAGTGACGATCAAGGTATGGAGGACCTATCCGAGAAAATGCAAAAGGTATCTATCAAAGATAATGAAGATCCACCCCTGAACGAACTACAACCGAAAGATATAATCCATGAGGATCTTCCTAGGGAATGGAGATATAAGAAGGATCATGCCAAAGAAAATATCATTGGAGATCCAAATATAGGGGTAAGAACCACAAGTAATATTATTCCCTATGATTACTTAGCCTTTATTTCTCAAATTGACCCTGAGACAGTCAATGAGGTACTGACTAATGAATCTTGGATTTTAGCCATGCAAGATGAAGTAATTCTGTAACACCCGACTTCCCGGATTTCTGTCCGGTGTCTTGGATGATTGGCCACTAACGCGTCTAGGCTGGGCGACGCGTTAGTGTCGCGTCGTGGGTGCCTGACGCGATAGTCATCCTTGCCGCGACGAGCATGTGCATTGCGTTCTTGTCGCGCCCGGCTTTTCGATCACGTCTTCGTGTCGTGGCCGATCAACGAGTCGCGACAGCTTTCTGTCGTTTCGGTCGTCTGACACTTGTTGGGCTGGCAGGCGTGTCAGTACGACCTGTTGCATTATCACGACGTCCTTGGGGATGCATTCTTGTCGCGGTGCGTTGACCCGTCGTGTTAAAGTCCTTAACATGACACGTCTCCCCGTCGCGTCTTGGGTGCCGAAGGCTTAAGGCCTTGGCCGGCGACCCTTGCCCCCTCTCTCCCTCTTTCCCTTCTCTTCTCTCCCACCGGCGTTGCTCCGCCTCCCCCTCTTCCCTTTGCGTGTTTCAGGCGAGGAGGAGGGCCGTGCGTGGTGCCGTGGTGTCGTGGACCTTGCGTGGAGCGAGGAGGAGGTGGCCAACTGACGTGAAGGGCCCTATTGGGGTTCGTTCTTCGTGAAAGGTAGGGATTACTTGAACTCTTCTCGATCCGGGCAGATTGGGAGCCCCTCGGGGTTTGCAGTTAGTGTTTACTGCTTTCCCATGCTCCCCTCCCCCGTGTGGTGGTGTTTGTAGCGTGTGGGCAGCCCCAAGATGGAGCATCCCGTTGGTTTGCCCCTCTACTAGTGTCGCGACCGCGGGGCGCGTCACGACACCAGAAGAGGCATCGTCCCGGTCAGGCGCGACCTTATCGCGATGTGGTTGCCTGTCGCGATAAGGGTCATTGTCGCGACGTGTTTTCCTATCGCGACAGGGTTGTTGTGGCGACGTGCTGCCCCGGCGTGACAAGGTGGCTGTCGCAGTGCTCTTCCCCGTTGCGATGGTATCGTGACGGCCTAGGGGGACGCGATAGTGCCTGTGTGTGCCTTGGGTGTTTTCATGGCCCCGGTTAGTGTGTCGGCGTGTGCCCCAGGGCAGGCTTGCCCTTAGGACCTTCTAGTGGGGAATGTGGCAGGTTACCTGGCTGCGTTCAGTGACCAAAGGTGACACGTTCGTGGCCGTGTCCTGGTAGTGGTGCCTGGAGGGTCGCATCTGTCTAATAATCGATTGATCGGCGGTCAATCGATTATTAGCAGAGCGACGGGTTTTTCATACTATCTAGTGGTGTTCCGAGGTTCTAGCCATTCGTGCGTGCCTTGGTTGCCTGACGGCCCTTTTGAGGGTCCGTGCATGCCTCGTGCTTGCTGGGCTTGTCGTGGGTTACAAGCCAGCGGTTCGGTGTGGTTTTTGGTGTGCGTGCCCCGCCTGTTCGCCCGGTGCTTGGCACTTGAGGGCTTGTCCCGTTCAGAGGTTGTCTCCGTTGCCTAGGACCCCCATCCTCGGGAGCCTTTGAGGGAGCGTTCGGGGCTACGAGTGTGCTCGACTTGGCAGCCGACAGGGCGAACTCTAGAGCTGAGGGGAAAATGAGGTTTGGACAGCGGCGCTGAGTCGTTTGTAGAGCTCTCTTGGTTAGTCCTGGGACACTGAGGATGGCCGAAGTTCTACCCAGTGTAGGCTAGGAAGTCCCTTGTCTCACTGCCTCGCACTACATTGGTTCCGGAGCCACGTAGGGAGGTTAGGCGTGGGGCCGCAGCTTGGCCAGGCTGCGGTGTTGTGTGTTCTTTGGCGGTTCTTTCCCGCTCTTCCTGGGAGGTTAGAGGCGAGAGCCGGCTTGCGAGCGGAGAGGGTGTGGATGGCACGTCCCCCTCTTAGCTGCCAGTGGCAGTGGCTTGGTTGCTGTTGTTGTGACGGTGTTTCCTCACGACGTTTCCAAGTGTTATCCGTTGCCCTTGCTTACACGGCGGTTATAGTCTGGCTGTGTCTAGTCTTTGTGGGCATCATTGGTCGGGCCTTGTGCAGACCCGTGCTTTCGATGGTTTCCGCTCGGTGTCCTCTTGGTTCTGTAGTCCCGTTCTTGGGTGCTAGTCCGTGGTGGCACCGACGTTTGTGGCATCCCAACCTCGTGGTGTGTCAGGGGTCCGGGGTGGTTCTGTTTGTCGGCCCTCGACCTTGTGGAGGTCCGAGGTGGTCGTGCTTGTGGTGAGACGTCGTTCTTGCCTGGTTGTTGCATGGTCTTGGAGGGTGTGCCGAGGGTTGCTTCCTCTTTGTGCCCGACTTCGTTGGTTTCTGCGGGAGTCGTGTGTGTGTCACGACCTTGGTTGGTGGTCGTGGCGTTGCACTGTTCTGTTCCGCTACTTTGTAGTACCCTACTGTAGGTGTTCCTCACTTTACAGCTTTCTAGGGTAGTTTCCAATTTTCGAAGTTCTTGTTGCTCTGGCCGTTGAGGGACTGGTAATCCCTACTGGGCCATGTTCGCGAGGCTCACCCCCCTACTTCCTTCAGCTAGGGGCCCGTAGTCACAGGAGCTCAGTGTCGGACGGGTTGCGGAGGCGGCTGTGGCGCCATGTGTTGTCAGCAGCAGTGAGAGCGAGTGTTGTGAGCTCTTGTACCTGAGTGAGTTGAGAGTTGTGCTTTGCAAGTTCTCGGGGTATGCCCCTTAAGAACTGCACCTTTCTTCTTGTACTTGTGCTTTTACTTGGGACACGTTGTACAATCGTTAAATATTGTTATAATTATTTAAATTCAGTACATATCTCACTAGACTATTTCTTCTAACCCTTCTGGATTTTCGGATCCATGGGTGGCGACGCGAACTTTAGGGTCCCTGGCGGGGGACTGGGAGGTCGGGTCGTTACAGTTGGTATCAGAGCGGGTGTCTACTGAGATTTTTAAGGAAGTAATAACTATAGCTATCCCAAAGAAAGGTACTAGTACGCTGCTGACACCATCTAACTAGTGTTAGGCTTGTGCTTTCAATTGTTTTGCAGATGTGCGGCTTCCCTGCAAGGTTCGTGTGCGTGCTGTAGTGGGTTGCAGTTGTTGCTGTGTCGCGTGCGTGGCGAGTGTGGTCGCTCGGTGTGTTCATGCCGTGGTGGTGCAGTTGGCGCTGGACTTACTGGCAGTGATCTTCCCCATGTGGAGGACAGTTGCAGGCAAGTCCAGGCGCGGTGCTTCTTGTCATCTTCGGCACATTTGAGTGTGTGTGTGTCGCGAAGGCTGAGAGAGCCTGCGTGTGGCGTGGCCTTCACCGGTGTAGGGTTAATGCCTGTGGAATCGCTTGAAGTGTCCTTGCCTTGTTGGTTGTTCCCTTGTTGTTCGGGTGTGTGCTGTGTTGGTCTTGTGTGTGGTCTCTTGTCTGTGCACTATTGGGCTCTGTGCTCTGCTTGGTTGGCATTGTTGCTCGAGCTAAGCAGGTGTTCTGTGTGCCGTGTTGCATCGCTGGTTGAGCGTTGCGACACTTGCCTGTAGTTGCTATCGGCCTGGCGTTGGCTGGTTGGGAGCTCTGGTGAGGTGCTCCCGGAGTCTTTCTCTGTTGGTTCTGGCAAAAGTGAGGTTTCCCCAGAACTGTGTTGTGCTCGTTTCTGGTTGCTGTTGGGTTGCCCTCTGGGTTGAGGTGCATCGCTTGGTTGCCCTGTGTTCTGGTGAGGTTTCCCAAAACCGTTTGTTGTTGTCTTGGTGAGGGTTTCTCCCAAGACTATTCCGTGTTCATTTCTGCTGTTGTGCTGCCTTAGGGTCTGAGGAATGTTGTTGTTTTGGCTAGTGCGTTCTGGCGGGTTTTCCCATAACGGTGCCTTGGTGGTTCTGGTGGAGGTTCTCCCAGGACCGGCTTGCGTTGCTTCTGCAGTTCTGCTTGCTGCAGTTTTCTCTCTGATGGTCCGTGTTGTTTGGTCGTTTGGGTTGTGCATTCTGGTGAAGGTTCTTCCCAGGATCACCCTTTGTCGCTTCTGGTGGAGGTTCTTCCCAGGAGTGCTCTATGTTCGTTTCGGGCCACCGTTGTGTTACCCCTGTGGTTCGAAGTGTGCTGTTTGGTTGGGCTGCGTTCCGGTGAGGTTCTCCCAGGACGTCTCTTGGCGCTTTTGGTGGAGGTTTTCCCCAAAGCTGCTTCGTGTTGTTTTGGTTGTCGCTGCTCTCTCTTTGTAGAGATGAGCTGTCGTTGTTTCCGGTTGGACTGTCCGTGTCACAGTCTGCTTGGGCGTTTCCGGTCAAGGTGTTGTGCTCTTGGCCGTGTGTCTGGTCGTTGCGCTGGCCAAGTTGCCTTGTTATTCATTTTCGAGTTTCTCGGCTACGCTGGTGGGACTTCGTGTGTCCCCATGGTCGGGTGGTTTGCTTCACTTCTCGTGCCCTGCGTGCTCTCCCAGATGCTGGTCTGGTGAGTGCCGTGGGTGTCTGGATGGCTGTGCTTCTTGTGGAAGTGTCAGCCATGCGTTGTGGATTTCCCTCTCGCGCGTGGAAGAGACTCGTTGCTGTAGGTTATGTTTTTTGCCATTCCCTTTTTTAGGGGGGACGAAGAACAGTCCACAAAGAGGGATGTTATGGAAGGATGGATCGTGATCACCAGGTGCATGTAGGCACCTAATGGAGAGTGTACGGAGAAGGGTGCGGGATGGAAGAATGTGATCGCGGGCATACCTTTTTAGCGGGGAGATTGCACGGGGGATGATGTGGGTCCTCTCTTCCTCTACGAACACGGCCGGCCGCGGTAGAGGGCGTTTCCTCGTTCGATTACCCTGACAAAATAGACAAAAAAGATAATGAAGGGATTAGCCACGCGTAGTATCAAATCCTAAAAATAAAGAATGAATGAAATAAAAGACATGGAGGTGTACTTATCAGGTGGTGGCTTTTAAACCCCTAAAGAATGTGGGTGTGTGTATGTATGCATGCATGTGTGTGTAAAAGAAGAGAGGCCACGTGGGGCCTGGAGGAGGTGAAAACGTAAAGAGCCATGTGGGGCCCGGAAGGAGTGGAAATGCAAATAAAGAGAGAGAGAGAGAGAGAGAGAGAGAGAGAGAGAGAGAGAGAGAGAGAGAGAGAGAGAGAGAGAGGGAGAGGAGAGGGGGTGCTTCCCCAAATATGAATGGCGCGACGGCGTTGCGGTGTGGCCGGTTGGACAAGTGGAGGAAGAAGACGAGGAAGATGTTCCCGCCTCGTTCCGCTCCGGTACAAGTGGAAGAAGGCGAGGATGAAGGACGTCGGGTCGCCGGTCCGGCAGGGCTTCGCCGCTTCTTGGAACCCCCTCTACAAATGACCCTCGGGGGTCAATTTATAGGGGTAAAAACTTGAATCGCGTCCAAACAGAAAGCCACGATTAGGAGTTTAATCGCGTCTGGGCGGCAGGCCGCGACTTGAATCGCATCTGGGAGGCAGGCCGCGATAATAATTGTATCGCGTCTGGGCAGGAGGCCACGTTTCAGAAGGTCAATTTGATGAGACAGGCGCCTGATTTCCGTCAATGTCTCTAAATCGCGTCCTGTCAGGAAGCCTTGATTAGAATCTGGATCGCGTCCGCCATAGCTACCGCGACTTGAAACGCGGCAGCCATCACCGACGCGATTACCTTAGGTCAATTTCCGAGGAAATCGGCTCATCAATGTGCCTGTTTGCTGGAAGTTTTTAGGATTTGACCTTTCTGAATCGCGTCTGGGTGACAGGATCTTCTGACGATTGGTCGGCGTAGGCTCTCAAGTGCGGCAACTTCCGGGGCATAGCCTTTTAACTTTGAAATCGCGGCGGTCATGCCGGACGCGACTCCAATGTGCTGATAAATGCGTCCAATATGACCGACGCGACTCCAATGTGCTGATAAACACATCCGGTATGCCCGACGCATCATGATAGCACCCCCCGGAGGCCGTCACATTAAGGTTGCGCCTTCTATAGCCATCGCAATAAGATCAGGAATCACATCCATTATCCTGGACGCCTTTCATTATGCAGTTGCCATACCTTTCGCAACAGCATGATCGTGCCCCAAAGACCCGTCGCGACAAGAAATTGATGCTTATATTACCCGAGGGGTTCCGGAAATGAAGGGGAAGCATCGGGGAAGAATGGAGATTATCCAAAATGATGGGGAAAACACTCTTTCAAGGAAAAATGAAGGCCATTTGTGGCACTATGGCGCAACTAGAAATTTGCCCGTGGCGGAGCCGAATTCGCGTGTCTACAGCTACCACGTCTTGGCGTCTGCTTTCCAGGGGAGCGGAGCGAAGAGACTTGAAATGGAGTGAAATGGAGTGTAATGGAATGAAAAGAAATGAAGCGTAGCGAAGTGGAGTGAAGCGGGAGCAGACTGAAAAGTAGACGGCAAGGTGAAAAATAGACACGCTTAATCATTGGGTGGCTGCCACCTGATAAGAGTCTTTCACCAACACCCAAGGAAGTCACCACCAGGAAGAAGACCTAAAGAAGCAAATGCTTGGACAGAGGAAAGGGAAAGGAAAGGTGCCATGTGGGGCACGAAAGGAAAGAAAAAGATCAACTTCCAGCGTCGGGGATGTACCTAAGGACACAATCCGTTAGGTTTCACCATCGGGGGCATCTGCCACTGCCTCAGGTGGATGTTGGGGAGAGAAGGAGAGATCAACTTCCAGCGTAGGGGAAGTACCTAAGGACACAATCCGTTAGGTTGCACCATCGGGGGCGTCTGCCACTGCCTCAGGTGGATCTCTGGGAATAAAATAAAAAGTAAAGGATAAGTCCAAACAAAAGATTCTGAAGGAAATCAGCCTGGAGGTGACAACAAAGGGAGTTGGGTATTCGACCCAGAATGGAATATTTCAAGATTGCTTTGGATTTCGAGGTGCGGATGGCCCTTAAATTGACTTGGAAGAGTGGATTTCCACTGAGATTTCAATATGCATGTATGCTGGGCTAAAAGAAAAACAAGATTAAAAAGGGAGTAGAAAATAACCAAGGATAATATTGTTACGCCGGTGAGTCAGGACCGAGGTTTTATGCATGGGTCCGTCGTCCTCACATACCAAGCATAACGGCCTATCCGTGTAGCTAAGGATCCTCTGGGATAATCATTGGTTTTGATGAAGGGGAACTCAAATCCCAGATTCCTCAGAGCCACAAGGTCCTTGGTGTACTCTAATGGTATAACATATAGTAGATGCAGATAGTTGATGGTGAAGGCAGCAGCGGCTTGATGTAGCGCCAGATGAGGTAACTCGAATCCTATGCTCAAAACTCATTAGCCAAGATAACAAACATCATGGAATAAACACATTCATTCATAGCATGTCTTGGAGCATTAATAAAGCATTAAATAAACAGCTCATTTGGTTTGTTTGTTAGACCATGAGGATAGGTGATCTCTGGCCAAGGAGTTTGGAGTTTAGGATGGGAGGAACCCATGATTGGAAGAATTGCGATCTGACGCAGACAAGAGGCAATGAGCTTGCCATGCAATACCATCGGGAAATTTTTGGATTTTTGAAAATGTTTGAATTTTTGTGAGTTTTGAGAAATATTTGAATTTTTATGGTGTTTTGGAAAATATTTTGGTTTTTATTTTGTGATTTTGAAAAGTATTTGGATTTTTGTTGATTTTGAAAATATTTGATTTTTGTGGGTTTTGAAAGTATTTGATTTTTTTGTGATTTTGGAACGATGCCATGCCATGGCAGCATTAGGTTTATAAAAATTGACTGGCGAGGGGTCTTTGTTACCTCCTATTTCATTAAAGAATGCCCAGAGTAGGGCGTGCATTTTAACGTGGCGCCCACGAGCTTGCACTGGGCTGATAGTGCACCACCAAAGCCATGCCTGAAAAGGCAACTAAGTTTGGCAGGGAGAAGAGACGAAAACTTGGAGATAAGCTTGATACGGGTATTTGAAGAGTTGGGTTTGACTTGCTCCCTTGGCACAACTGTCAGAAGGTTCAATCTCATTAAGCACAGGGGCTTTTGAATTATTTTGGAATCTTGAGTGATGACCATTGATTGTAGTGACATGCGTACGACTGGGTCCATTTGGATCTCTGCGGGGACTTTGCCACTCTTTACCATGCCCTATTAACTTGATTTGATTTTGATTTTTGCATGCATACGGCCGGGTCCATTTGGTTCTCCGCGGGGACTTTGCAACTCTTGACATGCATTTTGACTTTGATTTTTCATTGGTCATTTGATTTGCCCACTTTGGAGGACACATTCTTATGACAGAGGTGCTTTGGGTTGGTTGCCTTACCCAGACTACGTCTACTACCCATTATTTGGCCGAGTAAGGGGAGAAACAGACAATGTGCCTTTCGATCGAGGCTGTGACGGTGTCTACCGGGAACAATTGGCTTAGGGCGCCGTGAAGTGTGTTCAAATGACCATGGTAAGGGCAAACTTTAATAACCCGGGAGGGAATTTTGGACTCCTGGCACAGAATTCTTATAACAGAAATGCTGCGACGGCATGGCAATGCTGAATATTCATTTTTTTGGATTTTCAATATAGTAAGAGTTTGGAAGGTAAAAGAGGACGAATGCCCTGCGTTGGAGCAAGACTTTAGGGTCTACAAGATTTTACATTTTTTTGTTTTAATTAAAAAGACGTATGGGGACTGAAGCCCCAAAAACAATGTGAGAAGGTTCGAAGGACCCGATTGAAAAAGGAGAGGAGAAAGCGGAGGAAAGACTTTGGAGACTCCGGCGGGGCCGGAGGGGTTTGCAGAAGAAGGAGGGCACGGTACCCTGAAAGAAGAAAAGAATCTGGTGGGGCCGGAGGGGGGAAAAGAAAAAGCGGGCCACGAGGGGCCAAAAAGGAGGGTGCACAGCGCAGGGCGTAGGATGGAGAGGTGCTGCGTGGGGCACAGGATGGAGACGTGCCACGAGGGGCACGAGATGGAGATGTGCCACGTAGGGCACGGGACGGAGATGTGCCACGTGGGGCACGGGATGGAGATGTGTCGCATGGGGCACAAGAAGGAGATGTGCCACGTGGGGAACTAGAAGGAGGTGTGCCATGTGGGGCACGGAAGGGAGTTGTGCCACGTGGGGCACGAAAAGGAGAGTAAGGGATACAAAATGGGGCACGATGCCCAGCACAAGAGGATGGATTGTACAACAAGTGAAAATAAAATGCCTCCTGTGGGGAGGGAATGTGGAGAACCCACAGAAAGGTGTTGAGAAGCATAAACGATGATTGGAAAGAAAAAAATATGGAGGTCCTGTCACGCCCCGATGCGGAATATCAGAACGCGAGGCAGTTGCAAGTAAAGGGTATAGAGCGAGTACTAGACATCAAACCATTTCGCAATGAATAATACTAAAACAAATTCATTTCATTAATACTTTCAAATGCCTAGTTATAACCACTAATGTCAGAGCCAATCTATAGGGCCCAATTATATTGAAAGAAGGCAAAAGACTAAACTTCAAACCTAACTACTACGACGCTAAACATAGCAATAGGACACTAGGGTACTCATGACATCACTCCAGGTCGTTCCCGTCCTCTTGAGTGTATGGTTCATCCTCAGTCTCACCTGAGAATACAACGATAAATAATGCAGGGTGAGCGAGCATCGCCCAGTAGGACTTAAATCTTAGGCTCAAGCAGGCTTTAAGTAATTAATGCATTAAAGGCAGAGTAACTAATGTTAGAACAAGAGAGAGTCAAGTAAAAATATAGCAGGACAGTACCTGAACGAAATAGCAAGACTTTCCAAATATAGACTTTCCAAAAATAGCATAAGTGTCGGGAATAGCACAATAATAGCAAGATAGCACAAGGTCAAGTATAGCAAGATGGCCATAGTACAAATAGCACAACGAGTATAGCATAGCACTTTGTTGTCAATGGACAACGAGAGAACATAACACTTTTGATTGTCATTTAGATAGTCGAGATAGATAGCACTTGAGTGTAATGTCAAACACTCTGATCAGTTAACTCCCATGGGCACTAGCACTTTCGGGCTCACATTCCAGGACCAGATCGTGCCCTTTATATATTGCCAAGCATTGGTTATATTGTTTATCTTTAGACAATCAGTCAATGGCCCATATAGAGTACCAAGAAGTAGATGAGAGCACTAGATGAATAGACGAGATAGAAGAGTGAACATTAATAGATCAGCGAAAAGAGTGTAGAGGAGAGTTAATGGACATTGCACGTAACGTGTCGAGTAAACAGGTGATAGTAACAGTTGCACAACACGAGCACTTGGTGTTGGCAGTCTGGTGGAACTCGCGACCTTATCACTGGCCATGTTAAGCATAGGCCCAGAGGTCCGGCGTGATTCAAGACGAGAGTGAATTTCTAATAGCTGTTTGGACCATATTGATCCCTAAAGGGTGTAATAGGTGTTAGGGTACAACCGGCTCGTCAACCATGTGAGAATCCATGGATAGAGGAGACTTACGGAGGCCTTGAACAAAAGACTTACTAGTCCGACAGAAGGAGTATCTAACGGAGAGTTCATCCAAGTCAAGAAAGTGTGTATATAGAAACAAGTGCTCGACGTTCTAGAGGAGTTCTAGAACAGTGGAGCGTCGATATTGGTATTCCCAAAACATCGCAAGAAACAATAGACAAGTATATTTAAAATATGGTAATTTAATTGCGTAAATTACCCGATGTATTATGAAATAATTTCATGCCAAAGTACGCCATAATTGGATGGTTCAAAGTGTGTGTAAGTGTCATGAAATTGTAGATAGAAAGGATCATGTGCATATATTTTAATCATACATAAATGTTTAATTTATAACAAGAGTTATTTTCTATATGTATGACTGTTAAACAAGTGTACAAACACTGTAGATAATCAAGCATTGCTGAGACAGGGGGTTTCTTGCAAAAACCAAGATCGTGACGTACCCTAATGAGGGTCGCGACGGGGTCAACTGAGATCGCGACGGGTGCTTGTACAGGTAGCGACAGACTTAGTCAGGTCGGGCAGCAGATCGCGATCAGATCGCCACAGAGGGCACTGCACGACGGCCCTTGTGAACGCGACCTATCGGGCCGTCGCGTTCACAGGGTCTGCGCCCGAGTCCGACAGGGAAAGGACTTTACATTGGATTGCGGGCCAGAACTTAACCTATTTGACATAGGGTGATTCAAAAAATCACAACTAATTGTATAGTCAATGAAAAAAATCATGAAACCAGTTGCAAAATGACCTAGACATGCATGGGTACTTACAATAAATAGGAATTGGAAAACAATCAGGGTTTAGACATGTTTTAAACACGGGTATTCATGATGAACATGAAACAATACATAGTTGAGATCAATGATTAAATTCACAAGATATGATGAATCAAATTTAGGGCTTTTAGGGGCAAATGATGCCTAACATGGATCAGTTCCTACAGTAGAAATCTCGTGGCATGGGGTTGAGTATACAAGGAGATCAAGAATTAAGAAGAGGGTTCGGGATCATGTAAGTTGCAGAACATGAAAAATCAAGAACGAAAGATATGCTCGATGGAAAATTATGAAACCAAAGGGATTTTGTTCCTGATAGACAAGACATCCTACAGAAAAAGTTTCATGGTTTATGCTTGTGAGAATGCCTACCTTTGATCGTTTTCCTCTTTTAGGGTTAAGACTTGAAGAACTCGGGGAAGAACTTGAGAGATCCTTTCTCTCCACGAATTCTCCTCCTCTTGGCCTCTTCTCTTGGTCCAGGAACCTCTTGGCAGGAGCTAGGGCCGGCCATGGGAGGTTTAGGAGAGTATTTATGTCTCTCCCCTTTCTATTTCCTAATAGGACTCTAATTACTATTAATTTCGGGATTTCCTATTTTGTCTCCCCTTTCTAAGCATGAGAACTCCTAATTGGGTTAGGTTGGGATCTAAATTAGTGGCCAACCCATTAGGGTAGGTTTAGGAATCCCAATCCAACTCAAACTTCTATATTTTATGCATTAAATACCTCTTTTCTATTGAAGTAATATTTTAGTTACGAATTTTGGGTATTTCTCTATTATTCCCCTTTTTAAAATCTCTATTTTAGCCCACTAATTTCTAATGGGTCCATTTAATAGAGCCCATTACTTATTTTCATTTGATGGGTTTTATTTAATTCTCTTTTCTTTGATTTTCTAGTTGATTTAGTACATATTCCTTTTATTTGTTTTTCTAATTAAATAATATAAATTTTTAATTTTTAATTTTCCCATAAATTCAGGGTTGCTACATCCTCCCCCTCTTAAAAAGATTTTGGTCCCCAAATTCATATAATCATTCAGGAGAGAATGTCTTACCGAAAAGAGCGGGGTAGTTCCGTCTGATTATTCCTTCTGGTTCCCATGTGGCTTCCTCCACTCCTCGATTATTCCATAGGACTTTATCCACATGGATGGGACAATTTCTGAGTTATTGTACCTTTCGTTCTAGTATCTTGACTGGCTTCTCTTCGTACGTCACATCTTTGTTCAATATCAACTTCTCGTGGCGAATGATGTGCATGGGGTCGTACACATATTTCCTAAGCATGGAAACATGGAACACATTGTGTACACATGACAAATCCGGTGGCAACGCCAGCCAGTATGCAACCTCGCCAACCCTTTCGAGTACTTCAAAAGGACCGATGAATCTAGGGCTGAGCTTTCCCTTTACACCGAATCTTTGGATGCCACTAGTAGGTGACACTTTTAATAACACATGATCACCGACTTGAAATTCCAAGTCTCGCCTTCTTTTGTTGGCATAGCTCTTTTGTCTGGATTGGACAATCTTGAGGCGGTCTCTGATTACCTGAATGTCCTTTGTGGTACGTTGCACCATGTCTGGGCCTAGCCATTGCTGTTCTCCAACCTCATTCCAGCATGCAGGGGATCTACAATTCCTTCCGTAGAGTGCTTCGAACGGTGCCATCTTGATACTCGCCTGGTAATGTTGTTATAGGAGAACTCAATAAGAGGTAGGTGCTCATTCCAATAACCTTGAAAATCTATAGTGCAAGCTCTCAACATGTCTTCCACTATTTGGTTGGTTCTTTTAGTTTGCCCATCAGTTTGTGGATGGAATGCGGTACTAAAGTTGAGTTTAGTACCCAGTGCACCTTGCAGTCCTTTCCAAAAATGAGATATAAATCTCGGATCTCTATCCAAAACAATAGATAATGGAATGCCATGTAGTCTTACAATCTCCTTGACATATAAGGCAGCTAGTACCTCCACGGACCATTTACTATTTATAGGTAGAAAGTGGGCGGATTTGGTTAGTCGGTCAATAATGACCCATATGGCGTCGAGTCCACCACGAGTCTTGGGTAAACCCATGATGAAGTCCATGTCGATGCTTTCCCATTTCCATTCCGGAATATCAAGGGGTCTGAGCACACCCGCAGGGTGCAGGTGTTCTGCTTTTACTTGTTGGCAAGTAAGGCAGTGAGAAGCATGCTCAGCTACCTCTCTCTTCATGTTCGGCCACCAAAACGTTCTTTTCATGTCTTGATACATTTTGGTACCTCTAGGATGAATAGTGTACTTTGTCTTGTGGGCTTCATCCATTAGCTTTCTCTTCAATTCTTCATTGTCAGAAACGCATGTCCTTCCTTGAAAGACAAGCCTTCCATCTTCGGTCATAGTAAAGTCTGGCCTTTCGGCTAGAGTTTCCTTGATGCGAACTAAGAACGGATCATTGTCTTGTTGGGCTTTGATCTCTTCCAGCATGTCGGATTGAATCTTGATATTTGCAACAAAGACTCGAACATCTCTATGTTCAATAATTAGGTCTAACCTTGCGAATTGTTCAAGTAGTTGCATCTCGCCAAGGACTAGACTTGCGAAAAATGCCATTGGCTTCCTACTGAGAGCATCAACCACGGAATTTCCCTTGCCTGGGTGGTATTGGATGTGGAAGTCGAAATCTTTCAAGTATTCCAGCCATCTCCTTTGTCTCATGTTGAGTTCCTTCTGAGAGAATAAATACTTCAGACTTTTATGGTCTGAGTAGACAGTGGATTGCTCGCCATATAGATAGTGTCTCCAAACCTTCAAGGCGAAGACCACGGCAGCCAGCTCGAGATCATGTACAGGGTAGTTGACTTCATGTGTCTTCAGTTGTCTTGAAGAATAGGTTGTTGAACCACTCTATGGTTATCTGTGATCTTGGCATTTTGGTGATAACAAAATATAAGGTACATTTAGGTGATAACAAAATATATTATCTTGGTATTACGGAGATAATAAAATATAGGTGTTCATAAATATTTTTGTTTCATCTGTGTTGCATCAATCCTATTAACAGATGATAAGTCTCATTTAATATCATGTTTCATCTGTGTCGCATCAATCTCATAGCAAAATGCTAAGTCTCCCATTGATGCAATATGGCGCACTAAAATGCTAAATCGATGTTCATTTAATATACATCGATTTCTATTCAAAGTGCCACATCGATTTCACTAACAACGATTTCATAAGTTACACAACGATTTGATCGTGTAACGATTCGTTAAGTGAAACATCGATTTTATCGTGCAACGATTTCATAAGTGAGAACAACGATTTGCTCTCATATTGATTTAGTTCTCATATTGATTTGATAAGTGAGAAACAACGATTTGCTTCTCACATCGACTTGATAAAGTTTCATAACGATTTGCTAAGGCTCATAACGATTTAATAAGTGAGCGCAACGATTTGCTCTCACAACGATTTGCTTTATGTAACGATTCTTTAAGTAGTCACATCGATTTCATAAGTGAGAACAACGATTCGCTCTCACATCGATTTGGTTCTCATAACGATTCGTTAACGCTCATAACGATTTGCTTGTCATAACGATTTGATCATCATAACGATTTAGTGATCACATCGACTTGCTCATAACAATTCGATAAGTAAGAACAACGATTTGTTCATCACATCGATTTCTTTCATCATAACGATTTCTTAAGTACTTACAATGATTTGTTCATCAAGCTCTAACGATTTGTATGGGCATCGAATTGTGCACATGGATAACGACTCATTGTGCACAACGATTTTATAAGTCATATTCACATCGATTTCTCTTATTCTTTAAAGTGATTTTTGGCGCCTAAAGTGAAGTCAAATATCTTCTGATAAAAAAAGCTGCATGCGTATTTCAGAGTCTTGTCAGAAAAGATATGAACTGCCATTTTTGTCATGATAACAGAAACACAGTAGCATGCACTGTTTTTTGGTAAACACTCTTTTATGCTAACACTCTCTTCTATGCTTATAGACCTCGAAGACCACCAGAGTCTGATTAAGACAAATGAAGAGAAGATGAGCAACGGCTAGGACTCCAACGGATCCCTTCAACGGATCTATTCAAATTGCTCATATAAAAGAAGAAACTTGGCTGAAGAATAAGTAGAGAGCTTTCCTGAATATCCTAAAAGGAGTGTACATCCAGTGAGAAAACCTCAACATCAAACACACTCAAAGAAAGAGAGAAAGAGCCTGAGCCCAGAAGAAGCAATCAAAGCATCTCAAGCATTCAAGCTTTCGAGTCTTCTTTTCTCTCTTCTTTTTCTCCCTGTGCTCATTGTAATCTTGGGGGAGAGTCTGTGACTATGAGCTAAGTCCTGAGTGTTCATCTTGTAATAGCTCTCAGTCTGATCTTTCTTTTCTAAGAACGATTTCTGTCCAGTTGTAGGACTATATACAGTGTGTAACCCAGCTAGGGGTTTGTGTCTAGCAGAACCGCACTGGGGTTTGTACCAGTAGGTTTTGATGACCAAACTTTCCCCATATAAAATAATTCATTTATTTATATATCAATTTTGATGATTAACAAAACATTACTAATGAATTACTTGAGTCTTGAGGACAGGAAATAAAAGCAAAAGAAAGTTCAAGACAATCAGGTAAGATTCTCAATTTATAAGTATCATGATCGATTTCCTTTCTGACCAAATTGCAAACCAATCGATACCGTAATGATTTCTTTACTTCTCGTAACGATTTCTTTAGAACTCATAACGACTTGTTAGCCGTAACGATTTCTTTAGTTCTCGTAACGATTTCTTTGAAACTCGTAACAACTTGGTAGCCGTAACGATTTCTTTAGAACTCATAACGACTTTCTAGCCGTAACGATTTCTTTAGTTCTCGTAACGATTTCTTTAGAACTCATAACGACTTTCTAGCCTTAACGATTTCTTTAGTTCTCGTGATCAATAACGATTTCTTTAGTTCTCGTAACGATTTCTTTAGAACTCATAACGACTTGCTAGCTGTAACGATTTCTTTAGTTCTCGTAACGATTTCTTTGAAACTCGTAACGACTTGGTAGCCGTAACGATTTCTTTAGTTCTCGTAACGATTTCTTTAGAACTCATAACGACTTGCTAGCCGTAATGATTTTTGTAGTTCTCGTAACGATTTCTTTGAAACTCGTAACGACTTGGTAGCCGTAACGATTTCTTTAGTCGTTGTAACGATTTTTTTAGAACTCACAACGACTTTCTAGCCGTAACGATTTCTTTAGTCCTCGTAACGATTTCTTTAGAACTCACAACGACTTTCCAGCTGTAACGATTTCTTTAGATCTTGCAACGATTTCCTTGGACTTCATAACGATTTGCTTTGCGCAACGATTTCGTCAGAATTCATAACGACCTGATAAGTGTTCATAACGATTTCTTTAGATCTCGCAACGACTTCCTTAGACTCATAACGATTTCATAAGTCATACAGTCATCGAGTTCATATCGTGCCTACTCTGATAACATCTTTTAGACTAAAGCTATTTGGCATTACTATTTTCTTGACTATTGCTGCTGACGTTGACTGACATCAGAGACAGCTTATCTGTCTGCTATTTAAGATTGACATCTGTGCAGACCTCTGAACTAGCTTCATGGTACAACGTTAAATAAATAGAAGCCATCAGATATCTTTGAAGATCTCATCTCTTTGCGTGCTCAAGTAATCAAAAGACTGTTGACAAGAAGCTTCCAAGACTCCAGATGTCATTCAGTCTAACGACTACTCTAAAGAGAGACAACAGACTCTTTAACGTCTAGATTTCAAATTGAAGATATATATATACAAGTCAGAAGAACAGAAGACAGATAACGTTCAAGAAAAACATTCAAATTCTTCTGAAGAAAGTTTTATAGCAGAAAACTTCATTCCTCTTAGCTTTTGCTCTTTTGCTCTCTACTAGCTAGTGAAAGATCATTTGAAGAGAGCTTGTGTAGTTCTGAGAGTGAGCCTAGATTTAGATTCTTTTGCTCTCAGTGCTAGGTCCTTCAGATCATTGCTTGTTGCAGTTTGATCTAGGGGCTTGTCTTTCAAACCTCTCTTTGTGTTGTTCCCTTCTGGTGTGAAGGAAGACCTGGTGGTATCTAGGGTGTTGTTCCCTTCTGGTGTGAAGGAAGACCTGGTGGTATCCAGGGTGTTGTTCCCTTCGGGTGTGAAGGAAGACCAGCTGAGCTGGGTGTTGTTGTGTCCTTAAGGGGGACTGTACCCTTGATTAGTGAAATCCTGAGGTATTACTCAGGGACTGGACGTAGGTCTCCTGTAGAAAGGAGTTCCGAACCAGGATAAAAATCCTACTGTCTTGTGGTTGTGTTTTGTGTGTGTGCTATCTTATTTCCTCTAACTCTAACCTTCATTTAAGTTGTTGTAATCTTTTTAGTGAACAGGTATTAATCAAAGATCAAATTTTAATAACCCATTCACCCCCGCCCTCTGGGCTAGTTAGCTGGGCAACATGTGGTATCAGAGCAAGTCTCATCGACAAAGAAGAAGATCCAACGATCTGAAGAGCAAAGATCAATGGCAGCCCAAGGCAACTTCGAAGGTCAGTCAGTCAACAGACCCTCTTTGTTCGATGGTGAAGGTTATCCGTATTGGAAGACCAGAATGGAATATTTTCTACAAGGCCACGACTATCAAATCTTGTCGATAGTAGAAGAAGGTGACCTGGTTGTCACAAATGAGAAAGCATAATGGACAGATGAAGACAGAAAGAAAATCTCCTTAAACTGTAAAGCCAAGAGCATTTTATGTTGTGCTCTAAGCAAGAAGGAGTTTAACAGAGTCTCAGCCTGCAAATCCTCCATGGAAATGTGGGAAAAGCTAAGGATCACATACGAAGGTACAGATAAAGTAAAGGAGACAAGAATCGACATTCTTGTCACTCAGTATGAGAGATTCAAATGCAGTCAGGTGAGTCAATCACCCAGATGTTCAGTCGATTCACTGACATCACCAATGGTTTAGCCAGTCTAGGAAAGTCCTATGAGATTGTTGATATGGTAAGAAAGATTCTCAGATCCTTGCCATCTTCATGGACACCAAAGGTCACAGCTATCGAAGAAGCTAATGACCTTAAGAGAATGTCAGTAGAAAAGCTCATCGGGTCCCTCATGGCTCATGAGATCAACATGGAAAGGCTAGGAGAATCATCTAGCAGAAAGAAGCACTCCAATGCTTTGAAAGCAGAAGAAGAGTCATCAGAAGCAAGCTCTAGCGGGAGTGAGGTAGACAACGAAAATGAAGAAGCAATGCTCTCTAAGAGATTGCAACGCATCCTGGCCAAGAAGAAAAAATTTCAATCCGGCAGAAGGTACTTTAAGAAAAATAAAGACTTCAAAAGATCAGATGGCAAAGAAATGAAGAAAGGAGAGACCATCTGTTATGAATGCAAGAAGCCTGGACATATCAAGGCAGATTGTCCAATGCTAAAGAAAAATGATCACAAGAAGAAGGATAGCTCCAAGAAGTTCAGAAGATACATGGAAAAGGCAATGGCAGCTGCTTGGGAGAACAGCAGTGACTCAGACAGTGAGTCAAGCTCAAGCAATGATGAAGAAGAAGCCAACCTGGCTCTTATGGCCAACATCGAAGAAAAGGTAACCTCTGACTCTTCTTTTGATTCTTGTAATAATTCTGATTCAGATTCTGACAATTTAGAAAGTGCCTTTAATGAACTTTACGACAAATATAAAGAGGTGTCTAAATTACTTAAGATTAGTAAGAAGAATAATACATGCTTAGAAAACACTAACTCAGACTTAAAAATAGAAAATGAAGAACTAGAAAAGCAATTAATCGAACTAAAAAGAAGAAATGAATTGTTGTGTGAAGACTTAAAAGTTAAGAATAAACAAATAACAAAATTAGAAAAACAAGAAAGTGTAGATGAATTAAGAAAAGAGATTAAAAATCTAAATGAAGAGAATGAGAAATTAGCAAGCACATTAGAAAAATTTACAAATGGTAAGAATCCCTTAATATTAAAAGGAGCTAGATGCTCAGGTAAGAGAAAAGATGGTGTAGGCTACACACCACCTGAAAATGCAGAAACTATAATTCCACCTAAGGTGTATCCAACTCCAAGATTTGTTCCTGAGGAAAATACAGCCTATAAAGCTAATTTTAAGTATATTGAAAGAGTAACAAAAACATCATGTTGTAGTCACTGTAATAAGCTAGGTCATTTAAAATCCACCTGTCCAACAAGACATAAGAAGTGGATAATGAAAGTAAAAAATAATGATACTGACCCATCAGGACCCAAAAGAACTTGGGTACCTAAAGCTTGATGTCTTAATTTCAGGTTAATCCTCGAGCATCCAAATGGTATTTGGATAGTGGGTGTTCAAGGCACATGACAGGAAACCTGAAGCTGTTTTCCCATCTCCAAGCTGAAGAAGGAACAGTCACTTATGGAGATAATGGGAAAGGAACTGTAGTAGGCAGTGGATCAGTAAATAGCAAAGGAAAAATAGTCATAGAAGATGTGCTATTAGTCAAAGGATTAAAGCACAACCTCATCAGTATAAGTCAGCTGTGTGATAGAGGTCATCAAATCAAGTTTCAAGAATCAAAGTGCAGCATACTAAAGGATGGAGCAGTCATCTTTGAAGCAAATAGAGAGAAGAATCTGTACGTGCTCTACCTTGAAGAACTCAAAGAGCAAAATGTGTGTCTGGCAGCCAGCAAAGACAAATCAACTGAGTTGTGGCACAGAAGACTAGGCCACTGCAGCTTGGACGGATTGAACAAGCTCAGAAAGAGGAATCTTGTGGAAGGTCTACCAAAAGTCAATGGAAAATTGGAAAGTGTTTGTAGACCCTGTGCTAAGGGAAAGCACACAAAGAGTTCCTTCAAGTCAAAGACAGTGGTGACTACCTCAAAACCCTTAGAGCTCTACATATGGATCTATTTGGACCAATGAGGACTACCAGTCTTGGAGGAAAGAATTTTGGATTTGTCATAGTAGATGACTACTCAAGACTCACATGGGTATCGTTCTTAGAGCATAAAGATGATAGTTTTGATAATTTTGTCAGTTTCAGTAAGAAGGTCCAGAAAGATCAGAAGTTCAGTATTGTGTCCATTCGATCAGACCATGGTGGTGAGTTCCAAAATGAAAAGTTTGCTAGATTCTGTGATGATCAAGGAATTCAGCACAATTTCTCAGCACCAAGGACACCACAGCAAAATGGTATAGCTGAGAGGAAGAACAGAACTCTCTTGGATATGGCAAGAACCATGCTCTCTGAATATGAGCTACCTAGATATTTTTAGGCTGAAGCAGTCAACACAGCCAGTTACATTGTCAACCGAGTAATGATCAGGCCAATACTGAAGAAGACTACATATGAGTTGTTCAAAGGAAAGAAGCCCAAGGTAAGTCATTTCAGAATCTTCGGATGTCCTTGCTTTATTCACAACAACGGAAAAAGGGACATTGGTAAGTTGGATGCCAAGTCAGATGAAGGCATCTTTATAGGGTATACTTTTAAACCCAGAGGCTATAGAGTTTTCAATAAATGCTCACTATTAATTGAACAAACTGTGCATGTTATTTTTGATGAAACTAACCCTTCCTTGAGAAAGGAAGTAGATAGTGATAATGATGATGCAGATGAACTGTCCAAAAAGCTTAAAGATACATCAATTGAGGACAAGGATGATCCACCTCTGGAAGAATTACAACAAGAAAAAATTAGTCATGAAAATCTTCCAAAGGAATGGAGATACAAGAAAGATCACCCACTTGAGAATATCATTGGTGATCCATCCATAGGGGTAAGAACAAGAGGTAATGTAATCCCTTGTGATTATTTAGCCTTTGTTTCTCAGATAGAGCCTAAGACAGTCAATGAAGCTTTAACTGATGAATCTTGGATAATAGCAATGCAAGATGAACTAAATCAATTCAAGAGAAACCAAGTATGGTCACTTGTTCCTAGACCATCAGATCATCCAGTTATTGGCACCAAATGGGTGTTCAGAAACAAATTGGATGAAACCGGTGTAATCCTAAGAAACAAGGCCAGATTGGTAGCTCAGGGCTATTCTCAAGAAGAAGGCATAGATTTCGATGAAACCTATGCACCTGTATCTAGACTTGAGGCTATTAGAATCTTACTTGCATATGCATCAGCTCTAAACTTGACACTATTTCAAATGGATGTTAAATCAGCATTCTTAAATGGTTTTATAAAAGAGGAAGTGTATGTTGAACAACCTCCAGGTTTTGATGACACCGAATTTCTAATCATGTTTTCAAACTCCATAAGGCATTATATGGTTTAAAACAAGCACCTAGAGCCTGGTATGAAAGGCTTAGCTCTTTTCTGTTAAATCATGGTTTCAATAGAGGCAAAGTAGATAGCACATTATTCATAAAGTCAAAAGTCAATCACATACTATTAGTTCAAATCTATGTAGATGATATCATTTTTGGTTCTACTGATAAATCTCTTTGCAAGTATTTTGAGAAGCTTATGCAGGGAGAATTCGAAATGAGTATGATGGGGGAGCTAAACTACTTCCTTGGATTGCAAGTCAAGCAAGGGAAGGAAGGCACCCACATCTGTCAAGCCAAATATACCAAGGAACTTCTGAAGAAGTTTGGATTCGATAATGCCAAACCACTGTCAACTCCAATGAGCACATCAACCAGAATGGACAGTGATCAAAATGGTAAAAAGGTAGATCAAAAGAACTATAGAGGTATGATAGGGTCTTTGCTTTATTTAACAGCAAGTAGACCAGACATCTTGTTTAGTGTATGCATGTGTGCTAGGTATCAAGCAGACCCTAGAGAATCACACCTAATTTCTGTAAAAAGAATATTTAGATATTTAGCTAGAACTCATGATTTAGGTCTTTGGTATCCAAAATCATGTGAAATAGATTTAGTAGGATATTCTGATGCTGACTATGCTGGATGCAAGATAGATAGAAAGAGCACCAGTGGTTGTTGTCAATTCTTGCAGGATGTTTGATATCATGGTCCTCAAAGAAACAAAACTCAGTGGCACTATCAACAGCTGAAGCTGAATATGTAGCTGCTGGAAGTTGTTGTACACAACTCCTTTGGATAAAGCAACAACTTGAAGACTTTGGATTAAATATCAAATCAATTCCATTGCTGTGTGACAACACCAGTGCCATTAATCTGACCAAGAATCCAGTTCAGCACTCAAGGACAAAACATATTGAGGTTAGATATCATTTTATTCGTGATCATGTTGCAAATGGAAATATAGAAATATCCTTTATTGATACAAATAGCCAACTAGCAGATATCTTCACAAAAGCCCTACCTGAAGAGAGATTTACATCTCTTAGAAGGGAATTAGGGATGTGCAATTTGTGAAAAGATTCCTATATTTAAAATGGCATATAAAATTTTCAGAATAAATGAAAATTTTCTCTCTCTCTCACTTTAAGCAAAACTCAGTTTATTTACTCTTCCTTGACCGCTATTGTGTTAAAAGCAGTTTGACTCGTCAAACCCTTTTGTCGCCTTGTGCCGTTACCGCCTTTTGGCGCTTCCTGTTTTCGATAAAATAATTCTAATTTGTCAAATCGTTCTGGGAACGACTCATCTTCTACCTTTACCCTTTCTCCTTTATCTATTCACCTAAAGCCGATGCCCTAATGATTCCGGCATCGACTCTTTGCAAGATTTGAAGCTTTCCCCTTCTTCCCGCGAAGAATCCCTCGAAGGCTTCCATCTCTTCCATCATCTCCCTTCTCCAGAACAGTTCCTCTTCTCTCTACCCATGGCCGCTCCGATGATCTCCGAAAGTGTAGGGGGCTACAGTGCTGAGTACCTGACCGCAGAACAGCAGGAAAGGTTCACCTTCGTGAAGACAAAAGTATGCGGAAACAAGGCAGTGGATGTTCCAAATCTCGAGAAGAATGGTATGGGAAGTATAGCAGAAACTCTGAGAAGGATGCAGTGGATGGAAATTGCCACTTTCACCGAGGTAAGCTATCCCGACCTGGTGAAAGCATTTTATGTATGCTTAAGGTCAGAGGCAGATGGGTCCCTTGTATCATCGGTAAAGGGAATCCAAATTAAAGTCGATCATGAGTTGTTGCACATGTTGTTTGGAGTGAAGACGTCTGGATTCAGTGGGGTTCACGCAGTGAACGATGAAGCAAAAGGCCTTGGCATTATAGGTCCAGGGTTTAGGCTAAGAGACGAAAATTGGATATTAATCAGATGAATGCATTCAACCGTCTTCTTCATTTCATTATCTGTCAAATTTTGGTTCCTCGCAGTGCCACCTTCTCAACGTGCACTAGGGCAGATTCAGATATGATGTTTTGGGCGATTCAACAAAAGGAGATTAATATGGCGCAAGTCATGTTGGAAAGGATGAAATTTGCCAGAGATCAAATATGGGATACAAAAAGTAAGTTAAATGTCTCATTGCCCTATGCTCATCTACTTACAAAGATTTTCAAACACTTTGGAATAGATTTATCTGGGGCAGTTGTGGAGAAGATGGGCCAGTGTATAAGGTCCAGAAATCTCAAGAAAAGTGGTTTCTCTGTAATTGAAGGTGTATGGTCTAAGACCACTGTGGCCGAGGGAGAGGCCATAATCGGTGATGTAGAAATTCCTGATGTTCAGGAAATGGAAGTAGTAACACCACCAGCAGAGCATCAGGCAGTAGCACCAGCAGAGCAGCAGGTAGTAGCACCAGCAGAGCAGCAGCAAGCAGAAGAGTCAGTAGCAGAGCAGCAAGCAGCTCAGTCAGCAGCAGAGCAGCAGGTAGTAGCACCAGCATTTCAGCCAGAATCTCTTACAGCTTCTGTAGTTGAGGAGGAAGTGGCAGATAAAGCCAGTGATTCGCCTACCTCAATAATTGGCTCAATTCTTAGGAATTTAGTTGAATCAGCTCTCTCCACTCGAATCGACTCACAGTCTGGTGAAATTGAAATGGAAGAAGCTGTGGCAGAAGGCCACATTGAAGAATCAATTCCTGTGGAGCAGTCCAGTGCTCCAGTAGATCCAGTTGAAGAGGAAGCTCCTGCTCAGGGGGAGCAAATGGAAGTTGAAGAGGAAGCTCCTGCTCAGGGGGAGCAGTCTATTGAAGAACCTGCACCTCAGAGGAAAGGCAAAAGGATAGTTCACAGAAAACTCAGAAAGAGCCACAGGAAAGTCAATCTGAACCCGGTTTTGGAATTGTTGAAGGCTCAGGGAGAGATTCTGTCAGCAGTGCAGTCCAGTGTGCAAGGGATACTTGCTAGTCAAGCTTCGACCACCTCTGAGCTCTCTTCAGTCAGAAATGCAATGAAGTGGTTTAATAAAGAAATGTCTGATATGAAGTCGATGCTAGCAGTTCTTTCAAGGTCAAGTGGAGTTTCTCTGCAGCTACTCAGAGCAGACCAGCTGCTGTTCCCCGGCCACCAGGGCCTCCAGCTCAAGAGTCTCGGCCAGCAGGGCCATCAGCTCAAGCATCAGGGCCACCAGGGCCACCAGTGCCAGCTTCAGGGTCATCAGGACCCTCTTCAGTTGTCAGAGAAGGTCAAGACAAAGGGAAAGAGCCCATGACAGCTACTAAGGCCCCTGACACTTCTACCCTTGCAACTCCAACCCTCTCTTCACCTTCATCTCCTTCTACAGCCCCTCCTGCTCCACCAACTGTAAAACACCCTGTGCCTCGCACCCAACCATCTTCCTCTCTCATTTCATCTCAACCCTCCTTCTCTCCCACTCCTTCTCACACCTCAGCTCCATCATCACTCAATCCCAAACCTTCACCACCTTCTTCCTTCAATCCCAAACACCTTTTCTATCCTCCTACTCCTCCTTCCTCTGTCACTATCATTCCGGAAAAACCTTCACTACTTGGTGTCTTTGACACAAATCTGCTAGATGATTTTGAGAGAAATATCCTTATCACCATTCTCTCCACTGCCACTCATATCCATAGGACTGATCCTCCCAGTCCTTCCAAGAAAAAGAGGAAACAATCATCCTCTGTCAGCATCCCCTCCTCACCATTATTTCCTCCTCTTGGTACTCTCTTACCCTCGAGCCTCAAAGAAGATTCCTCTATAAGGAATATGTTCAAAAGTGCATCCTGTCCACCATCTATGGTATTCCTTTCCTCAACCTCTCTGAGCATCTAAGCATTGTTCTTCCTTTTACCCAGCTGTCCCACCCTCAAAAATCCAAATCTTTGAGGGCACTGAGTTCAAGACTGAAGATCAGTGGGCCAATGTCAAGGGCAACAAAGCTCAATACAACAAATATTTGACTGCCAGGGCAGAATCTCTTACCCATCGAGCTCACCCACTCACTCTTTCTGAGTGGTTCATTATTCAGCATAAGAACTCATGGGGACCCTTTATTTTGAAAGAGATTCGTATTGCCAAGAATTTTCAGCTGTACAGTGATTTTTGCTATTTGAACAAGCTGCCTGAAGTACAGTTCTACCAATTTCATTCAGCCTAGTGATGCTGAGATCAGAACGTCCAGTAAATCTTCCCCTCACAGTGGACTTTGCCGATCTCAAAGTTGACTCTCCAGTTCTTCTGCCAAAGCTACACTCTTTAGTGTTTGACTCAGATGCTGGATCCATGCACTGGATATGTTTGCTAGGCAGATGGGCCGTTTGTCAGCCAAGTTGGGCAGATTACCCTCCTTCTTGCGGTTCATTTTCAGAGAATATCACTCTGGCCGCATCTCTTCCCAAACCATGGCCCCACTCATTTCTGAATGTGAAAGGCTTACTCCCACCATATGGGAATCTCTCTACAAGGAACCCCATCTTCAATTTCAGGCAATCAACAGTTCCTTGGTTCGTCAAGCTTAGCCCATTCTCTCAGCCGAAGCCTTCATGGATCTCAACTCCATAAATCTAATTCAAGAGATCTATGTTCAGTGGGCAGCCAGATATACAACCTTCTATGCTCTGAAGCAGGATCTACTTGATCAAAAGATTTTCTATCCAATCTCTCTGGATAGATTTCTCCATCGTGCCAGCTTTGGAAAGAGCACTTACTTCAGATTCATCTTGGACCCACATCAGTATGAAGAATTCCTGGAAAAGCAACGGCAACTTTACATTCAAAGGGCCATTCCATCCATGGGTCCTAATTTTTCAATTGCTTCTGGAGTTTTCCAACAAACTTTTGAAGACCTTGAGATCAAGGCATGGGCTGTCATCTCACAGCATGCCTCTTTGTTGTCTCCTATGTACTATCTTCCTCCCACTTAATACAATGATTTCTCTCTTCTTTGTCTCATAGACTATCTTTTTGCTTATTGACAAAATGGGGGAGAAAACTAAAGCTATTCTGAAAAACATGTTTGTGTTGTATAATGTTTAGTATATTTTGTCATCATCAAAAAGGGGGAGATTGATGACCAAACTTTCCCCATATAAAATAATTCATTTATATATATATCAATTTTGATGATTAACAAAACATTACTAATGAATTACTTGAGTCTTGAGGACAGGAAATAAAAGCAAAAGAAAGTTCAAGACAATCAGGTAAGATTCTCAATTTATAAGTATTATGATCGATTTCCTTTCTGACCAAATTGCAAACCAATCGATACCGTAACGATTTCTTTACTTCTCGTAACGATTTCTTTAGAACTCATAACGACTTGCTAGCCGTAACGATTTCTTTAGTTCTCGTAACGATTTCTTTGAAACTCGTAACAACTTGGTAGCCGTAACGATTTCTTTAGAACTCATAACGACTTTCTAGCCGTAACGATTTCATTAGTTCTCGTAACAATTTCTTTAGAACTCATAACGACTTTCTAGCCGTAACGATTTCTTTAGTTCTCGTAACGATTTCTTTAGAACTCATAACGACTTTCTAGCCGTAACGATTTCTTTAGTTCTCGTAACGATTTCTTTGAAACTCGTAACGACTTGGTAGCCGTAACAATTTCTTTAGTTCTCGTAACGATTTCTTTAGAACTCATAACAATTTGCTAGCCGTAACGATTTCTTTAGTTCTCGTAACGATTTCTTTGAAACTCGTAACGACTTGGTAGCCGTAACGATTTCTTTAGTTCTCGTAACGATTTCTTTAGAACTCATAACGACTTGCTAGCCGTAACGATTTCTTTAGTTCTCGTAACGATTTCTTTGAAACTCGTAACGACTTGGTAGCCGTAACGATTTCTTTAGTCATCGTAACGATTTCTTTAGAACTCACAACGACTTTCTAGCCGTAACGATTTCTTTAGTCCTCGTAACGATTTCTTTAGAACTCACAACGACTTTCCAGCTGTAACGATTTCTTTAGATCATGCAACGATTTCCTTGGACTTCATAACGATTTGCTTTGCGCAACGATTTTGTCAGAATTCATAACGACCTGATAAGTGTTCATAACGATTTCTTTAGATCTCGCAACGACTTCCTTAGACTCATAATGATTTCATAAGTCATACAGTCATCGAGTTCATATCGTGCGTACTCTGATAACGTCCTTTAGACTAAAGCTATTTGGCATTACTATTTTCTTGACTATTGCTGCTGACGTTGACTGACATCAGAGACAGCTTATCTGTCTGCTATTTAAGATTGACATCTGTGCAGACATCTGAACTAGCTTCATGGTACAACGTTAAAAAAATAGAAGCCATCGGATATCTTTGAAGATCTCATCTCTTTGCGTGCTCAAGTAATCAAAAGACTGTTGACAAGAAGCTTCCAAGACTCCAGATGTCATTCAGTCTAACGACTACTCAAAAGAGAGACAACGGACTATTTAACGTCTAGATTTCAAATTGAAGATATATATACAAGTCAGAAGAACAGAAGACAGATAACGTTCAAGAAAAACATTCAAATTCTTCTGAAGAAAGTTTTAGAGCAGAAAACTTCATTCCTCTTAACTTTTGCTCTTTTGCTCTCTACTAGCTAGTGAAAGATCATTTGAAGAGAGCTTGTGTAGTTCTGAGAGTGAGCCTAGATTTAGATTCTTTTGCTCTCAGTGCTAGGTCATTCAGATCATTGCTTGTTGCAGTTTGATCTAGGGGCTTGTCTTTCAAACCTCTCTTTGTGTTGTTTCCTTCTGGTGTGAAGGAAGACCTGGTGGTATCCAGGGTGTTGTTCCCTTCTGGTGTGAAGGAAGACCTGGTGGTATCCAGGGTGTTGTTCCCTTCGGGTGTGAAGGAAGACGAGCTGAGCTGGGTGTTGTTGTGTCCTTAAGGGGGACTGTACCCTTGATTAGTGAAATCCTGAGGTATTGCTCAGGGACTGGACGTAGGTCTCCTGTGGAAAGGAGTTCCGAACCAGGATAAAAATCCTACTGTCTTGTGGTTGTGTTTTGTGTGTGTGCTATCTTATTTCCTCTAACTCTAACCTTCGTTTAAGTTGTTTTAATCTTTTTAGTGAACAGGTATTAATCAAAGATCAAATTTTAATAACCCATTCACCCCCCCCCTCTGGGCTAGTTAGCTGGGCAACATGTTTGCTTTTGAGCCTATAAAAGAAGTGGGCTGCCGTCTTGCCCGGGAAAGAGAAGAAGACCAGCTGTGGTGATGGGTGTTGTAGTGTCCTTGAGGGGGACTGTACCCTTGGTTAGTGAAATCCCAAGAGGTTGCTTGGGGACTGGACGTAGGACTTCCATGTGGGAAGGGCTAAACCAGGATAAATTCCTTGTGTCCTTTGTGTGATTGTTCTTTTGCTTCCGCATTGCCACTCTTCATCACACTAATACTAACCAAACTTTTAAGTGTTCACGTTTTGATTTCAGATTTCAGAAAAACCTATTCACCCCCCCTCTAGGTTAGCTTACTGCCGTACCGAAAGGGCCAACAAGTGGTATCAGAGCGGGTCTCTGAACTTTCAAGAAGATCCAACGATCTTAGAGCATAGATTCATGGCAGGACAAGGCTATGCTGAAGGTCAATCGGTCACCAGACCTCCCTTCTTCGATGGAGAAGACTAACAATATTGGAAGATGAGGATGGAATGCTTCATTCGAGGCACAGACTTTGATCTATGGCAGGTAATTGAGGTAGGTGATTTTGTTTTTGTCCCTGCTGAAAATACTACTAATATCACAGCAGCGGATAAGAACAAGTTATCATTAAACTTTAAAGCTAAAAACTATCTATGTTGCGCTTTATCTAAAAAAGAATTCAGTAGAGTGTCTGCATGCAAATCTGCCAAAGAAATATGGGATAAACTGCAGGCAACATATGAAGGAACAGATAGAGTGAAGCAAACTAGGATAGACATTCTAGTGTCACAATATGAACAATTTAAAATGCTTCCTCATGAAGATATTACTACTATGTATAATCGTTTTACAACCATAATAGCAAATTTAAACTCTCTAGGTAAAAATCTTTCTGATGAAGAAATGTTAGAAAAATACTTAGGTCCTTAACTATATCATGGACACCTAAGGTAACCGCCATTGAAGAAGCCCATGATTTGACCAAATTATCTATCGATAATCTAATAGGTTCTCTCATGGCACATGAAATAAACATGGAGCGATTATCTGAAAGTTCATCTAAAAAGAAATGCACTAACGCTCTGAAAGTTGTAGTAGCTCCTTCTAGCTCTTCTTCTAGCTCTCAACATGCAGATTCTCAAGATAATAATGTTGATGAAGTATTGTCCAAGCTTCAGAAGATCTTAAAGAAGAAGAAAAATGGATCAAGAAGGATTCAAAGAAAAGAAAGAAAAGAAAAAGGCCCAGTTTGCTATGAATGCAAAAAACCTGGACATCTGAGACCAGATTGTCCAAGGCTTAAAAAGACTAGTCAAACCGAAAGGAAAAAGAAGCTGCACAAGAAATTCAAGAGAAAAGCCATGGCAGCTGCTTGGGAAAATGATGAGGCCTCAACCTCGGAATCATCAAGCTCATTAAGCTTAGGATCGGAAAATGAGCAAGTAAATCTAGCCCTCATGGAAGGACTAGATGAGGTAAATTCTGAACCTTTGCTTAATTCTTGCACAGATTCAGGGTCAGAATCCGAAGACTTAGAAGAAGTATTTAAAGAACTATATAGTAAGCATAAGGTTGTTGTAAAAGAACTAAAATCTCTCAAGAGCAACCTTATCTATTTAGAAAACACTAATTCTGATCTTAAATCAGAAATAGAACAATTAGAAAAACAACTGAAGGAAAGTAAGGATGATAATTTGTTGTTGAATGAAAATTTAAGGAACATGGATATTGGAAAATTAGAGTTAGAAGAAAAATTGAAAATTCTAACTGATGAAAATCTATATTTAAAAGAATCTGTTAGAAAATTAACACTAGGAAAAACAACTCTAGCCCTATGTTTGAAAGGGTCTAAATCTAGAAAAAACAAGCAAGGTCTTGGATACAAACCCTCTAAAAAGGGAAAACAAGTTATAACCTCAGATCAGTATCCAGTACCAAAATTTGTAAAAGAAACCACTACACCTCAGAACAAGGCACTGAAAATAAACAAGCCTTGTCAAACGAAAACCGTTTCTGAAAAGTGTCATAAAAGCAAAAAGGGCTGCAAAACATACTATATACATTGTTGTTCTCATTGCAATAAACTAGGACACACAGTAAACACCTGCACAACAAAGCACTTAGTTTGGATTCCGAAAGGATATTTTTATGCATCTAACCATCAAGGACCCGAAAAGGTTTGGGTACCTACATCTGAATAAGTTAATTGCAGGATAGCCTTGGAGCATCAGGAACAAAGGATGCTCAAGGCAGTGTTAGAGCCTCTCACAAAGGGGGGAGCTCTAATTAAGGGGGAGCAAAGAGAAAGGGGGAGAAAAATTGAACCCCTCTCTGGTAAGAAACTCTCTCAAAAGGAAGGAGAAATACATGGTAAGACCTTTCCTTTTTGGATTATTGACAAAAAGGGGGAGAGTAAGTATGCTCTATGAATTTTCTGCTTAAATCATTTCAGAACATTCGCATAAATTTTGTCATCACCAAAAAGGGGGAGATTGTTGAACCACTCTATGGTTATCTGTGATCTTGGCATTTTGGTGATAACAAAATATATTGTGCATTTAGGTGATAACAAAATATATTATCTTGGTATTGTGGAGATAACAAAATACAAGTGTTCATAAATATTTTTGTTTCATCTGTGTTGCATCAATCCTATTAACAGATGATAAGTCTCATTTAATATCATGTTTCATCTATGTCGCATCAATCTCATACCAAAATGCTAAGTCTCCCATTGATGCAATATGGCGCACTAAAATGCTAAATCGATGTTCGTTTAATATACATCAATTTCTATTCAAAGTGCCACATGGATTTCACTAACAACGATTTCATAAGTTACACAACGATTTGATCGTGTAACGATTCGTTAAGTGAAACATCGATTTTATCGTGTAACGATTTCATAAGTGAGAACAACGATTTTCTCTCATATCGATTTAGTTCTCATATCGATTTGATAAGTGAGAAACAACGATTTGCTTCTCACATCGACTTGATAAAGTTTCATAACGATTTGCTAAGGCTCATAACGATTTGATAAGTGAGCTCAACGATTTGCTCTCACAATGATTTGCTTTCTGTAATGATTCTTTAAGTAGTCACATCGATTTCATGAGTGAGAACAACGATTCGCTCTCACATCGATTTGGTTCTCATAACGATTCGTTAACACTCATAACGATTTGCTTGTCATAACGATTTGATCATCATAACGATTTAGTGATCACATCGACTTGCTCATAACGATTCGATAAGTAAGAACAACGATTTGTTCATTACATCGATTTCTTTCATCATAACGATTTCTTAAGTACTTACAACGATTTGTACATCAAGCTGTAACGATTTGTATGGGCATCGAATTGTGCACATGGATAGAGACTCATTGTGCACAACGATTTTATAAGTCATATTCACATCGATTTCTCTTATACTTTAAAGTGCTTTTTGGCGCCTAAAGAGAAGTCAAATATCTTCTGACAGAAAAAGCTGCATGCATATTTCAGAGTCTTGTCAGAAAAGATATGAACTGCTATTTTTGTCATGATAACAGAAACACAGTAGCATGCACTGTTTTCTGGTAAACACTCTTTTATGCTAACACTCTCTTCTATGCTTATAGACCTCGAAGACCACCAGAGTTTGATTAAGACAAATGAAGAGAATATGAGCAACGACTAGGACTCCAATGAATCCCTTCAACGGATCTATTCAAATTGCTCATATAAAAGAAGAAGCTTGGCTGAAGAATAAGTAGAGAGCTTTCCTGAATATCCTAAAAGGCGTTTACATCTAGTGAGAAAACCTCAACGTCAAACACACTCAAAGAAAGAGAGAAAGAGCCTGAGCCCAGAAGAAGCAATCAAAGCATTCAAGCTTTCGAGTCTTCTTTTTTCTCTTCTTTTTCTCCCTGTGCTCATTGTAATCTTTGGGGAGAGTCTGTGACTGTGAGCTAAGTCCTGAGTGTTCATCTTGTAATAGTTCTCAGTCTGATCTTTCTTTTCTAAGAAAGATTTCTGTCCAGCTGTAGGACTGTATACAGTGTGTAACCCAGCTAGGGGTTTGTGTCTAGCCCGGGAAAGAGAAGAAGACCAGCTGGGGTGCTGGGTGTTGTAGTATCCTTGAGGGGGACTGTACCCTTGGTTAGTGAAATCCCAAGAGGTTGCTTGGGGACTGGATGTAGGACTTCCATGTGGGAAGGGCCGAACCAGGATAAATTCCTTGTGTCCTTTGTGTGGTTGATCTTTTGCTTCCGCATTGCCACTCTTCATCACACTAATACTAACCAAACTTTTAAGTGTTCACGTTTTGATTTCAGATTTTAGAAAAACCTATTCACCCCCCCTCTAGGTTAGCTTGCTGCCATACCGAAAGGGCCAACATAGGCGATGACCTTCGCCTTTTGCATGAGTACACAACCTAGCCCGATTCCTGAGGCATCAGTGTAGACAGAGAAACCTTCTCCCTCTATTGGTAGAACGAGAACAGGTGCTGAGGTATGACAGTCTTTGAGGGTTTGGAAACTTTTCTCACACTCATTATCCCAGGAGTATCGATTCTCCTTTCGTGTCAGACGCGTGAGAGGAACGGTGATCTTTGAGAAGTCCTTGATGAACCGCCTGTAATAGCCAGCCAGTCCTAGGAAACTTCTAATTTCGGTGACATTGGTTGGTCTCTCCCAGTTGAGTACAGCTTTGACTTTGGAGGGATCAACGGAGATGCCGTCCTTTGAGATGACATGGCCCAAGAAGGATACTTCTTCGAGCCAGAATTCACACTTTCTAAGCTTTGCGTATAGCTTGTTGTCTCGCAAAACTTGTAGTGCTGTCTTCAGATGTTCTTCATGCTCTTCCTTGGTCTTGGAGTATATGAGGATGTCGTCCATAAAGACGACCATGAACTTGTCGAGGGAGGGCCGATATATGCTGTTCATGAGTTGCATAAAGGCTGCAGGAGCATTGGTTAGCCCAAAAGACATAACGACGAATTCATAATGTCCATACCTGCTCCTGAATGCCGTCTTGAAGATATCGTCCTCCTTGATCCTCATTTGGTGGTAGCCAGATCGAAGATCGATCTTGGAGAAATATTGAGCTCTCGATATTTGGTCGAACAGTTCGTCGACTCTGAGCAAAGGGTACTTGTTCTTCATGGTGTGTTGATTGAGTTGTCGATAGTCGATGCACAGCCTCATCGATCAATCTTTCTTCTTTACGAATAGCACAGGGGCTCCCCATGGGGAAGTACTTGGTCTGATGAACCCCTTTTCTAGTAGCTCCATCAGTTGCGCCTTCAATTCCTTCAGCTCGACAGGTGACATCCAGTATAGTTGACACGATACCGGTGCGGCTCTAGGAATTAGCTCAATGGCGAAGTTGACATCTCGTTCAGGGGGAATCCTTGGCAGTCTTCGGGGAATACATCTGGGTAGTCCTGTACTATATGTATGTCTTCTATCTTGGAACCCTTCTTTTCCACTACTACGGCTGCTAGGAAAGCAATATAGCCTTTCCTCATCATGTTGTGGGCTTTTATGGCGGAGACTAGAGACATCTGTCTCTTATGTGTAATCCCAGAGAATGCCAATTTAGGGAAGTCACTAAAGGTAACCTTCCCTTTCTTACAGTCAACACTTGCCCCATATGCGGACAACCAGTAGGCTCCCAAAATTACATCATAGCCTTCCATGGACATACACACCAGGTCAGTCTTTAGGTTATGGTTTCCGATCATTACATCAGCAGAGGGAAAGTATTTGTTCAATTTCTCCTTTTCCCCTAGTGGTGTTGTGACAGAGAACTCACAACCCATGGATATAGGTTTAGCATTCACAGTATCAGCAAAGCTTTGAGATATAAATAAATGAGTGGCTCCAGTATCAAATAAAACAAATGCTGATAATGAGAAAACTTGAAGGGTACCTTCTACCACGCCACCCTCCATAGCAGGTTCCTCATCATGCAGGGCTTGCAGTCGGCCCTGTTTCTTAGGCGCATTAGGGTGCCTTTCATTCTCTTTGTTGGGGATCAGATAGGTGACTTTGACAAAAGAACTAAGAAATTGTGTGTATCGCAGCAGAATTAAGCATGAGATATTAAACATCAAAAACATGTTGTTTAAGCATTATTGTGATATGTATAAAATGTATAACATGTTCAACATATCATCATCAAAATCACAATATGTCATCATCAAAATCAAAGTATGAGTGATATTCATTGGTCATCATTAAAATACAACTTTAGGAAATTCCAAAACACACTCAACCCAACAATCTCCCCCTTTTTGATGATGACAAAACATATGCACAATCTCTCAATAGCTTGACTCCCTTGACTGCAATAACTCTCCTTGACCATATACACCCTTTGAACTTTCTCCCCATAAAGAACTTTCTCCCCCTAGAAACTTTTACTTTCTCCTCCTTTAAGGAGCTTTCTCCCCCTTTTTGACAGCATCAAAAAGATAGATAAGAGAGAGAAACAAAGATTGTAAGAGATCAAGAAATGAAATGTAGGAAATGAATGGTCAGAAATGATCAAAATAAATGAGGCAAAGTGATATTTGCATATGAGAGAAATTATTGTGTTCTTTGTATTGTGCAATAAAGTTTAATCGTAAAGACACACTCAACACAAAGTATAGCAAAATATAATGATCTGAATGTAGTTAAAATAATGATGCAAATGTGAAGAAAAGTGACCTATATGAATGAGCAGAAATATTTAACAAGAATGTTAGGAGCTTTAAGTTTAACACAATGTAAAATAATACGTCTAAACTCAGTATATATGAACTATATGAAGGTCATAAGCTTTTCTATCTTGTCAATTTGATTTTCTTTCATTTTTAACTGGGAAAGAATACAAGAATAAATTAGTTAAATCTCACTTTTTAGTGCAAGAGATCATATTGATTAGATGCAAGATCTCCTGATTACTCAGTGGTTGAACTTTCATTATCTTATACAGAGTTGAAAACTTTGATTTCCACTTTTGACGTGAAACAAATCACTTTTTAGGTGAAATGGCCTGGTTACTCAGTGGTTCAAGAATTTGCATTGCTCTGTTTGTATCTTTCCAGATTGTTGATCATTTGTTTTTTGATGTTTTACAGGAATATGTTTGCTTTGACCAAGAAAGTCATGACTACGAATTTAGAAAAATTATTCTTAACATGTGGTAAAAATGAAGCTTAAACATACACAAGTGAAATATTAAAGCCACTCATGTGCCTATAATAGTGTTTTGCAAATCATTTTAAAAACATTCAGTATTAATATTGCTTAACCTTGAAATGATAATGAATCTTTGAAATTAAACTAAATGCACAATGAGTTTATTTACAACGTTTTAATTCTCTCATAAGAAAATAGCACAAGGACTCAAAAATTCTGATGACTTTGGGGTTCAAAATAGATAAGTAAATTCAAGAAATATGACAATGATTCCCCCTTTCATGTATCTCCCCCTCACAAGGTGAACATGAAGATTATTGGAGAAATAGGAATGATGTGAAAGCAGAATGAACAAGAATATTTTATTGAAAGACAATAACTCCCCCTCAACAATTGCATACGAGGCTCTTGATACTTGGCGGAGACATATACTCATGCATAGTGAAAGTGTCCAGACAAGCCTAACTTGCCTTTCTTCAAATCACTATTTGATATACCAAGAATTTCAATACAACTGAGAAGTAGGAATTTATTTGCAAGAAGAAATGGCTTTTATTTGGACAAAGAAATGAGATGAAGATTTCAGACATGTGAAAACTTGCATAAACCAAGTTCCCTTCTAAGAGAAGTGAATCTAGGTTCTGCAAGAGGCTTAGTGAAAATGTCTGCAATTTAATTTTCTGTGTCAATGAAGTGGAGTTCAAAAGAATTCTTTGAGACTTCATCTCGAAGGAAATGATGCCGAATGTCAATGTATTTTGTGCGGGAATGCTGAATAGGATTTTTGGACAGATTTATAGCACTTGTGTTGTCACAAAGAATGGGAATGCAACCTAATGTGTGATTATAATCTAGAAGTTGATGTTTGACCCAAAGGACTTGGGTACCATAGCTACCAACGGCAACATACTCAGCTTCTGCAGTTGAAAGAGCTACAGAATGTTGCTTTTTGGAAGCCCAAGAAATAAGACACCCTCTTAGATATAAACACAACCCACTAGTGCTTTTTCTATCAAGTTTGCACCCAGCATAATCAGCATCACTATATGCAATCAAGTCCAATTTACATCTAGCAGGATACCAAAGACCCAAATCACATGAAGAAAGAAGATATTTGAAAATTCTTTTAACGGCAGACATGTGACTATCTTTAGGATTTGCTTGAAATCTTGCGCACATGCAGACACTGAATTGAATATCTGGCCTAGAGGTAGTTAAATAAAGAAGAGATCCAATCATACCTCTGTAAAGTGTAGCATTAACAGGCTTACCAGAAGTATCACTCTCAAGTCTTACACTTGTGGCCATTGGTGTATTGGATGGCTTGATGTTTTGGAAGTCAAACCTCTTGAGCAACTCCTTGACATATTTTGTTTGACTAAGAAAAATTCCTTCAGCAGTTTGATTTACTTGCAGACCTAAAAAGAATGTAAGTTCACCCATGAGACTCATTTCAAATTCAGATTGCATAAGATGGGCAAACTCATTGCATAAAGTATTATCTGTTGATCCAAAAATGATATCATCAACATAAACTTGAACAGTAATGAAATGATTTTTTGCAGTTTTTGTAAACAAGGTTTGATCAATGTTTCCTCTTATGTAACCTTTATTTACAAGAAAGGAGCTCAACCGGTCATACCAAGCTCTTGGAGCTTGTTTAAGACCATAAAGAGACTTATTAAGTTTAAAAACATGATTGAGAAATTTTTCATTTTCAAAACCAGGGGGTTGTTTGACAAAAACATTTTCTTTTATGTATCCATTTAAAAATGCATTTGACATCCATTTGAAAGACTTTGAATTTCAAAGAAGCAGCAAATGCAAGGAATATTCGAACAGCTTCAAGTCTTGCTACAGGGGCATAAGACTATTCAAAATCAATACAAGTTCTTGGTTATACCCTTGAGCAACAAGTCTAGCTTTATTTCTAACAATTTGACCAGATTCATTCAATTTATTTCTGAAAATCCATCTAGTTCCAATGACAGAAGTTAAATTTGAAGGTTTTGGTACTAAATCCCAAACTTGATTTCTTTCAAATTGATGAAGCTCTTCATGCATAGCATTTATCTAGTTTTCACAAGATAAAGCTTCATTAACATTTTTGGGTTCAGTTTGGGAAAGTAGTGCCAAAGAATCTTCAACTATGACATAATGAAAAGATGATCTGGTTCTTATTCCATCTTGCAAATTACCAACAATGCTTTCAAGTGGATGATCTCTTAAAAATCTGGGTTCAGAAATTACCTCAGGGTTTGCATGATTTTCAGGAACATGATTACCTGAATCACTTGAAGTTGGCAATTCAAGAACCTCATGTGCATTTGGTACTTCTTGCTCTTCAAGATTTGTAGATGGATGTTCAAGAAAATCATCCTCATCATCACATAATGGAGTTCTGCATGAAGTAGGAATGTCAATCTTTTGGAAGTTTTCATCAAAAATGACATGTGGAGATTCTTCCACAGTCTTATTTTTCAAAATATAAACTCTGTAAGCTCTTGAAGTTTCAGAATAACCTAAGAAGATTGATTCAAAACTTTTTGCATCAAATTTATCAAGATTTTCTTTGTTGTTATTATGAACAAAACATTTGCAACAAAAAATTTTGAAATATGACACACTTGGCTTTTTATTCTTGAACAACTCATAAGGGGTTTTTCTGATCTTTGGTCTTACCAATGCTCTATTCAAAATGAAATTAGTTGTATTTACAGCTTCTGCCCAAAAAGATTTAGACCGTTTACTTTCAATGAGCATAGTTCTGGCCATTTCCACAAAAGTTCTATTTTTTCTTTCTACAACTCCATTTTGTTCTGGAGTTCTAGGGGAAGAAAACTTATGGAGAATTTTCAGTTCAGTACAGAGATCAGAAAATGATTTATTTTCAAATTCACCCCCATGATCTGTCAAAATGGAATTCAGTTTGAAAGATAAACCCACTAAGACAGAATTGTAAAATCTCCCGAATTCTGAACATGCATACTTTTATGGGATAAGAATAAGACCTAAGTATATTTTGTACAGTCATCAATGATCACAAAGCCATATCTATTACCACTGAGACTTTGAGTTCTGGTTGGACCAAAAGATCCATATGAAGCAACTCAAGTGGTTTAGATGTAAGTACTTCATTGAACACTTTAAAATATTTTCTTGTTTGTTTTCCTTGAGCACATATCCCACAAACAGGATTGTCAATGACTGGGAAAGATTCAGGAAGACCTTTTACAAGATTCATTCTTATGAGTTTACTAATGGTTGTGAAACTTGCATGACCCAACCTTTTGTGCCACAACTAAGCAGTGTCATTTTTATTTGCAATCAAACAAATATTTAAAGAAGAAATATCACACAAATCAATCATGTAGACATTATTTTCTCTTTTTCCAATCAATTTAATTTTCTCAGAAGAGGAGTCCATTATTTTGCATGAATCATGTTCAAAAAGAATCTTGTGACCATTGCCACACAATTGACTAATGCTAAGCAAGTTGTAATTCAAACCCTCAACTAAACAAACATCATCACTTAAGGTAATGCAAGACTTACCAATTTTTACTTTGCCAATTATTTTTCCTTTATTCTTACCTCCAAAGGTGACTGATCCACCTTCCTTTTCAATCAAGCATGAAAATTTATTTCTGTCTCCTGTCATGTGCCGTGAGTATCCACTATCAAGAATCCAGATGTTGTTGGAATTGGATGCACGGCTCTCCTGCACATAACAAATTAGACAAGAAAAGTTTTTGGTACCTACATGAGATTGGTACCAACATCCTGAGTGAAAAGAGAAAACAGATTCTTTCTGGCCCAAATTTATGTATGTTTCTTCACTGTGTTCTTTGGAACAGAAGATTCAACTTTTTGTTTTTCAATTTTCTGAACATTATGCCTCTTAGTTGGTTTGTGCCATTGTGAAAAACTTTGCATGTATTACTGTTGATGGGCAGGAAAAGGTGAATGATAGAAATAAGGATTGAACCATTGGTTACCATTGTACCTTTGGTTCCAAGACTTATTCCATCTTGAATTGTAAGAGGAGAAAACATTCCAATTTCTATGAGAAAGATGATTATTGATTGGTTTGAAGTTTTTGCGATTTTTATAAGAAGGGTAGGTTGACCTCTGACTGGGATAGGTCGACCTGTGCATAGTGTGTGTCGACCTAGGTAGGGAATGTGTTGACCTCTCAGGTTCTTTTTGTTTTTGTATTTTTCCTTTGTTTTCAGATGAGCTTGCCTTGACAATTTTTATTAAAGGAGTTTTTGATGGTTTTATTTTCTTTGAAGATGATTCAGTTTTCTTTGAATTTTGTGGTTCAAAACCTAAGCCATGCTTATTTGAATTCATCTTCATTCCAAGTAGAGCATTCAAATTATCTTTACCTTGAGTGAAGTTCTTGATGATGTCTTCTTTTTCTTTAATACAAAAGTTTAGCTTTTCAACTTGATTCAAGTTTTCATGATTTTCCTTTTCTTTTTCTTCAAATTTATTAACAAAATTAATGAGTTCTTTGTTCAATTTTTGAATTTTCAATTTCAAATTATCAACAAAAATCAACAGTTCATCATTTTCTTTGATTTGGTCTGAAATTTGAGCTTCCAATTCAGAAATCTTTTCAGATGATGAAGTATCATGAAGAATGCTTTCAATTTTTCTTTTCAAATATTTATTTTCTTTTCTAACATCAGAAAGATTTTCAACTAAATTACCATATGCTTCTTGCCAATCTTCAATGGTAAATAGTTCAAAAGATATATCTACATGTTCTTCGCTGCTTCCAACCATGAAGCAAACTTCATTTTCATCTGAAGTTAAGGATTCATCATTGCAGTCTGAGCTTTCATCATCTGACCATGTAGCCACCATGGCCTTGTTCTTCTTTTTGTTGAACTCCTTCTTGTGGTTTATGTGCTTTTCCTTCTTACCTTCTGGACAATCAGCCTTATATGTCCAGATTTATTACACCTATAACACACAAGAATTTCATCAGTTTTCTTATGATCAACATGGGAGAAATGTTTCTTTTTACTAGACATGGCATTTTGCTTATTACCAAAATTCTTCTTGTTTGATTTCAGAAATGCCTTAAATTGTCTGGTGATGAAAGCAAAATTATCATGATTAGATTCAGATTTCTCAGACTCAGAATTTTCTTTAGATTTTTCTTTATTACTTGATGAAGCTTTAAGAGCAATGGTTTTTGTTTTTAGCATGTGTTCTTCTGATCTCTTAAGGTTTAACTCATATGTCATTAGTGATCCAATGAGTTCATCCAATGTGATTTTAGATAAATCCTTTGAATCTTCAATGACAATTGCTTTAGTGTGCCATACAGGAGATAAGGAATGCAAGATTTTTCTTACCAATTCTTCATTTGAGTATTCCTTACCCAAGGCTCGAAGTCCATTTATAATAACCATGAACCTAGCAAACATCTCAGATATAGTTTCATTAGATTTCATGATAAACAACTCATAATCAGAAACTAACATGTTAGCCTTAGTCTCCCTGACCTGAGATGTGCCCTCATAAAGCAATTCTAATTGATCTGCTCCCTGGTCCATTGATCTTCATCTCCAGTGACTTCAATTGGTCCTTTTTCAATAATTCTACATACTTCATAGTTCTGTGCTCTAAGAAAAACCATCATCCTATTCTTCTAGTAAGGATAGTCAGTACCATCAAAAAAAGGAGGCCTATTGATTGAATGACCTTCAGCAACAAAACCTCTAGAGTCCATGATAAAGACAATCAAACCAAAACACACAACAATTTGAGCAAGTGATCAAAATCTGAAATACAGAAAATTCACCAAAGCACCTCTGAGTATAGATTTGACTCTGACCCGCTCTGATACCAGTTGTTGGGGATCGGATAGGTGACTTTGACAAAAGAACTAAGAAATTATGTGTATGGCAGCGGAATAAAAATAAGTGAAACACACAATTTGATCAGATACAAGTGTGGTGTGTGAGTATAGTGAATAAGAACAACAAACCACAGTGCACTAAAGATTTTTAAGGTGGTTCGGAGAACACAACTTGTGTCTCCTACGTCCACCTCCTCACAACGGAGGAACCACTAGCATAAGTGCAAGATAAACTGGAGCACGACGACTCTCACCTCTTTGAGATCTACAACTCAAAGAAACCCAGGAGATAGGCATGACAACCTACTCCACAGACCACTTGTGAATTAAGCAAATTCACAAGCCCTTGAGCACTACGTCTCAAGCACCAGAGCACAATGGCTCCAAAGCAGAGTACAAAGTACTCAAACCTCTGGATCATAATAGATCCAAGTTCTACTAGAACAAGCACACTTAGAGAATAGATCCTCTAGCATGATCTATCTCAGTACAATAGAAATGGTAGAGACAAATAGAATTGAGAGATCTGTGTAGAACACATACACAGATTCACTAGAGAAATTGACACTCTAACCAAGTACAGACTCGGAAGGATCTCCTTCTTGATCAGCACTGCTGCAATCACGAGCTCCTCCTCTTCTTCTCCTTCTTCTTATCCTTATTCTTCCCTTGGCAGCACTGCTCTGCTCCTCTGGATGCAGATTCCATTTTCCCGCTCTTCTTGACTTCTTCCAGAATGCTCTTGGATTTATCCTGCGTGGGATTGTTTGGAGTACCAAAAACATGGGTATTTATAGCCCCATATGTCCATAAGGAGCCTTAGGGTACGTGGGCATAAAAACCTAGGCAGATTCCCTTGATCCCCAAGCGGCCACGTGTCCAGAAAAATCATAAGTTGAAATTTCAGCCGGAGTGTGTCGACACTACCACTGAGTGTGTCGACACACTGTCACAATTGTCCAAAAAGGGTCTTCTGGAAGCTAGGTCTAGTGTCGACACTACCAGGGACTGTGTCGACGCCTTGTCCCAGTCAGGCAACTGGGTCTCCTGGGAACTGGGTCTAGTGTCGACACTACCAAGGGCTGTGTCGACACACTGAACCCTGTCTTCATGAAAAGCTCCAGGAATAGTGACCCAATGTCAACACCATCAATGGATGTGTCGACACCATCAATGACAAGAGCTGTATACACCTGCAAATTTAACACATAAATCATTAGTACAAGATATTATCATTAAAATATGAGATATTAAACATCAAAAATATGTTGTTTAAGCATTATTGTGATATGTATAAAATGTATAACATGTTCAACATATCATCATCAAAATCACAATATGTCATCATCAAAATCAAAGTATGAGTGATGTTCATTGGTCATCATTAAAATACAACTTTAGGAAATTCCAAAACACACTCAACCCAACATCTTTCAGTAGCAGGCACTCGGGGATGCGGTGCTCGTGACTTCCGCAGCGTAGACACATGCCAGCTTTCCTTCAGCATTCATCAGCAGTGTGACCAGGCTTGTCACAGTGTTTGCAGTGGCTCTTTGTTGGAGTGTTGGGTACGAAAACCTTGGGTTTCCTTTATTGCCTAGATCCCTCCGTGATGTTGAAGGGACGCTTCTTGCGTTGGTAGGCTTAGTAGATGACTGACCCGAGGTCACTTCCTTCTTGACGAACTTCCCTTTGATACGGTCGGTGAAGTCCGTAGCGTCTTCCAACAATTGGGCTTTCTTTACCATCTCGACATAAGTCTTAATGTCGAGAGGTGCGAGTTGAGTGATGTAGTGGGGCTTAAGGCCGTTTAGAAAGTGCTTAGCCTTCATCCTTTCAGTGTTCACCAGATGTACAACATAGCGTGCCAGTCTAGAGAACTGGGCTTCATATTTGGCCACAGTCAAGCTCTGCTTTTTAAGAGCAGCGAATTCTGTAGCCTTCTTTTCTTGAAGATGCTTAAAGAAGTATTTTGTAGCAACCTGGATTTTTATAATAATTAAAAATCGAATTATTTGAAAAAAAATCAATAAAAGAAAATTAAATAATGGAAGATTCACACAAAAAGGAATTAAACGAAACCCATTAAATGAAAACAAGTAATGGGCTTTATTAAATGGACCCATTAGAAATTTGTGGGTCAAAATAAGAAATTATAAAAGGGGAATAATAGGAAAATATCCTAAATTCGTAACTAGAATATTACTTAAATAGAAAAGAGTTATTTAATACATTAAATAGCTAATTTGAGTCATAATAGGATTCCTAAACCTACCCCATATGGATTAGCACGAATTTGGATCTCTTCCAAGTCTAAATAGAGATTGGAAAGCAAGGAAGGAAGGTGGGAGTAAGGAAATCTCGGAATTAAAAGGAATTTGAGTAGTAGTAGGAATATGAACTTGTGTTTACATAAATACACCTCTTAAACTCTCTTGGGCAACCCTAGCTCGTTGCCAAGAGTTGCTGGATGTGGAGAAGAGGCTAAGGAGGAGAGGATTTCGTGGAGAGAAGAAGAACTTGAAGCTTCTTCCCTTGTTCTTCAAGTTATAGCCCTAGAAGACAAATCGAGTCAAAGGTAGGCATTCTCACAAGCATAAACCATGAAACTTTTTCTGTAGGTTCTTTCTACCCTCTTGAACGAAACCCCCAAGTTTCATATTTTTCCATCCATCCTATCTTTTGTTCTTAATTTTTGAAGAACTGCAAACATGATAACCCCGAGGTGTCATGTTTAATTCAAATCTCTATGTATACTCGATCCCATGCTACGAAAGTTTTACTATAGATACTTCATGTTGTTAGGGATCATTTGCCCCTAAAAAGCCTAAATTTCATTGAGTATGTTGCTCGAATTAAATCAGTCTTGCTCTCTATGTCATGTTCTATGTTACTCGTCCTTGTTCGTTCTCAAACGATACTCTCTCTCTAATTCCTATTTATTGGAAGTACTCTTACATGTCTAGTTTAATTTGCAACTAGTTTCATGATTTTTCGTTCACTATACAATTAGTTATGATTTTTCAAAGCACCCTGTATCATTCGATTTCAAGTTGGCCCGCAATCCAAAGACTTGTCTGAATCCTGTCAGAGCCAGGTGCAGACAACCAGATTGCGACAGGCCGATATGTCGCCTTCTGGGTCTGATTGCGACCATCCATGTGTCGCTTTCTCAAGCCATCGCGACGCTTTCCTTGTCGTTTTCTGAATACGACAGTACCTACGTCGCGTTCTGGCCGCCTGAACAGACAGCCATGTCGCAACCTGTACAGGACCCTATCGCGTTCTGCCTGGCCCCTGTCGCAATACTCATTGACCTATGTCGCCTTCTCAGTTTTTTGATAAAAACCCATGAAAAATATTTTTGTCGCTTTCTAAAAACCCTACTTAAAAATGGTGCTATATTGAATGATTTAAAATACATGTTCACGACTTATTTCTATCTATGATTCCTCTTGCACTTGCACACACTTGAACCATCCATTTATGGCTGAAATCTTGCAGAAAATATCTCATAATGTATTTGGTAATTTATTGCAATAAAGCATATTAATTGCCCTATTTTAAAGGACTTGTATTTGTTTCTTGCGTTGTTTATATACCGATATCGACGCTCCACTGTTCTAGAATTCCTCTAGAACGTCGAGCACATGTTTTATATACACACTTTACTTGGCTTGTGGTGAACTCTCCGTCGGATATTCCTTTCGCCGGACTAGTGAACTCTTGCACAAGGCCTCCGTAAGTCTCCTCTGATCATGGATTCCCACATGGTCGACGAGCCGGTTGTACCCTAATACCTATGATACCCTTTAGGGATCTATATGATCCAAACGGCTATTAGAGATTCAGTCTCATCTTAAATCACGCCGGACCTCTGGACCTGTGCATAACAAGGCCAGTGGTAGGGTCGTGAGTTCCACCTGACTGCCAACACCAAGTGCGCGTGTTGTGCAACTGTTACTATCGCCTGATTACTCGACGTATTACGTGCAATGTCCACTAGCTCTCATCTATACTCTACTCGCTCACCTATTCACGTTCACTCTACTAGCTCATCTATTCATCTTGTGCTCTTATCTATTTCTTGGTACTCTATATTGGCCATTGAATGATTGTCTAAAGATAAACAATATAACCAATGCTTGGCAATATATAAAGGGCCCGATCTGGTCCTGGGATGTGCGCCCGAAAGTGCTAGTGCCCATGGGAGTTAAATGATCAGAGTGTTTGGCATTACACTCAAGTGCTATCTATCTCGACTATCTATATGACAATCAAAACACAAACGTGCTATACTCTCTCGATGTCTAGAATGACAAACAAGTGCTATACTCGTCGTGCTATTACTATACTTGTGCTAGTTGTGCTATGGCCATCCTGCTATTCGTGCTATATTCGATACTTATGCTATTTTGGAAACTATACTCGATCTCATGCTATTGTGCTATCTTATTACCTGTTGTGCTATCTCTTACTATATTTTGACTCTCTTGTACCTGCTATCTCTAGACACTTTGCCATTAAATGCGTTAATTATTTAAAGCCTGCTTGAGCCTGAGATTTAAGTCCTACTGGGCGTTATCGCTCACCCTACGTTATTTGATGTTGTGTTCTCAGGAGAGAACGAGGATGCCACGTACACTCACGAGGAAGGGAATGACCAAGAGTGAAGCCAGGAGTACCCTTGAGTCATTATGTTATCTTAGACTTGTAGTTAGTTATTTCCTTCTGTTGCAATGTAATTGAGCCCTTTAGATTGGCTCTGATATTAGTGGTTGTAACTAGACATTTGGAAAAATTATTAATGAGAAAGATTTGCTTTAGTATTATTGAGTATGCAATGGTTTGATGTCTAGTATACGCTCTATACCTTTTCTTGCAACTGCCTTCACGCTCCGATATTCTGCGTTGGGGCGTGACATATTTGGAGTTGAATGCTTCTTTAAACTTGTTCCAGGTGAATTGCCCATTCCCTCTAGTAGCTTCCACTGACTCCTACCAAGCGTGGGCATCCTTCTCCAGTTGGAGCGTCGCCAGTAGAAGCTTGTCCCCCGCTGCACATTGCATGACACAGAAAATTATTTCCGTCTCTTGCAGCCAGTGGTCAGCTTCATCCGGATCCGTGGATCCGCTAAACCTAGGTGGGTTCAGACTTCTGAAGTTGCGATGCAGATCGCCTGCACCACGATTGCCACCTCCTTGAGTAGCTTGCACAATGGCGCGTGTCAGTTCTTGGATGGTTTGTTGCATGCCCCTCATTTGAGCACGTTCGACAGTCATCTCGATTGCTTAGTTCCTACAAAATAACTTATTGTCATGATATCGATGTGGAATTTAATTTGTGCGTGTGTTTGTTTATTTTAGCTAGTTACCCTTGGCTCTAACCTCAACTCACATAGGTGGATAATTGACTCTAGTTGAGGCAGGTTAACCTAGAACATCCTATACTTAAGAATAACCTAGGCTCTGATACCATAAAACAGTCACGCCCCGACGCGGAATATCGGAACGCGAGGCAGTTGCAAGTAAAGGGTATAGAGCGAGTACTACACATCAAACTATTTCGCAATGAATAATACTAAAACAAATTCATTTCATTAATACTTTCAAATGCCTAGTTACAACCACTAATATCAGAGCCAATCTATAGGGCCCAATTATATTGAAAGAAGCCAAAAGACTAAACTTCAAACCTAACTACCACGACACTAAACATAGCAATAGGACACTAGGGTACTCATGACATCACTCCAGGTCGTTCCCGTCCTCTTGAGTGTATGGTTCATCCTCGGTGAATACAATGACAAATAATGCAGGGTGAGCGAACATCGCCCAGTAGGACTTAAATCTCAGGCTCAAGCAGGCTTTAAGTAATTAATGCATTAAAGGCAGAGTAACTAATGTTAGAACGGGAGAGAATCAAGTAAAAATATAGCAGGACAGTACGTGAATGAAATAGCAAGACTTTCCAAATATAGACTTTCCAAAAAATAGCACAAGTGTCGGGAATAGCACAATAATAGCAAGATAGCGCAAGGTCAAGTATAGCAAGATGGCCATAGTACAAATACTAAAACGAGTATAGCATAACACAATGAGTATAGCATAGCACTTTGTTGTCAATGGACAACGAGAGAACATAGCACTTTTGATTGTCATTTAGATAGTTGAGATAGATAGTGTAACATCCCATGTTACCTTTGGCCAGTTGCCTTCTGTTGAGGGTGGTGACACCTTGTATGTCGCCTTCTGAAGGCGACATGTTGATCTTCGTCTTCTGAATGGGAAGGCGACGGGAACTATGTCGCTTTCTCTCTCTGCTGTCAGCCGCATGCACTTTCGTCGTGTAGCTGTCTGAAGAGAGATGACAGGTGTCAACCTCCGACAGAGGGAAGGCTACAGGTCCTCTATCAAGACCAGGTGTCAGGCCTGCATGGCTGACGCGTGGCGAGGTCGCAGGTCGACTTGACCCTTGACCAGGGGATAGCGATATGTCCCATGTCGCCTTCAGGATTATTGAACGCGACGGGTCCCATGTCGCCTTCTCATGTTCAAAATCTTAAGTGCCCAAGCCGAGAAAACAAGCCCCAGTTCGTCTCCTTGCTTGGTGAAGGCTTCTCCTCCGGCGAACTGAGGCTTGGGGACTCCGTGGGAGGCTTGGGAGGGACGCCTTGGTGTTTCTTGGCAAGGTAAGGTGGTGGTGGTTGTTTATCCTTGTTCTTCCATGGTTAATCTCTCCCTCATTATGTCTTCTCCCCTCTTTGGCATGCTTGGATGCTCTTCAAGGAAGGGGAATTACCCGGCTCGTAGGAGGAGGTTCGTGGAACGTCAGAGCTCAGAGGTGGAGGGTTGCTAGCCTACGAGAAGGGCCCTTGAGGTTGGATCTTCTTCTCGATGTAGGGAAACCATCCTTCCCCCTAGTTCTACTTGTTTAGGATTCCAAACCCCTCTTACAAGCTTAGAACTACCTTGCTAGGGTGTTGTTATGCATGTGTGATTGTGGTGGTTGGTGTGTTTCTCTTGCATGCAATGGGTTTGTCTTGAGGTTTGAGGGTTGTTCATATGATGAGTGAGATGCATGTGAGTGTAGCCTAGTTGGATGCTTGTTGGGGTTCTTTTGAGGGTGGTTTGAGCTCATTAGAGCTATGTTTAATTGCTTACATGATCCCCTCCCCACGGATTTCTTTGTGGTGTGGTTGAGTCCTTATTGAAGGGAGGCTCAGTTGGTGGTCACCTGGTAATGCGAAACCTTGGGCGTCGTTACCCAGGTGGCGACGCATCGATGCGTCGCCTTCAGGAACTCCTGAAGGCGACAGCACCTCTGTCGCCATCCTGGTAGCGACATGAGGGCCATCGCCTTCTGCCTGTTTCCCGTTCCGATTATTGTTCCCTTTCTGAAGCACTGGCCTGGTCGCGACAAGGACATTGTCGTGACCAGTCCAGAAGGGTTGCGCCGGTCTGAGTGTCGCCATCTTGATGGCGACAGCATGGCAGTCGCCCTCTCAGACAGAGAAGGGACTTCGCCACCTGCTCAGTGTCTTGCTTCCACTGTGACTCGGTTTTTCTTGGCACCTGTGTTGTTTCCTAGTACAGTGCTACTTCTAGTCTCTCTCTCTTCGCCCGGTGCTAGGCACTTGAGGGCTTGTCCGCGAGACAGGTTGTTACCGTAAACTGGGACCCCCGGTCCCCGCGCGCTTGTGTCAGAGGGTGTTTGTCACGCCCCAACACGGAATATCGGAGCGCGAAGGTAGTTGCAAGAAAAGGTATAGAGCAAGTACTAGACATCAAACCATTTCACATTGAATAATGCTAAAGTAAATCTTTCTCATTAATAACTTTTCTGTGTCTAGTTACAACCACTAATATCAGAGCCATTCTACAGGGCCCAATTACATTGCAATAAAAGAAAATAACTAACTAGAACTCTAAGATAACATAATGACTCAAGGGTACTCCTGGCTTCACTCTTGGTCATTCCCTTCCTCGTGAGTGTATGTGTCATCCTCGGTCTCACCTGAGAACACAACATCAAATAACGTAGGGTGAGCGATAACGCCCAGTAGGACTTAAATCTCAGGCTCAAGCAGGCTTTAAATAATTAACGCATTTAATGGCAGAGTGTCTAGAGATAGCAGGTACAAGAGAGTCAAATATAGTAAGAGATAGCACAACAGGTAACAAGATAGCACAATAGCACGAGATCGCGTATAGTTTCCAAAATAGCACAAGTACCGAGTATAGCACGAATAGCAGAATGGCCATAGCACAACTAGCACAAGTATAGTAATAGCACGACGAATATAGCACTTGTTTGTCATTCTAGACATCGAGAGAGTATAGCATGTTTGTGTTTTTGATTGTCATATAGATAGTCGAGATAGATAGCACTTGAGTGTAATGCCAAACACTCTGATCATTTAACTCCCATGGGCACTAGCACTTTCGGGCGCACATCCCAGGACCAGATCGGGCCCTTTATATATTGCCAAGCATTGGTTATATTGTTTATCTTTAGACAATCATCAATGGCCAATATAGAGTACCAAGAAGTAGATGAGAGCACTAGATGAATAGAAGAGAAAGCAGAGTTAACGTGAATAGACGAGCGAGTAGAGTACAGATGAGAGCTAGTGGTCTTTGTACGTAATGCGTCGAGTAAACAGGCGATAGTAACAGTTGCACAACACGCGCACGTCGTGTTGGCAGTCAGGTGGAACTCACGATCCTACCACTGGCCTTGTTATGCACAGGTCCAGAGGTCCGGCGTGATTTAAGACAAGAGTGAATCTCTAATAGCCGTTTGGATCATATAGATCCCTAAAGGGTATCGTAGGTATTAGGGTACAACGGGCTCGTCGACCATGTGGGAATCCATGATCAGAGGAGACTTATGGAGGCCTTGTGCAAGAGTTCACTAGTCCGGCGAAAGGAATATCCGACGGAGAGTTCACCACAAGCCAAGTAAAGTGTGTATATAAAACATGTGCTCGACGTTCTAGAGGAATTCTAGAACAGTGGAGCGTCGATATCGGTATATAAACAACGCAAGAAACGAATACAAGTCCTTTAAAATAGGGCAATTACTATACCTTACTTCGGTAATTTACCAGATACATTATGAGATATTTTCTGCAAGATTTCAGCCATAAATGGATGGTTCAAGTGTGTGCAAGTGCAAGAGAAATCATAGATAGAAATAAGTCGTGAACATGTATTTTAAATCATTCAATATAGCACCATTTTTAAGTAGGGTTTTTACTGGGGGTATAACGGTAAGAAGGCAAAAATATTTTAAATCATTCAATATAGCACCATTTAGAAAGTGACAAAAATATTTTTCATGGGTTTTCAGGCAAAACTCTGAGAAGGCGACATATGCCTGTATAGAAGGCGACAGGAGCAGAGCAGATCGCGACAGGGGGTTACACAGAAGGCGACAGAGCTGTCTTGCTCAGGCGGCCAGAACGCGACGGGTGTCCTGTCGCGTTGAGAACGCGACAAGAAGGGCGTCGCGACGGGCTTGAGAAGGCGACGTGTCGGGCAGTCGCTTTCTCAGGTCCGTGGCCTGGGTCTGACAGAGTTCTGCTCTGTCTTGGATTGCGGTCCAGAAACTTGCCTTTTTGACATAGGGTAGTTCAAAAAATCATAACTAAATGTATACATGATGAAAAATCATGAAATCAGGGGCAAATGAAACTAGACATGCGAGAGTACTTCCAGTAAATAGGAATTCGAGAGAGAGCATGGTTTGAACATGGTTTGAGGACGAACAAGAACAAGTAACATAGAACATGCTACAGGGAATAAGATCGATTTAATTCGAGTAACATGCTCAACAAAATTTAGGCCTTTTAGGGGCAAAAGATGCCTATCATGCATCAGTATCTCCCATAAAAATATGGAGGCATGAGATAGAGTATGCAAGGAGATATGAATTAAGCATGAAGGTTCGGGGTCATAAGAGTTGCAGAACATGAAAAATCAAGAACTAAAGATATACTCGATGGAAAATTATGAAACTTGAGGGTTTCGTTCCTGATAGATGATACATCCTACAGAAAAAGTTTCACGGTTTATGCTTGTGAGAATGCCTACCTTGACTCGTTTTCGTCTTCTAGGGCTAGAACTTGAAGAACGGGGTTGAGAGCTTGAAAGGTTCTTCTTCCCACGAAATCTCCTCCTCCTAGGCCTCTCCTCCTAGTCCAGGAATCCCTTGGCACGAGCTTGGGTCGGCCAAGAGGGTTTAAGAGGTGTATTTAAGTACCACAAGTTCCTATTCCTATTACTACTCAAATTCCCATTAATTCCGAGATTTCCTAACTCCACCTTTCCTCTCTTGCTTTTCAACCTCTATTTAGACTTGGAAAAGATCCAAATTCGTGCTAACCCATATGGGGTAGGTTTTAGGAATCCAATTCCAACTCTAACTTCCTATTTAATGCATTAAATACCCTTTTCTATTTAGGTAATAATTTAGTTACGAATTTAGGGTATTTTCCTATTATTCTCTCTTTGTAAATTCATATTTTTGACCTAATAAATTCTAGAAGATCCATTAAGCAAAGCCCATTACTCTTTTCCATTTAATGAGTTTTATTTAATGCTCTATTTAAATATCCATTTAGCTAGGTCTTAAATTCTTTATTTAAATTTTTTTTTTCGTAAAAATTCAGGTTGCTACAGTGTTGCTCCAGGCGGCGGGGTTTGCTCGAGTCGTTGACTTTGGTAGTAGTAGGGGAAAATGGTGGGGTAGCGACGTGGTCGTTTGTAGAGCTCTCTTAGCTGAGACTGGTACGCCGGTAGTGTGTGACTCATACGGCGCAGTTCAACTAGTCCGTTCTCACTGCCTCACTCTACGTGGTTCCGGTACCACCTAGAGGTGTCAGGCGTGGGACCGTAGTCCAGCCAGACTACGACAGTTGTGGTTACTTGTGGTTCCGCGTCTCACTCCGACGGGAGGTGTCAGACATGGACCGTTGGTCGAGGGTAAGACGCGTGACGCACCTGACCAGCTGACTAGAGTAGTGTACTGTAGCTAGTGTGCTTGTCCAGGCAGTTCGCTGTCTGTGTTCACAGCTGGGTTCTTGTGGTGCCTTGGTTTACACCGATTTTCCGGTCCCGCCAAGTGGCTTAGACCGACGATTGTGTAGTTCTTTCATGCTTCCGCACTTTACTCTGTTTAGTAGATTAGACCTTACTGCTTTATTTAATTATTGCACTAGTCTATATATATGCTTGTGGAACCAGTGGGAGATTGGTAGTCCCTACTGGGCTTCTTTGTGAAGCTCACTCCCTATTTCGCAGGTGAGACTTCACAACAGTTCCCTCCGTGGCGCAGTGAAGAGACGGGCCCGTAGTAGTCGGCGTCTCTAGTGGTAGTGTTTCGCCCAGTTCTGTACTTCACCCTCGGGGTATGCCCCTAAGGGATGTGTTATTCCTTTTCTTTCTGCACTTGTACTTTTACTACTTTGGGACTTGTACTAGACTTGCACGTTGTGTTAGACTTCTTCTTGCACTAGTTGGTACATTTTTAGTACAGTCGTCATTATTTACTTTCCGTCACATATCTCGTTAGACAGATCCGTTAGCCCTTCCGGGTCTCCAGACCCGTGGGCGGCGGTGCCGACGGTCGGATCCTTGGTGGGAGCCGGGGACCCGGGCACCGGGGCCGTTACAGTGGTATCAGAGCAAGGGTTCTATCAAGACTTGTGGTGGAAATGAGTAATAACGTAAAGTCCCTTAGAAAGTATAAGTGAACACTGCTAGCCGCCGGAGTCTTAAGTGTTAATAACTAAATCTGGCTGTTTTGCAGATCATGCTTCCACGCACTCGCATGTAGGCTCATAACTTGGTTGAGCGTCAGGAGACTGAGTCGGACAGTTCGGTTGCTGCCGAGCAGGTGCCGTTCGATGCTCAGCCCCAGCAGTTTGAGCAGCCTGACGACCCGTTGCCGCAGAGGGGACCGCAGCAGCAGCAAGAGCAGCAGCAGTGGTATCCACCTGCGCCCCCGCCGGCCGTCATGGAGCAGTGGTGGAGAGTGATGCTTCAGGGTCCGTGGCAGTACCAACCGTACCAGCAGATGCCAGCAGGAGGTCAGCTATTTGCAGAGATGGCAGTGGAGGAGCAGCCACCACCGACTCTGCATGCAGCACCGGTTCAGCCAGAGGTACCACCCGTAGTTCGGCAGCAGACTCCAGCAGCAGTAGCAGCACCTGAGGACCGCACCGTGCTTCTGGAGAGGTTCCTTCGTCTTCGACCTCCGACGTTTGTAGGCGACCACGATCTGGATAGAGCAGAGAGTTGGGTCCATGAGCTCGAGCACACCTTCGAGACCATGGACTGTGCAGAGTTGGATCAGGTTCATTTGGCAGTATATCAGCTGAAGGGGTCAGCCCATGAGTGGTGGCGAGCAGTGAGGCTGACCAGGTTTCAGGGCTGGAGGTTGGAGCAGATCTCTTGGCAGCAGTTTCTCGAGGCCTTCCTCGGCAAGTACCTTCCCGACTATGTCTGCCGGGAGAGGAGGGACTTGTTCCACGAGTTAGTCCAGGGAGACTTAACCGTGGGACAGTACCATCAGAGGTTTCTGCAGCTACTTCGACACGTTCCCCACGTGGCAGCTAGTGAGCAGGCTCGTACCGCTCATTAGCGGGCTACGTCCCGACTTGAGGTGGGCCATGGCTGGTCACCTCTGCGACACCTTGTCGGTAGCAGTGGCGAGAGCTACGGCCCTGGAGCGGGAGTGTCAGTTTCAGCCGCAGCAGAGTGGAGGTTCAGGGAGATCTTCTCCGTACCAGCGCCCCGCAGGAAGTCGGGGGAGTGTGTCTTCTTCTTCCTCTTCGGGAACAGGCGGTGCTGGCCTGACCACGAAGTTGAAGAAGTTGTTCACTCATGGAGGCAGGTGTCACTCGTAGCAGCAGAGGCGTCAAACCTTGTCGTTTCCAGCGGAGCAGTTCGTCCAGCAGGGAGCAGAGCAGAGCCAGCAGGGTTCGAGTTGTTACCACTGCGGGCAGGAGGGGCACTTCAGGCGAGAGTGTCCGTTGAGGCAGCAGCAAGAGCAGCACCAGCAGGCACCTCAGGCGTAGTACCGTCCACCCCAGCCACCTCAGCGCCAGCAGCAGTACCAGGGTCAGCAGCAGCAGCAACATCCGCAGCAACAGCAGCAGCGTCAGCAGCAGCAGCCTCAGCGAGGTCGTGGACGCGGTCGAGTGATGAACATCACCAGAGAGGAGGTGGAGGCATCTAATCTGGTCGTCGGTACGATTCCCATCCTTGGTAGAGCTGCTAGAGTTTTGATTGATCCGGATGCTACGCACTGTTTTGCTTCAGAGGAGTTCTTTGCTACTTTGACCGAGTTTGCTCTGGAGCGGACCTGCGACCTAGCTGTTGAGCTTCCGACGGGTGACTTCATTCGTACTCTTGGTTACTTGGAGGGTGTCACGTCGAGGTGCAGGGCCACCAGCTACCAGCTAGACTGTTTGCCTTGTAGCTCCACGACTTCGATGCCATTTTGGGCATGGACTTGTTAGAGGCACACTCTGCTTTGGTAGATTGTCAGCGGAAGACTGTGCAGTTCGAGTTACCTGGAGCACCTGTGCTTTGCTTCCGAGGTACCCGGTCTGTCCGCCGACCCTTTGTTTCTTTCTGTAGAGCTCGGCGTCTTATCCGAGACGGTTGTGTTGCTTTCTTGGCTTCCGTTTGTGTCTCGGATTCTGGGGAGTTGACTGTTTCTGACGTGCCGGTTGTTTGTGAGTTTGCTGACGTGTTTCCGGAGGATCTACCTGGGTTGCCGCCTGAGCGGGAAGTAGATTTCTCCATTGAGTTGCTTCCGGGGATGATGCCTGCGTCCAAGGCACCGTACAGGATGGCGCCAGTGGAGCTGCGGGAGTTGAAGTGCCAACTAGAGGAGTTGCTTGCGTTGGGCTTCATTCATCCTAGCCGCTCGCCGTGGGGAGCACCTGTGTTGTTTGTGAGGAAGAAGGATGGTAGGCTGAGAATGTGTATTGATTATCATCAGCTGAATCAGGTTACCGTGAAGAATAAGTATCCTTTGCCTAGGATCGATGACTTGTTTGACCAGTTGCAGACAGCTTCAGTGTTCTCGAAGATCAACTTGAGGTCGGGTTACTACCAGTTGCAGATTCGGGAATCAGACGTTCCGAGATCAGCCTTTCGCACCCGCTACGGCCACTTCGATTTTGTCGTGATGCCTTTTGGGCTCACGAATGCCCCAACAGCGTTCATGGAGATGATGAACAGTGTTTTCAGCGAGTACCTGGACCGGTTCGTGGTGGTGTTCGTCGATGACATCCTGGTGTACTCAACGACGGCGGAGGAGCACGAGGTTCACTTGAGGCTGGGATTGCAAACTTTGAGGAGTCACCGACTTTATGCCAAGTTCAGCAAGTGTGAGTTTTGGCTAAAGGAGGTGCACTTCCTTGGGCACGTTGTTTCTTGTGCAGGTGTGGCGGTTGATCCCGCCAAGGTTGAGGCCATGGTTTCTTGGGGCCAGCCCACTATAGTTGCCGAGGTTCGCAGTTTCCTGGGGCTGGCAGGCTACTACAGGAGGTTCGTGCAGGACTTCGCCAGAGTTGCAGAGCCTTTGACCCGTTTGACCAGGCGGGAGACTCGGTTTGTGTGGATGACAGAGTGTGAGCAGAGTTTCCAGGAGCTGAAGAGTCGGCTGACTTCAGCTCCGATCCTTGTTGTTCCTTTTGGCACTGGCGGCTTTGATGTCTACACAGACGCTTCGGGTACTGGTTTCGGTGCTGTGTTGATGCAGCGCTGTCGAGTAGTTGCCTATGCTTCTCGTCAGCTGAAGAAGCATGAGCAGAACTACCCGACGCACGACCTGGAGCTTGCTGCGGTCGTGTTTGCCTTGAGGTTGTGGAGGAACTACTTGTACGGTGAGGTGTTCGAGGTCTTCACCGACCACCGCAGCTTACAGTATGTCTTCACGCAGAGGGATCTCAACCTCAGGCAGCGCAGGTGGCTCGAATACTTGAAGGACTATGACTTTAGTCTTTCCTATCACCCAGGGAAGGCTAATGTCGTGGCAGATGCTTTGAGTAGGAGAGCCCACCTGAGTTCTTTATTGGTTAGACACTGGAGACTCCTGGAGGACGCCGCTCAGAGTGTGTTTGTACCGTCGAGCCTCCGGGTGAGGGCAGTGGCAGCCATCCTGACCGTTCGTCCGTGGATTTTTCAGCAGGTACTTGAGGCTCAGAGTGCAGACGAGGAATTGGCAGACGTGTTGCGGTTGCCCGAGGTAGCACTGAACGAGGACAACGAGGTTTGTTTCCGAGGCAGACTCTATGTTCCAGAGGACGCCAGGGAGGAGGTACTGTCCGAGGCTCACCGGTCGCGATACTCTATTCATCCAGGCTCTACCAAGATGTACCATGACTTGAGGGTACTCTTTTGGTGGTCGGGGATGAAGAGAGATATCACTGAGTTTGTTTCGCGCTGCCTTACCTGCCAGCAGGTGAAGGCAGAGCACCAGCGTCCTGGTGGTGAGTTGCAGTCGCTTACCATTCCAGTGTGGAAGTGGGAGCATATCACCACGGACTTTGTTTCTGGCTTACCTCGTACCTCTCAGGGGCACGACAGTGTTTGGGTCATCGTTGACAGGTTGACGAAGACTGCTCGCTTCCTTCTAGTCAGAGCAGCTTGGTCAGTTGACAGACTTGCTCGGTTGTTTGTGGACAGAGTGGTACCATTGCACGGAACCCCGGTCTCTATTGTCTCAGATAGAGATCAGAGGTTCACTTCTCGTTTCTGGGGCAGCTTTCAGCGGGAACTTGGCACTGAGCTGAGGCTGAGTTCAGTGTACCACCCACAGACAGACGGGCAGTCTGAGCGGACCATACAGACCCTCGAGGACTTGTTGAGAGCGTGTTGCCTAGACTGGGGCGGCACGTGGGAGTCACACCTTCCCATGGTGGAGTTTTCTTATAATAATAGCTTTCACTCTAGCATCGGGATGGCACCCTACGAGGCTCTGTATGGTCGGCCGTGAAGGACACTGTTGCACTGGCACGAGGTTGGTGAGAGGCAGTTGCTGGGTCCGGAGCTAGTTCAGCAGTGTGCAGACACAGTGAGGCTGATCCGGCAGAGGTTGCAGACAGTGCAGAGCAGACGGAAGAGCTACGCCGACGTTCGCAGGAGACCGCTTCAGTTCGAGGTTGGCGACAGAGTGTTCCTTCGGATCTCACCTACCAAAAGCGTTCTCAGGTTTGGGAAGAAGGGCAAGCTCAGCCCGAGGTTTGTTGGCCCTTTTTCCATCCTGGAGCGTGTGGGCGAGGTCGCTTACCGGTTAGCCCTTCCGTCATAGTTGGCAGGTGTTCACGACGTCTTCGACGTTTCGCAGCTGAGGAAGTACATGCCAGATCCGTCGCATGTGCTCGACTACTCGCAGCTTGAGGTCGCCCCCGACTTGTCCGTGCCGGAGTACCCAGTCAGCGTGGTGGACCGCATAGTGCAGCAACTTCACAGGAGGAGGATCCCACTCGTCAAGGTGGTTTGGGAGCACCGCGCTGGTGGCGAGGCCACTTGGGAGCGTGAGGACGAAATGCGGGAGCAGTTTCCTTACTTGTTCGAGTGACAGGTACGCAGTTTTACTTTTGTTCCCCTAGTTTCGCCCTGAATTTCGAGGACGAAATTATATTTTTGTTGGTTAGATTGTAACATCCCATGTTACCTTTGGCCAGTTGCCTTCTGTCGAGGGTGGCGACACCTTGTACGTCGCCTTCTGAAGGCGACATGTTGATCGTCGTCTTCTGAATGGGAAGGCGACGGGCACTATGTCGCTTTCTTTCTCTGCTGCCAGCCGCATGCACTTTCGTCGTGTAGCTGTCTGAAGAGAGATGACATGTGTCAACCTCCGATAGAGAGAAGACGACAGGTCCTCTGTCGCGACCAGGTGTCAGGCCTGCATGGCTGACACGTGGCGAGGTCGCAGGACGACTTGACCTTTGACCACGGGATAGCCACATGTCCCATGTCGCCTTCAGGATTATTGAAGGCGACGGGTCCCATGTTGCCTTCTCATGTTCAAAATCTTAAGTGCCCAAGCCGAGAGCACAAGCCCCAATTCGTCTCCTTGCTTGGTGAAGGCTTCTCCTCCGGCGAACTGAGGCTTGGGGACTCCGTGGGAGGCTTGGGAGGGAGGCCTTGGTGTTTCTTTGCAAGGTAAGGTGGTGGTGGTTGTTTGTCCTTGTTCTTCCATGGTTGATCTCTCCCTCATTGTGTCTTCTCCTCTCTTTGGCATGCTTGGATGCTCTTCAAGGAATGGGAATTACCCGGCTCGTGGGAGGAGGTTCGTGGAACGTCGGAGCTCGGAGGTGGAGGGTTGCTAGCCTATGAGAAGGGCCCTTGAGGTTGGATCTTCTTCTCGAGGTAGGGAAACCATCCTTCCCCCTAGTTCTACTTGTTTTGGATTCCAAACCCCTCTTCCAAGCTTAGAACTACCTTGCTAGGGTGTTGTTATGCATGTGTGATTGTGGTGGTTGGTGTGTTTCTCTTGCATGCAATGGGTTTTTCTTGAGGTTTGAGGGTTGTTCATATGATGAGTGAGATGCATGTGAGTGTAGCCTAGTTGCATGCTTGTTGGGGTTCTTTTGAGGGTGGTTTGAGCTCATTAGAGCTATGTTTAATTGCCTACATAATCCCCTCCCCACGGATGTGTTTGAGGTGTGGTTGAGGCCTTATTGAAGGGAGGCTCGGTTGGTGGTCACCTGGTAATGCGACACCTTGGGTGTCGCTACCCAGGTGGCGACGCATCGATGCGTCGCCTTCAGGAACTCTTGAAGGCGACAACACCTCTGTCGCCATCCTGGTAGCGACATGAGGGCCGTCGCCTTCTGCCTATTTCCCGTTCCGGTTACTGTTCCCTTTCTGGAGCACTGGCCTGGTCGCGACAAGGACCTTGTCGCGACCAGTCCAGAAGGGTTGCGCCGGTCTGACTGTCGCCATCTTGATGGCGACACCATGCCTGTCGCCTTCTCAGACAGAGAAGGGACTTTGCCACCTGCTCAGTGTCTTGCTTCCGCTGTGACTCGGTTTTTCTTGGCACCTGTGCTGGTTCCTAGTACAGTGCTAATTCTAGTCTCTCTCTCTTCGCCCAGTGCTAGGCACTTGAGGGCTTGTCCGCGAGACATGTTGTTACCGTTACCTGGGACCCCCGGTCCCCGCGCGCTTGTGTCAGAGGGTGTTGCTCCAGGCGGCGGGGTTTGCTCGAGTCGTTGACTTTGGTAGCAGTAGGGGAAAACGGTGGGACAGTGACGTGGTCGTTTGTAGAGCTCTCTTAGCTGAGACTGGTACGCCGGTAGTGTGTGACTCGTACGGCGCAGTTCTGCTTGTCCGTTCTCACTGCCTCACTCTACGTGGTTCCGGTACCACCTAGAGGTGTCAGGCGTTGGACCGTAGTCCGGCCAGACTACGACAGTTGTGGTTACTTGTGGTTCCGCGTCTCACTCCGATGGGAGGTGTCAGATATGGACCGTTGGTCGAGGGTAAGACGGGTGGCGCACCTGACCAGCTGACTAGAGTAGTGTACTGTAGCTAGTGTGCTTGTCCAGGCAGTTCGCTGTCTGTGTTCACAGCTGGGTTCTTGTGGTGCCTTGGTTTACACGGATTTTCTGGTCCCGCCGAGTGGCTTAGACCGATGACTGTGTAGTTCTTTCATGCTTCCGCACTTTACTCTGTTTAGTAGATTAGACCTTACTGCTTTATTTAATTATTGCACTAGTCTATATATATGCTTGTGGAACCAGTGGGAGATTGGTAGTCCCTACTGGGCTTCTTTGTGAAGCTCACTCCCTATTTCGCAGGTGAGACTTCACAACAGTTCCCTCCGTGGCGCAGTGAAGAGACGGGCCCGCAGTAGTCGGCGTCTCTAGTGGTAGTGTTTCCCCCAGTTCTGTACTTCACCCTTGGGGTATGCCCCTAAGGGATGTGTTATTCCTTTTCCTTTCTGCACTTGTACTTTTACCACTTTGGGACTTGTACTAGACTTGCACGTTGTGTTAGACTTCTTCTTGCACTAGTTGGTACATTTTTAGTACAGTCGTCATTATTTACTTTCCATCACATATCTCGTTAGACCGATCCGTTAGCCCTTCCGGGTCTCCGGACCCGTGGGCGGCGGTGCCGACGGTCGGATCCTTGGTGGGAGCCAGGGACCCGGGCGCCGGGGCCGTTACAGATAGCACTTAAGTGTAATGTTAAACACTCTGATCATTTAACTCCCATGGGCACTAGCACTTTCGGGCACACATCCCAGGACCAGATCGGGCCCTTTATATATTGCCAGGCATTGGTTATATTGTTTATCTTTAGACAATCACTCAATGGCCAATATAGAGTACCAATAAGTAGATGAGAGCACTAGATGAATAGACGAGATAGAATAGTGAACGTGAATAGATGAGCGAATAGAGTGTAGAGGAGAGTTAGTGGACATTGCACATAACATGTCGAGTAAACATGTGATAGTAACTGTTGTACAACACGCGCACTTGGTGCTGGCAGTCACGTGGAACTCACGACCTTACCACTGGCCATGTTAAGCACAGGCCTAGAGGTCCGGAGTGATTCAAGACGAGAGTGAATTTCTAATAGCCGTTTGGACCATATTGATCCCTAAAGGGTGTAATGGGTGTTAGGGTACAACCGGCTCGTCGACCATGTGGGAATCCATGGACAGAGGAGACTTACGGAGGCTTTGAACAAAAAACTTACTAGTCCGACAGAAGGAGTATCCGACGGAGAGTTCATCCAAGTCAAGAAAGTGTGTATATAGAAATAAGTGCTCGACGTTCTAGAGGAGTTCTAGAACAGTGGAGCGTCGATATCGGTATTCCCAAAATATCGCGAGAAATAATAGACAAGTATATTTAAAATATGGTAATTTAATTGCATAAATTACCTTATGTATTATGAAATTATATCATGCCAAATTACGCCATAATTGGATGGTTCAAAGTGTGTGTAAGTGTCATGAAATTGTAGATAGAAAGGATCATGTGCATATATTTTAATCATACATAAATGTTTAATTTATAACAAGAGTTATTTTCTATATGTATGACTGTTAAATAAGTGTACAAACACTGTAGATAATCAAGCATTACTGAGACAGGGGGTTTCTTGCAAAAACCAAGATCGCGACGTACCCTAATGAGGGTCGCGACGGGGTCAACTGAGATCGCAACAGGTGCTTGTACAAGTCGCGATAGACTTAGTCAGGTCGGGCAGCATATCGCAATAACAGGCCCTGTCGCGATCAGATCGCGATAGAGGGCACTGTCGCAATGGCCCTTGTGAACGTGGCCTATCAGGCTGTCGTGTTCACAGGGTTTGCGCCCGAGTCCGACAGGGAAAGGACTTTACATTGGATTGCGGGCCAGAACTTACCCTATTTGACACAGGGTGATTCAGAAAATCACAACTAATTGTATAGTCAATGAAAAACCATGAAACTAGTTGCAAAACGACCTAGACATGCATGGGTACTTACAATAAATAGGAATTGGAAAACAATCAGGGTTTAGACATGATTTAAACACGGGTATTCATGATGGACATGAAACAGTACATAGTTGAGATCAGTGATTAAATTCACAAGATAGGATTAATCAAATTTAGGGCTTTTAGGGGCAAAAGATGCCTAACATGCATCAGTTCCTACAGTAGAAATCTTGTGGCATGGGGTTGAGTATACAAGGAGATCAAGAATTAAGAAGAGGGTTCGGGGTCATGTAAGTTGCAGAACATGAAAAATTAAGAATGAAAGATATGCTCGATGGAAAATTATGAAACCAAAGGGCTTTTGTTCCTGATAGATGAGACATCCTACAGAAAACGTTTCATGGTTTATGCTTGTAAGAATGCCTACCTTTGATCATTTTCCTCTTCTAGGGTTAAGACTTGAAGAACTCAGGGAAGAACTTGAGAGATCCTTTCTCTCCACGAATTCTCCTCCTCTTGGCCTCTCCTCCTGGTCCAGGAACCTCTTGGCACGAGCTAGGGCCAACCATGGGAGGTTTAAGAGAGTATTTATGTCTCTCCCCTTTATATTTCCTAATAGGACTCTAATTACTATTAATTTTGGGATTTCCTATTTCCTCTCGCCTTTCTAAGCATGAGAACCCCTAATTGGGTTAGGTTGGGATCTAAATTCTTGGCCAACCCATTAGGGTAGGTTTAGGAATCCCAATCCAACTCAAACTTCTATTTTTTATGCATTAAATACCTCTTTTCTATTTAAGTAATATTTTAGTTACGAATTTTGGGTATTTCTCTATTATTGCCCTTTTTAAAATCTCTATTTTAGCCCACTAATTTCTAATGGGTCCATTTAATAGAGCCCATTACTTATTTTCATTTGATGGGTTTTATTTAGTTCTCTTTTCTTTGATTTTCTAGTTGATTTAGTACATCAGGGTTGCTACGGGTCCCCTGGTCTTTTGCCTTGCCCGTCGTTTAGGTTTCCGCTTAGGAGTCGGCGTTCTGACCCTCAAGTACTTCCTCATAAATTTTGCCCAGTGGGCAGATGATCTTGCTCTTCTCCAAGAGATTGAGCAGCTCTCAATGATTGGATTGTTGACTTCCGTCGGAGTTTCAAGCAATAGTGGTAACTCCCTAGGAATATAGCTGAAAGAAAGAGTGGGGAGTTCCACTGGCAGAGTTGGAAGCAACAATGTGGGGACCGTGCTCAAAGATTGTGAAGCTTGTGATATGGAAAGGGGCACGACCCCTTTGGTAATAGATTGTGCCAATGATTTGGCGTTGGAGTGCGTGGGCACAATCTGAGAAGCTGACCCTTTCACTAGAATGGGAAGGTTCACAATGATGGTGTGAGGGGTCATGAGAGTTTGGAGGGAGAGATTCCCTATGAGTATTTTGAGATAAACCCGGTTGGCAACGCGTATGAGTGACACATGATTAGAAGGCCTCTTGACGGCCATGATTGGAGGGGAGGACTCCCGCTCAGTGAATGTGCCCGGTCTTTTGACAATGACCGGCATGCGGGGAATGAAATCTTGGATTTTGAATAGCATGCCCGGTCCCGGAACTTCCTTCTGCTGACTCTGCTTATTACTCCTTAAAAACTTGCGCCTGCTCCGTTGGATGGGGGTAGAGGCGGATGGAGTGGAAAGCTGTATGGCTTGTGGAGGCGTAATAGGTATGAAGGGGAAAATTTGCTCGGGTTCAAGTAATGGTGTTGGCAGAATGAGGCGTGTGATGATTGATGTAATAGTGGGTGGAGGCTTAATCATGGAGGGTCTAATTGCAATGGATGGTAGTGTAGGAGGTGTAGGTAAATGGCGTACGAATATGACCTCGGAAGGTTCATCGTCATAGCACCAAGTGCTTTGTTGGAAGGGTTCGGCATTGGCAACTTCAGCCCAAGCAACAGGTTGTGATGGAGGTGGAGGTTGTTGTGGTGGAGGTATGGGAATCGGCATGGGAGCCGGAGCAGGCGCAACGTAGGGCGCATGAGCTTCTTCATGAAAAATAGGGGCATCGTAGGGCCTAGTTGGAGGTTGCTGAGTCTGAGGTGGACGAATCAGTGGACGCCTGGGTGGCGGCATGCCATAGTAGATGGGTAGTTAGGGAGGTATACATGGAGTGTATGTTGTTGAGTGGTGAGGTGGATGGTGGATGGCGTCCACTGATACATTCTTTCTCAGTTTAATTTGATCAAATAGCTCCGTGATCGGGGAGTCCATTAGATGTGCTTGAATGTAACGTCCCCGCTCATAGAGCTCCTCCATGGAGGTGATTTGATTCATGGCTAGGATGTGCCTGAACCTCGGAGTAGAGTTTGAAATGATTATTTTAACTTGCTCTGACTCCGAGAGCTCATACTGCAAGCGCGTGGCCATTGACCTCCAACGGTCAGCAAATTGTACAAATGCCTCGTCGGCCCCATCCTCTTGGATGCTAGATCCGTGATAGAGAGATAAGGGCTAACGCGGTCTTTGTACCTCTGAAGGAATTTTTTATGCAGAGGGCAAAAGTCTCCTGCCTCACTTGGCTTTAGAGAGTAGAACCATTCGAGCGCAGGGCCGTCAAGAGACTTTCAAAATAAATATGCCAATGTGATGGGGCCACGTTGCCAATGAGAAGACTCATAAAGGAATTCTTTAATGTGAAGGTAGGGGTTCCCCGTGCTATTGTACAGTCGGTACGTTGGCATCTCCGAAGGATGAATATAAATTTGAGGGAGAGTCGGCATGGAGGCAACGGGGTCACCCATAGGATTGGAAAGCTTATTGATTTGAACCTCTAAATTATTCTTTTTTTTGGAGAAGAGCATCTTGGAGTGGAGTGGATGGTTGCTGCTTCCCATGTGAGGGAGCACATGGGGGTGGACGCAAATGAATGGGCCTTCCCAAGGGACGGTCTGTTCGGACCGGAGCACGGGAGTGCGATTGGACAGGGGGCCGAGGTAGTGGAGGATATACAGGGGTATGTGGCGAAGTCGCCGGAATATACAAAGGCGGGTGCCTGGGGGAAGGAGAGGGAGAAGGAGAGGGAGAAGGAGTCACACCCTCAACTAAAGATTGGATCAAATTTAATTGTTGAGGGGTGAGCTGATCCAGCGCATGCAGGACATGCTGGACAGTGGAATCATGGTGGGGGACAGGCTCTTGCTGGGTTCTGATTGGAGTGAGGTGTGAAGGGATACCAGATAGGCTAGTGCGCGGTGTGCGCACATAACCATAGGAAGTGGAAGGTTGTCCCTCACGGTGGTGAGATGGACGGACATGAGATTGGAAAGATGGAGATCTAACATTATCCTCATAGTCCTCATAATAGAAATCGGCATGATAATATGGGTCCATTTTTAACCAAGCAAGCAAACAGACAAGGTTAAACAAAGATTAATCAATCAATATAGGGTTCAAACAAGTTGTAATGCTTAACGCTCGTTTTTAAGGAGTTTCACAATTAATTAAATGGGTTGAAGAATATTGTGTCACTCCAGGTGAGTTCCTAGTTGGGTAGAAGATGAGTACTTCGGGGTACAACTAAGGATTACCTCTCACCATGCAATGGGATGTCTAAACCTGGTCAACGAAAGGGTACTGCCAGCTCGGTCCGTCGTGAGGGAATGCACGTGGTACGGAGTCTTATGGGGCTCTTGGCAAAGGTTCACTAGTCCAAAGGAACGGAATGCCCAATGGAGAGTTTGCCCTTACCAAGAGAGGTGTGTGGAGCCTAGGATATGAGGGAAGGAGGTCCCCCGACCAATGCAAGAATGCCCTGTATGCAACAATTATAGCAAAGAAACGGCGGAACGGTGTTTTCTGTCAAAACTGAATCACGTCCAGTCACCAGGACACGGATACGAAAGCCCTGGAAGGCTGTCAGAGCCGCGAACAGGTCCCTGTGGATGGTCACTGTCAGACAGAAACGTGTCGGCTCTGGCCACCACGATAAGAAATAGAAACGCGTCTAGTGTCCGGGCCGCGTTAACAAGCACCGAATCGCGGCCTCTCTATAGGACGCAATTCCAAATAGGCACTCGAGAGCAGAAAGAAAAGTAGGAAAGAAAGCAATAAATGCTGGATATGTGCACAATGTAAAAGCAAATAAATGTGTTGGCCTTGGCCGTCACGACAACAGTAAAGCGTCGGCTACGGGCACCGCAATAAAGAAGCTTAACGCGCCGGCTTTGGCTGCCACAACAACAGAATGAAACGTGGCCTGTACAGTGGACGCGTTATAAACGCGTCCTCTGTGTTGGACACGATTACAACAGGCCACCCGAGGGCAGCAAATGGTACAGGAAAGGGCAGGATATGTATAGAAACAAAAATTAAAAACACTAAACACGCAGCATGCTTTTAAAGTGAAAAACTGAAAGAAGAGTGCCATGTTGGGCACGGAGGAGGGGGGTAATCAAAGAGGAAAATGCAAAAAGAGGTCCCACCGTGATCGCCAATTTGTAGGTTATATTTTTTGCTGTTCCCTTTTTTAGGGGGGACGAAGAACAGTCCACAAAGAGGGATGTTATGGAGGGATGGATCGTGATCGCCAGGTGCACGTGGGCACCGAATGGAGAGTGCACGGCGAAGGGTGTGGGATGGAAGAATGTGAACGCGACAATACCTTTTTAGCGGGGAGATTACGCGGGGGACGATATGGGTCCTCTCTTCCTCTACGAACACAGCCGACCGCAGTAGAGGTCGTTTCCTCGTTCGATTACCCTAACAAAATAGACAAAAAAGAGAATGAGGGGATTAGCCACGTGTAGTATCAAATCCTAAAAATAAATAATGAATGAAATAAAAGACATGGAGGTGTACTTACCGGGTGGTGGCTTTTAAACCCCTAAAGAATGTGGGTGTGTGTGTATGCATGCATGTGTGTGTAAAAGAAGAGAGGCCACGTGGGGACCGGAGGAGGTGAAAACCTAAAGAGCCACGTGGGGCCTAGAAGGAGTGGAAATGCAAATGAGAGAGAGAGAGAGAGAGAGAGAGAGAGAGAGAGAGGGCAGAGGGTGCTTCCCAAAACATGAATGGCGTGACGGCGTTGCGGCATGGCCGGTTGGACAAGTGGAGGAAGAAGATGAGGAAGATGTTCCCGCCTCGTTCCGCTCTGGTACACGTGGAAGAAGGAGAGGACCGAGGATGTCGGGTGGTCGATCTGGCAGGGCTTCGCCGCTTCTTGGAACCCCCCTCTACAAATGACCATCGGGGGTCAATTTATAGGGGTAAAAACTTGAATCGCGTCCAAACAGGAAGCTGCGATTAGGAGTTTAATCGCGTCTTGGTGGTAGGCCGCAACTTGAATCGCATCCAGGAGGTAGGCCGCGACAATAATTGAATCGCATCTGGGTGGCAGGCTACGTTTCAGAAGGTCAATTTGATGAGACAGGCGCCAGATTGCCGTCAATGTCTCTGAATCGCATCCTGTCAGGGAGCCGCGATAAGAATCTAGATCGCGTCCTCCATAGCTGTCGTGACTTGAAACGCAGCAGCCATCGCCGACGTGATTACCTTAGGGTAATTTTTTAGGAAATTGGCTCATCAATGTGCTTGTCTGCTGGAAGCTTTTCGGATTTGACCTTTCTAAATCGCGTCTGGGTGGCAGGACGCGATTACAGGATCTTCTGACAATTTGTCGGCGTAGGCTCTCAAGTGCGGCGACCTCCGGGGCATAGCCTTTTTGACTTTCAAATCACGGCAGTCATGTCGGACGCGACTCCAATGTGCTGATAAACGCATCCAGTATGACCGACGCGACTCCAATGTGTTGATAAACGCATCCGGTATGCCCGACGCATTCAAGATAGCGCCCCCGGAGGTCGTCGCATTAAGGTTGCGCCTTCTATAGCCATCGCGATAAGATCAGGAATCGCGTCCATCATCCTGGACACCTTTCATAATGCAGTTTCCATACTCGCCGCGACAGCATGATCGTGCCCCAAAGACCCATCGCGACAAGAAATTGATGCTTATATTACCCGAGGGGTTCCGAAAATGAAGGGGAAGCACCATCGAAGAATGGGGATGATCCAAAATGATGGGGAAAACACTCGTTTAAGGCAAAATGAAGGCCATTTGTGGCACTATGGCGCAACAAGAAATTTTCCCACGGCGGAGCCGAATTCGCATGTCTACAGTTGCGTTGCGTGTCTCCTTCCTCTGCTTTCCATTAGTTGCTCGGGGTGGTGATGCTCCACTGAGGCCTTGTGTTGCCAGGGTGCGCATCGTTGCGACCTTCTGGTGGAGTCATCTTCCCTTGAGTTGTTTTTTGGTTGAGCTGGTTGCTCCCCTCGTGCTTTCATTTCCTTGTGGCACCGTGGGTCGGTGGACCTGTTCGTGCCATTTGTCGTCGTGATCGTTTCTTGCTACTTGCCTGAACAATTTGGGGCATTGGGTCCTTGTTGGTTTGGTGTGAGGTAGTACCGTTTTCTTGTCGGGTTGCATGCGTGAGCGTTGCTCTGCTGTGCACCAATTTTCTTGCTTGGCTTGCTCGTGCAAGCGTTGTTACGGTGTGTGCTCGATTGTGCCTCGGCTTGTGCCTTGGAGGCTTTTCGTGACATTGTTTTGGTGTTTAGCCTCTCTATCGGTTGCGATAAGGGTGGTGCTTCTTGCTCTTGCGCTCTAGCGAGTCGTTGTGGTTTTCGCTCCCCGTGTGGCAGAGTCGATGCGCCATGTTTTAGTGTGCTTTTTGGAGCCGACGTGGTGGTTGTGCTCTTGATATTATCGCCTTTCCGTGCTCTTCCCCTATTATGGGTCTCTGGTGGAGAGTCCCCTTCGGTGGACCCTATGTCGTCTCGAGTCATTGGTGCGGTTGTGTGTGCTACACCTTGAGCATTTTTCGATGCTTCATATTTTTGTGCCTTAAGGGCTGGGGCCGGCGTGGCCTTCTGTGCCTTCTATAGCCGTCGTGATAAGATCAGGAATCGCGTCCATCATCCTGGACACCTTTCATAATGCAGTTGCCATACTCGCCGCGACAGCATGATCGTGCCCCAAAGACCCATCGTGACAAGAAATTGATGCTTATATTACCCGAGGGGTTCTGAAAATGAAGGGGAAGCACCGTCGAAGAATGGGGATGATCCAAAATGATGGGGAAAACACTCGTTTAAGGCAAAATGAAGGCCATTTGTGGCACTATGGCGCAACAAGAAATTTTCCCACGGCGGAGCCGAATTCGCATGTCTACAGTTGCGTTGAGTGTCTCCTTCCTTTGCTTTCCATTAGTTGCTCGGGGTGGTGATGCTCCACTGTGGTGTTGTGTTGCCAGGGTGCGCATCGTTGCGACCTTCTGGTGGAGTCATCTTCCCTTCAGTTGTTTTTTGGTTGAGTTAGTTGCTCCCCTCGTGCTTTCGTTTCCTTGTGGCACCGTGGGTCGGTGGACCTGTTCGTGCCATTTGTCGTCGTGATCGTTTCTTGCTGCTTGCCTGAATAATTTGGGGCATTGGGTCCTTGTTGGTTTGGTGTGAGGTAGTACCGTTTTCTTGTCGGGTTGCATGCGTGAGCGTTGCTCTGCTGTGCACCGATTTTCTTGCTTGGCTTGATCGTGCAAGCGTTGTTACGGTGTGTGCTCGATTGTGCCTCGGCTTGTGCCTTGGAGGATTTTCGTGACATTGTTTTGGTGTTTAGCCTCTCTATCGGTTGCGATAGAGGTGGTGCTTCTTGCTCTTGCGCTCTAGGGAGTCGCTGTGGTTTTCGCTCCCCGTGTGGCAGAGTCGATGCTCTATGTTTTAGTGTGCTTTTTAGAGCCGACGTGGTGGTTGTGCTCTTGATATTATCGGCTTTCCGTGCGCTTCCCCTATGGGTCTCTGGTGGAGAGTCCCCTTCGGTGGACCCTATGTCGTCTCGAGCCATTGGTGCGGTTGTGTGTGCTACACCTTGAGCATTTTTCGATGCTTCGTGTTTTTGTACCTTAAGGGCTAGGGCTGGCGTGGCCTGCTGTGCCCTTTCAGGCTTGCGATTCCTTGCATGCGGCTTTTGGCAGGTCTCTTGTGGAGAGTCCTTCCTGTTAGCCCGTGGTGTTTCGGCCGCTGGTGCACCTGTGTTGCACTTTGCTTAGTTTTGGTGCTTGTGGTAGCACCGTGTGCTCATGCTCGAGCGTTTCGATTTTGTGCCGTTTGGAGCCCTGGTGCATTGTGTTGCACCTTGGGTGCCTCTTGGTGCTGGGTTTAGCACCATGTGTTGTCCCGTGTGCCTGTTCGTGAGATTTGTGTGTCGTTTCACGACTTCGCTCGGTGTTGGAGGCATTGGGCTTTTCATCGTTGGGACACGTGTGCTAGCCTATGTCTTGTGGTTGTACCATTTCCGTTATGGGGTGGCTGCTTCGCCTTATCTAGGTAGCCCTATCGGTGGTACGCCAGACTTTGGTTGTGGCTTGTGTCTAGGTTTTCCCTCTCGCTTTGGGAGCGAGTGTGTTCGGTTTTGGTACCCTACCTTGGTCTGGGTCCCTTTGAGTTCGACGTGTTGTTCTCGACCTCTGTGGTTGTTTCAGTTCCCGTGTAGTTGTGCATCTTTCTGGTGGTTGGCACGTGGGCTGGTGGGTGTGCTGCAAACTCCTTGTTGGTTCTCGGTTGTGCATGGTGTTGGTGAGTCTGGAAGCCGATGGCGGAGTCTCCTGTCGATTTGTCTGGTGACAGTGAGGCCTATTGGCTTACTAGTACTCGACCACGTGGTTTGTCGACGTTGGGAGGTTTCCGGTTTCAACTTAACCTCAGACGTCTTCCATGTTCCCGTCGCGGTGTGCCACATTGTGGAGCATGTAACTCCCAGTTTCTGTGGCTCCGCGTGCGTTTGGTGTCCTTGTCGGACCACGAGGAAGGTCTGGGTGAGACCTAGTGGTGACAGTGGATGTCGTTTCCACGTGTTGTGGGTTCTCCGTGTGCATTTGCTGTCCCTGTTGGACCGTGAGGAAGATCTGGGTGAGACCTAGTGGTGACAGTGGATGTCGTTCCGTGTGTTGCGGATTCTCTGCGAGTGCGATGTTGCTCTGGTTCTCGTCGCTCGCGTGGCCACTTGGTTGGGCTGATGACCGGTGCTAGCTGCTGCTAGTAGCATGAGGCCGTTCCCCTGAGACTTGTGGTTGGTTCTCAGGTGTTTATCGTGTGGTTGTCAGCAACTGTGTACTCTGTCAGGTTTTGCTGGCGACAGAGTGAGTTGCTGACTGGGGATTCTCGTGTTGTTGTCGGCAACTGCATCCTCTATCGGGTTTTGCTGGCGATAGAGTAGGTTGCCGGTTGGTTGGTCCCAACAGCGGGGTCTGTTGGTGGCTGCAGCTGTGCGGTTCTCGACTGGCATTTTCTGCCGCTCAGGCTGGTTTTGGCGTTGCTCGGCACTTGTGGGGTTGTCGTTCTGTTTGGACGCCCCACGTGTGGCTGGAGTGAGCCATTGGTTTTCGGTTGTGTGCTCCACCCGTGTGTTCGGAGTGCGTTGTGCGAGCCGTTGGTTTTCCGGCTTCATGTGCTCCGCGCGTGTTTGGCTGAGTGATTGTCGCCATGAGGAAGTCGTGTTGAGACTTAGTGGCTTAATCGCATTGGTCTTAAGTTTACTCCCTGTGCTTCGTTTCGTTCCTCGGGATCTTTTGGGCTTGCCCCAATTTTGTGGCCGAAATTGTTTAAGGGGGGTAGGATGTAAGACCCGGCTTCTCGGCTTTCCGTCCGGTATCTTGGATGACTGGCCACTAACACGTCCAGGCTGAGCGACACATTAGTGTGGCATCGTGGGTGTCTGACGCAACAGACATCCTTGTTGTGATGAGCGTGTGCGTTGCGTTCTTGTTGCGCCCGACTTTTCCGTCGCATCTTCGTGTCACTCCTGGTCAACAGGTCGCGATAGCTTTCTGTCGTTCAGGTCGTCTGATGCCTGTCGGGGTGGCAGGTGTGTTAGTACGACCTGTTGCATTGTCACAGCATCCTTGGGAGACGTGTTCTTGTCGCGGTGCGTTGACCCATCATGTTAAGGTCCTTAACGCGACGCGTCGCCCCATCGTGTTTTAGGTGCCGAAGGCTTAAGGCCTTGGCCGGCGACCCTTTCCCCCTCTCTCCCTCTTTCTCTTCTCTCCCTCCGGAGGTGCTTCGTCTCCCCCTCATCCCTTTGTGTGTTTCAGGCGAGGAGGAGAGTCGTGCGTGGTGTCGTGGCATCGTGGACCTTGCGTGGAGCGAGGAGGAGGTGGCCAACCGACGTGAAGGGCCCTATTGGGGTTCGTTCTTCGTGAAAGGTAGGGATTACTTGAACTCTTCTCGATCTGGGCGGATTGGGAGCCCCTCGGGGTTTGTAGTTAGTGTTTACTACTTTCCCATGCTCCCCTCCCTTGTGTGGTGGTGTTTGTAGCGTGTGGGCGGCCCCGGGATGGAGCATCCCATCGGTCTGCCTCTCTACTGGTGTCTCGACCGTGGGGCGTGTCGCGACACCAGAAGAGGCGTCGGCCCGGTCGGGCACGACCTTATCTCGACGCGGTTGCCTGTCGCGATAAGGGCCGCTGTCGTGACACGTTTTCCTATCGCAACAGGGCTGTTGTCGGTCCGTGCTGCCCCAGCGTGACAGGGTGGCTGTCGTGGTGCTCTTCCCCATCGTGATGGTATCGCGACGGCCTAGGGGGACGCGATAGTGCCTGTGTGTGCCTTGGGTGTTTTCGTGGCCCCGATTAGTGTGTCGACGTGTGCCCCAGGGCAGGCTTGCCCATAGGACCTTCTGGTGGGGAACATGGCAGGTTACCTAGCTACGTTCATCAACCGAAGGTGACACCTTCGTGGCCGTGTCCTGGCAGTGGTGCCTGGAGGGTCGCGTCTATCTAATAATCGATTGACCGGCGGTCAATCGATTATTAGCATAGCGATGGGTTTTTCCGTACTGTCTTGTGGTGTTCCGAGGTTCTAGCCGTTCGTGCGTGCCTTGGTTGCCCGACGGCCCTCTTGAGGGCCCGTGCGTGCCTCATGCTTGTTGGGCTTGTCATGGGTTACAAGCCAGCGGTTCGGCATGTTTTTTGTTGTGCGTGCCCCGCCTGTTCTCCCGGTGCTTGGCACTTGAGGGCTTGTCCCGTTCAGAGGTTGTCTCCATTGCCTGGGACCCCCATCCTTGGAAGCCTTTGAGGGAGCATTCGGGGCTACGAGTGTGCTCAAGTTGGCAGCCGACAGGGTGGACTCTGGAGCTGAGGGGAAAACAAGGTTTGTACAGTGGCGCTGAGTCATTTGTAGAGCTCTCTTGATTAGGCCTGGGATACCGAGGATGGCTGGAGTTTTACCTGGTGCAGGCTAGCCAGTCCCTTGTCTCACTGCCTCGCACTACGTTGGTTCCGAAGCCGCGTAGGGAGGTCAGGCATGGGGCTGCAGCTTGGCCAGGTTGCGGTGTTGCGTGTGTTGTGTGTTCTTTAGCGGTTCTGTCTTGCTCTTCTGGGGAGGTTAGAGGCGAGAGCCGGCTAGCAAGCGAAGAGGGTGTGGACGGTGCATCCCCCTCTTAGCTGCCAGTGGCGGCGGCTTGGTTGCTGTTGTTGTGATGGTGTTTCCTCACGACTTTTCCAAGTGTTATCCGTTGCCCTTGCTTACACGGTGGTTATAGCCTGGCTGTATCTAGTCTTTGTGGGTGTCGTTGGTCTGGCCTTGTGCGGACCCGTGCTTCCGGTGGTTTCTGCTCGGTGTCCTCTTGGTTCCGTAGTCCCGTTCTTGGGTGCCAGTCCATGGTGGCACCAACGTGTGTGGCTTCCCGACCTCGTGGTGTGTCCAGGGTCCGGTGTGGTTCTGTTTGTCGGCCCTCAACCTTGTGGAGGTCCGAGGTGGCGGTACTTGTGGTGAGACGTCGTTCTCGCCTGGTTGTTGCGTGGTCTCAGAGGGTGTGCCGAGGGTTGCTTCCACTTTGTGCCCGACTCCGTTGGTTTCTGTGGGAGTCGTGTGTGTGTCACAACCTTGGTTGGTGGTCGTGGCGTTGCACTGTTCTGTTCCGCTGCTTTGTAGTACCCTGCTGTAGGTGTTCCTCACTTTACAGCTTTCAAGGGTAGTTTCCTATTTTTGGAGTTCCTGCTACTCTGGCCGGTGAGGGACTGGTAATCCATACTTGGCCTTGTTCGCGAGGCTCACCCCCCTACTTCCTTCAGCTAGGGGCCCGTAGTCACGGGAGCTCGGTGTTGGACGGATTGCCGAGGCGGCTGTGGCGCCGTATGTTGCCAGTAGTAGTGAGAGCGAGTGTTGTGAGCTCTTGTACCTGAGTGAGTTGAGAGTGGTGCTTTGCAAGTTCTCGGGGTATGCCCCTTAAGAACTGCACATTTCTTCTTGTACATGTGCTTTTACTTGGAACACATTGTATAGTCGTTATATATTGTTATAGTTATTTAAATTCAGTACATATCTCACTAGACTATTTCTTCTAACCCTTCCGGATCTTCGAATCCGTGGGTGGCGACGCGAACTTCAGGGTCCCTGGCGGGGGTCTGGGAGGTCGGGTCATTACAAATTCAGTTTAAGAGAAATCAGGCTTGGTCCCTTATGCCTAGGCCATCAGATCATCCTGTTATTGGCACCAAATGGGTGTTCAGAAACAAAATTGATGAAGTTGGTGTCATTAATAGAAATAAGACTAGACTAGTAGCTCAAGGCTATTCCCAAGAGAAGGGTATAGATTTTGATGAAACCTATGCACTAGTAGTTAGACTTGAGGCTATTTAGATTTTACTAATACATGCATCTACATGTGATTTAAAATTATTTCAAATGGATGTGAAATCTACACTTTTAAATGGTTTTATAAAAGAAGAAGTCTATGTTGAACAACCTCCTTGCTTTGAAGACATAGACCATCCTAATCATGTTTTCAAATTGCATAAGACACTATACGGTTTGAAACAAGCACCTAGATCTTGGTATGAAAGACTAAGTGCATTTCTTTTAAACATGGTTTTACAAGGGGCAAAGTAGATAGCACATTGTTTATTAAATCATGCTCTCAAACTACCTTAATTGTGTAAATTTATGTTGATGAAATCATTTTCGGAGCTACTAATGAATCTCTTTGCAAGTACTTAGAAGAATTAATGCAGGGAGAATTTGAGATGAGTTTGATGGGGGAATTGACTTACTTCCTTGAACTCCAAATCAAACAAGATAAGGAGGGAACTCACATCAATCAGACTAAGTACATCAAGGATTTGCTAAAGAAGTTTGGTTTTGAACAAGCAAATCATCTAACCACTCCTATGAGCACTTCCACTAAGTTAGACAGTGATCCTCAAGGTAAGAAATTAGATCAAAAATCTTACAGAGGTATGATCGGTTCTCTACTATACTTAACTGCTACTAGACCGGACATTTTATTTAGTGTATGCATGTGCGCTAGGTACCAAGTAAATCCTAAAGAATCCAATTTAATTTTGGTCAAAAGGATTTTTAGATATTTAGCATATACATGTGATTTAGGACTATGGTATCCAAAATCATGTAAGATGAGTTTAATTGGTTATACTGATGCTGATTATGCTGAATGCAAAGTGGATAGAAAATGCACCAATGGTTCCTATCAGTTTCTTGCAGGGTGTTTAATCTCTTAGTCCTCAACAAAGTAGAACTCTATAGTCATGTCAACAACTGAAGTTGAATATGTTGCTGTTGGGAGTTGTTGCACTCAACTACTATGGATCAAACAACAACTTAAGGATTATGGACTAAACATCAGATATGCATCCCTGTTATGTTACAACACTAGTACAATCAATCTCACAAAAAATCCAGTACAACATTCAAGAACCAAATATATTGAGGTTAAGTACCATTTCATTCGTAGAAACTAAAAATCAGTTGGCAGACATCTTTACAAAAACCCTACCTAAAAAGAGATTCACCTCTCTCCAAAGAGAGTTGGGAATGTATAATTTGTGAAAGTTGTATTTCCGCAATAACGGAAGACAATAATCTTTCAGAGTACCTTGGAAATGCATGACTTCTAATCATTGTTGAAAATTTCTTATTGTGTCGACACAGTCATTACTCAGGTCGACACATCCTTTATGCTATGTTGACACCTTCTTACATTAGGTTGACCTATATAATCATCCTACTGCAATATCTACTCACTCTATTTTGATCCAATCTTTAACTACCTCTCTCATTTTTTTTATGAGTCATTTTCATGGTCTACTCTTTTTGTCCAAGTTCTCTACATTTCACTCCTTTATCTGTTTAAATTGGTTTGAGCTAAGGGGGAGCCTTTCCCTGAGGGGGAACCTTGAACTGAGGGGGAGACTTCATTTGTCATTCCCAACATCCTTCCTTTTTCATCATTTCTATTCCATAGACCTTCCTTTTTGGTCATTGACAAAAGGGGGATAAATACTCCGAAATACCTACATACTCTGATTAAATCTCATCATATCATTTTTGTAGCATTATGATTTCGGTTAGTTTTGTCATCACCAAAAAGGGGGAGCTTGTTGACTTCTTTATCTCCATGATTATATTTTTGGTGACAATAAAACTTATCAATTTTTTTATATTTATCTAAATCTTGTGTATTTACCTTAATATCATTTTGGTTAAGTCTGTCAACAGAAGACTTAAAGGAAATAAATTATACTTCAAGGATTATCATTGTAAGTATTTCAAGTATTTTTAAGTTCTCTAGATGGTTTTCAATTGCTTGTAAATCCTTGTTGTCATTTATGGTTTCATTCATAAGTTCATGTGTTTCATCACTGATAATCTTTTTGCAGTTTCAATTGAAGTCAAGTTTCATCTTCTATTACTTTAAACTTCATCATCCAAAGTCATGCATATTTTTGGTCATGATCAGTCGAAGCTCCACTTCATCATATCCGGAGTCTACTTCGTCACATCCGAAGTTGACACTTCGTCATGCATGTTTTTAGTCGCGATCAATCGAAGCTCAACTTCGTCATATCCGAACACTTACACAAAGTTTCACTTCGACCGAGAACATTATGATTTGTTATATACAAAGTTCCACTTCGTCATATACGAAGTTCACTTCATCATATCCGAAGTATTATATGAAGTTTCACTTCAACGAAAACGTTATGATTTGTTTTATACGAAGTCCACTTTGTCATATCTAAAGTTCACTTCGCCATATCCGAAGTTACACTTCGTCATGTCCGAAGTTCCACTTCGATCGATAACATTATATTTTGGCTAGTCGAAGCTTTCACTTCAACCGTTTATGTTGTTTCCTTGACATATCGATTGCTAAACATTTCATATCAATTACTAACCATTTTAAACATCAATTGTCTTTATAAATATCGACTGCGTTCACCAATGGATTGGTTCACATACCTATTGCCTTTGTAAACATCAATTATCTTTATAAATATCAACTTCCTTCACCAATAGATTGCTTCACATACCGATTACTTAAGATATAGATTTCCTTACCTTTAGACATCGATTGCCTTGCACTGAAACATCGATTATCTTCGTAAACATCGATTGTCTTGCATAAACATCGATTGCCTTGTACTTAAACATCGATTGCTTTAGATATTGATTGCCTTACCTTTAAACATTGATTGCTTAGATATTGATTGCCTATATGAACATCAATTGATTTTATCATATCAAATGCTATTTCAAATAAAATATATATTATCTTTACCAAGCCTTTTTCCTTGATGAAATCACATTGATCATATTACATATCTTCTAATTAATGAACTTTATGAAAACATCCTTGATAAAATGATTAATATATTCTCAGACTTGTTTCAAATATTCTTAGCGATTTGAACATGTGAAATTCAAATCTCCCGCCGTCTGTTAATATTTCACATATGTCTTTCATATGCATAGTCTTTTGTTGGATATAGTTCCCATGCAGTATGACCTTTTAACTAACTACTATTTTCATGATAAGTCTTCTAATACTTTACGTGTGACCAGAAAGGAACATATCTATCTGTGGCTTAATTACTTAGTCACGGGACACAACTTCCTTGCACAAAGCACTTTACGGTTTGCCATTCTTATAACAAATCTTCTTATGATTTATATGGTAAAAGAATGGACATATCTATTTCTGTATAACATCTTTTTGTTCGTTGACTGAAGATCTCTCTCTTAGCATTTAATGGTTGTAGGTTTCCGATAGCCACATGTTTCTACAACGTAAGACCTGCTGCGGGTCTCATCTGAAGAAAGTAGAAATGCTTATAAGAAGACAATAGTTGCGAAGAACTGCAGACACTCAAGCACAAATACACAAGTGTACATGCATACACACAGAGATCTTCAGCACCATTTAGATTAGAAGAGCAGTGCGCCCTCACTCCAAGTCCATCTGCTCAAAGCTCTTCTGAAGCATTCACTTCTCTTTTTATCTTTAGAGCCTGTTATTTCTGAGAGAGTAGCATCATAACCCTATTCTTCTTTCTCTCAGTTCGTGCCTCAGATCAAGCACTGCATTGTTGTATAAGCTTGGTCTAGGGGCCATCCATTCAACTCTTTTTAAAGTGTGCTCCTCTTTCTGTGAGAAGAGAAGACCTACTGTGGGTAGGTGGTTTTGTTCCCCTTGTTGAAGGGAAGACCTGTTGCTACAGGTGGTTATATTGCCTCTTCGTGGGTTGAAGAGAAGACCAGAGGGTGCTGGATGTGTAAGTGTCCTTGAGGGGGACTATATCCTTGGTTAGTGGAATCCCAAGTAGTTTCTTGGGGACTAGACGTAGGACTCCTGGTGATCCGAGGTCCGAACCAGGATAAAAACCCTTGTGCATTTTGTGGGATTTATTTTATCTTATTTTTGTTGCTCACCGTCACGCCCCAACGTGGAATATCGGGACGCGAGGTAGTTGCAAGTAAATGGGTACAGAGCGAGTACTAGACATCAAACCATTAGACAAGGATAAATATTAAAGCGAATGCATCTCATTAATAATTCTTCAAATGTCTAGTTACAACCACTAATATCAGAGCCATTCTATAGGGCCCAATTACATTGAATAAAAGCAAAAGTCTAAACTCAAACTCTAACAACTACTAAGACGCCAGGGTACTCTTGACTTCCCTCTTGGTCGTTCCCATCCTCTTCAGTGTAAGTCTCTTCCTCGGTCTCACCTGAGAACACATAACCAAAAATGCAGGGTGAGCGATAATGCCCAGTAGGACTTAAATCTCAGGATCAAGCATGCTTTAAATGATTAATGTATTGAAAAGGCAGAGTAACTATTGATAGAGCGAGAGAGTCAAGTAATGTAAGAGATAGCACAATAGCATGTGATTGAAATAGCACGAGTTTCCAAATATAGTACAAACGTCAAGTATAGCACAAATAGTAGGATGGCCATAGCACAAATAGCACAAACTATAGCAATAGCACAACGTGTATAGTATACCACTTTGTTGTCAATAGACAACGAGAGAATATAGCACTTTTGATTGTCATTTATATAGTCGAGATAGATAGCACTCGAGTGTAATGCCAAACACTCTAGTCATTTAACTCCCGCGGGAAAATAGCACTTTTGGGTGCACATCCCAGGACCAGACCGGGCCCTTTATATATTACCAGGCATTGGTTATTTTGTTTATCTTTAGACAATCAGTCAATGGCCAATAGAGAGTACCAAGAAATAGATGAGAGTACTAGATGAATAGACGAGATAGTAGAGAGAGTGTGAAAAGATGAGCGAGTCAAGTATAGATGAGAACTACAGTTCATTACACATAAAACGTCGAGTAAATAGGCGATAGTAACAATTGCTCAACACGTATGATTGGTGTTGGTAGTCAGGTGGAATTCACTACCCTTCCACTAGCCATGTTATGCATAGGTCCAGAGGTCCGACGTGATTCAAGATAAGAACGAGATCAATCTAAAGCTGTTTGGATCTTACTGATCCCTAAAGGTATCATAGGTGTTAGGGTACAACCAGCTCATCGACCATGTGGGAATCCATGGAAAGAGGAGACTTACGGAGGCCTTGAACAAGGATTCACTAGTCCGGCAGAAGGAATATCTGACGGAGAGTTCTTCCAAGTCAAGAGAAAGTGTGTATATAGAAATAAGTGCTCGACGTCCCAGAGGAATTCTAGAACAGTGGAGCGTCAGTAACGGTATTCCCAAAGCATCGCGAGAAACGAAGACACGTCCAGTGTGTGCATGTGTAAAAGAAATCATAGATAGAAAGAGCTCATGTGCATGTATTTTAAATCATTCAATATACATTCATTTTATAACAGGTGTATTTACTGCATGTATGATTGTTAACAAGGGATATAAACACTGTAGAAAGTTAGAGCATAACAAAGCATGGGTTTTTATGTAAAAACCCCAGATCGCGACCTACCCCTATACGGGTCGCGACAGGGTCTAATCAGAACGCGACAGGGCCATGCAAGGAACGCGACGGGTCGATCAAAGAAGGCTGCCTAAACGCGACGCCAGTGCCTGTCATGCTCAGAACGTGACGGGTGGCTTTGTCGCGATCAGCCCTGACAACGCGACCTATCGGGCCATCGTGTTCTCAGGTCCTGCGCCTGAGTCCGAGTGGGAAAAAGACAGGCTTTGGATTGTGGTCGAAACCTTCCTTGTTTTGACATAGGGTTGTTCAAAAATACAAAACTAAATGTACATGGGATGAAAATTCATGAAACTAGCTATAAATGGATCTAGACATGCAAGAGTACTTCCAGTAAATAGGAATTTGAAATCAAACATGGTCTTGACTGGTTTTGAACATGATCAAGCACGAGTAACATAGAACATGGTATAGTGAGGGTAAACGATTTAATTCGAGCAACATACTGGATAAAAATTAGGGCTTTCAGGGGCAGATGATGCCTAACATCCATCAGTATCTCCAATTAAATTTTCATGGTATGGGGTCGAGTATACATGGAGATCTATATTTAAGTTGAGGGTTCGGGGTCATGATGTTTACAGAACTTCAAAAATCAAGAAGAAAGGATTGGCTGATGGAAAATTTTGAAATAAGAGGGGTTTTGTTCCTGAGGTATGGAACAATCTACAGACGAAATTATTTGATTTTTGCTCGTGAGAATGCCTACCTTTGGCTCGTTTGATCTTCTAGGGTTAGAACTTGAGGAACATGAGTTGAAGCTTGGTCAAGCCTTCTCCCCACGAATTCCTCTACTCCTTGGCATCCTCTCCTTATCCAGCAAGCCCTAGCAACGTGTTAGGGCCAGCCATGGAGGGTTTAGAGAGTATTTATGCTTATTGAGTTTCTATTTCCTAATAGAACTCTAATTCCTATTAAATCCTAAGATTTTCTATTTATATCCTCCTACCAAGCTTTCCACCACCAATTTGGTTAGGTTGGGATCCAATTTCATGGCCAACCAATTAGGGTAGGGTTAGGAGTCCAATTCCCACCCAAAATACTTATTTTAATGCTTTATTACCTCTTTTTTATTTAGACAATATTTAAGATACGAATTTAGGGTATTTTCTATTTATTCCTATTTTAAAAATCCCTATTTTGGTCCAATAACTTTTATGTGGTCCATTTAATAAAGCCCATCACTTCTTTTCATTTAGTGGGTTTGAATTAATTCTCTTTTCTTTGATTTCCTAATTGACTAGATTTTTAATATTATTAAATTTTTATTTTTTGAAAAAATCAGGTTGCTACATCCTCCCCCTCTTAAAAGAATTTGGTCCGCAAATTCATATGACTATAATGGAGAGAATGTCTTACCGAAAAGATCGGGGTAGTTCCGTCTGATGATTCCTTCCGGTTCCCATGTGGCTTCTTCCACTCTACGATTATTCCATAGGACTATAACCACATGGATGGGACGGTTCTTGAGTTGTTGCACCTTCCGTTCCAGTATCTTGATTGGCTTCTCTTCATATGTCATGTCCTTGTTTAGCACCAACTTCTCATGGCGAATGATATGCGTAGGATCATATACATATTTCCTAGTCATGGAGACATGGAACACATTGTGTACGCATGCCATGTTTGGTGGCAACGCCAATCGGTATGCAACCTCACCGACCTTTTCGAGCACTTCAAAAGGACCGATGAATCTAGGACTGAGCTTCCCTTTTACACCAAATCTTTGGATGCCACGAGTAGGTGACACCTTTAAGAGTACATGATCACCGACTTGAAATTCTAAATCTCGCCCTCTCCTGTCAGCATAGCTCTTCTGTCTGGACTGAGCAATCTTGAGTCGGTCTCTAATCACCTAAATGTCCCTTGTTGTATTTTTCACCATGTCTGAGCCTAGCCATTGCTGTTCTCCAACCTCATTCCAGCATGCAAGAGATCTACAGTTTCTACCATATAGTGCTTCGAACGGTGTCATCTTAATACTCGCCTGGTAACTGTTGTTATAGGCGAACTCTATTAGAGATAGGTGCTCATTCCAATAACCTTGGAAGTCTATAGTGCATGCTCTCAACATGTCCTCAACAATTTGGTAGGTTCTCTCGGTCTGTCCATCAGTTTGTGGGTGGAATGCGGTACTAAAGTTGAGGTTAGTACCAAGTGCACTTTGTAGTCCTTTCCAGAAGTGAGACGTATATCTCGGATCCCGATCCAAGACAATAGATGATGGAACTCCGTGCAATCTCACTATCTCCTTGACATATAATGCAGCTAGTACCTCTACCGACCACTTACTCTTTATAGGAGGAAGTGAGCGATTTGGTTAATCGGTCGACAATGACCCATATGCGTCGAGTCCACCACGAGTCTAAGGTAAACTCATGATGAAGTCCATGCCAATGCTTTCCCATTTCCACCACCACAAGAAAAAGCGCCATTACCGACAGAATTTTCTAACGGAAATATGTCCGTCGGAAAAGCCGTCGGCATTTCTAACGGTTATGTTTTCTTCGAAAATATCAGTCAAGTTTTCTGACGGAACATATTCTGTCGGAAAATCCGTTGGTACTTCCGACAGAATATTTCCGTCAGACAATTCCATCGGTAAGACTGACGGATTTGCCGACGGAAATATGTTCCGTCGGAAAAGCCAAAATTTCACCCCCCCGACCCCGCCTTTCACGCCCCCGCACTCTCTCTCTCTCTCTCTCTCTCTCTCTCTCTCTCGCTCTCCTCTCTCTCTCTCTCTCGTCTCCGGCACTCTCTCTCTCGCTCGTCTCCGGTGCTCTCTCTCTCTCTCCCTCTCTCTCATCTTCGGCATACGTGTGCCGCCGCGCTGCCACCGCCTTCACGAACCCGCACTGCCACCGCTACCCGCGACCCCGGCCCACGCCGCCGTCGCTACCGGCCGCCCGCTCGAATCACCGTTGCTACCCAGCCCGCTCCCGTCACCTTGCCGCCACCTCCACCTCGCTCTGTCGCTGGAGGTATGTCACCTGTCCCCCCTCTTGCTGCCCCCCTCTCCCCCGCCCTCCCTGCTGCCCCTCCCTCCCGTCCCCTCCCATCCGGGCCGGCGACTGCCCCGGCCCCCTCCTGCTGCCCTCTCTCCCCCTCCCCTCCAGGCTACCCCCCCTGTCACGCCCCGCCAATTTAGCAGCGGAATAAATCGGCGAGAACGTGAACCAAGTACATAGTAGAGAAAATGTACAATTGAATAATTTAGAGCATCTATTGAACAATAATTGAAATAACTATTGATTTTATTATAAAATCACTAAGACTATTACAACCACTAATTCAGAGCCAATACACAGGGCTCAATGACATCATTACATTGAAAAGATTCTAAATCAATAACTACTAGACTCCATGGTACTAAGGTAACTTCGTGAGTTGACTTCGGGTCGCTCATCACTCTAGTCTTGTCCCATTGGTGCGTATAACATCATCGTCTAACTTACCTGAGACACAATAGCAAATAACGAAGAGTGAGCGATAACGCCCAGTAGGACTTAAATCTCAGGCTCAAGCAGGCTTTAAATAATTAGTGCATTAAATGGCAGAGTAACTAAAGATAGAGCGAGTCAGTTAACGTCGAGAAAGTAAGAGCACAAGTAACATGGTTCAAATAGCAGATAAATCAAGTATAGTACAACGAATAAGATCGAGTCACGAAAGAAAGCAACACAACAACACGATGGCACATAGCGTCATCGTCAAGTAATATCAAGCAACATGTATAGCAAGGAGAGAGAAAGTAGTTGGCCAAGTAGAGAGTAAATTGCACTTTGATTGATTTTCTTATCAATCGAATAGTATAGCACTTTTGATTAACTTTCTTGTCAATCGAGATAGTAATTGCACTTTGGTTATCCGAAGATAGCCGAGAGAGAGTATAGCACTTGTTTGTCAAAGACAACGAGGGAATATAGAACTTTGTGTTGATTGTCTTAGATTAATCTTGATAGCATGGCACTTGGATGTAATGCCGACATCCTGATCATTTAACTCCCGCAGGCAAATGGCACTTTCGGGCGCTCCCCCCAGGACATGATCGGGCCCTATTGCGCTGGCATTGGTTATATTGTTTATCTTTAGACAATCAATTAATGGCCAATTTGAGAGTACCAAGAAATAGATAAGAGCACTAGATGAATAGATGAGATGGTAGAGTGAACGTGAATAGGTGAGCGAGTAGAGTATAGATGAGAGCTAGTGGACATTGCACGTAATACGTCGAGTACCCAGGCGGTAGTAACAGTTGCACAACACACGCACTTGGTGTTGGCAGTCAGGTGGAAATTCACGACCCTACCACTGGCCTTGTTGTGCACAGGTCCAGAGGTCCGGCGTGATTCAAGACGAGGGTGAATTTCTAATAGTCGTTTGGATCATATAGATCCCTAAAGGGTATCATAGGTGTTAGGGTACAACCGGCTCGTCGACCATGTGGGAATCCATGATCAGAGGAAACTTACGGAGGCCTTGTGCAAGGGTTCACTAGTCCGATGAAAGGAATATCCGATGGAGAGTTTACCACAAGCCAAGTAAAGTGTGTATAAAAATAGGTGCTCGACGTTCTAGAGGAATTCTAGAGTAGTGAAGCGTCGATATCGGTATATAACCCACGCAAGAAACGAATACAAGTCCTTTAAATAGGGCAATTAATATACTTTATTACAATAAATTACCAGATACATTATGAGATATTTTATGTCAGATTTCAGCCATATATGGATGGTTCATGTGTGTGCATGTGTAAGAGAAATCATAGATAGAAAAGAAGTTGTGAATATGTGATTTAAAGCATTCAATATAGCTCCATTTTAAAGCAGGTGTTTTTACTGCGTGTATGACTGTTAAAAAGGCGTAAGAATATTGTAGGAAGTGAGAGCAATAAATTTTATGGGTTTTCATGCAAAATCCTGTGAAGGCGACGCAGGCCAGTAAGGATTGCGACAGGGGTAGGGCAGGTAGCGACAGGCACATGCATGGGTCGCGACATGACCTGCGGATCAGGCACTGAAAACCCGACAGGGGTGGAAAAGGATCGCGACAGGACGGGCACAGAGATCGCGACAGCTTACCTGTCACGTCTTGAACGCGACAGGTGGATTGTCGCAACCAGACCCAGAAGGCGACATATCGGCCTGTCGCAATCTAGTGGTCTGCCTGTCTCTGATAGGAATCAGACCAGGCTTGGGATTGCGGGCCAACATGAATCAAATTGATACAGGGTGCTTTGAAAAATTAGAACAAATCACATGGTTTATGAAAATCCGTGAAACAAATTTCTAACAACTCTAGACAGGCCAGGGTACATGCAGTAAATAGGAATTTGCAGATTTCAAGGAATTCGATAGGCCTTAAATTCATGCAACATGAAGAACAAGAACAGTGAGCAACTTGGAATAGACGATTAAATTCGCCAACTAGAGTAAATCAAATTTAGGGCTTTCAGGGGCAAAAGATGCCTATCAACCCTCATTCCTTACTCAAAAAGTTTCATGACATGAGGACTTGTGGATTTGAAGATATGTACCAAAGAAAGGGGCTCGGGGTCATGAAGTGTACAGAACTTCGAAAATTCATAAAAAAAGATTTGATAAATGGAAAAATATGAAACTTGGGGTTTCATCCAAGAGGGTAGGAAGACCTAAAGACGAGATTTCAGAATTTTAGCTTGTGAGAATGCCTACCTTTGACTTGATTTATCTTCTAGGGCTTAGAACTCCAAGAACGAGGAAGAAGCTCCAAGAACTCCTTCTCCCCACGAGATCCTCTCCTCCTAGGCCTCTTCTCCACATCCAACAACCATTGGCAACGAGCTAGGGTCATCCAAGAGGGTTTAAGCGGTGTATTTATATAAATACCAGTTCTTATTCTTACTACTACTCAAATTCCTCTTAATTCCGAGATTTCCTAACTCCACCTTTTCTCTCTTGCTTTCCAATCTCTAATTGAGTTAGGATAGTATCTAAATTCGTGCTAGACTATATGGGGTAGGTTTAGGAATCCAATTCCAACTCTAATTGCCACTTTTATTGCTTTAATAACCCTTTTCCAATTAGGAGATAATTAAACTCCGAATTTAAGGTATTTTCCTATTATTCTACTTTTAAAAATCCATATTATGGCCCAATAAATTTTATATGGTCCATTTATCAAAGCCCATTATTTATTAGATTTTATCTTTTGGAATTTTCCTTTTATTAGGGAATAATAGAGTTACGGATTTTTATTATATTTTTCTTACCTGATTTATTCGTGGACTATGAGAGGTCCATTGGTCCAATTCTGATAATGGGTAATCATGTCATGATGTTGGAAGTCTCTCCAACATCATCATTTAATTTATGAGCACGTTATTTTTCCCTGTTAACGGTTTTCCGACTTAGTTTCCTAATTTGGATAATTAGTCATATTGTGACGTACACTTAGCCAATCGGATTTTTTGTTGCACGAATTTCTTCATGGAACACTTAGGGATATTATTTGGGGTTGATTTATAATTTTTACGGAATTTTACGGTGTATTCTTGCACATACAATAATGGCACGTATGTTTCTATTATTTCAATTTAAAGAAATTATTATTTTGATTTTTTTTAAGTATTAAATTTTCCGGGTCGCTACACCCCCTCCCTGCTGCCCCTCTCTCCCCCCTCCAATCCGGGCCGGCAACCGCCCCCCCTCCTGCTGCCCCTCTCTCCCCCTCCCCTTCGGGCTACCACCCCCCCCCCCCCCCCCCCCCCCCGGTTCCCCCCACCCCCCCTCCCCCCCTCCTACTGCCCCCCTCTCCCCCTCCCCTCCAGGTGACCCCCCCCCCTCCCCCTCCTGCTGCCCCTCTATCCCCCTCCCCTCCGGGTGACCCCCCCCCCCAACCCCCCATAGTCCCCCCTCCCCCTCCTGCTGCCCCCCTCCCCTCCGGGCGACCGGCCCCCCCCCCCCTCCTGCTGCCCCCTCCCTCTGGGCGACCGGCCCCCCACCCCCCCCCCCCCCCTTTTTTCCCCCCACAGCCCCCCTCCCCCTCCTGCTGCCCCCCCTCTCCCCCTCCCCTCCCAGCAACTGCCCCCCCTCCCCCTTCTACTGCCCCTCTCTCTCTCCCCTCTGGGCGACCCCCCCCCCCCCAGGCCAAAACTTCAATTAAACTTGTTCATATGTCCATATCCATGTCTCAAATATGACTGACATATTTTTCCAAATTTATATCATGCATAGGACACGAATTTAAGTATCAATATATCTAATTTCATGTTCTTGCAAGTCACACGTTCTAGCATTCGCACCTTTTGATTCACCCAACCATTTGTCAATTGGCTTCTGCTATAGTGTCACCAACATGTCTACATTATTTTCAAATAATTTCTCCAATTTTTATGTCTTAGTTTGCATGTATTAAGCATTTATGTTCATGCTATGATTTAGGATTTTCTATTCATGAAATAACGATTTCTGAGTGTATAGACCAAATTGATCCCAATAAAATATGTAAAAATATTTTATACCTTGTTTACAATAAATTTCATGTTGGGAGTTTTGGCCAAAACCAATTAGAACACATGATTATAGGGCTTTGCACAAAATCGTGATTCTCCATATAGAATGCCAATTCTGCTTGACTTCGTGACCCACTATGTGGATGCCAATTCTGCTTAAATTGGTGACACACACTATGGGATGCCAATTCTGAAGAGATTGGCACCAACTCATTAAGTCGACATTTTAAAAGGGTTTGATTTTCCTTATTTTCTACGCATGATACCTCCTATTAGACTTATTTACACCCTATGGTCATTGAACTAGTATCCTAAAATAGTTAAACCACATGTAAAAGGAATGACATGAATACTCTTCTAATGTTCTTAATGGTATGACTATGTCTCTCTATTACCATGAGGTTATGCTTGATCATGTCCTCATGGTTCAGTTTATTGTTAAAATGATAATGTGAATTTGAATGAAAATGTCTTGGTGATAATGTCGTACTTATAATCATCCTTAGCCTTTAATTACCTCCTTGTTCTACTTTATACATGAAAAAGTATGTTGCATCCATCCTCATAAACTTGCCTTATTTAGCTACTTTCTTGATTTTTGACCTTGACTTATTTAGTTATTTTAGGTTTTGTCGAGATTGACTTACTAAAATTATCGTATGCATAGTTAGGAGAGTTTTCATTACGGCTTTGTCGGCTAAAAGGGCGCAGCTCTTTCTTTTTTGTTAGCAAAAATCCTATGAACGAATCTGCTTCTTTCAGGTACACTTACACACTTGCACAATTAGGCAACCCTTCTTGATGATTTAAAACCTCTCTGATTGGATATTCCTTCTAGTGGACTAGGGACATTTTCGTTAAGACCTCCATAAATCTCTGTACTCCGCGGATTCTCTCACGGTGATTGAGTGGGTCATACTATGAAGTACCCTGGAGATAATGAACACTCTCGTTCTGATATACGTTCTAACATATGTCATAAATCTTGTCAAAACACTAAATGGTTATGAAATAAAAATGCAACTATAATGTTATACTGCCCGATCAAACACCTTGTTATCGAACTGTGATGATGTCGGATATGAAGCTTCATGTAATCCATTTAAGGGTGAGACATTCTCACCTAAGGGAGTTCATAGAACCCCTAACATGCATAACCTGGCCCGTTGGAAGGAAGAAGCTCTCGCAAATTCCTCTCTAGCGGTATCTACTAGTTATGAGTTCCTTACAAGCCAATTCATATTAGTGATGGCACTTATGATCTTGTACCAATCTCTTTTGGTAATTAAATGAGGTGTTGCATTTCTCGTTGTTTATTTGTAGTCATTTGATTGATTCTTTCTTATTTACCATCTTATGATTTAATTTCATATTTTAAATTACTCATGAATAAATTGTTATCAAGTTTTTTCTAATTAGTGATGAGAGTTCGCGATTGGAAATTAGATTCAAAGAAGAACAAATGTCCAACGTATCAAAGTACGTGTTTGTTTGAACGAAAGATATTACCGATGGATATTCGAAGATTGCATGATGGTTTACTTTTGGTGAAAGAGAAGATGAAGAAAATCATAAAGATTATTTGGAAAGAAGAAAGACAAAGTTTAGAAAATAAAAGTGGATTATCTGTTATTGTTCAAGATGAAAAAGGACTGCGATATTCTGTAATCTTACGATACAGTTGGTGTGGTAGTATGTACATGTTTAGTGGAAAAGACTGGTCAAAATTTTTGGAAAATAATTGTGTCAAAGAACTTGACATTCTGGAAGTTATGTCTTCCCATTATGTACGAAGAGATGTATTTGGCAAACTATATTTAGGGATATCAGAGGTTAGTTCAAAACCTAGGAAATCTAATGAGAAGCTAGTGAATAAAGAGCTGATCAAGTGGTGGTGGCCTAATATGAAGACATCACGGTTTGTATGAACAAATAGTCTTTGTGTTCTTTTTAATGTTCAATACCATTAAGTATTTATATAGTGCTCAAATTTATTTGATATTCATGTATGCTTACTCTTCATTTATCTTTACGTCAACGCTTTGTTTCACCGATTGGCTCTGGGACACTCCATATAACGTATGTATTATATGTATGGTACTTGAACGATGTGAGGGTGTGTTGGATTTTAACTCGTGACATGACATTTAATCTGTGTAGGAAAAATGTCTTATGAGAATCGGTCATGGATGTACCATGGAATAGTTAATAGAGTTGTGACAGAGGAGTTTAAAGATGGAGTTGACAGTTTCATTCAGTTTGCATTGAGTAATTCATCAGTAGTAGTTGATCCGATGGGTAACATCCGATGTCCGTGTTCGGCTTATAAGAACAGGAAGTGGATATCGACATGGGATGTGCAACATCATTTGTATACGAGAGGATTTGTTGCCCATTATGAGTTATGGTCGTCTCATGGTGAGTTGAATATTCAGTCATCTGAACAACCAACTTTGTCTCTACAAGTACGTACATAGACATGGTTGTCGATGCTGCTGGTCTGGAGTTCAATATTCATGATGACCAAAGAAATGAAGAAGTGCCGAATGAAACAGCTCAAAGATTTTATCAGTTACTTCGAGATGCTGATGAGCCATTATGGGATGGTTGTGAGAAGCAACACGGTTGTCTGCAGTGTCGCAGCTACTGAATTTGAAGTCTGAATTTCATAGAGTTGTTTTGATCGGATTCTCTATCTCGTCAAGAGTATGCTTCCTCAATCAGAGAGGTTGCCTGATGATTTTTACCGCGCGAAGAAGATGGTGAATGATCTGGGGCTTGGTTTTATGAAAATTGATGCACGTCCGAATCACTATATGTTGTACGACAAAGATGATGCAGATAAGGCATCATGTTGTATTTGTAAGTATGATAGATTTAAGCCTAAGAGAGGGGACAAGTCAAAGCAGAAGGATGTTCCATATAAGTCATTGCGGTACTTTCCGATCACACTCAGATTACAACGGTTGTTCATATCTCCGAAGACAGCTGGACATATGACTTGGCATGCGAAAGAGTCCATCGTGATGATGGTGAAATCAGTCATCCTGCCAATGGTGAAGCTTGGGCTCATTTTAGCCGTACTCATCCTTACTTTTCAAGGGATCCACACAACGTGCGGCTGGGTTTATGTACAGATGGTTTCAATCCATTCGGAGGGTCGGTGGCATCTTACTCATGTTGGCCAGTATTCCTAACACCGTACAACCTTCCGCCAGGCATGTGCATGAAGCGTGAGAATCTGTTCCTTTCATTGCTAATTCCAGGTCCAAAAAGTCCAGGAAAAAATATAGACATATATCTCACACCGTTGATTGATGAGCTGAAATTGTTATGGTCAGATGGGGTTCTCTCTTATGATGCATCCAGAAAATAGAATTTCAGTTTGAAGGCTACATTAATGTGGACAATAAGTGGCTTTCCAGCGTGTGACATGTTATCTGGCTGGAGCACATATGGGAGATTGGCATGTCCTTATTGCATGGAGGATTCTAAATCATTCGTATTGAAATCTGGGGGAAAATCATGTTGGTTCGATTGTCATTGTCGGTTTCTACCAAGTGACCATTCTTTCCGAAAGCAAAAGGATTCTTTTATGAAAAATACAATTGTGATGGAGGAGGTAGATATGGAACGACTGTCTAGTGGAAACATGGCGAGGCGGGTCCAGAACTTACCGACTGTATCACAACTGGTTGGTAGTACTTAACAAATCCCCGGCTTTGGGAAGGATCACAATTGGGTGAAGCAAAGCATCTTTTGGGAATTGCCTTATTGGTCAACACTTTTGATACGACATAACCTAGACATCATGCATATAGAGAAGAATGTTTTTGATAATGTGTTCAACACAGTTATGGACGTCAAAGGCAAAACGAAGGATAACGTTAAGGCACGAATGGATTTGAAAGTACTTTGCAAACGTCCAGAACTAGGGCTACAGCATGTTAGTGGAAAAGTGGTGCAACCTAAAGCTTCATATGTGCTTGGGGCCAGACAGATTAAGGAAGTGTTGCAATGGTTGAAGCAATTGAGATTTCTGGATGGATATGTCTCGAATATTGCCCGTTGTGTAAATGTCAATGAGTGGAAAATATATAGAATGAAGAGTCATGACTGCCATGTTTTCATGCAATGACTAATGCCAATTGCTTTTCGTGAGTTGTTGGCGAAGCAAATATGGGGAGCAATGACTGAGCTGAGTCAACTCTTTAGGATTTTATCTGCATCAGAACTCAGACTTCATGACTTGCAACATATGGAGCAAAATATAATATAGAAAGTATGCAAATTAGAGAAGATATTTCCTCCAACATTCTTTGATTCAATGGAGCACCTGATCATCCATTTGTCATATGAGGCTAGGGTCGGAGGACCAATACAATTTTGATGGATGTATCCATTTGAGAGGTATATTCCTATGTCTCAATTTATTCACATTACGATGATCTTTTATATTTCATATGTATTCATTTGAATTATTGTCGTAGGTGCATGCACGATCTTAAGATGAAAGTCCGCAACAAAGCACAAGTTGAGGGCTCCATTACCCAGGCATACCTTATTGAAGAGATATCGAACTTTTGTTCGATGTACTTTGACACGAAGATCCAAACCCGAGGCACTCAACCTCCACGTAATGATGATGGTGGAGATTCTAATGTGTCTGACCGACTTTCTGTGTTCAAGTGTCCCGGGCGAGCATTTGGATATTCTTCTACTCGCGCACTCGAAGACAAAGAGTTGGTAGCTACAGAGATCTACGTATTTATGAATTGCGCAGAACTAGACCCCTACATTGAGTAAGCTCTCAACACTAATGATGTACATCATTTGTGAGGAATATTGCAGAACTTAGAGGCTGTGTGACATTTACATTGTTGAGAGTTTGACTCGGTCATACTGCAACGGAATCCACGTCTGACTGACGTGCAGGTTGAAAAGGAACGGGAGAAGTCCTTTCCTACTTGGTTAAGATCTTGAGTAAGTGTTTAAATATTTTGAAGCATAAGTGTATGCACTTATGCATACTTAGTTGGCGTAATTTGTCATTGTTTGTCCCTTTTTTTAATAATAGGTCGAACAAGGTTTGATTACTGATTCAAGAGTACAAGAGATCAGTTATGGGCCCTCGAATATGTACGTGTCTATCCAAGCTACATTGTGAATGGATACCAATTTCACACGAGAGATTATGGACGGAATAAATCTACGATGAACAACGGCGTATGTGTGAAGGGAAGTGCTTACAATGAAAATGAAATAGACTATTATGGCATTCTCGAAGAAGTCATTGAACTCCAATTTTTGGGACAAGACAACAATGTATTTCTCTTCAAATGTCATTGGTTTGATCCGACCTCTATTCGTAATGACACAACATATGGGATTGTCGATGTCAAGCATAAGTCCATGTTGAGTACGTATGAGCCATTCATTTTGGCGGCACAAGCCCAACAAGTTTATTATTCAAATTATTCATCCCTCAAATTAAGAGATTGGTGGGATGCATGTAGAGTGAAATCAAGGCTATTCCCTGAGTATGAGCTTCTCCCGACTGATGATGAGCTCGAAGGTGTTAATGACAATTTTTTCCAATCAGATCGGAGTGACGCATGAGAGTTGGCGGCTTCTATGCAGTTCAGTGTTGATGATATAAATGAAAAAACTTGCTTATATAAGGATAACGAACAGGAAGAAGTTGACCCAAATGCCCTTGAGCAGGAGGTGGAGTCTGATGTGGAGGAAAAGTCCCAGTATGGTGAGGACGAATTCTAGGAGGATGACGAAGATGACGCTGAATTAAACATATCTTCAGCATCTGATGATGAAAATAGATAATATACCCTACATTTTGTAAGAACTTCGTGTTGTTGCTAATTATATGTTATTCAATAGCTACTTCAAATTTGAGTGCTGATGACATGTTATATCTTTATTTATCTCAATAGAGATATGGTACATGGAGGACTGAGTCAGACGGTTTCCACCTCCGTAGGCCGAGGGTCTGCGTCCTCGTCCACGACAGGTATATGTATAAGTAAACATAAAACTTTTTATATTATTGTTCATATTAAAATTATAATTTCTAACGTACATCCAATTTTGCAGGGACTGCCTCCCCGTCCACACAGGTCGTCCCGGCGACAGGTATATGCATATGTACACACAAAACTCTATATATTATTGTTCATATTAAATTCATGAGATCTAACGTACATACAATTTTGCAGGGACTGCCTCCCCGTCCACGCTGGTCGTCCCGGCGACAGGTATATGTATATGTAAACACAAAACTCTATATATTATTGTTCAATTTAAATTCATATTTTCTAATGTGTATATAATTTTACAGGGACCGCCTCCCCGTTGACCACGCGAGTAGCGCCACCTTTCCCTTCTTCCTCACCACCAGGTACATGTATGTTTCCATAGATTAGTATGTTTCATATCTTCCAATTTATACAACAATAGTGTACTTAATTGTTCTCAACAGAGGTGGAGAGCCAGCATCCAGCAGCGGATGAGGAGGGGCCTCAACTACCTGGACGACATCCATGTTGGATTTCAGGGTAAACTTGATCACTTCAAACTTACTGTATTTGTTATTTATGTTGTACATTTCTTGTACAAAATTAATGTGCAATTGGAGGAAGAAGATAGATCCCGGTTCTGCTTCCTGCTGTATTACGATGCTGGTCCACGAACATATTCCAGGACCAGTGGATGCATGGAGAGAGTTCCTGGTGCCCGTCAGGGATTTATTATTTGACATGTTCACGGTATTATTAATTTTTACTGATTTGAAGTCATTTATTTAATTACTATCTCTGTTAGTGCAGAAAGTTGAGTAATTTTATTTCTTTACAGCGGAGATACGCGTTCACGAGACCCGAGGATCTCCCTCGAGCTCGAGTCGTCTGGGAGTCTATTGCCCAGACTAATTTAAGAAAGTCGATGTGGGAGGCCTGGGACAACGCAATGAAGACCACAGGCAACCGGGATCTTATGGATTGGCTGGATTACGGCCCAGTTTGGCTGAGGAGGGACTATTGGGAGTCCCTTTGTGAGCGTTGGGCTACTGGATCATGGCAGGAGCGGTCACAGGCGGCAATACGCAACCGATCAACTCATTCGGAGAAGAATGTGCATACTAGTGGGTCTGTATCTTATGCGACCCACAGCCAAAAATTGGTAAGCATATTATTGTTCAATTGCTTAATACATTGATTATTATTGTGAAACTAACTAATTTGTTGAATTGTAAGCATCACGAGCTCGAGCATGCCCCTACGTTTCACGAGTTATTTGATCAGACTCATAAGCGGAAGAGGACGGATGACTATGTCAGCGAGAGTGCTCGCACGATTGTTGTAAGTTAAGCTATAAATTTTGAATTCAATTAAGATATTAAAATAATCTATTTTCAATAATTTAGTTTTAATTTGTTCTGCAGGAGACCTATGACAGGATGATGGTGGATCGCTATGCAGAGGGCACTCCCCAGCTAGACTTAGATCCGGAGGCTTGGGTCGATACAGCGGGAGGGCCGAGAAAGGGTCGAGTGTATGGCTTTGGGGACAACCGGGATACTACTCCAGTGTTGTCTGCATATGCGAGTTCGGTCGCTCCTCCAGCATACACGAGTTCATCTGCTGTGTCGCCAGTCAGTGGTGTAGAGGAGATTAGAACCCTCATTCGGGAAGAGCTACGGGAAGAGCTATGGACGCACTTTGGCATTATGGTTGAACAGTTGATCTCAGCCATGCAGGGAGTACGCCCCTCACAGCCAGCCCTCAAGTCAGTATTACTATTAATTTCATATAGTTTGAATGAAATGAAACCACTAAAGAATGTCAAAAGGGAAAAAAAGAAATCTAAATTAATTAACCTAACAGAAGTGTAAAGGGTGTTCAAATGACAGATCTAAAAAAAAACCCAAGTCTAAAGGATTAAAACACACAACCCGAGGGTCCAAAATTCCAAATAGGGATTTGATCGGTGTGTCGTTCGCTCCGACACGACCAGGTGAGTTAAATTGACGTGTGCGAACTGACGGAATCCGATTTGGATTCCCAGATTAGATTGGGCGTTGAAATGACGGATCTAAAAAAACTCAAGTCTAAAGAATCAAAACACACAACCCTGGGGGTCCAAAATCCCAAATAGGGATCTGAATGGCGTGTCGTTTGCTCCGACACGACCGGGTGGGTTAAATTGACGTGTGCGAACTGACGGAATCCGATTTGGATTCCCGGATTGGATTGGACGTTGAAATGATGGATCATAAAAAACCCCAAGTCTAAATGATTAAAACACACAACCCCGGGGGTCCAAAATTCCAAATAGGGATCTGATCGGCGTGTCGTTCACTCCAACACGACCGGGTGGGTTAAATTGACGTGTGCAAACTGATGGAATCCGATTTCGATTCTCGGATTGGGTTGGACATTGAAATGACGGATCTAAAAAAACCCAAGTCTAAATGATCAAAACACGCAAACCGAGGGTCCAAAATCCCAAATTGGGATCTGATCAGCGTGCCATTCACTCCGACATGACCGGGTGGGTCAAATTGACGTGTGCGAACTGACAGAATCCGATTTGGATTCCCGGATTGGGTTGGCCGTTGAAATGATGGATCTAAAAAAACCCAAGTCTAAAGAATCAAAACACACAACCCGGGGGTCCAAAGTCCCAAATAGGGATCTGATCGGCGTGCCGTTTGCTCCGACACGATCGGGTGAGTTAAATTGACATGTGCAAACTGACGGAATCCGATTTGGATTCTCGGATTGGGTTGGGTGTTGAAATGACGGATCTAAAAAATCCCAAGTCTAAATGATTAAAATACACAACCTGGGGGTCCAAAATCCCAAATAGGGATCTGATCGGCGTGTCGTTCACTCTGACACGACTGTGTGGGTTAAATTGACGTGTGCAAACTGATAGAATCCGATTTGGATTCCCGGAATGGGTTGGGCGTTGAAATGACGGATCTAAAAAAACCCAAGTCTAAATGATCAAAACACGCAACTTGGGGGTCCAAAATCCCAAATAGGGATCCGATCAGTGTGCCATTCACTCCGACACGACCGGGTGGGTTAAATTGACGTGTGCGAACTGACGGAATCTGATTTGGATTCCCGAATTGGGTTGGGCATTGAAATGACGGATCTAAAAAAACCCAAGTCTAAATGATCAAAACACGCAACCTGGGTGTCCAAAATCCCAAATAGGGATCTGATCGACGTGCCGTTCACTCTGACACGATCGGGTCGGTTAAATTGATGTGTGCGAACTGACGGAATCGGATTTGGATTCCCGGATTGGATTGGGTGTTGAAATGATGGATCTAAAAAAAAACCAAATCTAAAGGTTCCAAAATATTTTCTTATTAAACTTGAGGAATAATCACATGTTTTAAATTTAAAATTTTGAAAATAATATTTGTATATTAATTTTTATTAATGTTTCTCATATTAATTTTTTTGAATATAGGATCCTCCAGCACCTGACGATCAGAAGACAGGGATGACGGACGATCTAGCAGACTTGTCTTGATTTTTAACATTTATGATTATGTATGATTTTGTATTAGTTATGTTTTATGATTTTATGTTTCATTGTGAGTACTTTCTATTGTGGAATGCATGAATATTTTAGCAAGTTTTATAATTTATTATTGTTAATTTCTGCATTTTTTAAAAAAAATATATTACGTATTTTCGACGGTTTTTTCGACAGATAGTTTCCGTCGGAAATGTTTAGTTGACCGATGGAATACGTCCGTCGATATTTCTGTCGAAAGTTTCGATGGATATTCTGACCTATTTTCTGACAGATTTCAGTCGGAATTCACTGACCAATTTTTCGACAGATGCTTCCGACTAATTTCCGTCGGAACTCACCGACTAATTTTTCGATGGAAAAGTCTATCGAAATTTCCGACGGAATACCGACGGTTAACTAATCCGTCGGTCATTTCTGACAAAATTTTTCGATGGATGTCTTCCGACGACTATTCGATGGAAAGTTGTCAGAAGGTGCTATTTCTGACGGATTGCTGTCGGATTTCTGACGAATTACGTCCGTTGGAAACGCCGCTTTTTCTTGTAGTGCACTCTAGGATATCTAGTGGTCTAAGCACGCCAGCAGGGCGCATGTGTTCTACCTTTATTTGTTGACAAGTAAGGTAATGAGCGGCATGCTTGGCTACCTCTCTCTTCATGTTCGGCCACCAAAATGTTCTTTTCATATCTTGGTACATTTTGGTACCTCCAGGATGAATAGTATACTTCGTCTTGTGAGCTTCATCCATTAGCTTCCTCTTCAGTTCTTCATTGTCTGGTACGCATGTCCTTCCTTGAAATACAAGCCTTCCATCCTCGGTCATAGCAAAGTCTGGCCTTTCGGCTAGGGTTTCCTTGATGTGAACCAAGAATGGATCGCTGTCTTGTTGAGCTTTAATCTCTTCCAGTATGTCGGATTGAATCTTGATATTGGCAATCAAGACTTGGTCATTCCTATGTTCAATATTCAAGTCTAACCTTGTGAATTGTTCTAGTAATTGCATCTCGCCAAGGACTAGACTCGAAACAGATGCCATCGGCTTTCTACTAAGAGCATCAGCCACAACATTTCCCTTGCCTGGATGGTATTGGATGTTGAAATCAAAATCCTTCAAGTATTCCAGCCATCTTCTCTGTCTCATGTTGAGTTCCATCTGGGAGAATAAATACTTCAAGCTCTTGTGGTCTGAGTAGACAGTGAATTACTGTCCAGACAAATAATGTCTCCAGATTTTTAAGGCGAAGACCACGGCAGCCAACTCTAAATCATGCATAGGGTAGTTGACCTCATGCATCTTTAGTTGTCTTGAAGAATAGGCAATGACCTTCTCCTTTTGCATCAATATACAACCTAGACCAATTCCTGAGGCATCAGTGTAGATAGAGAAATCTTCTCCCTCTATTGGTAGTGCGAGAACAGGTGCTGAGGTAAGATAGTCTTTTAGGGTTTGAAAACCCTTCTCACACTCTTTATTCCAGGAGTAGGGATTATCCTTTCGTGTTAGATGCGTAAGAGGAACGACGATCTTTGATAAGTCCTTTATGAACCGCCTGTAATAGTTAGCCAGTCCTAAGAAGCTTCTGATTTCTGTGACGTTGGTTGGTCTGTCCCAATTGACTACAGCTTCGACTTTGGAGGGATCAACGGAGATGCCGTCCTTTGAGATGACATGGCCCAAGAAGGACACTTCTTCAAGCCAGAATTCGCACTTGCTCAGCTTTGCGTACAGTTTGTTGTCTCGCAAGACTTGCAGTGCTACCTTCAGATGTTCTTCATGTTCTTCTTTGGTCTTTGAATATATAAGGATATCGTCGATGAAGACGACCATGAACTTGTCAAGGTATGGTCGATATATGTTGTTCATGAGTTGCATAAAGGCTGCAGGAGCATTGGTTAGACCAAAAGGCATAACGACAAATTCATAGTGTCCATACCTGCTCTTGAAAGCTGTTTGAAGATATCGTCATCCTTGATCCTCATTTAGTGATAGCCAGATCGAAGGTCGATCTTGGAGAAATATTGAGCTCTAGATATTTGGTTGAAAAGTTCATCGACTCGAGGCAATGTATACTTATTCTTGATGGTTAGCTGATTGAGTTGATGATAGTCGATGCATAGCCTCATCGATCCATCTTTCTTCTTAACGAATAGCACAGGTTCTCCCCATGGGGAAGTACTTGGTCTAATGAACCCCTTCTCTAATAGCTCCATCAGTTGTGCCTTCAATTCCTTTAGCTCGGCAGGTGACATCCGGTACGGTTGTCGTGATACCGGGGCAGCTCCAGGGATCAACTCTATGACGAAGTTGACATCTCGTTCTGGAGGAATCCCTGGCAGATCTTCGGAGAACACATCTGGGAAATCCTGGACTATATGTATGTCTTCTATTTTAGAGCCGTTCTTTTCAACTACTACGGCCGCAAGGAAAGCAATGCAACCTTTCCTTATCATGTTGTGGGCTTTTATGGCAGAGACTAGAGACATCCATCTCTTATGTCAAATCCCCATGAATAACAACTTAGGGAAATCACTAAAGGTAACTTTCCCTTTCATACAATCGACACTTGCCCCATACGCGGACAACCAGTCGGCTCCCAAAATGATATCATAGCCTTCCATGGGCATACACACCAGGTCGGATTTTAGGTTATGGTCTCCGATCATTACATCGACAGATGGAAAGTATTTGTTCAATTTCTCCTTTTCTCCTAGTGGTGTTGTGACAGAGAACTCACATCCCATGGATATAGGTTTAGCATTCAGAGTATCAACAAAGTTTTGAGATATGAATGAATGAGTTGCTCCAGTATCAAATAAAACAAATGCCGATAAGAAGAAAACTTGTACGGTACCTTCTACCACGCCACCTTCCTCATTGGGCTCTTTATCATGCAGGGCTTATAGTCTGCCCTATTTCTTAGGCACATTAGGGCACCTTTCATTTTCCTTCAGTAGCAGGCACTCTGGGATGCGGTGCTCGTGGCTTCCACGGCACAAACATGCGCCGACTTTCCTCCAGCATTCATCTGCTGTGTGATCTGGCTTGTCACAGTGCTTGCAGTTGCTGTTCGCTGGAGTGTTGAGGAGAATAGCTTTGGGTTTCCTTTCATGGCTGGGTCCCTCCATGATGTTGAAGGGACGCTTCTTGCCATTGGTCAGCTTAGCAGGTGATGGACCAGATGTCATTTTCTTCTTCACGAACTTTCCTTTGATACGATCAGTGAAGTCCATAGCATCTTCTTGTAGTTGAGCTTTCTTTACCATCTTGGCATAGGTCTGGATGTCGAGAGGTGCTAGTTGGGTAATATACTAAGGCTTAAGGCCATTGATGAAGCACTTATCCTTCATCTTTTCATTGTTCACTAAGTGTTCAGCATATCTTGCCAGTCTTGAGAACTGGGCGTCATATTCGGCCACAGACAGGCTTCTCTGTTTAAGAGCAACAAACTCTACAGCCTTCCTTTCTTGCACGCACTCTAAGAAGTACTTGAATGCCTCTTTGAATTCAGCCCAAGTGAATTGACCATTTGCTCTGGTCGCTTCCACAGACTCCCACCAAGCGCGGGCATCCTTCTCTAAATGGAGCGTAGCCAATAGCAGCTTATCTCCTGCTGCACATTGCATGACATGAAAAATTCTTTCCGTCTCCTTCAGCCAGTGCTCGGCCTCATCCGAATATGTGGAACCACTGAACCTAGGCGGGTTCAAGCTCCTAAAGTTACGATGCAGCTCGCCTGCACCGCCACGATTTCCTCCACCTTGTGCCGCTTGCAGAAGCTCACGAGTGAGTTCTTGGATGGTTTGTTGCATGCCCCTCATCTGAACACGTTCAGCAGTCATCTTAGCTAGCTTAAGTTCCTACAAAAATAACTTGTTATTATGATATTGGTGTGGAATTTAATTTGTGCGTGTGTGAGTTCATTTTAACTAGTTACCCATGGTTCTAACCACATCTCACATAGGTAGGACAATTGACTCTAGTCGAGGTTAGTCAACCTAGATCATCCAATACTTAAAAACAACCTAGGCTTTGATACCACAAAACTGTCACGCCCCGACGCGGAATATCGGGACGCGAGGCAGTTGCAAGTAAACAGGTACAGAGCGAGTACTAGACATCAAACTATTGGACAAGGATAAATATTAAATCAAATGCATCTCATTAATAATTCTTCAAATGTCTAGTTACAACCACTAATATCAGAGCCATTCTATATGGTCCAATTACATTGAATAAAAGCAAAAGTCTAAACTCAAACTCTAACAACTACTAAAACGCTAGGGTACTCTTGACTTCACTCTTGGTCGTTCCCATCCTCTTGAGTGTAAGTCTCTTCCTCGATCTCACCTGAGAACACATAACCAAAAATGCAGGGTGAGCGATAATGCCCAGTAGGACTTAAATCTCAAGATCAAACATGCTTTAAATGATTAATGTATTAAAAGGTAGAGTAACTATTGATAGAGCGAGAGAGTCAAGTAATGTAAGAGATAGCACGATAGCATGTGATTGAAATACCACGAGTTTCCAAATATAGTACAAGCGTCGAGTATAGCACAAATAGTAGGATGGCCATAGCACAAATAGCACAAAGTATACCAATAGCACAATGTGTATAGTATAGCACTTTGTTGTCAATAGACAACGAGAGAATATAGCACTTTTGATTGCCATTTATATAGTCGAGATTGATAGCACTCGAGTGTAATGCCAAACACTCTAGTCATTTAACTCCCGCAGGCAAATAGCACTTTTGGGCGCACATCCCAGGACTAGACCGGGTCCTTTATATATTACCAGGCATTGGTTATATTGTTTATCTTTAGACAATCAGTCAATGGCCAATAGAGAGTACCAAGAAATAGATGAGAGTACTAGATGAATAGACAAGATAGTAGAGAGAGTGAGAATAGATGAGCGAGTCAAGTATAGATGAGAACTACAGGTCATTACACATAAAACGTCGAGTAAACGGGTGATAGTAACAATTGCGCAACACGCGTGATTGGTGTTGGCAGTCAGGTGTAATTCGCTACCCTTCCACTAGCCATGTTATGCACAGGCCCAGAAGTCCGACATGATTCAAGATAAGAAAGAGAGAAATCTAAAGCCATTTGGATCTTACTGATCCCTAAAGGTATCATAGGTGTTAGGGTACAACCAGCTCGTCGACCATGTGGGAATCTATAGACAGAGGAGACTTACGGAGGCCTTAAACAAGGATTCACTAGTCTGGCAGAAGGAATATCCGACGGAGAGTTCTTCCAAGTCAAGAGAAAGTGTGTATATAGAAACAAGTGCTCGACGTCCTAGAGGAATTCTAGAACAGTGAAGCATCGGTAACGGTATTCCCAAAGCATCGTGAGAAACGAAGACACGTCCATTTAAATAGGGCAATCTAATTATATAATTGAAATAATTTACCAGATGTATTTTTAGAGATTTTCATGCCAAGTTACACCATATTGGATGGTTCAAGTGTGTGCATGTGTACAAAAAAGCATAGATAGAAAGTGGTCATGTGCATGTATTTTAAATTATTGAATATACATTCATTTTATAACAGATGTATTTACTGCGTGTATGACTGTTAACAAGGGATATAAACATTGTAGAAAATTAGAGCATAACAAAGCATGGGTTTTCATGTAAAAATCCCAGATCGCGACGTACCCCTATAAGGGTCGCAATAGGGTCTAATCAGAACGCAACAGGGCCATGCAAGGAATGCGACGGGTCGGTCAGAGCAGGCTACCTGAACACGACGCCAGTGCCTGTCACGTTCAGAACACGACGGGTGGCTCTATCGTGATTAGCCCTAAGAACGCGACCTATCAGACCGTCGCGTTCTCAGGTTCTGCGCCTGAGTCCGAGTTGGAAAAGGACAGGCTTTGGATTACGGTCCAAACCTTCCTTGTTTTGACACAGGGTTGTTCAAAAATACAGAACTAAATGTACAAGCGATGAAAATTCATGAAACTAGTTTTAAACGGATCTAGACATGGAAGAGTACTTCCAGTAAATAGGAATTTGAAATCAAACATGGTCTTGACTAGTTTTGAACACGATAAAGCACGAATAACGCAGAACATGGTACAGTGAGGGTAAACGATTTAATTTGAGCAACATATTGGATGAAAATTAGGGCTTTTAGGAGCAAAAGATGCCTAACATCCATCAGTATCTCCAGTTAATTTTTCATGGTATGGGGTCGAGTATACATGGAGATCTATATTTAAGTTGAGGGTTCGGGGTCATGATGTTTGCAGAACTTCAAAAATCAAGAAGAAAAGATTTGCTCGATGGAAAATTTTGAAACAAGAGGGGTTTTGTTCCTGAGGTATGGAATAATCTACAAACGAAATTATTTGATTTTTGCTCGTGAGAATACCTACCTTTGACTCGTTTGATCTTCTTGGGTTAGAACTTGAAGAACACGGGTTGAAGCTTGGTCAAGCCTTCTCCCCACGAATTTCGCTGCTCCTTGGCCTCCTCTCCTTGTCCAGCAAGCCCCAACAACGTGTTAGGGCCGACCATGGAGGGTTTAGAGAGTATTTATGCTTATTGGGTTTCTATTTCCTAATAGAACTCTAATTCCTATTAAATTCCGAGATTTCCTATTTCTATCCTCCTACCAAGTATTCCATCACCAATTTGGGTTAGGTTGGGATCCAATTTCGTGGCCAACCAATTAGGGTAGGGTTAGGAGTCCAATTCCCACCCAAAATACTTATTTTAATATTTTATTATCCCTTTTCTATTGAGGCAATATTGAAGATACGAATTTAGGATATTTTTCATTATTCCTCTTTTAAAATCACTATTTTGGTCTAATAACTTTTATGTGGTCTATTTAATAAAGCCCATCACTTCTTTTCATTTAGTGGGTTTGAATTAATTCTCATTTCTTTGATTTTCTAATTGACTAAATTTTTAATATTATTAAATTTTTATTTTTCAAAAAATTCAAATTGCTACACTCACTAACTCTAACACTTGCATTTAGTGTTTCTGTTTGAAGTTATTTTTAACATGAAAATTTTAAGATATATTTCAAGCAACTCATTCACCTCCCCTTTAGATTTGCAACCTAGTCAAGATTTAGATGTCTCATAATTAACGACGTGACTAGTAATTTTTTTTCAAATTTTATAATTTTAATTTTGACTAAAAAAAGAGAAATAATTACGAGTTGGACATTTGTTAAAGTTAAGGGATGTACAAGCACTAGTTATAAGGTTGGTTGGTCAGATCGGTGAATATATAGGATCGGACTAAATCTCTAAGTATGGTACCAATCATGGCGCACCAGTTCCGTCTAGTCCGGTCCAATTCGATTCATATTTAAATTTTAATAATAAAAAAATACTTTTTTTACTATATGATTTGGATGTATCAAAATAGATTACACTGGTATTGGTGTAGTAATATTAACTTTAAATGTATCCTTAGAAATTTATTCGTCCACCTCATACGACTCATTACATCATACTGTGCCACCTTTTTTTATTTTATTTTAGAGTATAATTTTTATTTTAGAGTTTAACTTTTTATTTTGACATCCAAAATTTTATTTTGATGTTCAAACTATTCTCTCAAATTCAAAATAAAAATTTAGACATAAAAATAAAAAGTTGAGTTCTAAAATAAAAAAATATATAAAAAAAGAAGAAGATGATATTGTGCAACGATGCAAGGAAGCATGTATATATGGATCAATGAACTTTTTAAAATATATTGAAATTAATATTACTGTAATGACGCCATATGATGTCTGTGACGGTGAACCCAAGGATGGCTCGAACTCTACGTTTTCTTTTTTTGGTAATGAGAAAATTCCGTTCCGTGTGGTTTTGTGGGCTCAGAGATTGGTGTTCGTAAACTCTAAAGTCAGAATTTGACTGCTCCTACTTTCCGTGTACCTGTATTGCTCTTATTCCACTTGATCGAAAATCCTCCCCTTAGAAATCGAATTCGGGACCTCTTATTTTTAAGTAAGAGTTCTAACCGATCGACTCAACCAGAATTCTCTACGTTTTGAAGCAAGAGTTCTAACTCGAACTCTACTTTTCAGCATTGGGGAAGAGCCAACTACCGTTTGGATTTTCCCCAGAAGTGGGATGATGATGTTGGGTATCACGGCGTTGACATAACCACACCCCGTCCCCACGATGCTGCCATCGCAGACTTTGCGTTCCTACGTATGATGCAGATACGGTCATTTATTTATAATATATTATAGAAATAATTATAAAACATGCATAACCCTCTCATTTAGGATTTTCATCTTTATGTACATATTCATGTTTAGTATCTCTTTTTTTCTTCTTTTTGGGTAACTAGGAAGATTCACATACATTCATGTAATAACCTTGCTCTCTATGCCAAAAAATCATTTTCGTTAAGTACTGTAATGGTGTAATCTCCAGTCACATTCTCTATGTCATATTTATGTATATATCCTTTTATCTATTACCACAAATTTTATTTTAACAGCGCCAAGATGTATTTACAAACCATACTTACCATACCACACACACACTTAAAACATTAAAAAAAAAAGGCTTCTGCGCTCGACGTGCCGCCAATCCACTCGACCCCAACATCCCCGCCATGTTCTGCACACTGCGCAGATGCCAAAAGCAAGCGCTTCGGCAACGCCATCTCATGCCGTCTCCAACGCCACAGTCCCCCGCACAGCCGATGCCGTATCCTCCGCTGTGGTATGGCTTCGTGGCAACACCGCCGTCCCCTCCGCAGCCGCGGGAAGACGTCGCGGACTGGTACCGTTTCGTGCTCGCCATCGCTGTGATCGCCCTCCTGCTGATGCTCTACAACGCCATCGCGGCTGGGTGGTGCTGTCGGAACCGGCCTCTTTTGCCGGGCTGGTGGATATCTCAGCAGCTGCCGTGGGGTGGAGGGGCAGTGCCATCTGAGGGGCAGGGCCTCCACATCGCGGAGCTGATCCCGGAGTACAAGTATCGGAAGGAGGACGCGCCGGAGAAGGAGTCGTCGTCGGAGAGCCTGCAGTGCTCCATCTGCCTGTCGGCTTTCCTGGAAGGGGAAGACGTCCGGCGACTGCCGCAGTGCAGGCACTTGTTTCACGCGGCCTGCATCGATATGTGGCTCGACTCCCACGCCAACTGCCCGATGTGCCGTGCCAGCGTGGTGGCGGCCGATCAGCCCCCCTCTGTAGCGTCTGCTGCTGTTTAGATTCTTTAGATTAAGGATGCATGCGCTGCTGCAATATTGGGTGCGCGCTTCTACAGGTAGTACTTCTGATCCAACTCCGGTGGCCTCGTTCCCTTATTGCACATGGCTGGGGGTGTCTCATTGGTGCCCTGCATCTGTCATGTCAAAAATTTTACGGTTTTCAATATCGTACTTTGTTTACTTATTTTTTGTTTTAAAAAATATTTTTTTAAAAAAATCGAACTAGATCTAATACCATGCACCATATCATAAAAAATATAGTTGCTTCGGTAAACCTGACTTGCACTTCTGTCGAATAGGTTTCAACGTATGCATATATTTTCTTTCTATCCATCCTTCCCCATATTATTACTCAGACTATTTAAGAAGTGACCTAATTGATAAAACGTTCCTCTGTACATTAGATAGGAAGAAATTCAATTCTTAAATTTGTCAATTTTATAAAAAAATTTCTTTAAGAATATAAAAATAGATAAAAATTAGACACTCATCTTAAATTTCAAACTTGGGACGTATCATCACTTTAGTTCAAGACTAGACTAATCTGCCTAACACACTCAAAAATAATATTAATCGGAAAGTGGCGAAATGTGGTGACCGTGGACCTGGCCAGAATTGTGAAGCGAAAAGTACCCCCTGAACCTTGAAAGATAGTACAAAGTACAGAGCTGTATTGATCTTGTAGAAAACATGTAACATTCCTCATTTCTCTTCCAATTTTGAAAGCTGAAAATTTATAGCATTTTTTCGATTTTTTTCAAAAAAAAAGAGAGATCTTATTACATGTATGGTTGCAGAAAAATAATTCTTAAGTATATACGTAGTTTTTTAGTTTTAGTTCATGTAATTTTTCTGTGTAATTTGACAGATTCTGCCAACAAAGAAACTTTATTTTCATTAGAAGCGTATCCCTTTCTCAGGGCCCATCTGATAACTTTGCTTCTTGTCCTTGAAAGGATCTGGCTCTTTATAAGGAAAACTAAGTTTCTCAAGTTCAAAATTTAATAGTCAAGTTAAAAGGATTAAAAGTAATCGCAAGAAAATACGAAGAGATTCAAATTAGACTCCCATATATACATAAATAATTATTACAAAGATATATAATCTCTTAACGGAAATTTTGTGGTATGGTTTTGGTATGCCAATAACGCCGCTAGATTCTTTTGCTTCGCTGGTCTCCCCAGACAATTATATTGCCACAAAAAAATCCACCACTTATATGTGATAATTTTATGAGGATTATTTATTATAAAATTAATTTTAATATATCTTAAATTATAAGAGAATAATTTTATTAATTGAGGAAGAGAGAGAAACACTTAAATCTAACAAAAAAAATATCTTATAAACTACGACATTATTATTGTAAGATAGATTTTGCAATGAGTATTATTCTCCGACTTATATGACATGGCCACGGAACTGCATTCAAATTATCAATAACATTTTCCAAAGTACGTACTATATACTAACAACAGCATGTAAGGTTGTAGACAGGTAGATAATTAAACATGGTATTTTAAAAGTTAGTGAAATACAAGTCACTACAAGAAAAGGGACTATTAGGGATTGAGTATTGGCGATAGCTCTAAAATGCCGTCGCTAAAAATAGTATTTGCGACGGTTGTTAAGAAGTCGTCTCCAAAAGCATAGTATTGGAGACGGCTTAAACAAGCCATCCCCACTAAGAAATATTAGCGACGACTGATTATATATATAAATGTCACTAAAAATAAATTATTTGAGACAGTTACCAAACTTGTCTCTAAAAATATCATTCGAGACGACAATTGTCATCCTCAAAAATAGTTATTACTGACGACTAGGTAAACGTGTAGTTGATAAATTTTTTCGCGACGGCTAAAATTCTCCGTCGCTAATGAATTTACTAGCGACGACTTTAGTCCCATCGCTAATAAACTATTATTAGGGACACTTAATTGAAGTCGTCTCTAATACCTTTAGTAGCGACAAATAATTTGTTCGTCGTTACTAACCATTATTAAGGACGGCTCTAGCTGTCTCTGATAATTGATTATTAGGGACACTTACAAGAAGTTGTCCCTAATATGAACAGTAACGACGGCTACTATAGGTCGTCACTAATGCTCTTATTAGAGACGGCTTTATCTGTCGCAAATAAATGATTATTAGGGACGATTATAATTGGTTGTCTTTAATAAGAGCATTAGCGACGACTGTAATCGTTGCCTTTAGTTTTTATTTGTGACTACTTATGCCCGTTGCTATTAAGTTTGGGTGATAGCTTTGTTAGTCGCCAAAGCATAATAGCGACGGCGTAAGTGGTCACCATTATTTAATATCGACAGACTGAAGTCGTCGCCAATAATCTAATTTTTTTTTAAATTTTGTTAAAAATAGTTTACGAATAATTTTTTGTAAAGTATGGTAATATGTGTTAAATTATAAAGGAAAAAAAAGTAAAAAAAAACTTATTTTTCATGTACACCCATCACCATGTTACTTTATATGTTTTGAGGAACATACTAGCATTCATGTATGCATGTGTCGCTAGGTTTTGTTTACATGTTGATACAAATATTTTTTATATGACAAAGAAAATTTCATTTCATATTTCAAGTTATTATTGTCATCTACTTAATTAACTATTATTATATAATGTAAAATATTTATTTACATTAATCATAATGAATATATAGCATTTTTTCTATATTTATCATGAATCATATACATCACTAAGTATTTTATTTTAAACTCCAAACGTAATATTTTTTTTGTAAATTAATCAGATTGTTTACACAATAAGTTATTTTATTCTTTTAAATCAAAGCCTATTATATATTTATATTAAATTAATCATATTTGAATTTAAAGTGAGAGTGAGATAAATATTATGTAATATACATTAATGTAGTCAAACAACTATATAAAATAATTTTATATATTATTTTATTAGTATGTTCTTCATAATCAATTTTGTAATATTATCAATTTAAATTTTTTTTCTTGTACTATTTAAAAATAGAAAATATAATGACAAATCAATTGAAAAGGTGAGGTCGACCTCAGAAGAACTGTGGGGTCGACCCTATTTCACTGTGCCAAAAAGCAACACAAAGGGGTCGACCCAAGAATAAGTATGAGGTCGATCTCAAAACACAGAAGATCTGATTTTCTTCTGAGGTCAATCTCAGTTGAAACATGACATCGACCACATTTCTCAGAGTTGAAATGGGGTTATGCAGGGCCGACCCATGAAGAAACATGCGGTCGATTCCATAACATATGATGATTTGAAAAGTGTTTTTGAGATCCGATATCACTTGAAAAATATCTTGCTTGCTGCACATAACTTCACCACTTGTTATCCAACAAACTTGAGTGTTTTGTGATCAAACACTTAAATAGAAAGATTTAAATTATCCGTAAACAATCATGTGTTTACACTAAGATTATTAATATGCATGAAGACAGTGTAAGCAAGCACAAATCTGATCATAAATCATTTAATTGTTCTCCACCTTTTTACCATCACAAAGACAGAATAAACCATACAAGTATTACGTAAGGACACAATATACTAGTTCTCTCCCTTTTTGTCATCATCAAAAAGAGGGGTGAGGAGAGATGTAGCCCGACTCAAAATGACGACAAACCATAGAGAGTCAAAACAGAGGATGAAAAGGTAAAATGATGAAGACTAAGGTGGTGGTGGTTGGCGAGAGAGAGAATACCATAAGAAATTTCCAGCATTGGCCAAGTCCTGCAAGTTCTTCCGGATCTCATCATGATTACCCCACATAACATCCTGTTGTTTAGCAATAGCTTGAAGAAGCATATCATTGCGGTCTTGCTGTCCCTTGAGAATAGAAACATCCGTCTGAAGCTCTTCAACATGGCCTTCCAAGGATACAAACTGATTGTCCAAAGAGTAAAAACGAACATTCATATTGGTAGTGAGCGTATCAACAGACGAGTTAGTTGATCTATAGGAACAAGAGGTCTGAAGGAGCCTGGAATAGACAGAGTGAATTCATCACCATCTTCATTAGCTAGGAGGTCCTGCCCTTTGTAAGGAGACCGAGTACCACTGCGGACAAAAGATTCATTTTGAATAGCCATCCTCATACGTGTGAGAGTACTCCCATCAATCACATCAAACATTGACAATTTTTTGCAATCTTCACTAGCAAAGTTGACTTTGAATTTCTTCAAGATGTGGGTAATAAGCATACCCAAAAAAAGATTACGCTTAGACGTGCCTATTACATCCCTAATGTAGTTCAAGGTAATATTTGGAAGGTCCATAGGAGTGCCATCTAGAAGTCCTTGAATTAAAAGGATATGATGATCGGTGACTCCATCCATGCTACCACTCCTTGGAATGAGAATAGAGCAAACAACCTTGTGAAGAAACTGATGGTAGGTCAAAAAAGATTTGGCATTCACACGCTCAAATAGATGGTTTTCAATCTCAGTTCCTAAAGCTCTTTCATAAGCAGCCTATGACGGCCCTCATTATACCGATACGGTTATACCAACCCACGTCGGTATAGCGAGCGTTGCCATAGTGGGACATTTACCCAACAATACATTCAGCTGAGATACACGTGAATATAAGAACAGAGTAGCGGAAGTAAAAAGAACTACTGTCTTCATTCATTCATCATCCACATTTAGCATACATGAAATTGCAATAACATTAAAGAACTTAAAAGTTCGCATAATTTAAATAGCTGAAAATTTAATACATAGATGTCCACCATTATACATTCTTTCCATGATAACGCTAATACAACGTTCAATTTACATACTATGAAACGCAAAAGTCACAAAGTACTCTAAAGACTAATCTCCGCGCTCGGAGTCCGTCTCCACCGTCTCCTCCAACGGTGCCACGTCACCAACTACACCTGTACGCCGAAGCAAGTAGTGAGTCTAAAGACTCAGCAAGTAGCACCACTCATACCATACACGTACATGTCATAGTAGGCTCTACACACACCATTGCAAAAACTCAACATGTATCATGCTTAACGTTTGAAATGCATAACCAACCATGATAATTCTATAAGTAACACATGATGCATGCTTTCAGATTTCCTTATCAAGATAAATTCCTAACACGTGTTCTCTAATCATTCCTACTCATGAAATTCTACTTTGCATTTTAACTAACACATGAAAGCACTTAGCATGATTATCCTACGTACATGAAACAAAACACACCTAGCATGGAATCTACACATTCTTGTGCCTGTACACGAACATTTTACATACTTTAACTTGCTGGTTTTCACATGATTTAGCAACCATAACCCTACACATGAGAGCTACAATGTTATTTACAATACATCATGTGAACAACCAAACATGGAATTTCTTGCACATACTTGTTAATTGTCCCTAGCATGGATTCTAGGCATTTTACACATATAACCATGATTCTAACATAATGAAGCTACTGATTTAACATGGTTTCAGATTTGTCACAACATGGATTACAATATCATATCCTCACATTTTGGTCTCACATTTTCTTTACAAAATTTTCCAGTTCACATAAATTGCACTTTACACATACACATTACACATTGTTCACTTTCACAATAACACATGAACACATGCACATTTACACATTCTCATTTACACTTTCACATTTAGTGCCGTGACACATAGTCCAAACCACCAAAGAAGGACACAACACATCACATCACATAGACGCCATCTAGGCAATACAATGGCCACTCTTGGACTGTGCAGACCGGGAGAACAAGTCTCCACCCTAACCAGTGGTACTTGTCCACCTCCAGGATTTCCCCCTAATGCCCTTAGGGTCACTTACACATTGAACCTTCTCAGGGGGACTTTTCCCTGATACGGTTCCACTGCCCTCTACGGAAGTAGTGTCACATTTGGCACAATTTTCACATTACACATTTTTACCGATTTTACACATGGGTTTACACATGTCACTCTCATTCTATTCACTTTCACTCTCACATTCACATTTCTCTGTTTTTCCTAACATGCCACTACAGATTTGAAAATCTACATTCAGGTAAATATCACCGATCAGGTCGGATTACACCTAAATCGAATTGTTTCACATTGGCATGCATAAATTCACATTTACATGGAAAATTCATTATTACATTAAATACTGGTCCAAATGACCTGAAACTTTAACCACATGTTAATTTCGGGTTTAGGATTTCTCATGCAAATTTTCAGATTTTTCTGAACTAAAACGAAATTTCAGAAATTCAAACATCCATTTCTCATGCTATCTACCATTCAACTTAACATGGAATTGTACACAAATCACCATCTTAGCAGCTTACTGTCTAAACCCTAGCATGCATGGAAATACGAAATTCATTCCTGAATTTATTGGACAATCCATTAATTTATGGAAGATTTATCATGACCTAGCATGATCTCTATTTTTCCTAAACAAATTTTGTAATAATTCACACAAGCATGGGAATAATCTCAGAAATTTAGAACAGGGACTGAACCTCACATGCATAATCCTCACAAATTAGGGCATTTAGACTTGTCCTAAATCATGCAATCATGGTTTAACAAGATTAAAACTCATCACACATGTATCTTCATGAAATAATTAAATCCTATCATTCGTGATAATCCATCCACACACCACATCCATCACATCAACAATATACATAGCATATAAATGATTTACAGTATATCCTCATCGTGAAACATATCGAAAATAGTCGTATAGAAGGGCAGAACAGCTTGCTGTTCTGCTCAGATGAACTTGGCGGCAAGCTATGGCCGTTAATTCATGTTAGCGGCATCATCGATGGACGCTAAGCATGATCTTAGCGGCAATGGGTATTGCCGTTAATGTCAGGTCTGTGCAGAACACAGACCCAAGCTCCAAAGATGGGGTGAATTTGGGGGTCTAGGACACGAGAGAAAATACATAAAAATTGGAAAACCAACCTAGACACATATAGGGACGTTATGGGTAGGGTACTTGCCTCTTGTAAAACTCCAAGGGAGCTAAATGGGTCGGAGAAGCTCTCCTTGGGCAGTCCCAAGAAGCCTCCAAAAGAGCTCTCCTCCGGGTTCTTGGTCGATGCAGGTGCTAAGCCTGTGGTGGGGAAGCCTTCTCCTTGGTTCCCTCTAGCCTCCAGTTGCAGAAGAACACCGGATGAAGCCTTGGATCGCCGGATCAAAGCCTCCAAAACTCAGTCTTTGCACAGCTCTAAACTAGGGTTTTCTCTCCTCTTCCTCTCTTGTAAAAAGGCAAGGAGAAGGGTTGGGGGAGCAAATTTCGGGTTTAGATATATGGGAGAAGCTTCTCCTGACCCGAAATGCTGATGTGAACCCCATTCAGACCATTGGGGACAGCTCCCCAATGGTTGGGGTAGCTTGCTCCCGGAATTCTGGGCTCTGCAACGCATGCAGGTCAGAGAAGTTGGCGTCCACATCGTTGGACGCTAGGATTAGTGTTGGCGACCATGGGGTTGACGCTGACACCACATCGACGTCATGATATTGACGCCAATATGGCCTTCGGCCAGAAGTCTAAAACATGTAGAAACCCATGCAAATCTTGTATATATACATGTAATATCTATATGGTATCGTGCACACACTACCATCAAGCAATACATACATTATTTATACTTAAATTGTACACATACACACATAAGTATACTAACTAATACATGCGTAGATACATACATACGTTCGTATACAACATGAATGATTTACATGTATTACAATAATGCAATAAAATTCGAGGGCCTTACACCCACTCCCCCTTAAAAGAAACTTCGTCCTCGAAGTTAGAATGACGCTACTCAAACAAAAGGGGATACGTCTTCTTCATCGCATCCTCAAGCTCCCAAGTAGCCTCCTCTCGTGAGAAGTTCCGCCATAGAACTTTCACCGACGCAATACTCTTGTTCCGGAGATGCTGAACCTTCCGGTCAAGAATAGCTACTGGTTGCTCGACATACGACAGATCTGGCTGAATCTCTACTGTCTCATGACTAATCACATGAGACGGATCTCAGACATACTTCCTGAGCATAGATACGTGGAATACAGGGTGAACGTTAGCCAAAGCTGGGGGTAATGCTAGCTCATATGCCACGCTGCCCAAACGTCTGAGAATCTCATATGGGCCAATGAACCTAGGGCTCAACTTTCTATGCCGGCCAAATCTGACGACACCATGATTAGGCGATATCTTCAAGAAGACATGATCGCCAACCTCGAACTCCAAATCCTTTCTCCTGTTGTTGGCATAACTCTTCTACCTATCCTGTGCCGCAACAAGCCTCTTTCTGATCACTGGACCTTATCCGAAGTTTCCTGGACTAACTCCGGTCCGATGAACTGCCTATCACCAGTCTCCTCCCAACACAAAGGAGATCTGCAGGGCCTACCATACAACGCCTCGAATGGAGCAATACCAATACTCGCATGAAAGCTGTTGTTGTATGCGAACTCCACAAGAGGTAAATGACGCTCCCAATCATCCTTCCAATCTAGAACACACGCTTTCAACATATCCTCGAGCGTCTGGATAGTCCTCTCGGACTGTCCATCGGTCTGGGGATGAAACGTCGAACTGAGCTTTAGTTCCGAACCTAACGCATCCTGAAGACCCTTCCACAACCTCGAAGTGAATCTCGGATCTCGATCCGAAATGATCGACTTTGGCACACCATGCAATCTAATGACACTACTAACATACAATCTAGCTAGACTCTCTACTGACTGCTTCTTCTTCATAGGCAAGAAATGAGCAGTCTTCGAGAATCTATCTACAACTACCCAAATCGAGTCATTGCCCCTTCTAGATCGAGGCAAACCCGAAACGAAGTCCATAGTGACAGCTTCCCACTTCCACACTAGGATATCCATCCTCTGCATAAGGCCGGATGGTCGCTATCGCTCGGCCTTCACTTGCTGACACACTAGACATCTAGACACATAATCCGCAACATCCTTCTTCATGCCGGACCACCAAAATGATCTCCTCAGGTCTTGATACATCTTAGTGTTACCCGGATGAATAGAGAATCGCGATCTGTGAGCCTCTGCTAACACATGCTCACGGACATCTGCTAGATCGGGGACACAAACACGGTGCTGAAATCTAATCACACCGTCCTCATCTCGAGCAATGCCTACCTTGCCCACTAACTCTAAGAGTCTAGGGTCGGCTCCCTGTCGCTCGATCACCTCATCCAAAATCGAGGACCTAAGAGATAACTAAGCTACAAAAGCCTGACATAGTGATGGCTCTAACTCAGTCAACGCGCAAGCCGCATCCTCCAACATCTTCCAGTCCTGCTGGAGAGATGGCCTCTTTCTACTCAGCGCATCCGCTACAACATTCGCCTTTCCAGGGTGATACTGAAGGTCGAAGTCATAGTCCTTCAAGAACTCGATCCATCTCCTCTGCCTCAGGTTCAATTCCTTTTGGGAAAAAAGTTACTTCAAGCTCTTGTGGTCGGTAAACACCTCAAATCTGACACCATAAAGATAGTGCCTCCAGATCTTTAGTGCATGCACCACTGCTGCCAGCTCCAAGTCATGAGTCGGATAGTTCCTCTCATGCTCCTTCAACTGACGAGAAGCATAAGCCACTACCCTTTCTTGCTGCATTAGCACACAGCCTAAACCAATCTGAGACACATCCGTATAAATGGCAAAGCCCTCTGGACCGCTAGGCAATACCAATACCGGAGCAGAAGTAAGCTTAGCCTTCAATAGCTGGAAGCTACGCTCACATGCCTCAGACCATACGGACTTCTCACCCTTCCTGGTCAGCTTTGTCAAGGGGGCGGCGATGGATGAGGATCTCTCAATAAATCACCGATAATAACCAGCTAAACCAATAAAACTACGAATCTCCGAAGGGGTCTTGGGAATCTCCCAATCCATAACTGCCTGGACCTTCGCTGGATCAACTGCAACACCAGCACCGGAGATAACATGCCCGAGGAAATGAACCTCGCGCAACCAAAAATCGCACTTGCTGAACTTGGCATACAGCGTGTGCTCACGAAGAACCTCTAACACTACTCTCAAATGCTGACGGTGGGTGGCCTCATCCGGAGAGTAGACCAACACATCGTCAATAAACACTACGACAAAGCTATCTAAATAAGTCCTAAACACCCTGTTCATGAGATCAATGAACGCTGCAGGGGCATTGGTCAATCCGAAAGGAAGGACCAAGAACTCATAATGTCCATAACGGGTTCTAAACACCGTCTTGGACACATCCTCACTCCGAATCCTCAACTGATGATAACCAGATCGCAAATCAATCTTAGAAAAGACTGATGCCTCTCGCAACTGGTCAAACAAATCATCAATACGAGGTAAGCGATACCTGTTCTTCACAGTCACTTGGTTCAACTTCCTATAGTCAATGCATAACCTAAGTGACCCGTCTTTCTTCTTGACGAACAATACAGGTGCGCCCCAAGGGGAAACACTAGGGCAAATAAATCCCTTATCAAGCAACTCTTACAATTGCCTCCTCAACTCGGCTAACTCCACAGGTGCCATCCGATATGGAGCCTTCGAGATAGGAGAGGTGCCCGGAAGCAACTCTATGGTGAACTCTATCTCTCTATCCGGTGGCAATCCAGACAAGTCATCAGGAAAGACATCTGGAAAATCCTGCACTACCTCAATCTCTGCAAGAGTAGGTGACTCATCAGCCTCTGGCACTAACACCACGCTGGCAGGAAAAGCGTCACAACCCTTGTTCACCATGCGCATCGCCTTCATGGCAGAGATGACCATCTTTCCCGCCCAGTTCCTTGGCAAGGGGTGAGAGAACTCGTCCTCACTAGGAATGCGGAAAATGATCCTCTTCCGACGACAATCCACTAATGCATAGTGCTCCTCCAGCCAATCCAGACCAAGAATAGCATCATAGTCCTTCATCTTTAGCAAGAAGAAACACCCATCCAGGACTCTATCCTCAATGCACACAGGTAACGACGGAATGCACTTCCTAGTCGATACCGTACCCGCCGGGGTGTGCACAGACAAAGGGACCTCTAACAACTCAGACTCTATGCCTGACTCTAGGGCTAACTGCCTAGCGAACCGCTCAGAAATGAACGAGTGAGTAGCACCCGTATCAAACAAAACTCGAGCATGCACACCTAAAAGCAAAACCGTACCTTTGGTGACATGCTCCGCCTGCTCGGCATCCTCGCGAGCTAAAGCAAACACTCGAGCTGGGGCTCGAGGCCTTCCTGGTCTTCCCGTAGCTGGCGCGGCTGCCGCTACCGCTGGGGCTGGCGCTCCGCATTGAACTCCTTGCTGAAGTCTTGGGCAATCTTTGATCTTGTGGTCGCTGCTCCCGCACTTCAAGCATCTACCCGCTACCAACCAACACTTGGAACCACCGTGTGTCTTCCCACAGTGGGGACACTCTTTCTTCATACCAGGGGAACGTACAGAAGGTACCTGAGAACTGCCGACTGCCACGGATCGCTGCGGTGTCTGGTACACCGTTTTCTTCTTGTCTTGCCGTTGGAAAGTTTCCGCTGCCTTCTTTTGTGAGGCTTTCTTTTCTTCCAGGTATTGCTCCATTTCTCCCTCCTGCCTACAAGCAGCACTGAGGGCCTCGTCCAACGTGCGGTGGTCAAATGCCACGAGTCTCGTCCGCAGTGATGGCTTGAGTCCCATCATGAACTTCTTGGTCTTCCTCCGCTCGTCTGCCACGATATGAGGTGCATATTTAGAAAGTTCAGAAAATCTTGCCTCATATTCCAGCACGGTCATGGACCCTTGAGCCAAAGATAGAAATTCTTGCTCCATCCGATCTTGCACATGCTCGGGGACGAACTTGGCCCGAAAGAGCCTCACGAACTCGTCCCAAGCAACGTCGATAGCTCCGTCCTCAAATCGTGTACGCAACAATGAATCCCACCATACATCAGCCCTTTCCTGCAATACACCTTCGTAAGCTCCGACTAACAGTCTAACTAAACAAAACATACAATCATACAAAATCAACACATACTGTAGCATGTAGGTGGCCAATGTAACCTTGTCCTCCTCTGCACACCTGATGGCTCGGAAGATCTTTTCTATCTCCCTCATCCAGCTTTCAGCCAACAACGGATCGCTCTCCCCCTTAAAAGAGGGTGGCAGCATCCTCTTGAATCTCTCCATGGTGGAAGGTCCACCATGGTCCTGAGCTGGTACTTGAGCCTGCTACAGTACACATCAAGCAATACACAATCAATATAATATCACACATTCAAATAAAATAGATAATAGTTCATTTTATTGGTCTAACCTGAGCCTCCAACTGAGCCTGGAGTGCTGCCTGGGTATGAGCCTGCGTCTGCATGGCTTGCACCAGACCTTGCATGAATACTCCATAGTCCACAGGTGGCGGTGGGGGAAGTACAGGACCTGGCGGTGCTGGGGCCTGCTGCTCCGCCTGCTCGTCACGTCGCGGCTCGTCCTCACGGGCCGGCGCTCCGCCACGCCTACCTCTCGAAGCCATGGCTGTAATAAAATTTCAGCCACCATTAAAGCTAGGTTACTAAGTTTCCTAACCATTTTCTTATCTATCTTTCATTCCTTATTAATCAATTCTACACATATGGACATACTTAACATGATGATGACTCATGTATATTCATGTGCAATCTCAACCGGTTGCTCTGAAACCAATATCTGTGACGGCCCTCATTATACCGGTACGGTTATACCAACCCACGTCGGTATAGCGAGCGTTGCCACAGTGGGACATTTACCCAACAATACATTCAGCTGAGATACACGTGAATATAAGAATAGAGTAGCGGAAGTAAAAAGAACTACTGTCTTCATTCATTCATCATCCACATTTAGCATACATGAAATTGCAATAACATTAAAGAACTTAAAAGTTCGCATAATTTAAATTGCTGAAAATTTAATACATAGATGTCCACCATTATACATTCTTTCCATGATAACGCTAATACAACGTTCAATTACATACTATAAAACACAAAAGTCACAAAGTACTCCAAAGACTAATCTCCGCGCTCGGAGTCCGTCTCCACCGTCTCCTCCAACGGTGCCACGTCACCAACTACACCTGTACGCCGAAGCAAGTAGTGAGTCTAAAGACTCAGCAAGTAACACCACTCATACCATACACGTACATGTCATAGTAGGCTCTACACACACTATTGCAAAAACTCAACATGTATCATGCTTAACGTTTGAAATGCATAACCAACCATGATAATTCTATAAGTAAACACATGATGCATGCTTTCAGATTTCCTTATCAAGATAAATTCCTAACACGCGTTCTCTAATCATTCCTACTCATGAAATTCTACTTTGCATTTTAACTAACACATGAAAGCACTTAGCATGATTATCCTACGTACATGAAACAAAACACATCTAGCATGGAATCTACACATTCTTGTGCCTGTACACGAACATTTTACATACTTTAACTTGCTAGTTTTCACATGATTTAGCAACCGTAACCCTACACATGAGAGCTACAATGTTATTTACAATACATCATGTGAACAACCAAACATGGAATTTCTTGCACATACTTGTTAATTGTCCCTAGCATGGATTCTAGGTATTTTACACATATAACCATGATTCTAACATAATGAAGCTACTGATTTAACATGGTTTCAGATTTTTCACAACATGGATTACAATATCATATCCTCACATTTTGATCTCACATTTACTTTACAAAATTTCCAGTTCACATAAATTGCACTTTACATACACATTACACATTGTTCACTTTCACATTAACATATGAACACATGCACATTTACACATTCTCATTTACACTTTCACATTTAGTGCCGTGACACATAGTCCAAACCACCAAAGAAGGACACAACACATCACATCACATAGACGCCATCTAGGCAATACAATGGCCACTCTTGGACTGCGCAGACCGGGAGAACAAGTCTCCACCCTAACCAGTGGTACTTGTCCACCTCCAGGATTTCCCCCTAATGCCCTTAGGGTCACTTACACATTGAACCTTCTCAGGGGGACTTTTCCCTGATACGGTTCCACTGCCCTCTACGGAAGCAGTGTCACATTTGGCACAATTTTCACATTACACATTTTTACCGATTTTACACATGGGTTTACACATGTCACTCTCATTCTATTCACTTTCTATCTCACATTCACATTTCTCTATTTTTCCTAACATGCCACTACAGATTTCAAAATCTACATTCAGGTAAATATCACCGATCAGGTCGTATTACACCTAAATCGAATTGTTTCACATTGGCATGCATAAATTCACATTTACATGGAAAATTCATTATTACATTAAATATTGGTCCAAATGACCTGAAACTTTAACCACATGTTAATTTCGGGTTTAGGATTCCTCATGCAAATTTTCAGATTTTTCTGAACTAAAACGAAATTTCAGAAATTCAAACATCCATTTCTCATGCCATCTACCATTCAACTTAACATGGAATTGTACACAAATCACCATCTTAGCAGCTTACTGTCTAAACCCTAGCATGCATGGAAATACAGAATTCATTCTTGAATTTAATGGACAATCTATTAATTTATGGAAGATTTATCATGACCTAGCATGATCTCTATTTTTCCTAAACAAATTTTGCAATAATTCACACAAGCATGGGAATAATCTCAGAAATTTAGAACAGGGACTGAACCTCACATACATAATCCTCACAAATTAGGGCATTTAGACTTGTCCTAAATCATGCAATCATGGTTTAACAAGATTAAAACTCATCACACATGTATCTTCATGAAATAATTAAGTCCTATCATTCGTGATAATCCATCCACACACCACATCCATCACATCAACAATATACATAGCATATAAATGATTTACAGTATATCCTCATCGTGAAACATATCGAAAATAGTCTTATAGAAGGGCAGAACAGCTTGTTGTTCTGCTCAGATGAACTTTGCGGCAAGCTATGGCCGTTAATTTCATGTTAGCGGCATCATCGATGGACGCTAAGCATGATCTTAGCGGCAATGGGTATTGCCGTTAATGTCAGGTCTGTGCAGAACACAGACCCGAGCTCCAAAGATGGGGTGAATTTGGGGGTCTAGGACAGGTGGGAAAATACATAAAAATTGTAAAACCAACCTAGACACATACAGGGACGTTATGGGTAGGGTACTTGCCTCTTGTAAAACTCCAAGGGATCTAAATGGGTCGTAGAAGCTCTCCTTGGGTAGTCCCAAGAAGCCTCCAAAAGAGCTCTCCTCCGGGTTCTAGGTCGATGCAGGTGCTAAGCCAGTGGTGGGGAAGCCTTCTCCTTGGTTCCCTCTAGCCTCCAGTTGCAGAAGAACGCCGGATGAAGCCTTGGATCGCCGGATCAAAGCCTCCAAAACTCAGTCTTTGCATAGCTCCGAACTAGGGTTTTCTGTCCTCTTCCTCTCTTGTAAAAAGGCAAGGAGAAGGGTTGGGGGAGCAAATTTCGGGTTTAGATATATGGGAGAAGCTTCTCCTGACCCGAAATGCTGATGTGAACCCCATTCAACCGTTGGGGACAGCTCCCCAATGGTTGGGGTAGCTTGCTTCCGGAATTCTGGGCTCTGCAACGCATGCAGGTCAGAGAAGTTGGCGTCCACATCGTTGGACGCTGGGATTAGTGTTGGCGTCCATGGGGTTGACGCTGACACCACATCGACGTCATGATATTGACGCCAATATGGCCTTCGGCCAGAAGTCTAAAACATGCAGAAACCCATGCACATCTTGTATATATACATGTAATATCTATATGGTATCGTGCACACACTACCATCAAGCAATACATACATTATTTATACTTAAATTGTACACATACACACATAAGTATACTAACTAATACATGCGTAGATACATACATATGTTCGTATACAACATGAATGATTTACATGTATTACAATAATGCAATAAAATTCGAGGGCCTTACATAGCCCGACGATTGTCTAACCGATCGGCATATTTAACCCCGTGCTTATATGGAATATGCATCACTTCGGAAAGAAATGAAACTCTAAGAGGGATATGGATCCCTTTCACATAAGGACTCAGTTTCTTGTTATCATCTTCCTCCAAATTCGCATAAAAGAGACTAACCAAATGAGGATAAACCACTTCATTCATGGACACATAATGTCCCCATCCAAATGTCTCAAAGATGCATGCAAGATCAACCCCAGCACTTTGAAAGAAGTCAAAATAAATCCTTTTGCCAAAATGCACCTTCCTAGAGGATATATCGGTGGTGAAGAAATCAAATGCATTGCAACTATGAGAAAGGGTAACGTCAATGCTTCGACTTGGTGCTCCACTACTGCCTCGAGATCTCTTGGAGGGAGTCTCACTAGCCACTGCCTTTCCCTTGTCACCACGCTGGGGAGGAGCCATATGATCGAAGGAAGAGTTTGGAAGAAGAAGAAATAGAGGAAGAGGAAACAGATGAGGAAGAAACAAAGGAATGCAAAGAGGATGCACAAGGGAGAATAGGAGGAGGTCGGCTACACTCAAGGGAGGAACATAAGGGGTCAACCGGCGCAAGGAAGAAGAGAGAGGAGAAGGGAGATTGTGGCGACAGTTGGAATGGGGAAGAAAGAAGGGGGAAGGCCGACCCTTTAAATGTCCCTAGGGTTGAGGGGTAGACTCCACAAAAAGTGGGGTCAACCTCGCTTATGAAGAGGTCGACCTCAAAAGTCTTCTGGGGTCGACCTCGCATCACGCAGAGGCAAACTACATGGACTTTTCAGAAGTGATGTCAGTTCAGCTGAAGGCTGGGTCGACTCAGGGATTCTCTAAAAAGAAAAAAAAAGCACAAGGACTCTTGGTTTGTCAAAATTTAAGATGGGCAATTAATGTGAATTGCTTATGAAGAAGACGAGCACATTCCTAATTCACGGCGCAATGAAGTAAATCGGTTTTCACACAATGGTTTAGTGAAAATATCAGCTAATTGGTGTGTGGTGTCAATAAAGTTTAATTCAATGTCACCCCTAGATACATGATCTCTAATAAAGTGATGACGTACCTCAATATGTTTTGTGCGAGAATGTTGAACATGGTTCTTAGTCAAATTAATAGCACTCGTATTGTCGCAAAGCAACGACATTTTAGACAAATAAATCCCAACATAGTCCGCATCAGTGTAACCCACCAACTCGAAGGAACATCCTTTGGGATACCATAAGTCAAAATCATTCGAGGAAGCAAGATATCAAAAAATTCGTTTAACAGCAATCAAGTGCGGTTGTTTGGGCGAACTTTGAAATCTCGCACACATGCAAACACTAAATAAAATATTGTTTACAAGAGGTTAAATAGAAAAGAGATCATATCATACCTCAATAAAGCTTAGCGTCGATAAGCTTACCAAGTTCATCATTATCCAATTTTGTTGTGGTAGGCATAGGCGTTAGGATCTTAGGCATTGCCATTATGCCAAAACTCGAGTTGTTGTGTAAGGATACCATCCTTCCTTATAACCTACCACAGGTGTACAGTCCCCCTGCTGGACAACTCAGCAACACCCGCAGGCAGGTCCACACCTTGACCTAGGCATGACTTGGCCAACCCGGCCTCTGCCACACCCGCATTCTCAGGTCGCCCTAGGGTGAGATGCTAATCTACCATTTTTCTATTTTGTATTCTCTTATCATAGTGTGTATATAATAATCGATTTGATATGTAAATAAATTTATATAAAATATTTTATTCCTCTATGAGTAGGGTTGTAAACGGATCTAGATATTATTCGAATCAGATTTATAGTGGTGACATCGACATCGACAAGGGTGATCATGCATCAACATCTAATATCTTTTTGGTTAGTGAATATAAATGTAATGAAACTTTATTTTTTAAAATATTTTATTTTATTTTCAAAATAATAAAATATTAATATTTAAATATTAAATATAGGTAAATAGGATTAATATTTATTCTCTCCCCTTCCCCTTGAAACACCCCGTGCTTCCCCCTCCTCGTGAAAAAAATGGCGCCATTTTAAACCCCCGCCTTCCCCTCCCCCCGTGAAACACCCCGTGGCAAGGGAACCCCGCCATCGCCTCCGAGTTGCTGCTGAGACCACACCATCGGTGTGCCGCCACTGGCAGCCTTCGATTGCCACCTCCGTGGGTATGTGACTCTCCCTTCGCCGCTGCCTCCTCCTCCTCCAGTCTATCTCTTTCTCTGCTCACCCCACCAAAACCAAAGGGGGTAAACCCCCCTCCGACACCTTTTCCTCTTCCCCACGTAGGCCCCATCGCTGAGGGGAGTAGTCCCTTGCCACCGCTGCCATCGCCTCCGAGCTGCTGTTGAGCCCCACAACATTTACCAAATACTGCCTTATAAGAAGCAGACTGTTTACTTTGGGTGGGGAACTGACCAACAGACTTTTCTCTAGGGGGTTTCTTCTTAAAAAGGGAGCTTACAAGAGGCAGACTTTTCTTTTGGGGTTTTGATTTAGAATGTGCGCAGGGAAGTAGGCTTATTGGCCATTTCATGCCCATAACCACGCAGGTTCCATTTGGGAGAAGGTTACGGCCATGGCTGAAGGTTGGAGAAAAAGTATGCACATCATTTGACATTCTAGAAGGTGGCTGCTGAGGAAGAAAGTTTCCTGCAAATTAATGATTTTTTGTTTTTATTTTTACATTACTTGCAAATGACCTTTCCAAATTACTATCTTCATCTCCCTCTATGTATATATGTAGAAAGTTTTAAAATGGAGAGTGCTTTGTCTAAATATCTGCGAATGTTCAAAAGAAGGGCAAAGCCCTCCTTTCAAAGATTTTGAGTGAGAAATACATTGAAACCAGTAAGACAAAAGAAGATTATGTGAGAGAATAGTTTTTAAAAATTAAGCGAATAACCTATATATGATCGTCATAATATAATTAAAGAGCTTAATGAGAGACTTCGTACAGTGATTGTTAGGACTTGGGAATCTTGACTGTGTGTGGCATTTGGCAACGGGTTAGAAAAAATTTAGATATTAGAATCTTTGATAGAATCATATGTATTCTCAAACGATTTTTCAGTGACATGTTCTAAAAATCAACCTTAAAAGAGGATAGTTTGAACGAAATTTAAGAAAATGACAGCCTAATGAACGTACTTGCATTGTCTTATTATTGTGTTTTCACAGTCCACCGTTCAAAAAAAATGTTTTCACAGTCCAATATATTTTGTTATTCTCTTTATGTTGTTAGACATTTGTTTGAACTTCCCTTTGTAACGTCATTCTACTTTTATGTTTAAATTATAATCTCACATTATATTTTTTTTTTTTTGCACACAACTTGACCTTCTCCCACATAATCGGACTTATTATTGGCCACTGTCTTTACCGTTGGCTACCAAGGTATGTGATCCAGCGAGCCTGGGTGGTGGCTCACTTTTATAATACATATTTACATTATATTTGGTGTGGTTATGTGAATGTGATCCAGCGAGCTTGGGTGGTGGCTCACTTGTATAATGCATATCGACCGAAATGTTGTGTGGTTATGTGAATGTTGCCGGATTTTTCAGTGACATGTATGTGTGTACATGGATGTTAAATATTATGTATTGTGATTGTGTATGATTATAGGGAAATGATGTCATTTCTTAATTGACATTTTTCTTTGCGTGCAAAATATGTCTGTGTTACAGAATGACTGAATTTGATAAGAGTTGGATGGATATTCCTAATAGGCTAGACCCTAGGTATCTCAAGGGATTTAAAGATTTTTTAGAGTTTGCATATCATGATGACATAATAGGATTTAGACATGGAGAAGACAAAGAGTTTATTCAATGTCTGTGTAGAGGATGTTGCAATGGCTTCATATTTAGAAGGGATAGTGTGCATGAGCATCTAATATGTGACGGAATATGGTTAAATTATCAGACTTGGCTATCACACGGTGAGCAAGTACATGATGATACCCAACCACAAGGGACACAACTTATTGAATCACAAAATGAATTAGAATTCGATGATGTGATGGACATGCTACATGATTATCAAAGCAATGATGTGCTTGTTGAAGAAGATGAGGAAGAACTGAATCCAAAAGCACAAAAAAATTATAAGTTATTAGAAGATGCAAAAACTCCTTTGTATGTTGGGTGCAAAGATATGTCTAAGTTGAAATTTCTTTTGAATTTGATACACATGAAATCTTTGAATGGTCTTATAGCCAAATGTATGAATATGATATTTGTGTTGTTTAAACAAGTTTTTCCTAGTGATGTATTTGTACCTGAAAATTAATATGAAGTAAAGAAGATTGTCAAAAAATAAGGACTTAGTTATGAAAAGATTAAAGCATGTAAAAATGATTGTGTGTTATTTTGGAAAGAAAATAAATATAAATTTCAATGTCCAGAATGTGGTACTCCAAGATATAAAGATAATACCACAAAAAGTAGTAAGAAGGTGGCAAAAAATGTGTTGCACTATTTTTTTTTTTAAAGGATAGATTGCAACACCTATTTATCTTATCAAAGACAACTTAGGGATGATGTTGCCTATATAGCAAGCCTAGAGGGGGGGGGGGTGAATGGATTGCTAAAAAATTCTTTTAGAATAATCCTTTAAATAAAAACAATTTGACAAAAGACACTAAGTTCGATAGTTAGAGTTAGTGTAAAACAAACACAAAGAAATCAATCATATGGACAACAAAAATTTTATCCTGGTTTGGATCTTCTGTCACAATGAGTCCTACGTCCAGTCCCCAAGCAATAACTTGGGATTTCATTAAACAAGCGTACAGTCCCCCTTAAGGACACTTACACATCCAACCGCAGCTGGCCTTCTCTTCTATAACCAAAGAGGAACTAAGCCACCTGATGCAACTGGTCTTCCTTTTTACTGAAGGGAACAACCACCCACACAACGACATGTATTCTCTTTACCACTGAAGAGGAACACTCAAGATGAATGAGTAGAGAGCAGATGGCCCCTAGACCAAGCTTATACAGACTGCTTGATCTGAGGCAATGTATGAGAGACAGTGATGATCAACAAGGAACTCTCTCTCAGATCTACCCAAGCTCTCAAAGGCTAAACAGGTTGCTATGGAGAGCTAAGAGCTGAAGGTTGTTTGAATGGACGAGCAAGCTCTTCTTTCTTCAGAGTGACTAGGATCTTTAGAATTCAAAAAGTGTCTTTCATGGAGTCACTAGTCTTCTATTTATCTTCTTTAAAAGGTTTTGATCGTTGAAGTATCTATTGTCTCACATCTTCATGCATGTTGGAGTGTCTGATCCGAAGTATGGAGCAAGAGAACCTACAACCATTAATGCTGGAATAGAAACTTACACAAAGGAAGATTGTCTGAATCTTTTTCTTGCTTTTGTCAGGTTGATAGTTCCGATTTTGCAATGTGCGTTTCTACCGAAAACTCTACACACAATAAATGCTGAAGCATAGACAACTTATCTTTGTCTAAACTGTCAGTCAAAGTTAGTAGTCATGCTATATGAAGATACACTAAAAAGGAAATGTCATTTTGTCATCATACAAAGTATTACTTTATGTGACATAACTGAGGTAAGCAAAGATATATCGTGCAGAGATTTTGTACCATCATAATAAATGTTAGAGAGCACAAGATACAACATAATTCGTGAGAAGACTTGAAATCCACAGAAATTTGAAAATATGTTTGAATATCATGTGGAATGTATTTTAAGAATGTCTAAGAAGAAATTAAATAATAATATTCAACAGCCATTTAAAACATAATCGTTATTAAAAGAGAGTTGATGTTTGGAGACAATCTGTGTACAGAGAGAGTCAATGTTGATATGAAATCGATGTTATAATCATAATTCATGTGATAATGTAATCCATGTTGAAACAAAGTCGATGTGAGCATAAGCCATGCATGAATGTAATGAAATCGATGTTCTGTATAAAGTCGTTGTTGTATTGAAATCAATGTTTAAACGAAGTCGTTGTTGAACTGAAATCGAAGTGCAGATGAAATCGTTGTTTGAAACAAAGTTATTGTTCAAGTAAAGTCGTTGTTTCACATGAAGTCGTTGTTTCTTATGAAATTGATGTTCTACCGAAATCGATGTTTAAGTGAAGTCGTTGTAGAAACGAAGTCGATGTTTAAGTGAAGTCATTGTTCCATATGAAGTCGATGTTCTTCCAAAATCAATGTTTAAGTGAAATCGTTGTTTCATATGAAGTCGATGCTCTACTGAAATCGATGTTTAAGTGAAGTTGTTGTTTCATATGAAATCGATGTTCTACCGAAATCGATGTTTAAGTGAAATCTTTGTAGAAACGAAGTCGTTGTTTCATATGAAATCGATGAGAACCAAAATCGATGTTTAAATATGAAGTCGATGTAGAACCGAAATCGTTGTTTAAGTATGAAGTCGATGTAAAACCAAAATCGTTGTTTTACTTATGAAATCGATGCTTGAAGGAAATCGATGTTCTACTAACGAAGTCATTGTTTAAGTGAAATCGATGTATCAGTGAAGTAGTAATCATTGTGAGCTTTTACATAGAAGTCGAGGTATACTTAGACAAAAAATATATGTAATGAACTTCAAATAGCAGTGAGTGTAGACAACTTACTGATTTTATTTGATTTGATTCCCGTAGATGAAATTCAAAAAATGATGTTAGATAATAATTTTCAGGGTTTTGTTAATCACCAAAAATATAGATAATAATAACAAATTATATGGAGATAGACTGATCATCAATCTCCCCCTTTTTGGTTGTGACAAACATAATGATTGCATAAAAAAAAGCTGAAATAAATTTGCAGAAAATTTTAAGGTATTATTTCAGAATATTTTCTCCCCATTTTTTTCATTAAGCAAAAAGAAATAGATAAGCAAAGAATGAAGTAGAAAAAGACAAAGATAAAGGGGAACCAAGGAGGGAAAGTTTATTCATTAGTGGGGGCAGACTTGTAGAAGGCAGATGACAGACTGGAAGCATGGCGAGTAATAAGCTGCCAAGCTTTAACTTCCTGCTCTTCAAAAAGATCTCTAAAGACACCCCAACTAATATTATATTGCGGCCCCATCTCTGGACATAACCTCTTGATGTGGAGTAGTCTCTTTCTTTAATGAAGTGAGTGTACTCCTGATTGCTAAGAGATGACTTGTAGGGACCAGTAGTTCCAAACTGGCATGCTGAAGGAATTTGTCTATGGAGAGAGGGTAGTGAAGCTTGTGAGCAAAAAAATCCTTCTGCAGAGCTACATCAACTTTGTATCTTTCAATCCAGATGGAATAAGGATTTGAGACCAGGTTGATGGAGAAAAGATCCATGAACTGCTCAAGAATAAGAGTCAGCGATTTGACTGTGATGAGGAGGTGTTTATCTTCTCAAGCTGAAGGGTTGACTCATGATAGACTCTACAGCAGTCAGAGTTGACAATCTTTCAGACTCTGTTAGCAGTGGAGTTAAAACTGAAGACTTGATAAACCCTCTTTGATATTCCGAAGAGGAATCTGTGAAATGCAAGAGGAGCTCCCCTCTGAACAAAGATCCTTGCCAAACTCTGGAAAATCTCTCAAAGATGACAGGACCCACATCAGAGTCCATAAGAAGAAAATGTAGCTTTGGGAGAAAAACAACCTCAGGCATCTTCAAGGTGGTAAAGTCAACTTGAAGAGAGGTATTGACTGGATTTTCAGTGCGGAGCTGAGCAATAGCTGCCCTGAATTGGCCAAGCTGAACTTCTGGCAGGCGATTTACAAAGCAATAATCTTGATACATCTAGAATTGCCTAACCACTTTGATCTCCTTCTGAATGAAGGGACCCCAAGTTGATATGTGCTGGCAAACAAACCACTCAGACAGGGTGAGAGGGTGGTCTGAGGGTGGAAAGGTGTTGGCCTTGGCAACCTCAAATTTTCTGTAGATAGCTTTGTTAGCCCTGGCCAACTGATCCTCAGTCTTGGACTCAGCTGAAGAGAGAATTTTTGCTTGGCCAAGCTTGGGTATTAGAGAAATAAGAAGAATTATATTGAGATGTTCAGATAGATTTAGGTAGGGGAGGCCAAGAGTGGCAGCAAAGGTGCACTTTTAAAGATATTCAACATATAAAGTTTTTCTTCTGTGGACAACAGAAAGAGAATACCACAGAGGAGGGAAGAGAACTTGATATGAAGGAAAAACAAGTTCTTTAGAGGTCTACCTTTTCTTGGAGGCAGGACTGGAAGAGGGTTGGAAATCAGTCCTGTGAATGTGGGCAGAGACAGAAAGAACTGTGCGGAGGATGGCTTCTTCAAACTCATCCTTGATGTCTTGCACAGTATGGCGAATGATACTGGCACCCTTAGGAATGAGAGTGATGAAGGATGGTGGAGTTGGTGGATGAAGAGAGGCAAATGATGAAGTGGGAGGAGGTTGTGTAGAAGGTCTAGTAGAGGAGGGACCAGTAGAAGAGGAGGAAGCAGAAGGTGCCTCAGAAGTTGTAGGAGGAATGGAAGAAGAAGGGATAGGTGAGGAAGAGGAGGCAGCAGGGAAAGGAGTAGGAGAAGAAATAGGTTTGTGAAGGGGTTTCTTGGAGGGTTCAGGAGCAGGTGGGGCAGTGAAGGAGGTAGGTGGAGAGGAAGGGGCTGGAGTCTGAAGACTAGGAGGGTCAGAAGGCCTTGGGGGCATAGCAGCTTCCTCTACTAAAACTTGAGGCTCGGTTGGGCTTGCCATTGATTCCACTTGCACTGATGGCCCTGATGGCCCAACTCTAACATCTTCAACTACTGATACCCTTGACTCTTCCACTAATGGCCCTGGTGGCCCTAATCCTTCAACTGATGGCTCTGATGGCCCAAATTCCTCTACAGATGGCCCTAGTGGCCCTAATTCCTCAAAAGATGGCTCAGATGGCCCTGCTACTTTCTCCATTGATTCAGAAGGCCCTGATGGCCTTGCACTTCCTTCTGGTACTGACTGAGCTGGAACAGGAGGGGCTGGAGCTGATAAGTGCACCCTTACAAAATCTGACAAGTCTGTCACCAACTTCTTTAAGCTTCCCAACTCACTTCTCATCTCCTGGAGCTCAGATTTGACTGCTCCAATATCTTTGGCTTCAGTGCTCTAGCTGAGAAAGATGGAAGTGACATCTGACTGCAAAGAGCACAAGATCTCTCCTTGAGCATTCAGTCTAGCAATGACTGGCTCCAAATGCACAAGTATCTTCTTCTTCCTAGATCTGTGGTGTGCCTTTTTGGTGAGCAAGGGAATTCCTATGGCAACATCCTTTCCTTTTCCTCCAGAGCCGACAGCTGACTCATCATCCTCATCTGAAGTGTCTTCAACTAATCCTTCTTGAAACTGATCTGTAGGAGCACTAGCAGCTGGCTTCCCCTGAACATCTGGCTCCCCCTGAGTAGGAGCATCTTCCATTTGAACAACCTCAATGTGGCCTGGTGCCACAACCTCTGGAATTATGTCTTCATGGCTCCCCTCCATAGCAGTCTCTACTATAGGAACACTAGGGGTTTCCTCAATCTAAATATGTTCATGCTCCCCCTCAGTGTGAGCAACATTAGCCAACTGATCAACAACTGATTCTTCAATAATAGCAGGTGCAGGGACTAGAGGAGGGATCACACCTTCAGTAGATTTCCCAACAGGCTCAATAAGTTCTGGTGCAATGTCTTTAATCCTCCTTTCAAATACAGGAGGCTCATCTTCTCTAACTGCAGCTTCTTCCTCTTGAACTGGTGGAACTTTTAATGCTTCTCCAAGGATGGCTTCTTCTTCTGCCACCGAGGTCTTTGTCCACACACTTCCTACCAGTGAAATACCACTCTTCTTCAAATTTCTAGTTTGAATGGGCTGACCCATCTTCTCCATCAATTCTCCCTTCAAATAAAGCTCAAAGTGACTGAAACTTCTTGTAAGTAAATGGGCATATGGAAGGGATACTGCCAATTTGTTCTTCTTGTCCCAAATAACTTCAGTTGCAGACTTCATCCTCTCTATTATAATCTAAGCCATGTTGACATTTTGCTTTTGAATGGCCTAGAACATCACATCAGCATCTCCCTTAGTGCATGAAGAAAAGTTAGCACTCCTGGGCACCAAAATCTGACAGACTATGAAATGCAAAATTCTGTTGAAGGCATTGAACTGGTTGATGTCAATCTTCCCATCCTTCAACTCATACTATGTTCCAATAATCCCTAGACCTTTGGCATGGATATCTACGGAATTTACAAGACTGTGCCCTACTGTAGAAACTCCAAATAGCCCCTCCAATAGGTCATAGTGATATGTATAGATTTACCTTGGAGGTAAGAGACCCATCTTCTTCTGTCTTCAAGCATGTGTAAAATGCCTTGGCCAAGTGCGGGTAGCTTGGTTCAGAAACAGTACAAATCCCCGTCCACTTTAGCCTCTGAAGAGCTTCAACTACACTATGCATACCATGCTTCTCCAGATCATCTAGGTCCACTGCCTTGTTCCCGCAGAGCTTGATCTTCACTGCTGAGTATCTTTCCAATTGATCTGCCATGAGGAAGGCAGTGCTGTAGCCACCCACACTGCCGGAACTCCCAGAAGCGGCCATGGAATCAAGCAAGGAAGGTTTCTGGAGGATCGTGGGAGAAGGAGGAACAGGACCCCTCAAGAAATTTGAGCGGGAAATGAGAGATTCTTCGAAAGCACAAAGAAGAATGATGGAGTCGATGAGGGTTTTATAGGCTTTTGAGTTGAAAGAGATAGGAGAGAGAGAGAAAGCGAATCGGTGAGGGAAGGATTCCCATCGTAACGGAAGGACATAAAGTAACGTTTGAAACGACATAGTAGTAAATGCGGATAACGACAAAATAGGTGATGATAACGTAAGAGATAATGGATTTACTTAAACTACGAGGGGAAGGATAAATTTTATTCTAAAATTTATTATTTTATTTCAGTTATGTACAGATATATCTGTTACATATTGCACATATCTACTTCCCTTCTAAAAGGCATAAATCTCTCTTCAGGTAAGACTTTTATAAAGATATCTGCCAACTGATTTTGTGTATCTACAAATGAAATGCTAATATTACCATTAGCTACATGATCTCTAATAAAATGATATCTAACCTCTATATGTTTCATCCTTGAGTGTTGCACTGGATTTTTCGTGAGATTTATGGCACTAGTATTATCACACAGCAATGAGATTATTTTGATGTGCAATCCATAGTGTTCAAGCTGTTGTTTGATCTATAAGAGTTGAGTGCAACAGTTTCCAGCGGCTACATATTCAGCTTCAACTGTTGATAGAGCTACTGAGTTTTCTTTCTTGAAGACCAGGAGATCAAGCATCCTGCAAGAAATTGACAACCACCACTGGTGTTTTCTATCTATTTTGCATCTAGCACAGTCAGCATCCGAATATCCAATTAAACTAGTTTCACAGGATTTTGGATACCATAGATCTAAGTTACGAGTCTTAGCTAAATATCTAAAGATCCTTTTAACAGATATTAAATGAGATTCCTTAGGATCAGATTGATATCTTGCATACATGCATACACTAAATAAAATATCAGGTCTACGAACTGTTAGATAAAGCAATGAGCTAATCATACCTCTATAAATTTTTTGATCGATTTTCTTACCTTCTGGATCACTGTCTAACGTGGTGGATGTGCTCATGGGAGTGGACAGTGGTTTAGCATTTTCAAATCGAAATTTATTTAACAATTCCTTGGTGTATTTTTCTTGACAGATATGAGTTCCTTTATTGCGTTACTTGATTTGTAATCCAAGGAAGTAGTTGAGTTCTCCCATCATACTCATCTCAAATTTTCCCTGCATGAGCTTCTCAAAATACTTGCTCAAAGATTCATCAGTAGATCCGAAAATAATATCATCTACATAGATTTGCACATGTAATATATTTTTGGCATTTGATTTAATGAACAATGTGCTATCTACATGTCCTCTAGTAAAACAATGATTTAGCAAGAATGCATTAAGTCTTTCATACCGTGCTCTAGGTGCTTGATTTAAACCATATAATATTTTATACAATTTAAAATGTGATTTGGAAAATCTGAATCATCAAAATCAGGAGACTATTTAACATAAACTTCCTCCTTTATAAAACCATTTAAAAATGTTGATTTCACATCCATTTGAAAAAGTTTTAAATCTAAAGCAGATGCATAAGCAAGCAATATTCAAATAGCCTCTAGTCTAGCCACTGGTGCATAGGTTTCATCGAAATCTATACCTTCCTCTTGGAAATAGCCTTGAGCAACTAGTCTAGCCTTGTTTCTAGTGATAACACCAGCTTCATCCAACTTGTTCCTGAACACCCATTTGGTGCCAATCACAGGATGATCTGATGGTCTCGGAACAAGGGACCAGACCTGATTTCTCTTGAACTGATTAAGTTCATCTTGCATGGCTAAAATCCAAGATTCATCAGACAATGCTTCATTGACTATCTTCGGCTCTATTTGAGATACAAATGCTAAATAATCACAAGGAATAATATTACCTCTAGTTCTTACCCCGACTGATGGATCTCCAATGATGTTATCTATTGGGTGATCCTTTTTGTACCTCCATTCTTTTGGAAGATCATCATGAATGATATCTTTTTGTTGGATTTCTTCCAAGGGTGGATCTTCATCATCTTTGATGGTTGTTTCTTTTAGCTTCTCGGAAAGGTTTTCTGCATCTTCATCATCACTACCAATTCCTTTCTCAAGGAAGGGTTAGACTCATCAAAAATAACATGCACAATTTGTTCAATTAAAACTTTTTTTATTAAAACACTATAACCTTTAGGTTTAGAAGTATACCGCATGAAAATACCTTCATCAGATTTGGGATCCAACTTACCAATGTCTCTCTTACCATTATTATGAATGAAGCATGGGCATCCAAAAGTTCTGAGATGGCTGATCTTGGACTTCTTTTGGTTATACAGTTCATATGTAGCCTTCTTCATAATTGGTCTGATCATGACTCTTAATTATGTAACAAGTTGTATTTATTGCTTATGCCTAGAAATATCTTGGAAGATTGTACTCATATAACATTGTTCTTGCCATATCCAAAAGTGTTCTATTCTTCCTTTCAGCTACTCCATTCTGCTGTGAGGTTCTTGATGCTGAAAAATTGTGTTCAATCCCCAGATCATCACAAAACTTTGCAAACCTGTCATTTTGAAACTCTCCTCCATGATCTGATCGGATACTTATGATATTGTACTTCTTATCTTTTTGAACTAGCTTACTGAACTTCACAAAACTATCAAATGTGTCATTTTTATGCTTAAGAAATGATACCCACGTAAATCTGGAATAATCATCAACTATAACAAATCCGAAATTCTTTCATCCCAAACTAGTTGTTCTCATTGGTCCAAACAAGTCCATATGAAGTAGCTCTAGTGGTTTGGAGGTAGTGACCACCGTCTTGAATTTGAAAGAGGATCTTGCATGCTTTCCTTTTGCACATGGTTCACAGATGTTGTCTAGTCTTGAATTAATCTTCGGTAGACCTTCCACTAGATCATGTTTGATGAGTTTTTTGATTCCATCCAAGCTGCAATGACCTAATCTTCTGTGCCACAGTTCATCATTCTGCTCTTTACTTGCTGCTAGACAGATGTCTTGATCTTTCAACTCTTCTAGAATCAGTACATACAGATTTTTCTCTCTGCAAGCTTCAAAAACGATTGTTCCATCCTTAATGATCCGACATTTTGATTCCTGAAACTTGATCTGATGACCTTTGTCTCAAAGTTGACTGATGCTAATTACGTTATGCTTGAGTTCTTTAACGCATAGAACATCTTCTTTAAGTGTTTTATCTTGGCTTCCAATGGATCCACAACTAATTATTGACCCTTTACCATTATCACCATAGGTTACTGTACCTTCTTCATCTTTGATATGAGAGAACAGCCTTTTGTTGCCAGTCATATGCCTTGAGCACCCGCTGTCTAGATACCACTTTGATGCTCTAAGGCTTCCCTGTAATAAATCAATGAGATTTAGGTACCCAAGTTTTTTTGGGTCCTGGTTGGTTAGCTTCTTCACAGTTTCTTTTCGGAATCCTTTTTAAATTGTTTAGTTGTACAGGTTCTTTTAGTGTGACGTAGTTTGTTACAATGAGTGCAGCAAGAGATATTGTTCATTGTCTTGGTTGGCTTATTGTTTTTATTATTGTTTGATTTATAGTTAGGATTTTGTTCAGCTACAAATTTTGGCATTGGATAAATTTTAGGATGAATGACTATTTCTTCATTATCAGGTGGAGTATATCCTAAACCATAATTTTTCTTTCCTGATTTTCTTGCTCCTTTTAATATTAAGGAAGATTTTTCATTCGTGAATTTCTCAATTGTAGTTGTCAAATATTCATTATCTTTTGTTAGTGTGTTAATTTCACTATTAAGTTTGCTTGTGGTTTCCTAATTTTCTATGTTTGTTATCTTTTCATTTTTAGTTTTTACATCTTCGCATAACAGTTCATTTCTTCTTTTCAATTCAGAAATTTATTTTTCTAATTGTTCAGTTTCAGATTTTAGATCTGAATTGGTTATTTCAAGGCATGCATAATTTTTCTTAGTTGTTTTTAATAGCTTACAAACATCTTTATATTTACTATATAGTTCATTGAAAGCATCTTCTAAGCTATCAGAATCAGATTCATTGCAAGATGTAAAAGATGAGTCAGAAGTTACCTTGTCATCGATGTTTGCCATGAAGGCCAGTTGGTCGTTTCTTCTTCGTTGGAGCTAGACTCACTTTCTGAGTGACTCTCATTATTCCATGTAGCAGCCATGGATTTCTTCTTGTATTTCTTTAATTTCTTCATGTTGTCTTTTTTCTTGAACTCAGTCTTCTTCAGTTTTGGACATTCAGCCTTGTGGTGTCTAGGCTTCTTACACACATAGCATATAGGTTCAGATCTCTTGACGTCTTTGCCTTCAGATCTCTTGAATTCTTTACCTTTCTTAAAATACCTTCTTCCTGACTGATATTTCTTCTTAGCTAGAATATGTTGCAGTCTTCTGGAGAGAAAGGCTTCTTCATCTTCACTGCTCTCATTACGCTTATCACTTTCTGATTCACCCTCAGAAGTGTCTTTTGAAGCCTTGAGAGCATTGTTGTGCTTCCTCTTACTGGAGGACTCTCCCAGCCTTTCCATATTTATCTCATGAGCCATTAAGGACCCAATGAGTTTTTCGAGGGACATTCTTCTGAGATCATTGGCTTCTTCTATTGCAGTTACCTTTGGAGTCCATGAGGTTGGTAGAGATTTTAATATCTTTCTTACCATGTCTCCAGTCTCATAAGTCTTTCCTAGCCCAGCAAGTCCATTGGTAATATCTGTGAAGTGACTATACATTTAGGAGATGAACTTTCCGGACTGCATTTGAAACCTCTCATATGAGCTACCAAAATATCAATTTTTGTTTCCTTTACCTTATCAGTTCCTTCATGTGTGAACCTCAACTTGTCCCACATCTTTTGGCTGATTTACATGCTGATTTTGTTGAACTCTTTCTTGCTTAGAGAGCAGCACAGTATACTCTTTGCTTTGCTATTTTGGGACAGCTTCTTCTTATCTTCACCTGTCCATTTGTCTTGTTGTGTTGTTACCTTGAGATCTCCTTCTTCGTTTATCGTCCAAAGCTGGAAATCAAGTCCTTGAAGGAAGAACTCCATCCTTATCTTCCAGTAGTTGTAATCATCACCATCGAACATAGGAGGTCTGTTGACGGATTGTCCTTCTACATGACCTTGAGCGGCCATTTATCTTTGCTCTTCAGATAGTGAGATCTACTTACTCGAAGAGACTTGGCTCTGATACCACTCGTTGCCCAGATAGCAAGCCCAGAGGGGGGGGGGGGTGAATGGATTGCTAAAAAATTCTTTTAGAATAATCCTATAAATAAAAACGCTTTGACAAAAGACACTAAGTTCGATAGTTAGAGTTAGTGTAAACTAAACACAAAGCAATCAATCACATAGACAATAGGAATTTTATCCTGGTTCGGATCTCCTGTCACAAGGAGTCCTACGTCCAATTCCCAAGCACCAAATTGGGATTTCACTAAACAAGGGTACAGTCTCCCTTAAGGACAATTAGACATCTAGCTACAACTGACCTTCTCTTCTATACCTGAAGAGGAACTAAACCACCTGATGCAACAGGTCTTCCTTCTTACCGAAGGGAACAACCACCCACACAATGGCCGGTCTTCTCTTTACAACCGAAGAGGAACACTCAAGATGAATGAGTAGAGAGTGGATGGCCCCTAGACCAAGTTTATACAGACTGCTAGATCTGAGGCAATGTCTGAGAGACAGTGATGATCAACAAGGAACTCTCTCTCAGATCTACACAAGCTCTCAAAGGCTAAATAGGTTGCTATGGAGAGCTAAGAGCTAAAGGTTGTTTGAATGGACGAGCAAGCTCTTCTTTCTTCAGAGTGACTAAAATCTCTAGGATTCAAAAAGTGTCTTTCATGGAGTCACCTGTCTTCTATTTATCTTCTTTAAAAGATTTTGACTGTTGAAGTAACCATTCTCTAACATTTTCATGCATGTTCGAGTGTCTCGTCGGAAGTATGGAGCAAGAGAACCTACAGCCATTAATGCTGGAATAGGCACTTACACAAAGGAAGATTGTATGAATCTTTTTCTTGCTTCTATTAGGTTGACAGTTCCAATTTTGTAACATGCGTTTCTACCGGAAACCTTGCACACAATAAATGTTGAAACATTGACAACTTATCTTTGTCAAAACTATCAGTCAAAGTTAGTAGTCATGCTATATGAAGTTACACTAAAAAGGAAATGCCATTTTGTCATCATACAAAGCATTACTTTATGTGACATAAGTGAGGTAAGCAAAGATATATCGTGTAGAGATTTTGTACCATCGCAATAAATGTTAGAGAGCACAGGATACAACATAATTCGCGGGAAGACTTGAAATCCACAGAAATTTAAAAATTTGTTTGAATATCATGTGGAATGTATTTTAAGAATGTCTAAGAAGAATTTAAATAAGAATATTCAACAGCCATCTAAAACATAATTATTATTAAAAGAGAGTTGATGTTTGGAGACAATCTTTGTATAGAGAGAGTCAATGTTGATATGAAATCGATGTTATGATCATAATTCATGTGATAATGTAACATGTTGAAACAAAATCGATGTGAGCATAAGCCATGTATGAATGTAATGAAATCGATGTTCTGTACAAATTCGTTGTTTAACTAAAGTCGTTGTTGTATTGAAATCGATGTTTAAACAAAGTCGTTGTTGAACTGAAATCGATGTGCAGATGAAATCGTTGTTTGAAACGATGTTGTTGTTCAAGTAAAGTCATTGTTTCACATGAAATCATTGTTTCTTATGAAATTGATGTTCTACCAAAATCGATGTTTAAGTGAAGTCGATGTTTAAGTGAAGTCATTGTTTCATATAAAGTCGATGTTCTACCGAAATCGATGTTTAAGTGAAGTCGTTGTAGAAACGAAGTCGATGTTTAAGTGAAGTCGTTGTTTCATATGAAGTCTATGTTCTACCGAATTTGATGTTTAAGGGAAGTCGTTGTTTCATATGAAATCGATGTTCTACCGAAATCGATGTTTAAGTGAAATCGTTGTAAAAACAAAGTCGTTGTATCATATGAAATCGATGTAGAACCGAAATCAATGTTTAACGTTGTTGAAACGAAGTCGTTGTTTTATATGAAATCGATGTAGAACCGAAATTGATGTTTAAGTATGAAGTCGATGTAGAATCGAAATCGTTGTTTAAGTATGAAGTCGATGTAAAATCGAAATCGTTGTTTTACTTATGAAGTTGATGCTTGAAGGAAATCGATGTTCTACTAACGAAGTCGTTGTATAAGTGAAATCATTGTATCAGTGAAGTAGTAATCGTTGTGAGCTTTTACATGGAAGTCGATTTATACTTAGACAAAAACATATGCAATGAACTTCAAATAGCAATGAGTGTAGATAACTTACTGATTTTATTTGATTTGATGCATGTAGATGAACTTCAGAAAATGATGTTAGATAATAATTTTTAGGGTTTTTTTAATCACCAAAAATACATATAATAAATAACAAATTATATGGAGATAGACTGATCATCAGATGACATGGCATAATGGCTGTCGTCCTCACCAATCTGATGGTGAGATGTGTCATCCTGCAGATTCTCTGGCATGGAAGGACTTTGATCAGCTGTAGCCAGATTTTGCTTCCGAAAGCCATAATTTTCTACTTGGCTTAGCCAGTGATGGGTTTAATCCCTTTGGTAACATGTCTTCAAAGTACAGTGTATGGCCAGTTGTACTAATGGCTTATAATTTGCCACCATGGATGTGTATCAAATCAGTTTACATGATGATGTCATTATTGATTCCCGGTCCGAAAGCTCCAGAAAATGACATTGATGTCTATTTACAACCATTAGTAGAAGAGTTAAAGGACTTGTGGGATAATGGTATCAAGACATATGATGATGCAAAGAAGCATAACTTTACTTTGCGAGCCAACTTGCTATGGACCATAAATGATTTTCTAAGTTATGCAAACTTGTCTAGATGGAGTACTAAATGGAAGCTCGCATGTCCAATTTGCAATGATCAAACTTATTCTCTCTGTCTTCCTTACAGCAAAAAACAAAGTTATTTAGGGCATCGTCGTTTTCTTCTAATAACACATATGGAGAAAGAGTCAGTACAAAGTTAAATTTGATGGTCGACATTGTGATAAAGGAAAGTTAATAATGAAAACAGGTTATGAATGATGATCAGTCCATCCCCATATAATTTTATTTATTATATGCAATTTTTTGTGATTAACAAAACTTTAATAAATATTTTCTAACAACCTTTTGTGATGTTTATCCACAGGAAATAAGTCAAGCAAAATCTGTAAGTAATCCTCACTCACTATTACTTGAAGTTCAAAGCATGTATTCAATCTAAGCACACATCGATTTCCTTGATAGAACATCGGTTTCACAAGTGAAACAATGATTTCCATCGCTACAACGATTTCCATCGCTACAACGATTTCATAAGTGAAACAATGATTTCCATCGCCACAACGATTTCATAAGTGAAACAAGGATTTCCATCGCTACAAAGATTTCATAAGTGACATAACGATTTCCATCGCTACAACGATTTCATAAGTGAAACCACGATTTCCATTGCTACAATGATTTCATAAGTGAAACAACGATTCGCTTGTACTTAAACAACGATTTGGTCAAAAACAACGATTCGCCTGTACTAAAACAACGATTTGGTCGAAAATAATGATTCGATTGCACTAAAACAACGATTTGGTCGAAAACAACGATTCACTTGTACTTAAACAACGATTTGATCGAAAATAATGATTCGCCTGTACTTAAATAATGATTTGGTTGAAAATAATGATTCGCGTGTACTAAAACAACAATTTGATTGAAAACAACGATTTGCCTTCATTTAAATAACGATTTGATCACAAACAATGATTTGATCACAAACAACGATTTGTCTTCACTTGAACAACGATTTCATTATTAAAACAATGATTTCATCTACTCATCGATTTCTGTTAAGTAATAACTTTGTACAGAACATCGATCTCATTATATTAATACATGAACTATATTCACATCGACTTGGTTTCAACAAGGATTACATTCTCACATGATTATTGTTGAGTTGTGTGTTTTGATGATGACATATTAATAATGTCTACACTCTCATACTTTGATTTTAATGATGACTAAAACATTTGGTTGTGAATGTTGTCCAAACACACACTTTTTTGATGATGACATATTGCACATATTACATTGATAACAAAACAACATGTTCTTTATGCTTAGTGTTTCATATTTTACTAATAATGACATGTTTTGATGGTCCACTCTTGATATTTACAGGTTTGCAAAGTTTTTTCAAAATAGTGTCAACACTACTTGACAGATAGGTCAACACTACCAGATTGCCCAGCAAGCTTCTGAAGAAAAAGTCACAGTTAGGTCGACACTACTTGACAGTAAGGTCAACTATACCAGTCTGCTCAGCAAGTTCCTGAAAAACAAGCTGCCAGTAAGGTCGACACTAGCTGAGAGTAAGGTCGACACTAGTTGTCATCCAGTGAACTAGTTTTGGAGATATTCTCAGGAGGTCGACTCTGTCTGTTGATCAGGTCAACACTAGAGTTCTGCCAGTAAAGGGAAATTGAAATTTCTGATCAGTAGTGTCAACACTATGGAAATGTAGGTTGACACTCTTTTTCTGTAAACCCAGAATTGTGCAGAGCATAAAATCTAGCAGCTGTGATCTCTTTCTGAGATCTTTATGGGAGATGCTATATTTACCAAATTGCCCTTTCATCCAAGTGGCAATGAGGTAAAGGCCTTTTAGACACGTGGAAGTCTTGGGTGCACCCTAGGTTTTTGTGCACACCTTTCTCACGTTCATAGGACTGCACAGTGGCTATATAAGCCTCCATCTCATCTAAAGTAGAAATCCCTTTGAGCCATTCATCTATTCCATCCAAGAGGACGTGGGGATCAAGGCCAAGTAGTGAGAGAAAGCTCTGGAGTGCTGAAAGAGGAGCAGATCAAGAAGAAAAGTAGCAGAGGAAGAAGGAGGAATCATGCATGCAGCAAATCTAAAAACAGAGCATCGTGGATCTTGCACAGAAGAAGCAACAAAGCTAAAAAGAAGAGGAAGATCTGAAGGCAGGTGGAAGAGGAAGCCAGTGCAAGAGCAGAAGTACAAAGTTTAGCATCCGTGGAGAAACTCAAGATCATAAGTTCAGATCTGAAATTCTCTGTAAATCAGATCTGAAACATGGTATCGCTAATTGAGGCTGATTTGAAGGAGTTCATATCAAATTGATTGAGAAGCACAACCATATGATGCATATGCACAAGATGATCTGAAGCACACCTTCAAATCTCAAGATCTGAAGATTCAGAGTTCAGATTACACATTCCAAAGGGAATTGGGCAAAACTGAAGGACTGGTGTTTGAGGATTTGTTTCCCTTAACTCTGATCTTCTTGTGTATTTGATTGTTTCCTTTTAAACTTTTCTCCGAACTCATTGAGTACTCCTACTGGTGATAGGAGTGTTGATCCCATACTGTGTGTGTGTGGATTGAGAAGGTTTATCAAACCTTGAAGCTGTGTATCAGTAGATAAGCTGTGTAATCAGCGGTTGGCAAGCTGTGAGTCAGTGTTCAAGCTGTGAGTCAGTAGGTGTTTGAAGCTGTGAATCAGCTGTTTAGTGAAGCCTCACTTGGTTTGAGTGAGGGGTGGATGTAGGTCTCTGTCTGGGAGCCGAACCACCTAAAAAATCTCATGTGCAATGGTTTGATCCATTTTCAACTAGATGCTTGCATATGTTTCTGCATTCACATTGCTTATCTAATTTCTTCTCACATCAATTCAGTCATTCACATTAGTTTAGTAAAATTGTGAGTATGTTTAGATCTTTAACCTGAAGTAATTTTTTAATTGCTTAAGCTTCCGCTGAGTTTTTGTTATAGATCTATTCAACCCCCTTCTAGATTTGTTCACACCTATAAAAATGATCCAACAATTGGTATCAGAGCCTAGGCTCTCTATTCCTGTGGTTTAACAGCCCGTAGAGTACTTGTGAAATGGATCTAAGGGGATATATGCCAGAAGGGCACTCTATGTATAGACCTCCTTATTTTGATGGATCAAACTATACTTACTGGAAAACTCGTATGCAGGTTTTCTTAAGAGCCCAGAATCATCAAATCTAGAAGGTAGTGAATAGTGGACCATATGAGCTCCCAGAGGATGAAGAAAAATGGACGACAGAGCAGGTCAAGAAGTCAAATGCTATTTAAAGTGCAATGAACATTATGCACTGCTCCCTTCACCCAACGGAGTTTTCAAGAGTCTCCTCATGTGCAACTGCCAAAGAAGTATGGGATCGTCTAATGGTATTTATGAAGGTACTTCTGAGGTAAAGGAAATCAAACTCAATTTGTTAATTTCTGAGTATGAAGCCTTTAAAATGGAAAATGATGAAACCATCTCAGAGATGTATGGTAGGTTAACTCTTTTGACAAATGGCTTGAAGAGTCTAGGAAAAACATTTACTGAATATGAACTTGTCAGAAAAATTCTTAGATCCTTAACTTCTATGTGGCATACAATGGCTACTGTAGTTGAAGAGCCTAGGAATTTGTCTACTATGACTGTTGATCAATTGATTGGTTCCTTAATGACATATGAATTGGGTTTGAAAAGAACAGATAATGATATGAAGAAAAAGAAGTCACTAGAACTTAAAGCAAGTCTAAATTTGAAAGAAACAACTGAGGAAGAAGAATCTTCAAGCTCAGGTGACTCAAGTGAATCAGCCTTGCTTACAAGAAAATTCAGAAAGTTTCTAAGAAAAGAAGGTAAAAATTTTCTTGACAAAGGACTTTAGGTAGACAACTCTTCCAAGCAGAAACAATTTGCTAATAAAAATTCTAACATAGTTGTTTGTTATAATTGCAGGAAACCAGGGCATGTAAAACAAAAATGCCCGGATGTTCAGAAAGAGTTTCAACCCAAGTGAAGAAAATAAGCCCAAAGCTATGATTGGAACTTGGAGTGAAGGAAGATGAAGAAGATGAAGATGATGAAAGAAAGCATAATATGCTTGATGGCCAGAGAGAGCTCCAATGATTCGGTAACTTCCAATGATACTCTGAATTCATGTTCTACTTCTGACAGTGATAATCAAGAATTGACTTATGATGATTTGAAAAATCTTTGTGAACATTTGTATAAAAGAATAAAGAAAATGAAAATCTGAAGATAAGATCCTAAAACTTGAAATCCAAACGAATGAGACCATGTTGAAAAATCTCAAAATCATTTCAAGAGAAAATGAAAATCTGAAATCTGAAGTTGAACAATTAAAGAAACAATTGCAAGCATGGCTCATGATCATCAAGTAAATGAAAACTTAAACAACTTGTTGAAGAAAATTATTATCAGAAAAAGAAAATTGAATGTATGTTGCTTGACAAACCATTAGACAGTGGTTGTAAAAATTTAAGTAACAAAATTGTTAAATTGGAAAAACACATTGCACAACTTGACAATGAAAAGAATAAAATGAAAATGTTTGGATGCCATGCTGCACAAACTACAATTTTCAGAAAAAAATTTCATGTAACGACCCGAAACCCGACCCTCGGCCCACGCCGAGGACCCGATTTTCGCGGTCGCCGCCCACGACCAGGGGGACCCGGAAGGGCTATAACACGCGTCTGACAGGATATGTAACGGAAGTAAACGTCAACTGCTAAGCTAGAAGCGTACAAGCGGAAACAGGAAAGTAAAGCGAGACCGCTGCGTACCGCTCTAAGTACAATCCCAACGCACGCACACTAGTACAAGTAAGGAAAGGGGAGAGACAAGTCCCTTAGGGGCATACCCCGAGGGTGACGTACACTGAGAGGGGGAACCACTGCTAGCTACGGGGATCAAGACTACCGCCCCGTCTCCTCCGCCCGACGCGCACCCTGCCGCTGCTGGGAAGACTCACCTGGAAAACAGAGGGATGAGCTTCACAACAGAAGCTCAGTAGGGACTACCATCTCCTACTGGCTCTAAACAGGCAGAGGAACATATACAACTATTAATGAAGGAAAGATGGCAGTTGATATCTTTCTACCTACAAAAGGAAGTGCGGAAGCGAAGCTAAAGCTAACACGGTACGAAAAGTACTCTCGGTCGGAAACCCCGTACGACTGCTCGTCGTGACCACCACACGGCTAGTAAAACACAGACGGAGGGAACTCCACCTGGACAAGGAACACTAGCTATGGGAACAACACCACTAGTCAGACGGTCAGGTGCGTCCACAGACGTCTTATCCTCGACCTAGGTCCTGGCCCTCGCGTCTCGTCAGAGCGAGGTAGGACACAAGTACAACAACAGTAACCGCCGTAGTCTGGCCGGACTATGGTCCCACGCCTGACCTCTCCAAACGGTTCCAGGGCCGTAAGGAGCGAGGCAGTGAGAAGAAGGACTGGCTGGCCTGCGCCGGGTAGAGCTCCAAACTGTCCTCGTCGTCCCAGACCAACCACAAGAGCTCTGCAAGCGACTCACATGCCACTGTCCTAACCACCGTTTTCCCCTCAGCTCCAGAGTCCACCTGGTGGCTGCCAACTCGAGCACACTCGTAGCCCGGAGTACTCCCTCAACAGGCTCCCGAGGACGTGGGTCCCAGGTAACGGTAACAACCTCTCGCATGGGACAAGCCCTCAAGTGCCGCGCACCGGGCGAACGACTAGTGTGAGACCGTACTAGGGAACTAGCACAGGTGCCACGGGTACAGTAAAGTGAAAATGAAAGCGGCGGAAGCACAACCTGCCTCTGGGCTGAGAAGGCGATATAGGCCCTGTCGCCTTCTCAATGCGACATAGGCCCTGTCGCATCCTGAATGCGACATAGGCCCTGTCGTAACCTTGGTTGCGACACCCAAGGTGTCGCCTTACCAGTCAGGTAGTGACATGGCCTATGTCGCCGTCAGGCCAGACGGGGGTTCCGGGAGCACTCTCTCCGGGAACCTCCCCGAAACGGGAGAAACACTACACGGCGAGGGAGGGGAGCATGCTTATCATGCTAGAAAGCCATTAAACACACAAACCACCCTCGAACACCCCAAGAACATGGTTTCTACGCTCGGAGGAAAACCTCACTCACACGAGCATGAAGTTCTCACACTCCCAACCCCCAAACCACAAGGAAAACATGCTTTAGAGGGGAAAGGGAGCATGCTTAGGGCGAGAGGATCAAGAGTCCCTACCTCCATGCGAAGAACGAACCCGTCGGGGCCTTCTCGTAGGTAGAAACGTCTCCTCCTCGCACCGCACGGCACGAACACGACCCCTGCACGAACGGAGCGACACCCTCCTCAGCACGGCCGCCTCAACACGAGGGAGGCACCCCAAAATCGCCGGAAAACTCCGAGAGGGCGAGAGAAAGAGAGGGGGAAAGAGAGGTGCGAAAGAGGGGGAAGGGGCTCGGGCGCCCGGGCTTTAAGCCCGCGGTCCTGAGAAGGCGACATACCTTGTCGCCTTGGGAACCAGAAGGCGACACCCCCCCCCCCCCCCCCCCCCCCCCCCGTCGCAACCCACTGACAATGGTCAAATCTTGGAATTCGAAAAAGTGAAGGCGACAGCCATCTTGTCGCGTTCACCCGACACCGCCAGAGCCGTACTGACGCAAAGGACACCTGTCACGTCTGTCAGACTGGGTCTGGGGCGACGCGATGGGAAGGCGACATAGGCCATGTCGCCTTCAAGAAGGCGACATACCCCATGGCACCATCCATCGAACTAGAAGGCGACAGTGGGTATGTCGTCTTCAAGAAGGCGACATACCCCCTGTCGCAATCCCAAATAGAACCAGAACTTGACGCGATCGGAACCACGTCGCGACAGTCGCCCTGCCGCGACCCAGAGGACGTCAGGGCCCAGGGGGCCGGGGTGTTACAACCCTCCCTCCTTAAGACATTTCGTCCTTGAAATGAATTCAACTCGGTCTCAACCCGGAAGACGACAAAAGGGGAGATCACCACGTACCGATCAATCAAACAAGTAAGGAAACTGCTCCTACATTTCATCCTCGCACTCCCAGGTGGCCTCGCCACCGACACGGTTCTGCCAAACGACCTTAACCAGTGGAATCTGCTTCCTGCGCAACTGCTGAACTCTGCAGTCGACAACACTAACTAGGTACTCTGGCACTGACAAATCTGGCGCTACCTCTAGCTGCGAGTAGTCCAACACGTGCGAAGAGTCTGCAACGTATCTCCTGAGCTACGAAACGTGGAAAACGCTGTGCACACCTGCTAGCTCTGCCGGAAGACTCAGCCTGTACGCCACCTCACCGACCCTCTCAGAAATGGGGAAGGGCCCAATATATCTGGGACTGAGCTTTCCCCTCTTACCAAACCTCATGACCCCTTTGGTCGGCGAGACCCGCAGGAAGACAAGGTCACCGATGCTGAACTCTAGCGGTCTCCTGCGGACATCCGCATAACTCTTCTGCCGAGTCTGCGCTGTCTGAAGCCTCTGCCTGACCAAACTGACTGTCTCTGCACACTGCTGCACTAACTCTGGCCCCAAAAGCTGCCTCTCACCAACCTCAAACCAGTAAGCGGGGTCCTGCACGGGCGACCATACAAAGCCTCGTATGGCGCCATTCCGATGCTCGAGTGATAACTGTTGTTATATGCGAACTCTACCATCGGAAGGTGAGACTCCCAAGTGCCGCTCCAGTCTAAACAGCACGCTCTCAGCATATCCTCCATTGTCCGAATGGTCCGCTCTGACTGACCGTCTGTCTGCGGGTGGTACGTTGTGCTGAACTTCAACTCTGTACCCAGTGCTCTCTGAAGACTGCGCCAAAACCCTGATGTGAACCTCGGATCTCTGTCGGAGACGACTGAAACTGGGATCTCGTGCAACAAAACAACTCTGTCCACGTACAGCCTGGCTAACCTGTCCACTGACCACGACATCCTGATCGGAAGAAAGTGCACTGCCTTGGTCAAACGGTCCACAATCACCCAAATACCATCATGCCTCTGCGGGGTGCGGGGCAACCCAACCACAAAGTCCATGGTGATGTCGTCCCACTTCCACTCAGGAATGGGCAACGGCTGCAACTCACCACCAGGACGCTGGTGCTCAGCCTTCACCTGTTGACAGGTAAGGCACCGAGCGACGAACTCCGCCACGCCCCTCTTCATCCCTGGCCACCAGAAGGACCTCCTCAAGCAATGGTACATCTTGGTGGAGCCAGGATGAACAGCATACCTCGATCTGTGAGCCTCTGACAAACCGCCTGGCGCGCCTCCTCAGGAACGTACAAGCGGCCTCTAAATCTGACCTCGTTGTCCTCGCTGAGCTCTACATCTGGCATCCGCAAAATGTTTGCTAACTCTGCATCTGCTTGCTGCCCTGCAACACCTGCCTGAACAGTGACGGCCGAACTGACAAACTACTCCACAGCACAGTCTCTGGTCCTCGACGGAACGAACACTCCCTGGGACAGCTCCTCAAACAACCTCCACTCTCTGACCATCAGGAACTCAAGCGCACGCGCCTACTCAAAGCATCGACTACGACGTTAGCCCTTCCTGGGTGATAGGAGAGGGTTAGGTCGTAGTCCTTCAAATACAACATCCACCTGCACTGCCTCAAGTTCAAATCCCTCTGGGTGAAGATGTACTGCAAACTCTGGTGATCGGTGAAGAGCTGAAAAGCCTCGCCATACAGGTAGTGCCTCCACAACTTGAGAGCATATACCACTGCTGCTAGCTCCAAGTCATGGGTGGGATAGTTCTCCTCATGCTTCTTGAGCTGCCGAGAAGCATAGGCAACGACCCCACCATGCTACATCAGCACGACACCCAAAGCTGACCTCGACGCATCGGTGTAAACCACGAACCCACCGGTGCCCGACGGCAAGACCAACACTGGCGCTGAAGTCAACCTCGTCTTCAGCTCCAAGAAACTCTGCTCACAGTCCTCTGACCAAACATACCTGGTGTCCTGCCTCGTCAACCGAGTCAATGGTGCTGCAATCTTGGCGAAATCCTGAATGAACCTCCGGTAGTAACCTGCCAGACCTAGAAAACTGCGGACCTCTGTAACTGATGTGGGCTGCTCCCACGACAACACTGCCTCAACCTTGGCCGGATCCACCGCCAAACCAGAACTCGAGATCATGTGCCCGAGGAAGTGCACCTCCTTCAGCCAAAATTTGCACTTGTCGAACTTGGCATAAAGGCGGTGACTCCGCAGGGTCTCTAGCACGATCCTCAGATGCTCCTCGTGCTCCTCTTCAGAAGCCGAGTAGACCAGAATATCATCAACAAAAACAACAACAAAGCAGTCTAGGTACTCACTGAACACCCTATGCATCAGATCCATGAATGCTGCAGGTGCGTTCGTCAGCCCAAACGGCATCACGACGAACTCAAAGTGATCGTACCTGGAACGGAAAGCCGTCAAACCAACATCCGACTCTCTGATCCGCAGCTGGTAGTAGCCGGATCTCAAGTCGATCTTCGAGAAAACTCGGGCCGATTGCAACTGATCAAACAAATCATCGATTCTCGGCAACGGGTACCTATTCTTCACAGTGACCTGGTTCAACTGCCGATAATCGATGCACAAATGAAGACTACCATCCTTCTTCCTCACAAACAAAATAGGCGCACCCCACGGCGAACGGCTCGGACGAATGAAGCCCAACTCAAGCAACTCTTGCAGCTGGCGCTTCAACTCACGCAGCTCCACCGGGGCCATCCGGTAAGGTGCCTTGGACAGAGGCATCGTACCAGGCAAAAGCTCGATGGAGAACTCTACCTCTCGCTCAGGCGGCAACCCAGGTAGATCCTCCGAAAACACGTCAGAAAACTTAGAAACAACTGGCACATCAAAAACTGAAGACCCGCTAGGCTCCAAGGAACAAACCGAAGCAAGGTAAGCAACGCAGCCATCACGGATCAATGACGAGCCTTACAGAAAGAAATGAACGGCCGACGGGTAGACCAGATACGTCGAAAGTAGAGAACAGGTGCTCCAGGTATCTCAAACTGAACGGTCTTCCTCTGACAATCGACCACGGCTGAGTGGGCCTCCAACCAGTCCATGGCCAGGATGACGTCGAAGTCGCAAAGCTGCAGCGCGTACAACCTGGCCGGCAACTGGTGACCCTCAACCTCGACTGTCACACCCTCCAGTAACCAAAAGAACGCATGTAGTCACCGGAAGGGAGACCGACCATCACGTCACACTGCCTCTCGGGTGTGTGACAAGCAAGAGACTCGTAAAACTCCTCGGAAGCAAAACACAAAGAAGCACCGGGATCAACCAAAACACGAGCAACTTTGCCAAGGATAGGTAGAGTACCTATCACCAGGTTCGATGCCTCTGCCTGCTCCCAGGTGAGCGCCATCACGCGACCACGACCACGTCCACGCTGCGGCGCCTGCTGGGGCTGCTGCTGCGGCGGCTGCTGGTGCTGAGGAAACTGCTGCTGCTGCTGCTGGTACGGCTGGTACTGCTGCGGCTGCGGGAACTGCTAGACCTGCTGCTGACGGGGTGCCTGCTGCTGGGGAGGGTACTGGTACTGAGGTGGCTGCTGCGCGTACTGCACTGGCGGCTGCTACTGCAGAGCTTGCCCCCTAGGGCAATCCCTCCTAAAGTGGCCTGGCAAGCCACAAGTGTAGCACACTGGCTCCTGACTGCCCTGCTCAGCACCCTGCTGTACTGACTGCTCTGCAAACCTGGACTGACGCCTCTGCTGACGGCTCCATCCACCCCCGCGAGTAGACAACTTCCTGAACTGCGAGCGAATTCCAGAGCCACCGGAACTGCCCGAGCCTGAGGAAGAGGAAGTCGCACTACCGCGGCTGCCTGCTGGACGCTGGTACGGCGAGGACCTGGAAGAGGCTCCTCCCTGCTACTGCTGCTGCTGCTGAGGCTGCCAAGCCTCCCTATCCAGGGCGGTGGCCTTCGCCACGGCCTCTCCCATGGTGGTACACATGTGTGCCGTCACACCCCACCTCAGGTCTGGTCTCAACCCTGCTATAAACCTCTCGGCACAAGCCTGGTCACTGCCTGCTACATGAGGCACATGCCTCAACAACCAGACGAACCTCTGGTGGTACTGAGAAACTGTGAGGTCGCCCTGCACCAACTCATGGAACTGGTCCCGTCTCTCACGTCGAGCATAGTCGGGGAAGTACTCGCCTTGGAAGACCTCTGAAAACTGCTGCCAAGAGATCTAGTCCAACCGCTGCCCCTGGAAGTGAGTCTGCCTCTGAACTCTCCACCACTCATGGGCTGCTCCCTTGAGCTGGTATACTGCCAAACAAACCTGGTCCTCCTCAATGCACTCCATAGTCTCGAAGATGCGCTCCAACTCATGGGTCCAGCTCTCTGCCTTATCTGGATCATACTCACCGTGGAACATCGGTGGGCGAAGACGCAGGAACCTCTCAAGGAGAGCGGTCCTTGCCTCCGACACCGCTGCCCTCCGCTGACCGGACCGGTACTCCCAGTACCTGACCGCTGCTGGCGTACTGGCTGCTCCACTCTGCTCCACCTCTGTGCTCTGTGCTCTGGTACGGCTGGGGGAGGTACTGGAAATGACCACCTGCTGCTGCCTGCCCGGGCTTCCACGCTCCCTGGTACATAGCTCTGAAGAACTGCTCGGCCATGGGAAACCAGTCTGCATATTGCTGAGGCTGAGGGTGGTACTCCTGCTGCTGCTGCCCACCTGCTACCGCTGCCTCTGCTGCTGCTGCCTGTGCACCCTGAGGCTGTGCCACTGACTCCTCCACGGACACCTCCTCATGAACCTGCCCCTGAGCGGGCATGTCGGACTCATCCTGCGGCTCAACCAGCTGCCTAGCCTGACTGCGCTTACGTGGAGCCATGACCTATACGGCAACACAACTGACAAAGGTTATAAATACCTCTCGGGCGGCTAGCAGTGTACTTGTACTATTATTGGGACTTACAGTTGCAGTTTAGATCCACTACAAGTCTTGTCAAACCACGCTCTGATACCAACTGTAACGACCCGAGAACCCGACCCTCGGCCCACGCCGAGGACCCGATTTTTGCGGTGGCCGCCCACAGACCAGGGGGACCCGGAAGGGCTATAACACGCGTCTGATAAGATATGTAACGGAAGTAAACGTCAACTGCTAAGCTAGAAGCGTACAAGCGGAAACAGGAAAGTAAAGGGAGACTGCTGTGTACCGCTCTAAGTACAGTCCCAACGCACGCACACTAGTACAAGTAAGGAAAGGGGAGAGACAAGTCCCTTAGGGGCATACCCCGAGGGTGACGTACACTGAGAGGGGGAACCACTGCTAGCTACGGGGACCAAGACTACCGCCCCGTCTCCTCCGCCCGACGCGCACCCTGCCACTGCTGGGAAGACTCACCTGGAAAACAGAGGGATGAGCTTCACAACAGAAGCTCAGTAGGGACTACCAATCTCCTATTGGCTCTAAACAGGCAGAGGAACATATACAACTATTAATGAAGGAAAGACGGCAGTTGATATCTTTCTACCTACAAAAGGAAGTGCGGAAGCAAAGGTAAAGCTAACACACTACGGAAAGTACTCTTGGTCGGAAACCCCGTACGACTGCTCGTCGTGACCACCACACGGCTAGTAAAACACAGACGGAGGGAACTCCGCCTGGACAAGGAACACTAGCTACGGGAACAACACCACTAGTCAGACGGTTAGGTGCGTCCATAGATGTCTTATCCTCGACCTAGGTCCTGGCCCTCGCGTCTAGTCAGAGCGAGGTAGGACACAAGTACAACAACAGTAACCGCCGTAGTCTGGCCGGACTACGGTCCCATGCTTGACCTCTCCAAACGGTTCCGGGGCCGTAAGGAGAGAGGCAGTGAGAAGAAGGACTGGCTGGCCTGCGCCGGGTAGAGCTCCAAACTGTCCTCGGCGTCCCAGACCAACCACGAGAGCTCTGCAAGCGACTCACACGCCACTGTCCTAACCACCGTTTTCCCCTCAGCTCTAGAGTCCACCTGGTGGCTGCCAACTCGAGCACACTCGTAGCCCGGAGTACTCCCTCAACAGGCTCCTGAGGACGGGGATCCCAGGTAACGGTAACAACCTCTCGCACGGGACAACCCCTCAAGTGCCGCGTACCGGGCGAATGACTAGTGTGAGACCGTACTAGGGAACTAGCACAGGTGCCACGGGTACAGTAAAGTGAAAACGAAAGCGGCGGAAGCACAACCTGCCTCTGGGCTGAGAAGGCGACATAGGCCCTGTCGCCTTCTCAATGCGACATAGGCCCTGTCGCATCCTGAATGCGACATAGGCCTTGTCGCAACCCTGGTTGCGACACCCAAGGTGTCGCCTTACCAGTCAGGTAGCGACATGGCCTATGTCGCCTTCAGGCCTGACGGGGGTTCCGGGAGACACTCTCTCTGGGAACCTCCCCGAAACGGGAGAAAGACTACATGGCGAGGGAGGGGAGCATGCTTATCATGCTAGAAAGCCATTAAACACACAAACCACCCTCGAACACCCCAAGAACATGGTTTCTTCTACGCTCGGAGGAAAACCTCACTCACACGAGCATGGAGTTCTCACACTCCCAACCCCCAAACCACAAGGAAAACACGCTTTAGAGGGGAAAGGGAGCATGCTTAGGGCGAGAGGATCAAGAGTCCCTACCTCCATGCGAAGAACGAACCCGTCGGGGCCTTCTCGTAGGTAGAAACGTCTCCTCCTCGCACCGCACGGCACGAACACGACCCCTGCACGAACGGAGCGACACCCTCCTCAGCACGGACGCCTCAACATGAGGGAGGCACCCCGAAATCGCCGGAAAACTCCGAGAGGGCGAGAGAAAGAGAGGGGGAAAGAGAGGTGCGAAAGAGGGGGAAGGGGCGCGGGCGCCCGGGCTTTAAGCCCGCGGTCCTGAGAAGGCGACATACCTTGTGTCGCCTTGGGAACCAGAAGGCGACACACCCCCTTGTCGCAACCCACTGACAACGGTCAAATCTTGGAATTCGAAAAGTGAAGGCGACAGCTATCTTGTCGCGTTCACCTGACACCGCCAGAGCCGTACTGACACAAAGGACACCTGTCACGTCTGTCAGACTGGATCTGGGGCGACGCGATGGGAAGGCGACATACCCCATGGCGCCATCGATCGAACCAGAAGGCGACAGTGGGTATGTCGTCTTCAAGAAGGTGACATACCCCCTGTCGCAATCCCAAACAGAACCAGAACTTGACGTGATCGGAACCACGTCGCGACAGTCGCCCTGTCGCGACCCAGAGGACGGGGTCAAGGGCCCAAGGGGCCGGGGTGTTACATTTCTGCATTAAGAGCTGAAATGGAAAGGATGAAAAGTGAGCTCTTTACTGCTTTGGAGAAGGTAAAAGTTTTTGAAATGAACAAATTGTTGCTAACAAGAACTTCATTTTATCAAATGAAAAATCAGTAAAAGTCCTTGTTCAGAAAAATGTTCAGAAACAGAAGGAGAAAATAAAGAAAAATACAGCAAATAAAAAAAAACATGTATTTGCTAAAAACCAGAAACAGAAAATTGAAAAACAAACAAGTTTCTACAAAAGTTCCCAACTTTCTTCATCAACTCAAAGTGCTCTAAGGCAAGCTTCAAATCCACATCATATTAGAAGCTACAAAAAGGTAAAGGCTCCTCAAAGGAAAATGGGTTCCAGCATAGGTACTCAAGCAAAGGTATGTACCAGGTAGGAATTCTCAAACTTGCTTTTATTGCAATAAACTTGGTCATTTTGTCAAACATTGCTGGAATAAAAATCAAAATTTCAATAAACATGCCAAATCAGTCCAATGCTTTACATGTCATAAATTTGGTCACATTTCCAAGGATTGTTAGTACAGAAATGATCATTTTGTGCATGCTCCAAAAGTCCATACTAATGCATATGTCAACACACATAAGAATAAATATCATGTTCATACTGAAAATGTTTAGAAATTCCATGTGTATAGGCACAGTAATGTTGCACAAAATCATTCTGTTTTTACTCATATAAAAAATCCAAAAAATAGAAAACTTCATAAAAACATAGATGCATTGAACAAGGAAAAGAAGAATTCTGGAACTAATTCTGCTCATAGTTCCATTAATGGAAAAACTACATCTATACAAAAATTAAAATTTGTTTGGATTCAAAAACCATTGTTGAATTCTAACATTGGTTTCATTATAGGACCCAAGGAAGTGTGGGTCTCAAAGGTAGCTTGATCAGCAAGCTAATGAGCCTTGTAGCCATATTCTTCCATCTAGAATCAAGACAATGGCTATGCAAGGCATGAAATGTTGAAGAACACCAGTAAAATCTTTGAAAACTAAATGAAGACTGTTCAGGTAAAATCTCATATCATTTCAGAATTGAACTGCATAAGTTGGAACAACTTTTTATGTTCTATCTGAACAATGAGAAGTGTGCTTTGTTGTTACTGCCCCCAACAATAATTCATCTTAACTATAGATGTCATGTTTGTATCAAGTTGCTTGTAAAAATTTATCCATGATTGGCAGTGTACATTAACCTCCCTATGACTTCTTGGTATATCAAATGGTGAAATGTGGAAGGACAAGTTATGCTTGTCTGAAAACAATCATTATGCGTGAGTAAAATACTCTGCCAAGTACCAAAAGTCATGTTTTGTATAAAGCTAATTGTGTGTGTGCCTAATCATGTGTAAATTACTTGCAAACTTTTTCATTCCATGCACATGTTAAGGGGGAGAAAATTTGAAAAGGTGCAAAAAAGTTCTTGCTGCTACATTCTGAATGAGTTTTTTTTTCGTATCATGTGTAGACATACTGAAGATCATGTGTCAACACAACTTCTTCAAGTTTGTATTCAAAAATACTATTCTTGAATCTGTCTAAAATAATGAATTGAGGGCAAATTATCTAAAATTCTGAAATTGTTGTGGTGTTTTGATGGGTTTGTTTGCATGAAGTAAAGCAATCATATTCACTCTCTTGAATCTCAACCATCAACACTTTGAATGATACTTGATCAGAATTTCTTACTTTTTTGTTCTCATTTGGAATGAACTCACACATCTCTGCTCTGTGTGAAGGATTCAAATTGCAGAATCAATTCTTGGCTTATTCTTTATCTCTTCATGTTTCATTCAATCAATTTAAGGTTCCTTTGATATTTTTATATGAGAAATGAAATTTTAAATATTTGAAATATTTGAAATATTTGTGCTCTTGGATTAAATGTGATGATGAAAAATAAGACTATGAGTAATGTGTCTATCTTTATCCTCAAAGCTTAATTTAGATTTTTATTGCAAAACACCTTAAGTAGACACTTGAGTAGTCTTGAGTCTTATATCACAAGAAATTCTGAAGTTGTTTTTAACAATGTTAAGAATGATATCTTAACAACTCAAGACCATGGTCTATTAAGGGAAAAGCTACTTGTCACCTAATGAAAAGTAATGAAAGTTCTGAAAGAAAATTTTCAATAACAAGAAAGATTTTAAGGAAAATTACAGAGCAATGATTAGTACACTGAGTAACCAGGTTATTCCACCTGAGACGTGGTTGGACTTGAGTCAAAAGGTGGTGCTAAGTTATCTCTGTTCAAAAAGAAGCAAACAAATGGTTAACATGCCTAGTAGTCAGGCACTCTTGCATTGGGTAAGTGTGTGTGCTTGCACAGAAAAGCATGAATTTAATCTTCTTTGCTAATTTCCTGAAATATCTCAAATGAAAGAAATAATTAGAAAAAGAAAAAGGTGTTCAAAGTACAACTAACCTAAAATAGAATTCATGTTGTTCAAGAATGTTAAATTGTTATTCTACATTGTGTTGAGATCAAAACTTTGAGTTTCTAATGATATACACTTGACAACTCAATTTAGGTCTCAAAAATCATGTCACTTTTGTAAATAAAATTTTTGAAGTGATTTTTTGATGATAAAGAACTGACATAATAACTCATTCAAAAATCATCTTTAGTTTTAACCCTTGCTGCACAATATGAAAGGTACAATTATTTTATTTTTCATATACTAAAATCATTGTGTACCTTGATAACTTCATGATCCCTTCAAAATCAAATTGTTTGTGCTCCTTGCAATACAGTCTCTTGTTCAGGGGGAGCAACTTTTTTGTTGAACTCTATTTTTATGCCCCAATCAATTGGTTTCATCACTTCTATCAGTTTTACATCATTTCTATTGATCCCTATTCAGTTGAAAGTGGTCAACTCCAATACTGTCAAAGTGGGAGAGTTGTTTCACTTAGGGGGAGAGTTCTGCATATTTGTGAGATTTATGACACCTCTAGTCATATTCTTGATATTGGGGGCTATTTATTTTAATGGGAGAAAACTTAAAAGGGGAGAGATTCAAATTGCATTGCATGTGCCTTTCAATCTTTTTGATGTTGTCAAAAACGGGGAGAGAATTTTTGACAAATTCAAAGTTCCTGAATAAAGAGGAGAGAATGGTATTTTGTGAAAGAAAGAATGGGAAGAGAATGATATTCTGTGAAAGAATGTTGCCATGTTTTAAGAATGTTGTTTTAAGAATGTTGTCAAAGGTTGTCATCTTTTGTCATCATCAAAAAGGGGGAGATTGTTGAGTTGTGTGTTTTGATGATGACATATTAATGATGTCTACACTCTCATACTTTGATTTTAATGATGACTAAAACATTTGGTTGTGAATGTTGTCCAAACACTCACACTTTGATTTTGATGATGACAAATTGCACATATTACAATGATAACAAAACAACATGTTCTTATGCTTAATGTTTCATATTTTACTAATAATGACATGTTTTAATGGTCCACTCTTCATATTTACAGGTTTGTAAAGTTTTGTCTGATGATCAGTCTATCCCCATGTAATTTTAATTAATTACATATGTATTTTGGTGATTAACAAAACTAAACTAGATTTTATCAATAATATCTAATGATATGTCATAAGTCTTAAGTACAGGAAAAATACCAAGTTCAAACAAGCCAATAAGGTATGCATTACTTCTTTGAAGCTTTAATCTTTTCAACATGATATTTCTCTAAGTCCATATCGATTTTGTTGAAGATCATAACGATTTCCTTATAACTGAAAAGTCATGTTGTTTCAAACAAGTCGATGCTGTAACGATTCTATAAGTCATCGCAATGATTTCTTAAGAAAGCGTAACGACTTGCCTGTCATAACGATTCTATAAGTCATCGCAACGATTTCTTTAGAAAGCGTAACAACTTGCCTGTCATAACGATTCTATAAGTTATCGCAACGATTTCTTTAGAAGCGTAACGACTTGCCTGTCATAATGATTTTTATAAGTCATCGCAACGATTTCTTTAGAAAGCGTAACGACTTGCCTGTCATAACGATTCTATAAGTTATCGCAATGATTTCTTTAGAGCTCGTAACGACTTGCCTGTCATAACGATTCTATAAGTTATCGCAACGATTTCTTTAGAGCTCGTAACGACTTGCCTGTCGCAACGATTCCATAACTCACCGTAACGATTTCTTTAGAGCTCGCAAACGACTTGCTCGTCGTAACGATTTCGTAAGTTACCATAACGATTTCTTTAGAACACAACAAATTGCTTTCCATAACGATTTGATAAGTGTTTCACAATGATTTCTTCAGTGAACACAATGATTTGCTTTGTATAATGATTTGATAAGTGTTTTACAATGATTTCTTCATAAACACAATGACTTGCTTTCCATAACGATTTGATAAGTGTTTCACAACGATTTCTTCAGTGGACACAACGACTTGCTTTCCATAACGATTTGATAAGTGTTTCACAATGATTTTTTCAGTGAACACAACGACTTGCTTTCCATAACGATTTGATAAGTGTTTCACAACGATTTCTTCATTAACACAACGATTTCTATGTCTCATAACGACTTGGTCAATCTGACTTATTCATAACGATTTCATAAGTCATATAGCCATCGATTTCATATCTTATATCGACTTGATATCTTATTCATCTTAAAAGCGTTGACTAGTCAAAGTCCACGTAGATATCTCTCTAACACTTCTGCATTTATGAGATCTGAACGTATCTCTACATGCATGTAGACGATATCATCCATTATCGTGCTTACTCTGATTACGTCTTTTAGGCTTAGCTATTTGGCATTACTATTTTCATGTCTATTGCTACTAACGTTGACTGACATCAGAGACAGCTTAGCTGTCTGCTATTTGAGATTAACATTTGTGCAGACCTCGGATCTAGCTCCACGTTACAACGTTAAACAAAATAGAAGCCAAAGGATATCTCTGAAGATCTCATCTCTTTGCGTGCTCAAGTGATCAAAAGACTATTGACTGGAAGCTTCCAAGACTCCAGGTGTCATTCAGTCTAACGACTACTCAAGAGAGAGAGACAACGGACACTTCAACGTCTATATTTCAAAATAAGAATAAATACAAGAGAACTGATGAAAAGAAGCATCAAGTATTCAAGCATTCAAATTCTTCGGCAAGAAGTCCAGAGCCTAGAACTTCATTCCACTTAGCTGTCGCTCTTTGCTCTCCACTTTTTAGTGAAAAATCTTGAGAGAGCTTGTGTAGTTCTGAGAGTACGCTTAGCTTTGATTTCTTCCTCTCAGTTCTAGTTGCTTCAAATCCTTGCTTGTCAAAAGCTTGATCTAGGGGAATGAATTTCATTCAATTCTCTTTGAGGAGTTTTCCCTTCGGTTGTGAAGGAAGACCTGGTGGTATCCAGGGTGTAGTTCCCTTCGGTTGTGAAGGAAGACCTGGTGGTATCTAGGGTGTAGTTTCCTTCGGTTGTGAAGGAAGACCTGGTGGCATCCAGGGTGTTGTTTCCCTTCAGTTGTGAAGGAAGACCTGGTGGGGTAGCCAGGGTGTTGTTGTTCCCTTCGGGTGTGAAGGAAGACCAGCTAAGCTGGGTGCTGTTGCATCCTTAGGGGGACTGTACCCTAGTTAGTGAAATCCTGAGTTGTTGCTCAGGGACTAGACGTAGGACTCCTAAGGAGAGGAGGTCCGAACCAGGATAAACCTTGTGTTGTGTGATTGTCTTTTTTGTGTGTTTGATATTTAAACTAACAGTCACTAACCTCCTTCGAAGAACATTTGTGTGAATGTTTTTAGTTACAGGTATCTTCTAGATTATTTTTAAAAGACCCATTCACCCCCCCTCTGGGCTCGTCAACTGGGTAACACGTGGTATCAGAGCAAGTCTCTTCGACAAAGAAAAAGGATCCAACGATCTGAAGAGTAAAGATCCATGGCACCCCAAGGTAACTTTGAAGGTCAGTCTGTCAACCGACCACCTCTCTTCGATGGTGAAGACTATCCTTACTAGAAGACCAGAATGGTATACTTTCTACAAGGCCACGACTATCAAATTTGGTCCATAGTAGAAGAAGGTGATCTGGTAGTCACAAATGAGAAAGCACAATGGACAGATGATGACAGAAAGAAGATCTCCTTGAATTGCAAAGCAAAGAGCATCTTATGATGTGCTCTAAGTACGAAGGAGTTCAACATAGTTTCAGCCTGCAAATCCTCAATGGAAATGTGGGAAAAGCTCAGGATCACACATGAAGGCACAAACAAGGTAAAGGAAACAAGAATCGACATTCTTGTCACTCAGTATGAGAGATTTCAGATGCAATCAAGTGAATCCATAACTCAAATGTTCAGTCGGTTCACTGACATCACAAATGGACTAGCTGGTCTGGGGAAAACCTATGAGATTGGAGACATGGTGAGGAAAATACTTAGATCCTTACCGTCCTCATGGACCCTAAAGGTCACAGCAATAGAAGAAGCTAATGACCTGAAGAGAATGTCAGTAGAAAAGCTCATTGGGTCCCTCATGGCCCATGAGAGCAACATGGAAAGGCTAGGAGAGTCCTCTAGCAGAAAGAAGCACTCCAATGCCTTAAAAGTTGAAGAAGATTCACCAAAAGCAAGTTCAGATGAGAGTGAAAGTGATGTGGACAGCGAGAATGAGGAAGCAATGCTATCTAGAAGATTGCAGCGGATTATGGCTAAGAAGAAGAAGTTCTAATCTGGTAGAAGGCACTTCAAAACGAATAAGGACTTCAAGAAGCCAGATGAAAAGAGATGAAGAAAGGAGAACCCATCTGCTATGAATGTAAGAAGCCATGACACATTAAAGCTGACTGTCCAAAATTCAAAAAGCCGGAGTTCAGAAAGAAGAGAGCTCCAAGAAGTTCAGAAGGTACAAGAAGAAGGCAATGGCAAGCAGCATGGAAAACAGTAGCGACTCAGACAGTGAGTCAAACTCCTGCAGCGATGAAGAAGAAGCCCATTGGCTTTCATGGCAAATACTGAAGATAAGGTAACTTCTGACTCCTCTTTGATTCATGCAATGATTCTGATTCAGATAATTTCGAGGAAGCATTTAATGACTATATAATAAATATAAAGAAGTAACTAAACTATTAAAAGCCAGTAAGAAAACAGTACTTGTTAGAAAACACTAACTCTGATCTGAAAACAGAAAATAAAGAGTTAGAAAAACAATAATTGAACTTAAAAGAAGAATGAATTATTATGTGAAGACTTAAAAGATAAAAATAAACAAATAATGGAATTAGTAAAACAGGAAAATGTAGATGAACTAAGAACTGAAATCAAGACTCTAACAGAAGAAAACATAAATTTATCTAGCACGTTAGAAAAATTCACAAATGGTAAGAATTCATTAGTATTAAAAGGAGCTAGACGTTCAGGAAAAAGGAAAGATGGTGTAGGTTACACACCACACGAAAATGCAGAAACAATAATTCCGCCTAAAGTATATCCAACTCCAAATTTGTCCCTGAACAAGATATAGCCTATAAAGCTAATAAATAAATATAGGTAACAAAAATATCCCTGTTGGGTGGTCACTGTTCAGTTAGGTCACTTAAAAGCCACGTGCCCAACAAGACATAAAATAGGTAATAAAAGGGAAAGCACACCAGTTGATGTTTTATTTCAGGTGTGCTTTCCCTTTTATTAACAAAAATGGATGGTGTCTGTAGACCTTGTGCTAAGGGAAAGCACACCAAAAGCTCCTTCAAGTCAAAGACGGTGGTAACCACCTCAAAATCATTAGAGCTCCTTCATATGGATCTATTTGGGCCAATGAGGACTACTAGTCTTTGAGGAAAGAACTTTGGATTTGTCATAGTCGATGATTACTCAAGATTCATATGGGTATCATTTCTAGAGCATAAAGATGACACATTTGATAACTTTGTCAGTTTCAGCAAGAAAGTTCAAAAGGATCAGAAGCTCAGCATTGTTTCTATCCGATCAGATCATGGTGGTGAATTTTAGAATGAAAAGTTTGCTAGATTCTATGATGATCAGGGAATTGAGCATAATTTCTCAGCACCAAGAACACCACAGCAAAACGGTATCGCTGAGAGAAAAAATAGAACCCTATTGAACATGGCAAGAACTATGCTCTCAGAATATGATCTGCCAAGATATTTCTGGGCTGAAGCAGTCAACACAGCAAGCTACATTATCAACTGAGTAATGATCAGGCCAATCCTGAAGAAGACTGCATATGAACTGTTCAAAGGGAAGAAGCCAAAGATCAGCCACTTCAGGACTTTTGGATGTCCTTGTTTCATCCACAACAATGGAAAAAGGGACATTGGTAAGTTGGATGCCAAATCAGATGAAGGCAATCTTCATGGGGTACACCTCTAAACCCAAAGGCTATAGAGTATTTAACAAACGCACTTTATTGATTGAACAGTCTGTACACATTATCTTTGATGAAACTAACCCTTCCTTGAGAAAGGAAGTAGTTAGTGATAATGATGATGCAGATGAACTGTCCAAGAAACTAAAAGACACATCAATTGAGGACAAGGATGATCCACCTCTAGAAGACTTGCAACAGAAGAATTACTCATGAAAATCTTCCAAGGAGTGGAGATACAAGAAAGATCACCCACTGAGAATATTATTGGTGATCCATTCGTAGGGGTAAGAACAAGAGGTAATGTTATTCCTTATGATTACCTAGCTTTTGTTTCTCAAATAGAGCCTAGGACAGTCAATGAAGCTCTTACTGATGAATCTCGGATAATAGCCATGCAAGATGAATTAAATCATTCAAGAGAAACCAAGTATGGTCACTTGTTCCTAGACCATCAGACCGTCTAGTCATTGGCACCAAATGGGTGTTCAGAAATAAACTGGATGAACTGGTGCAATCTTAAGAAACAAGGCCAGATTGGTAGCTTAAGGCTATTCTCAAGAGGAAGGCATAGATTTCGATGAAACCTATGCACCTGTGGCTAGACATGAGGCCATTAGAATATTATTAGCATATGCATCAGTATTAGACTTAAAACTATTTCAAATGGATGTTAAATCTGCATTCTTAAATGGTTTTATAAAAGAGAAAGTTTATGTGGAACACCCTCGGGTTTTGATGACACAGAATTTCCTAATCATATTTCAAACTTCACAAGGCATTATATGGTTTAAAACACCTAGAGCCTGGTATGAAAGGCTTAGTTCTTTTCTTTTAAACCATGGTTTCAGTAGAGGTCAAGTAGAAGTACTCTTTTCATAAACTCAAAGGTCAAACACATTATACTAGTTCAAATTTATGTAGATGATATTATTTTTGGTTCTACTAATGAATCTGTTTGAAAGTACTTTGAAAAGTTTATGCAGGGAGAATTTGAAATGAGCATGATGGGAGAACTTATTATTTCCTTGGACTTCAATCAAACAAGGAAAGGAAGGAACTCACATCTGTCAAACAAAGTACACAAAAGAACTCTTGAAGAAATTTGATTCGATAATGCCAAACCACTGTCAACACCATGAGTACATCAACAATGATGGACAGTGATAAAGATGGTAAGAAAGTAGATCAAAAGATCTACAGAGGTATGATAGGTTCACTCTTTATTTAACAGCTAGTAGACCTGATATTTTATTTAGTGTATGTATGTGTGCTAGGTATCAAGCAGATCCTAAAGAATCACATTTAATTTCTGTGAAAAGAATATTTAGATATTTAGCAAGAACTCATGACTTAGGTCTGTGGTATCCAAAATGTTGTGAAATTAACTTAGTAGGTTATTCTGATGCTGACTATACTGGATGCAAATTAGATAGAAAAGCACCAGTGGTTGTTGTCAATTTCTTGCAGGATGTTGATATCTTGGTCTTCAAGAAACAAAATTCAGTGGGCACTATCTACAGCTGAAGCTGAGTACGTAGCTGCTGGAAGTTGTTGTACACAACTCTTATGGATAAAGCAACAACTTGAAGATTTCGGATTAAACATCAAATCCATCCCACTATTGTGTGACAACACTAGTGCCATTAATCTCACAAGAATCTAGTTCAACATTCAAGGACCAAGCATATTGAGGATATATATCATTTTATTCGTGATCATGTAGCAAATGGTAATATTGAAATATCTTTTATTGATACAAATGGTCAGTTAGCAGACATTTTCACAAAAGCCTTACCCGAGGAGAGATTCACATCTCTTAGAAGGGAATTAGGCATGTGTAATTTGTGAAAAAGATTTTGTTTAAAACTAGGACATTAAATTTCAGAATTAAGTAATTTTTCCCTCCATGGCTTTAAGCAAAAGAAATTCAAATTATCCTTTGTAACCGCTCTCTCATTGAAGTCGGTTTGAATAGTCAAACTCTTTTGTCTTCTTTTGCCGCTTTTTGGCGCCTCACTTTCCACAACGCATTAATTTATTCCTAAAAATTGAATGAGATAACTATTCATATCTCGTCTTCAACCTTTTTCCCTCTTTCGTCTGGATGCTCAAGCCGATGCCCTAGCAATTTCGACATCGACTCTCTGCTAGTTTTGAAGCTTCTCTCCTTTTCCCGTGAAATTTCTAGAGGGATCTCTCTCCTCCTTCCTTCTCAATCCTCCAGAAAACCTCCACACTTGATTCCATGGCCGCATCAGCCGTTTCCGAGAGTTTGGGTGGCTACAGTGCCGAGTTCCTCACTCCTGAGCAGTAAGAGAGGTTCTAGTTCGTGAAGACCAAAGTGTGTGGGAACAAGGCAGTGGACGTTGCTGATCTTGAGAAGAATGATATGCGCAGTGTTGTTGAAGCTTTGATCAGATGCAATGGATGGGAGTAACAACTTTCTCTGAGGTAAGTTATCCAGACCTCGTGAAGGCCTTCTATGTATGCTTGAAGACTCAAGATGATGGGTCCCTAGTTTCATATGTGAAGGGAACCTAGATTAAGATAGATAGTGAGCTATTGCATGAGTTGTTTGGAGTAACAACATCAGGGCACAGTGGGGTTCACTCCGTGAATGCCCAAGTCAAGGGTCTGGCATTGTAGGGCTGGGATACAGATTAAGAGATGGTAAATTAGACATCAACCAACTGAATGCGTTCAACCGCCTCCTTCACTTGATAGTGTGTCAGATTTTGGTTCCAGAAGCGCCACATTCTCCACCTGTTCAAAGGCAGATTCTGACATGATGTATTGGGCCATGCAGAACAAGGAAATCAACATGGCCGCAGTGATGATGGAAAGAATGACTTTTGCCAGAGATCAGATTTGGGACACAAAAGCAAGCTCAATGTTTCCTTGCCGTATGCACATCTGCTCACCAAAGTTTTCAAGCACTTTGGTATTGATCTGGCAGGAGCAGTTGTTGAGAAAACGGCCAATCAATTAGGTCCAGAAATCTCAGGAAAAGTGGTTTTTCAGTTATAGATGGTGTTTGGTCTAAGACCACAGTGGCCGAGGGAGAGCCATCATAGGTGATATTCCTAATAGTCCTGATGTTCAGAAAGAAGCAGCAGAACCAGCAGCAGAGCAACTAGCAGCAGTCCAAGCAGCAGTAGAACAGAGAATAGAGATTGAGCCAGCAGTACCTTCACTTCCAGCAGAATTAGTAGCAGAAACACAAGCAGCAGTTGAGGCTGTAGGGTCACCCCTTGTTCAAATAGTTTCACAATCTCCAGAAGGACCTGTAGAAGAAGCAGTTGAAGGTGCAGCAGATAATCTGCCCACCTCCATTATTGCCTCCATTCTCAGAGATGTAGTAGATTCAGTTCTCACCACTCTAGTCACCTCAGAGTCTAGTGGAATTGCAGAAGATGTTGTGGCATCAGGCCACATTGAGGAATCAGTGGCAGCTATAGTTCAAGAGGAGCAGTCCAGTGCTCCAACAAGTGTTGTTTTGGAAGATGCTCCCATTCAGGGGGAGCAAGAATTAATGGAAAAAGATGCTCCTGCTCAGGGGGAGCAATCCAAGGAAGGTCAAGTAGAAGAAGCAGCTCACCATGATGAGCCAATGGGTGATGTACCAGTTGATGAAGACCTACCTCATGATTAGAATGATGTCAGAGAAGGGAGATAGCCAGCTCCTCAGATTCAGATGATGATCAGCCTCCTCCAGTTTCAGAGGCTAGGCAAAAAGGGAAAGAAGTAGAATCCAGAGTCCCACTGTTAGCAGACACTCCTTTTGAAAGGCAAGTGAAGCAGAAAATTGTGATTAATTTGAAGCTTGTGGTTGAGAGGCTTGATGCTCAAGGCACAATCCTGTGCTCTCTCCAATCAGATGTTAATTCAATCTTCATGAGCCAAGCATCAGCTACAAAGGAAATTTCCAACATAAGAAATGCCATGAAGTGGTTTAACCAGGAAATGGGCACCATGAAAAATTTGCTGGGAGACATTCTGAAGGTGGTTCAAGCTCAAATTCCTCCTCCTCCACCTCCTGCAGCCCAGGTTTCGGAGTCAGGGCCTTCAAGGCCATCAGTTCAAGAGGCAGGGCCAACAGGGCCAGAAGCAGCAGCAGCACCAACAAAGGCAGCAGTAAATGTGCAAAGGCCATCTGGGCCAGCTGAGCAGGTTGAAGGGTCTCCAGGGCAAGCTGAGCAAGTGTCAGGGCCAACAGGGCCATTGGAGAGTGAACCTGTGCAGACAGAGGCTGACGAAGAGTCCTTGGCACCCAAGCCCCCAGCTCCCTCTTCTCCCTCTCACATACTTATTCCTCCAACTCCACCCTCAGCTCCTACAGCTCCTCCTGCTCCACAAACATTCAAGAAGCCTCAATCCAGACCAATTTCCTCTCCCACTCCATTTCCTCCTCATTCCACCTCATCTCCTGCCTCCACTACTACAGTTCCTTCTCCTTCTCCTATCTTTGAGGCCCCTCCAGCATCCTCAGCTGGAGCCTCCTCCTCCTCCTCTGGTCCCTCCCTTGGACCAGTTGATGACCTCCCAACTACTTCACATTCTTTTCTTCATCCTACTCCTTCACCCTCTTTCATCACTATCATACCTGAAAGAGCCCAACTTAACTCTCCCTTTATGGAAAAGATAAAGGATGAGTTTGAGGAAGGGATCCTCAGGTCTGTGTTGAAGGTTGGAGAACATGTCCATAGGGCAGACTCTTCCAGTCCTGCCCCCAAGAAGAGGAAACTTACTTCTACTTCCTCCATTTCCTCTGAACCTAAATACCCACCTTTGTGGTTTTCTCTCACAATGGGCAACAAACATAAACCACTGTACAGAGAATATCTCTCAAAGGTTGTTCTTGCAACTATCATTAACCTTCCCTTTCTTAATCTCACAGATCATTTGCACACCATTCTACCCTACACTTCTCTTACAAAATCAGAAAAATTCAAAATATTCTCTCTTGCCCACTCCAAAACAGAAGACCAATGGGGCAAAGGTCACAAGGATCTCTTCAAGAAATTTATTCTTGCCAAATCTACTAGATTCCCTCCAAGGGACCACTCCCTGACCTTATCAGAGTGGTTCAGATGTATCATAGAGAACTTTGGGCACCCTACATTCAAAAGGAAATCATAATGATCAGACATTTCATGCTATTCAACAATTACATATATGTCCATAAACTTCCAGAGGTTCAACTTAGCCAATTCAGAAAGGCCATTTTAGCTCTGAATCCGGATATCTCACATACTTCAGATGTTCAGGTAGATTTTGCTACCCTCCAAGTGCCTGAAGAGATAGCCCTTCAACAAATCCATTTTCTAGTTATGGAATCCTCTGTAGGATCCATCATCTTTGAGCGTATTGCCAGAGTAATGGGCAGAATTAGAGTACAGAAAAGCTGCCTGGTTGCTTTTCCTAGATTCCTATTTAGGGAATATCACCAGGGGCATGTAAGTGCTGACGTTCTAGCCCCCATTCTATCTGAATGTGAAAGGCTGACATCCTCAAAATGGTCCAAGTTCTACCCTTTGTCAGCTCAGCAGTTGTTTGCACTCAATGAAGCTCAGGCCAGGGAAGGCAAACCAGCTATCTCTCCAGCTACTTTCTTGGATATGAATTCTATACATCTTGTTAATGACCCTTTCAAAGTCTAGGAGGAAAGATACAAAGTATATGTAGCACTTCATAAAGCTCTCAGAGATAATCACAATCACTATCCTGTGTCTATGGATCAGTTTCTTACCTGTGCCAGCTTTGGGACTACTCATTTCCTGAAGTTGACTATGGATAAGAATACATATGCTGATCTTCTCTATAAGAACCTAGATCTTCATATCAAAAGGATGGCTTCCTCCATGGGACCAACCTACTCTTTGTCTTTTGGAGTCTTTAAAACTCATTTTGAAGAGCAGGAAGCACAGGCATGGGAAACCATCTCCCATTTTTCCTCTCTTTTGTCTCCTGCCTTCTATTTACTTGTACCTCCGCAAAGTTAATGAAATCTCCTTCTTTGTGTACTCCTATTTTCTTTCTCTCTTCTTTCTTTGTCTCAGATTGTCTTTTTGCTCAATGACAAAAGGGGAGAAAATTAGCATGTCTGAAATACCTTCCAATAATTCTTATGGAAGAAAATTAGCATGTCATATCTTCAGACTGATTTCAGATATTTTTCATCCATGCTTATTGTTCAGTTTTGTCATCACCAAAAAGGGGGAGATTGATGATCAGTCTGTCCCCATGTAATTTTAATTAATTACATATGTATTTTGGTGATTAACAAAACTAAACTAGATTTTATCAATAATATCTAATGAATTTTTCATAAGTCTTAAGTACAAGAAAAATACCAAGTTCAAACAGGCCAATAAAGGTATGCATTACTTCTCTGAAGCTTTAATCTTTTCAACATGATATTTCTCTAAGTCCATATCGATTTCTGTTGAAGATCATAACGATTTCCTTATAAGACTGAAAAGTCATGTTGTTTCAAACAAGTCGATGCTGTAACGATTCTATAAGTCATCGCAACGATTTCTTTAGAAAGCGTAACGACTTGCCTGTCATAACGATTCTATAAGTCATCGCAACGATTTCTTTAGAAAGCGTAACGACTTGCCTGTCATAACGATTCTATAAGTTATCGCAACGATTTCTTTAGAAAGCGTAACGACTTGCCTGTCATAACGATTCTATAAGTCATCGCAACGATTTCTTTAGAAAGCGTAATGACTTGCCTGTCATAACGATTCTATAAGTTATCGCAACGATTTCTTTAGAGCTCGTAACGACTTGCCTGTCATAACGATTCTATAAGTTATCACAACGATTTCTTTAGAGCTCGTAACGACTTGCCTGTCGCAACGATTTTATAACTCACCGTAATGATTTCTTTAGAGCTCGCAAACGACTTGCTCGCCGTAACGATTTCGTAAGTTACCATAACGATTTCTTTAGAACACAATGACTTACTTTCCATAACGATTTGATAAGTGTTTCACAATGATTTCTTCAGTGAACACAACGATTTGCTTTGTATAACAATTTGATAAGTGTTTCACAATGATTTCTTCAGTAAACACAACGACTTGCTTTCCATAACGATTTGATAAGTGTTTCACAATGATTTCTTCAGTGAACACAACGACTTGCTTTCCATAACGATTTGATAAGTGTTTCACAACGATTTCTTTAGTGAACACAACGACTTGCTTTCCATAACGATTTGATAAGTGTTTCACAACGATTTCTTCATTAAACACAACGATTTGCTATGTCTCATAATGACTTGGTCAATCTGACTTATTCATAACGATTTCATAAGTCATATAGCCATCGATTTCATATCTTATATCGACTTGATATCTTATTCATCTTAAAAGCGTTGACTAGTCAAAGTCTATGTAGATATCTCTCTGACGCTTCTGCATTTATGAGATCTGAACGTATCTCTGCATGCATGCAGACGATATCATCCATTATCGTGCTTACTCTGATTATGACTTTTACACATAGCTATTCGGCATTACTATTTTCATGTCTATTGCTACTAACGTTGATTGACATCAGAGACAGCTTAGCTATCTACTATTTTAGATTAACATTTGTGCAGACCTCTGATCCAGCTCCACGTTACAACGTTAAACAAAATAGAAACCAAAGGATATCTCTGAAGATCTCATCTCTTTGCGTGCTCAAGTGATCAAAAGACTATTGACTGGAAGCTTCTAAGACTCCAGGTGTCATTCAGTCTAACGACTACTCAAGAGAGAGAGACAACGGACACTTCAACGTCTATATTTCAAAAGAAGAATAAATACACGAGAACTGAAGAAAAGAAGCATCAAGTATTCAAGCATTCAAATTCTTCGCAAGAAGTCTAGAGCCTAGAACTTGATTCCACTTAGCTTTCGCTCTTTGCTCTCCACTTTTTAGTGAAAAATCTTGAGAGAGCTTGTGTAGTTCTGATAGTACGCTTAGCTTTGATTTCTTCCTCTCAGTTCTAGTTGCTTCAGATCCTTGCTTGTCAAAAGCTTGATCTAGGGGCTTGAATTTCATTCAATTCTCTTTGAGGAGTTTTCCCTTCGGTTGTGAAGGAAGACCTAGTGGTATCCAGGGTGTAGTTCCCTTCGGTTGTGAAGCAAGACCTGGTGGTATTTAGGGTGTAGTTCCCATCGGTTGTGAAGGAAGACCTGGTGGCATCCACGGTGTTGTTTCCCTTCAGTTGTGAAGGAAGATCTAGTGGGGTAGCCAGGGTGTTGCTGTTCCCTTCGGGTGTGAAGGAAGACCAGCTAAGCTGGGTGTTGTTGCGTCCTTAGGGGGACTGTACCCTAGTTAGTGAAATCCTGAGTTGTTGCTCAGGGACTGGACGTAGGACTCCTAAGGAGAGGAGGTCCGAACCAGGATAAACCTTGTATTGCGTGATTGTCTTCTTTGTGTGTTTGATATTTAAACTAACAGACACTAACCTCCTTCGAAGAACGTTTGTGTGAATGTTTTTAGTTACAGGTATCTTCTAGATTATTTTTAAAAGACCCATTCACCCCCCCCCCCCTCTGAGCTCGTCAACTGGGCAACATTGTCAAAATAGTGTCAACACTACCTGACAGATAGGTCGACACTACCAGACTGCCCAACAAGCTTCTGAAGAAAAAGTCACAGTCAGGTCGACACTACCAGACTGCCCAGTAAGCTTCTGAAGAAAAAGTCACAGTTAGGTCGACACTACTTGACAATAAGGTCAACTCTACCAGCCTGCTCAGCAAGTTCCTGAAGAACAAGCTGCCAGTAAAGTCGACACTAGCTGAGAGTAAGGTCGACACTAGTTGTCATCCAGTGAACTAGTTTTGGAGATATTCTCAGGAGGTCGACTCTGTCTGTTGATCAGGTCGACACTAGAGTTCTTCCAGTAAAGGGAAATTGAAATTTCTGATCAGTAGTGTCAACAGTACGGAAATGTAGGTTGACATTCTTTTTCTGTAAACCAAGAATTGTGTAGAGCATAAAATCCAGTGGTTGTGATCTCTTTCTGTGATCTTTATGGGAGATGCTATATTTTCCCAATTTCCCTTTCATCTAAGTGGCAATGAGGTAAAGGCCTTTTGGACACATGGAAGCCTTGGGTGCACTCTATGTTTTTGTGCACACCTTTCTCACGTTCATGGGACTGCACAGTGGCTATATAAGCCTCCATCTCATCGGAAGTAGAAATCCCTTTGAGCCATTCATATATTCCATCCAAGAGGACGTGGGGATCAAGGCCAAGTAGTGAGAGAAAGCTCTGGAGTGCTGAAAGAGGAGCAGATCAAGAAGAAAAGCAGTGGAGGAAGAAGGAGGAATTGTGCATGCAGTAGATCTGAAAACAGAGCATCGTGGATCTTGCACAGAAGAAGCAACAAAGCTGAAAGAAGAGGAAGATCTGAAGGCAGGTGGAAGAGGAAGCTAGTGCAAGAGTAGAAGCACAAAGTTTAGCATCCGTGGAGAAACTCAAGAGCATAAGTTCAGATATGAAATTATCTGTAAATCAGATCTGAAATAGGGTATCGCGAATTGAGGCTGATTTGAAGGCGTTCAGATCAAATTGATTGAGAAGCACAACCAGATGATGCATATGCACAAGATGATCTGAAGCACACCTTCAACTCTCAAGATCTGAAGATTCAGAGTTCAGATTACACAGTCCAAAGGGAATTGGGCAAAACTGAAGGACTGGTGTTTGAGGATTTGTTTCCCTTAACTCTGATCTTCTTGTGTGTTTGATTGTTTCTTTTTAAACTTTTCTCCGAACTCATTGAGTGCTCCTACTCGTGATAGGAGTGTTGATCCCATACTGTGTGTGTGTGGATTGAGAAGGTTTATCAAACCTTGAAGCTGTGAATCAGCGGATAAGCTGTGTAATCAGCGGTTGGCAAGCTGTGAGTCAGCGTTGAAGCTGTGAGTCAGCAGGTGTTTGAAGCTGTGAATCAGTTGTTTAGTGAAGCCTCACTTGGTTTGAGTGAGGGGTGGACGTAGGTCTCCGTCTCGGAGCCAAACCACCTAAAAAATCTCCTGTGCAATGGTTAGATCTATTTTCAACTAGATGCTTGCATAGGTTTTTACGTTCACATTGCTTAACTAATTTCTTCTCACATCAATTCACTCATTCACATCAGTTTAGTAAAATTGTCAGTCTGTTTAGATCTTTAACCTGAAGTAATTTTTTAGTTGCTTAAGCTTCCGCTGAGTTTTTGTTATAGATCTATTCAACCCCCCTTCTAGATCTGTTCACACCTGTAAAAATGATCCAACAATTATATCATCAATTTGACATCAATATTATTCTATGCAGAATGCTCTTTATATAGCTCTTGTACAGTCATGCTTTATCTTCTTATTTTCATGTAACATTTAAATATACATATGCTCAAGATTCTGTGGACTTCAAAAACCTTCCCGCGCATACTAAGATCTTGATCATTCCACACGAAATATTCTTGCTTACTTGATGTATCAAATAGAGTCTTGATTTGTGTGATGTCAGAATAACCTTTCCTGTTTAAGCATATCTTCATACTACAGGACAACCAAGGTTGACTGACAATGTAGACAAAAAGAAGTTGTCTAGGTATCCGGGTTTATTGCATGCATAGATTTTGTAGTAAATCACGTCAAAGATGGATCTGTCAGCTTGTCGAAAGGATAAAAGATTCAGAAAATCTTTTCTTGAGGGTGTAAGGATCAATCCAAGCGCTTATAGCTGCAGGCTCACCTCTCCATGCCTAAGACCATTCTCTCTAAGGTGCATGAAGCTGTGAGACAACGAACATCTGAACGGCTACTACAACGGTCAAAATAATTCGCAGAAGATAAATAGAAGACTGGTGACTCCATGCAAGATAGTTAGATCATTTGAGTTCTTGAATCTCCGAAAAGCTTGAAGCCTTAGTAATCTGATGAAAAAGAAGAGCCAGTTCATCCAATCCAATTTTTTCTGTAGCTCTTAGCTCTTTGTGAGAATAAGTGTATTATTTTTGAGAGCTTGCGTAGATTTGAGAGAAAATTCCTTGTAGTCATATTGTGCCTCTCAGACCTCGCCTCAGATCAAGCAAGGGCTAATAAGCTTGGTCTTGGGGCCTCTCTCCTTCAACTCACTCTTGTGGTGGATCCTTTTCAGTTGTGAAGAGAAGACTTGTTGTTGAACAGGTGGTTGTTTCCCTTGGGTAAGAAGAAGACCTGTTAGTACAGTTGTTGTTCTTCCTCTTTGGTTGAGAAGAGAAGGCCAGTTGCGGCTGGATGTGTAAGTGTCCTTAAGGGGGACTGTACCCTTGTATAGTGAAATCCCGAGTGAGTGCTTGGGGACTGGACGTAGGACTCCTTGGGATAGGAGATCCGAATCAGGATAATTCCCTGTGTCTATGTGTGATTGCTTGTCTTTCTTTATTCCGCACTAACTGTCCAACGTAGTGGTTGTTGTCAAGTGTTTTTATTTACAGGTATTTTTTGAAGACGAATTTTTAGAAATCCATTCACCCCCCCCCCCCCCCCCCCCCCGGGCTTGCTATCTGGGCAACAAGTGGTATCAGAGCCAAGTCTCCTCAAGAAGAAGATCTCACGATCTAAGGAGCAAAGATAATGGTAGCTCATGGATATGCAGAGGGTCAGTCCATCAACAGACCTCCTCTATTTGATGGTGAAGACTACAACTACTAGAAGACTCGAATGGAGTTCTTTCTTCAAGGTCTCGATTTCCAACTTTGGTCTATTATCGAAGAAGGAGACCTAGTGGTACTCAACAGTAGTGAAAATTGGACAGACGAAGTCAAAAAGAAAATATCACTAAACAGTAAAGCCAAAAGTATACTATGTTGTGCGCTGAGCAAGAAAGAGTTCAATAGGATCTCAGCATGCAAATCAGCAATGGAGATGTGGGACAAGCTCAGACTTACATACGAAGGAACTGACAAGGTGATAGAAACAAGAATAGACATCTTGGTAGCTCAATATGAAAGATTCCAAATGCAATCAAGATAGTCCATCACACAAATGTACAGTAGATTCACAGACATCACCAATGGTTTGGCTGGGCTTGAAAAAACCTATGACATTGGAAATATGGTGAGAAAGATATTAAGATCCCTAATAGCCTCATGGACTCCATAAGTGACAGCCATTGAAGAAGCAAATGACCTAAGAAGAATGTCACTTGGGAAACTTATTGGGTCACTAATGGCCCATGAGATAAACATGGAAAGGCTTGAAGAATCCTCCAGTAGGAAAAAGCATAGCAACGCACTAAAAGCCATAGAAGGCAGCTCGGAAGAAGAATCAGAAAATGAAAGAAGTGATGAAAATAGCGAAGATGAGGAAGCTTTTCTCTCTAGAAGACATCAGCGTATTCTAGCCAAGAAAAAGTATCAGTCAGGGAGAATGTACTTCAAGAAAGGAAAAGACTTCAAGAAATCCGAAGTCAAGGATGTTAAAAAATCAGAACCCATATGCTATGAATGCAAGAAGCCTAGACACATTAAGGCTGAGTGTCCAAAACTAAAGAAGACAGAGTTCAAGAAGAAGGACAACTCAAAGAAGCTCAAAAGATACAAAAAGAAAGCCATGGCAGCTGCATGGAACAATGAGAGTGACTCAGACAGTGAGTCAAGCTCCAGCGATGAAGAAGAAGAAAAAGCCAATCTGGCTTTCATGGCAAGCATTGAAGACAAGGTAACCTCTGACTTATCTTTCACTTCATGCAATGAATCAGATTCAGATAGTCTAGAAGATGCATTTAATGAATTGTACCGTAAGTATAAAGATGTATGTAAGCTATTAAAAACCACCAAGAAAAATTATGCATGCTTAGAGATCACTAACTCAGATTTAAAATCTAAAACTGAGCAACTAGAAAAAAAAATCTTTGAATGAAAAAGAAGAAATGAACTGTTATGTGAAGATGTAAAAGTTAAAAGTGAATAGATAACAAACCTGGAAAACCAAGAAACTATAAGTAAGCTTACGAAGGAAATTGACACACTAACAAAAGACAATGAATATCTAACTAATACAATTGGAAAACTCACAAGTGGTAAATCATCTCTAATATTAAAAGGAGCAAGAAGATCAGGTAAAAAAAAGCATGGTTTAGGATACATTCCATCAGACAATGAGAAAATAATCATTCATCCTAAAATCTATCCAACACCAAAATTTGTAGCCGAACAAAATACTGACTATAAATCTAACATTAAATACAAGACAATTAAAATAGTAAATAATATATCATGCTGTAGTCATTGTAATAAATTAGGAGACAATAAAATAACGTGTACAACTAAACACTTAAAGTGGATTCCTAGAAGAAAAAGTGAGGAAACTAACCAGCAAGGACCCAAAAGAACTTGGGTACCTAAATCTTAGTGATCTATTGCATGGAAGCCTTAGAGCATCAAAGTGGTACCTGGACAACGGGTGCTCAAGACACATGACTGGCAACAGAAGATTGTTCTCACACATGAAAGAAGAAGAAGGGACAATAACCGATGGCGATAATGGAAAAGGATCAGTAATAGGTTGTCGATCCATTGGAAGTCAAGACAGAACCCTCATAGAAGATGTCCTATGCGTCAAAGGACTCAAGCACAATCTCATACGCATTAGCCAACTATGTGACAAAGGTCACCAAATCAAATTTCAGGAGTCTAAGTGCCTTATTATGAAGGATGGTGTAACTGTGTTCGAAGCTAGTAGAGAAAAGAACCTGTATGTACTGCATCTAGAAGAACTAAAGGATCAAGACATTTGTCTAGCAGCAAGTAAAGATCAAAATGCAGAATTATGGCACAGAAGGTTAGGTCACTGCAGCTTGGATGGAATAAGAAAGCTTATCAAACATGATCTAGCTGAAGGACTGCCGAAAATAAATGCAAGATTGGATAGCATCTGTGGACTATGTGCAAAAGGGAGGCATGCAAAATCCTCCTTCAAATCAAAGACAGTGGTCACTATCTCCAAACCACTAGAATTGTTACACATGGATTTGTTTGGACCAATGAGAACAACTAGCATGGGAGGAAAGAATTTTGGATTTGTGATAGTTGATGATTATTCAAGATTTACATGGGTATCTTTTCTAGAACACAAAGATGACACATTCGAAAGTTTTGTGAAGTTCAGTAAGCTAGTTCAAAATGATAAGAAGTTCAACATAATAAGTATTCGCTCAGATCATGGAGGAGAATTCCAAAATGACAAATTTGCAGAATTTTGTGATGATCAAGGTATAGAGCACAACTTCTCAGCACCAAGGACACCTCAACAAAATGGAGTAGCCGAGAGGAAGAATAGAACCTTGTTGTATATGGCCAGAACTATGCTATCAGAATACAACCTTCTAAGATATTTCTAGGTAGAAGCTATCAACACAGCTTGTTATATTGTAATATAGTTATGATCAGGCCAATCCTGAAGAAGACCGCATATGAACTGTACAAGCAAAGGAAGCCCAAGATCAGTCACTTCAAAACGTTTGGATGTCCATGCTTCATTCATAACAATGGTAAGAGAGACATAGGTATGTTGGATTCTAAATCTGATGAAGGAATCTTTATGGGGTATGCTTCCAAACCCAAGGGCTATAGAGTTTTTAATAAACAAAGTTTACTAATTGAACAAACTGTTCATGTTATTTTTGATGAGTCTAACCATTCCTTGACAAAGGAAGTCAATAGTGATGATGAAAATGTAGAAAATCTCTCCAAGAAACTGAAGGAAACATTCATCAAAGATCATGAAGATCCACCCTTGGAAGTACTACAATAGAAATAAGTAATTCATAATGATCTTCTAAAGGAATGGAGATACAAGAAGGATCATCCAAGAGACAACATCATTGGAGATCCATCAGTTGGGGAAAGAACAAGAGGTAATGTTATATCTTGCGATTACTTAGCATTTGTATCTCAAATTGAGCCAAAGACAGTCAATGAAGCACTGTCTGATGAATCTTGAATTTTAGCAATGCAAGATGAACTTAATCAGTTCAAGAGAAGCCAAGTTTGGTCCCTTGTTTCGAGACCATCAGATCATCATGTGATTGGCACCAAATGGGTGTTCAGGAACAAATTGGATGAAGCTAGTGTTATCACTAGAAACAAGGCTAGACTGGTTGCTCAAGGCTATTCCCAAGGGGAAGGCATAGATTTCGATGAAACCTATGCACCAGTAGCTAGACTAGAGGTTATTCGAATTTTACTTGCTTATGCATGTGCATTAGATTTAAAACTTTTTCAAATGGATGTAAAATCTGTATTTTTGAATGGTTATATAAAGAAGGAAGTCTATGTAGAACAACCTCCTAGTTTTGATGATGTAGATTTTCCAAATCATGTTTTTAAATTGCATAAAGCATTATATGGTTTAAACCAAGCACCTAGATCATGGTATGAAAGACTTAGTACATTCTTGTTAAACTATGGTTTTATCAGAGGACAAGTAGACAGTACATTGTTTATTAAATCAAAAGTCAAAAATATATTACTTGTGGAATTTTATGTAGATGATATCATATTCGGATCTACTGATGAACCCTTGTGCAAGTATTTTGAAAAGCTCATGCAGGGAGAATTTGAGATGAGCATGATGGGAGAGCTCAACTACTTTCTGGACTTCAAATCAAGCAAGGCAAAGAAGGTACACATATTTGTCAAGCAAAATATACCAAAGAATTATTGAAGAAATTCGGTTTCGACAATGCTAAACCACTGTTCACTCCAATGAGCACATCCACCAGGTTAGACAGTGATAAGGATGGTAAGAAAGTGGATCAAAAACTCTAGAGAGGCATGATAGGATTGTTGCTTTACTTGACAGCTAGTAGACCTGATATTTTATTTAGTGTATGCATGTGTGCGATATTAGGCTGATCCTAAGGAATTCCACTTAATATCCGTTAAAAGAATATTTAGATATTTAGCTAAAACTCATGATCTAGGTTTGTGGTATCCAAAGTCATGTGAAATTAGTTTAGTTGGATATTCTGATGCTGACTATGCTGGATGCAAGGTAGATAGAAAAAGCACCAGTGGTAGTTGCCAATTTCTAGCAGGATGCTTGATTTCATGATCTCCAGAGAAGCAAAATTCAGTGGCACTGTCAACAGTTGAAGCTAAATACGTAGCTGCTGAGAGCTGTTGCACTCAACTCTTATGGATAAAAAAACAGCTTGAGGACTATGGATTGCACATCAAGACCATCCCATTGCTGTGCGACAACACAAGTGCTACAAATCTCACCAAAAATCCAGTTCAGCACTCCAAAAAAAACACATAGAGGTCAGATATCATTTTATTAGAGATCGTGTACCTAATGGAAATATAAATATTTCTTTTATAGATACTTTAAATCAGTTAGCAGATATCTTTACAAAAGCCTTACTTGAAGAGAGATTTAGAGAGATTTATGTTTCTTAGAAGGGAACTAGGCATGTGCAATGTGTAAAAGATATGACTGCATGTAACTGAAATAATAATTTTTAGAATAATATCCTACCCGCTGAACTTAAGCAAATTCTTTATTGCTTGCGTCATAAAATGCTATGACTTTTCAGGATGAATTCTTTATTGTTTACGTTATCTTCTCCTCTTTTGTCGTTATCTGCATTTATTGTTCTGGCATTTCAAAAAGTGCCTTTATGTCCTGCCATTAAATTCGTAAGTCATGTCTTATCGATTCCATCTCTCTCTCTTATATCTCTTTCGATTTACTTGGAGTGATAAAACCCTATCGATTCTAGAATACTCTCTGTGCGATTTCAAAAGTTCTCTCTGTTCCTGCAAAAATTTCTTAAGGGCTTCTGTTCCATTCCTCCCCACGATCCTCCAGAAACTCTCCTTGTTTAAATCCATGGCTACTTCTGGGAGTTCCAGCACTGTAGGTGGATACAGCGTCGCCTTCCTCACAGCGGAGCAGCAGGAAAGATTTGCAGCAGTCAAGATCAAGTTGTGTGGTAACAAGGCAGTGGATATTGCCGATTTAGAGAAGACTGGGATGCACAGTATTATGGAAACCATAGAAACGATGAAATGGACGAAAATGGTCACAGTTTCTGAGTCAAGCTATCCGAACCTAGCCAAGGCGTTCTACACTTGCCTGAAGATAGTAGAAGATGGGTCCCTCACATCCTCAATAAAGGTATACTTATCCATATCACCTATGATCTACTGGAAAGTCTATTTAGTGTATCTACAGTTGGTCGTAGTGGAGTAGGACAGTGTGGATATTCATGCTAAGGGTTTAGGCATCATCGGAATAGACTACAAGCTGAAAGATGGAAAAATAGATATCAACCAGTTGAACACATTCAACAGAATCCTTCACTTCATAATCTGTCAGATTCTAGTGCTAAGGAGCGCCACATTCTCAACTTGCCCTAAAGCCGACTCTGACATGATGTTTTGAGCAATCCAGAATCTGGACATCAATATGGCTCAAGTGATAATTGAAAGAATGAGACTTACTGTAGAGATGATATGTGATAAGAAGAACAAGCTGAATGTATCACTTTCATATGCACATTTGCTGACAAGGATTTTCAAGGAGTATGGCATTGATTTGAAGGGAGAAGTGATGGAGAAGATGGGCCAGCCCATTCGGTCTAGAAATATGAAGAAAAGCAGTTTCTCTCTTGTTGGAAACCTTTGGACTAAGACTTCAGTGGCAGAAGGAGAAGAAATAATTGGTGCAGCCCCAGAAATTCAACAAGTTCAAGAGGAAGAAGCAGTAGTCAGAGCTGAAGAAAATGTTGCCAGTGCAAGAAGGATAGAGGAAATTGTTCCTGAACATATTGAGCCCGTTGGGCATTCATCTGAAATTGAGACCCCCTCACAGTCATTGAATAAATCATTGAAGAAACTTTGGAGACTGTTGCTCTCATTGCGGGGGAGCAAGAAGAGACTCATGGGGAAATCATCTATAATATTCCTGTTGAAAATGCTAATGTGGAAGAAAACCATGGAGTAGCTATTTCAGAAGATGTGGCACCAGGCCACATAGAGGAAAATCTAATGGAAGATATTGCTCCTGCTGAAGATGTTGCTGCAGAAGTCAGTCAACAGAAAGTATTCAGGGAGTGGTGGCACCAGGCCACACAGAAGAAATTCAGATGGAAGATGCTCCAGCTCAGGGGGAGCCTGTGATTCAAGAGGAAGCAGTTGTTCAGGGGGAGCCCACAGTAAATCCCCCTACTGATAAATATTAAGAAGGTCTTGTGGAGAGTATTTCTGAGAGTGATGATGATGATGTAGTTGTGGAGCCAGCTCGTGACTCAGGAAAGAAAGGGAAAGGTCTTGCATCCAAAATTCCATTGCTTACCAGGAAGGCACACTGAAGATCCAAGAAAAAGAAGATTCGTGTGCACTTAAAGCCAGTTATTAAAAGATTAAATGTTCAAGGGGAGATTTTGTGCTCAGTGTAGTCAGACATCACTTCCATATTTCTTAGTCAAAGCACTGGAGCAAAGGAAATTGGAGCAGTCAAAGCTGAGCTCCAGGGAATGAAAAATGGGCTGGGAAGCATGACGAAATTAATGACAGACCTATCAGATTTTGTGAGGGTGCATCTATCTACTCCTGCCCCTCCTACTCACACTCAAATCATGCCAGAGAGCAGTATAGGGCCTTCATGGCAAATTGCTGAAGAGGAAGTCCGGCCACCAGGGCCATCTGAATAAGTAGTCAGGCCATCAGGGCAAAATGTTAAGGAATCCATATCATCTGAACCTGCAAAGGAGTCAGGGCCACCCGGGCCAACAGTTGAAGAGTCTGGGCTGACAAGGCCGTTAGCTGAAGAGTTAGGGCCATCAGGCCAGTGGAGTCAGAGGCAGCGCAAGTCAAGATTGAAGAACCAGTGGTAGCTACTGATGTGCCCCCAGAGCGTCCTGTTCCTTCTCCTCTTAAGACTCTAGCTCCCTCTTCTCCTTCATCATCCACTACCCCTCCAGCCTCTGCCACCTTCAAACAACCTCTTCCAAAACACATCTCCTCACCTACACCATTTCCTACCACCTCCTCTTCTTCTCCTATGTCTTCCACCTTCATTCCTCCTCCCACTTTTGAGGAACCTCCAGCATCATCTTCTTCAGCAGGACCCTCATCTGCTGGTCTATCAACTGCTGGACCATCTGCACCACCTCCTCCTACCTCTTTCTCTTCTCTTCATCCACCTACTCCTCCCTCCTTCATCACTCTCATTCCGAAGAGTGCTCGTGTACAAGGCCACATTATTCAGGACATCAAAGATGAGTTTGAAGAAGCAATTCTTTGCTCAGTCCTGGCCGTTGGCACCCATGTTCATAGGAAGGCTCTTCTAGTCCTGTTCCTAAAAAGAGGAAAGTCTCTAAAGATCTTGCTCTCTCTTCTGAACCTCGCTTTCCTCCTCTTTGGTTCTCTCTTTCTATTGAAAATAGAAAGAGATCTCTATACTGTGAATATTTACATAAATGCACATTTGCTATTATTCTTGGCCTCCCTCACCTCAACCTAACCGACCACCTGAACATTGTTCTTCCTCTATCTTCCTTATCTAAAGCTGATCAGTCCAAAATTTTCTCTAAAGCTGAGTCCAAGACTGAAGACCAGTGGTCTCGGGGCCATCGGTCTCTCTACAGGAAGTTCTTGCTTGTCAGATCTTATAGGTTTCCACCTAGGGACCACCCACTTACTTTATCTGAGTGGTTTGTCATCCACCACAAGAATACCTGGGGTCCATTCATTTAGAAAGAAATCAAGTTGGTCCAGCAGTTTCAAATGTTCCAAGATTATAGATTTCTCAACAAACTGTCAGAGATTCAGCTTGGGCAGTTCAGGGCAGTCATTGCAGAATTTTGAACGGAAAATCCTGTCAACACTTCCATTCAAGTGGATTTTGCTACCTTGAACATCCCAAATATTGTTGTTCTCCCTAAGCTTCACTCCTTAGTCATGGATTCCACAGTTGGTCCTATCATTTTTGAAAGATTTTCTAGAGTTATGGGTAGGATCACTGTTCAACATGGAGTTCCTCTTGACTTTCACAGATTCTTATTCAGGGAGTATCATAGGGGCTTCATCAAGTCTGATGTGCTTGCTCCCCTCCTACTTGAGTGTGAAAGACACTCTCCTTCTGAATGGGAGTGCCACTATCACCACTCTGCTCAGCAGCTAGAAAACCTGAACAGTTCCTTGTTTAATTCTGGAAAGCCCTCTCTTTCTACTGAAGAATTCCTGGATCTCAACTCAATCAATCTAGTTCAAGAACCTTTTGGCATTTGGGTTGAGAGGTACAAAGTTTTTGTCTCCTTGAAGAAGGATCTGCAGCAGCAGAAGCTTTTCTATCTGATATCCATTGATCAGTTTCTGCAGCATGCTAGTTTTGGAACCTCCAGCTCCTATCGAATCTCTCTTGGGAAAGAGGAGTATGTCAACTTCATTGAAGCTCAGAGGCAGCTTGTGATGCCCCGGATTTTCGTATACAATTTTGCTAGAATTGTTTTTGCTTTATATCGGCATCACCGTACTCTTCAGTTTGGGATTTTCACCGCTACGGTAAAACCGTACGTATCTCACCATAATATATTTAGTTAACTTCTAATTTTTGAGGAAAAGTATATATGTAAATACCAAGAAAGTATAAATGTAATAATTGTGTATATCTATAATAAAAAAAGGTATGAACATAATTATCAAAAGTTAGGGTTTAAGTAATCATTGACCAATTTCATAGGGTCTTATCTTAAATTTTATAAGTTCCCAAAACTACTTTCAAATCCTCAGTTCGAATCCATTTTTGAGAATTACTCTCATATGGGTTGGAATGGGTATATATGCATACAAATTGGGTATATAAGCAAATAAATCATAGAGATGGTATTGCGGCATGATAGGATAATGTTAAAAGAGATGAGGACAAGTGTCACCATCCTATGTAATGGAAGCTTCTAGAAGAATGAGAGGTGTCATCAAAAGAGAGGTGAGATGTGGATGGGTTAGGGTGTTGACAAGTGTAGGGTTGGTGGCCACTTAGAAATGCATGGAGGAGAGGGTGACAAATGTCACCATCCTATGTAATGGAAGCTTCTAGAAGAATGAGAGGTGTAATCAAAAGAGAGGTGAGATGTGGATGGTTTAGGGTGTTGACAAGTGTAGGGTTGGTGGCCACTAAGATATGCATGGAGGAGAGGGTGACAAGTGTCACCATCTTGGCCATTGAAAGGTGAAGAGGTGGCACCATCCTAGGGGCTCTAAAGGCCTATAAATAGGAGGGGGTTCTCTCCTCTCTTCTCATTCCACCATCCATAGCAATAGAGAGGAAAGAAGAGAGGGGGCGGCCAAGAGCTAGAAAGGGGGAGCATGGGGTTCTCCTATTCATGCTCAGTAGGAGGTTCTGCTCGTAGGATCCGGACTCTAAAGGTTCAACTTGTAGGATCTATGCTCTAGAGATTCTGGTCATATGATCTGTGCTCTAGAGGTTATGCTCGTAGGATCCATGCTCTGGAGGTTCTACACATAGAATCCATGCTGTGGAGGTTCTTCTCGTAGGATCCATGCTCTGAATGTTCTGCTCAATAGGATCCGTGCTCTAGAGGCACCCACCGACGCATATTAGGGCGATTTAATAAAGGAAGCGCATTATATCGAAGGCGGGCTTCAACTTAATTCGTTATTGATTTGACAAGCAAGAGGCAAGTGATTAGGACTTTTGATTCACAATCATATTCTCTATTCTATTGATTTTAATGTGTTTTGCATCTATTTATATGATAAAGAACATATCTAAATTACCGTTACTGTCATCGTCCTTGTTACTATCCATGTGTACCGTCTCCCGTCACCGTTACCATTATGGCTACCTTTAGAAACTACTACTGTTATTGTTTACCATCATTGTTATCATTCCTATTACCAATACCGTCACTGCCATCTTGTTGTTGTTAGCCAAATGGACAATGCTATCATAGGGGTTCTATTGGAGCCGTACTATAGAAATGCCCCTATGGGAAAGCTCATATTTGACTTCCTACTACGGTTTGGGCACTGTGTCTGGTTTGAAACAGACACTGCCGTCATAGGAAGTATCTGGAACCGTACTGTAGAAATGCCCCTACAGGAAAGTTCACTATTGTACAAGACCCCGAGGGCAACGGGGGGAAATCCTGGAGGTGGACAAGTACCACTAGTATATGGTGGAGAGAGCTTCTCCCGGTTCTACAGTAACCAAGACCTATCACTCATTTGCCTAGGTGATAGTGTACCGTCTGACTGGCCTTCTATTGATAGTTAGGGCAATGTGTCTGGCTTAACACTACTATTGTCACTGCCACTGCTATTGCTACTGTTATTGCTACTGTTACTACCACTGCTACTGCTATTGTCACCGTTACTGCCACTACTATAGCCATTGCTAATGTCATTACTACTGCCTTGCCCAATCGGTAGTGCAGAAACTAAGTGCCACCCAGGGCAAAGTGCTACGCTATAGGAGCCACCTCTTGAAGCCATAATGGCGCAAAGTGCTACATAGTGGGAGCCACCTCTTGAGCTTGTGGGGGCCACCTCTAGAATTCTGCCTACCTGACGTTCGATTGTGTACTATATGTGAGCAACACTACTACCGCCATTTCCATTACTCCTATTGTTACCATTAACCACTATTGTTACTACCATTATATCTACTGTCACTGCCACTGCTATTGCCACTGCTACTGCCTTGCCTAGCCGGAAGTGTAGGAACTAAGTGCCACACAGGGTAAAGTGCTACGCTATGGGAGCCACCTCTTGAGGCCTTATGGCGCAAAGTGCTACATAGTGGGAGCCACCTCTTAAACCTGTGGGGGCCACCTCTAGAATCCTGCATGTCTGGTGTTCGATTGTGTACTATATGTGAGCAGCACTACTACTGCCATTTCTATTACTCCTATTGTTACCATTAATCACTATTGTCACTACCACTGTTTCTACCGTTACTATTTCTATTACTCCTATTGTTACCATTAACCACTATTGTTACTACCATTGTTTCTACCACCATTTCCATTACTCCTATTGTTACCATTAACCACTATTGTCACTACCATTGTTTCTACCGTTACTATTTCTATTACTATTATCGTCACTATTGCCAATACTATTCTCATTATAACTATTACTATTCCTGTTATTGTTACCTCTACCGCTACTGATCCTACCACTTGATATATAAATATATCACCATGATTTTTAAAAATATGCTATAGTGTAGGTTGTGAGTTTGGAATTCCTAGTTACTTGCTGAGTCTATTCTATAGATTCACTCTTGCTAATATTCAGGTGAAGCTTAGGTTCTAGAAGAGGAATTGGCGAGGCTTGGTTCGGATTGCGAGAAGTAAAGATTGCTTGGGTTTTATAAATTGATGGTATTATAGTTGGGAAGAGGAAATGTAATGTTAAACCCTATTAAATGTACTAGTTCAGATACGGGCAACATTCATTTTGTTATATACTTATTAGTTCTTCTGATTATGAGATGTAAATATAAAAGTTGATGGTAATATTGCTTCCGCTCATTCTATTTCTATTCGTCATGAGATATTCCACCTTGATGTTCGACACTGCTGGGGTCGTTTCCCCAGTAACATCTCCCTCTTGTCCGACGTGGGTCGGTATGGCCGTACTGGGCCGGAGCGGGGCGTTACAAAATGGTATCAGTGAATTCTTCAGGCTGGAATACTTTATGATTGATCCATCAACTTAATTCACATCTCAAAGTCATGAGACGAGCTAGTTAATTAATGATAAAATGGTAAGGTTAAGTAAAATGGGTTAGTACTATAGTGATAGTATTGTTGGATATAGTATCAGAGTGGCACAGTGGAAGCGTGATATAGCTACCAAGGAGAAAAATATAGTGCCATTAGATAAATTCCTGCTCTTATCTAGTAGGAGTTAGAGTGAACTTCGAGGACGAAGTTCTTTTTAAGAGGGGGAGTATGTGATGCCCCGGATTTTCGTATACAATTTTGCTAGAATTGTTTTTGCTTTATATCGGCATCACCATACTCTTCAGTTTGGGATTTTCACCGCTACGTTAAAACTGTACGTATCTCACCATAATATATTTAGTTTACTTCTAATTTTTGAGGAAAAGTATATATGCAAATACCAAGAAAGTATAAATGTAATAATTGTGTATATCTATAATAAAAAAAGGTATGAACATAATTATCAAAAGTTAGGGTTTAAGTAATCATTGACCAATTTCATAGGGTCTTATCTTAAATTTTATAAGTTCCCAAAACTACTTTCAAATCCTCAGTTCGAATCCATTTTTGAGAATTACTCTCATATGGGTTGGAATGGGTATATATGCATACAATTGGGTATATAAGCAAATAAATCATAGAGATGGTATGCGGCATGATAGGATAGGTTAAAAGAGATGAGGACAAGTGTCACCATCCTATGTAATGGAAGCTTCTAGAAGAATGAGAGGTGTCATCAAAAGAGAGGTGAGATGTGGATGGGTTAGGGTGTTGACAAGTGTAGGGTTGGTGGCCACTTAGAAATGCATGGAGGAGAGGGTGACAAATGTCACCATCCTATGTAATGGAAGCTTCTAGAAGAATGAGAGGTGTCATCAAAAGAGAGGTGAGATGTGGATGGGTTAGGGTGTTGACAAGTGTAGGGTTGGTGGCCACTAAGATATGCATGGAGGAGAGGGTGACAAGTGTCACCATCTTGGCCATTGAAAGGTGAAGAGGTGGCACCATCCTAGGGGCTCTAAAGGCCTATAAATAGGAGGGGGTTCTCTCCTCTCTTCTCACTCCACCATCCATAGCAATAGAGAGGAAAGAAGAGAGGGGGCGGCCAAGAGCTAGAAAGGGGGAGCATGGGGTTCTCCTATTCATGCTCAGTAGGAGGTCTGCTCGTAGGATCCGGACTCTAAAGTTCAACTTGTAGGATCTATGCTCTAGAGATTCTGGTCATATGATCCGTGCTCTAGAGGTTATGCTCGTAGGATCCATGCTCTGGAGGTTCTACACATAGAATCCATGCTGTGGAGGTTCTTCTCGTAGGATCCATGCTCTGAATGTTCTGCTCAATAGGATCCGTGCTCTAGAGGCACCCACCGACGCATATTAGGGCGATTTAATAAAGGAAGCGCATTATATCGAAGGCGGGCTTCACTTAATTCGTTATTGGTTTGACAAGCAAGAGGCAAGTGATTAGGACTTTTGATTCACATCATATTCTCTATTCTATTGATTTTAATGTGTTTTGCATCTATTTATATGATAAAGAACATATCTAAATTACCGTTACTGTCATCGTCCTTGTTACTATCCATGCGTACCGTCTCCCATCACCGTTACCATTATTGCTACCTTCATAAACTACTACTGTTATTGTTTACCATCACTGTTATCATTCCTATTACCATACCGTCACTGCCATCATTGTTGTTGTTAGCCAAATGGACAATGCTATCATAGGGGTTCTATTGGAGCCGTACTATAGAATGCCCCTATGGGAAAGCTCATATTTGACTTCCTACTACGGTTTTGGCACTGTGTCTGGTTTGAAATAGACACTGCCGTCATAGGAAGTATCCGGAACCGTACTGTAGAAATGCCCCTACAGGAAAGTTCACTATTGTACAAGACCCCGAGGGCAACGGGGGGAATCCTGGAGGTGGACAAGTACCACTGGTATATGGTGGAGAGAGCTTCTCCCGGTTCTGCAGTAACCAAAACCTATCACTCATTTGCCTAGGTGATAGTGTACCGTCTGACTGGCCTTCTATTGATAGTTAGGGCAATGTGTCCGGCTTAACACTACTATTGTCACTGCCACTACTATTGCTACTGCTATTGCTACTGTTACTACCACTGCTACTGCTATTCTCACTGTTACTGCCACTACTATAGCCATTGCTAATGTCATTACTACTGCCTTGCCCAATCGGTAGTGCAGAAACTAAGTGCCACCCAGGGCAAAGTGCTACGCTATAGGAGCCACCTCTTGAAGCCATAATGGCGCAAAGTGCTACATAGTGGGAGCCACCTCTTGAGCTTGTGGGGGCCACCTCTAGAATTCTACCTACCTGACGTTCGATTGTGTACTATATGTGAGCAGCACTATTACCGCCATTTCCATTACTCCTATTGTTACCATTAACCACTATTGTTACTACCATTATTTCTACTGTCACTGCCACTGCTATTGCCACTGCTACTACCTTGCCTAGCCGGAAGTGTAGGAACTAAGTGCCACACAGGGTAAAGTGCTACGCTATGGGAGCCACCTCTTGAGGCCTTATGGCGCAAAGTGCTACGTAATGGGAGCCACCTCTTAAACCTGTGGGGGCCACCTCTAGAATCCTGCATGTCTGGTGTTCGATTGTGTACTATATGTGAGCAGCACTACTACTACTGCCATTTCTATTACTCCTATTGTTACCATTAACCACTATTGTCACTACCATTGTTTCTACTGTTACTATTTCTATTACTCCTATTGTTACCATTAACCACTATTATTACTACCATTGTTTCTACCACCATTTCCATACTCCTATTGTTACCATTAACCACTATTGTCACTACCATTGTTCTACCGTTACTATTTCTATTACTATTATCGTCACTATTGCCAATACTATTCTCATTATAACTATTACTATTCCTGTTATTGTTACCTCTACCGCTACTGATCCTACCACTTGAATATATAAATATCACCATGATTTTTAAAAATATGCTATAGTGTAGTTGTGAGTTTGGAATTCCTAGTTACTTGCTGAGTCTATTCTATAGATTCACTCTTGCTTATTCAGGTGAAGCTTAGGTTCTAGAAGAGAATTGGCGAGGCTTGGTTTGGATTGCGAGAAGTAAAGATTGCTTGGGTTTTATAAATTGATGATATTATAGTTGGGGAAGGAAATGTAATGTTAAACCCTATTAATGTACTAGTTCAGATACGGGCAACATTCATTTTGTTATATACTTATTAGTTCTTCTGATTATGAGATGTAAATGTAAAAGTTGATGGTAATATTGCTTCCGCTTATTCTATTTCCATTCATCATGAGATATTCCACCTTGATGTTCGACACTGTTGGGGTCTTTTCCCCAGTAACATCTCCCTCTTGTATGACGTGGGTCGGTATGGCCGTACCGGGCCAGGACGGGGAATACACAGCTCCACATCCAGAGGATGATTCCAGACATGGGGCCTTCCTACACTATGTCTTGGGGTGTAACGACCCTCCTCATACCGGTACGATTATACCAATCCCCATCGGTATAAAGAGCGTCATTACAGTGGGATAAAACCCAGCACTAGCCGATAGGTTGAAAAGTACGTAGATAGCAATTGATTTCAGCGGAATAAATACAACAATTTAACTTAGTCCATCACCATCCCATATTCCACAATCTATATAGTGCAAAAATAGAACGACAATGTCCACATTATTACATGATGAAAGAGCTACATTGTCCAAATAACATTTTTATTCAACTATGAAAGGAAAATACAACTACTACTTTCTCCTCAAAAGCCTCTCCTCCAAGATAGCGTCTCTCCCCCTAGCACGGGATACCTGTCAACCTGTACGCCGAAGCAAGGGTGAGTCCAAAGACTCAGCAAGTAAAACAAAGACTTAATCTTAAACATATCACATTCACATTAAGCTATTAAACACTCATGAATACATACTATCATTTAAACTCCCAAACACATGGAACATACTCTTAGCTATCAACACATTTTTAATCACCTAGACATGCTTCATTCTATCATATGTTTATTCTAAATCATGGATATTATTACTATACACTTGTACATATTCTCTACACTTAACACAAAACATGATCCCTTCATTTCCACATTAATTCATTTCATGACATATTTCTACAACTAGAACATAGAATTTGACATAAAGGAATGAACAAACTAATATGATGACTATTCACTTTTCACATGCACTTTTCATATTTAATTTCACATTTTGCTTGCTGTTTTAAATGTACATACATCTCATACACATGGTTTCATATTTTATAACATGAATTGAGAAGTTAAAACATGGTCAAATTGGTTGGCAACAATAAGTACTAAAGCATGAAACTTTGTACTAAGCAAACATCACATCTAGCATGGAACCTAATTAATATTACATACATTTATCACCTTCATAACTACACTTTACTTACTGTTTTGACATGAATTACATTCAATTACATGGATTTACATTTGTTCATATGTTATCTTATCCAATTCACAATTCTACATTTTCATCTTTCATGTTGCATAAATGACATGGTTACTCATGTTTATTCACATACACTATTACATGAAGAACAATAAACTACATGACATGATGATAAGCATGATATTGCAAATGAGGTAATTAATGCATGAAAAGATGAACATTATGCATTACTACATCGTTTTCACATGCAAGCACACTCTCAATAACATTAACTGTCTCTTACATATCTTTTCACATATTCTTCACATCATTTACTCTTTGGTTTTCATTTATCACATATCATATCATTTGCACTCATCATGTGCCACATTCGCATATAATCATACACTTTATACATATTCCAATTACTTAAAATGCCATGACACATAGTCCTAACTACCTTTAGAGGACACAAACAAATATCTCATACTCATAACTCATCACATCTCATAACACATAACTCATAACACAACTCATATCACATTACTCATATCACATACCCACCACCTAGGCAATGAAGTGGTGAATCTTGGTAACTGCGTAGACTGGGAGAAGCTCTCTCCACCCTATCCGTGGTACTTCTCCACCTCCGGATTTTTCCTAATGTTTTTAGGACAAACTTATACAATGTAGAGCCTTCCATAGGGACTTTTCTATGTACAGCTCTCGATGCCTCTAGGGTAGCAGTGTCATTCTTGGCCCAATTATCACACATTATTTATTCACATTTCTCACCATATTTCACATTTTACATATAATACTTAATCACTTTACACATCTTAATTATCAATTTCACATGTCTTAGTTAACCTAATCATGGTACTACTGTTTTCAAAATAAAACATCTTACTTACAGTCCTAAACATGATGTATATTTACTGAATTGCATAAGATCGAATTTAATACATCTAACATGAACAATTCCATGGTTTAACTAATAACTATACTTGCTGTCATCAATTTGATTTTAAATTTTTATCACAGGTCATTAGCAGTAAGTATGTCTCATATACAATTTTTCAGATTTTTCGAACAGTAAACATAGTTTCTACAATTAAATCTAGAATTCAGACATATTTATCGAAATATCATTAAGCATGAGACATATCAATATGTTTAGGCATTAACAGAATAGAAACCTAATACCAACATTCAATTTGTCATGGAAAATTTATGAAAACTAATTCACAACAAAATCCATTTATACTAGATTTAAACATGTTCATATCATGCTCATTACTCAGTCACTGAATTTTAATAATTAACATGGTTCATAGAAAATTTAGGCAACCTCATGATATGAACTACTAACAGTATACAATCACCCATAAAAATTTCAAAGTATACCCATGTCCAGAAATCATTTAAACAGCAAAAGAAGATCAAAAAGTAATACTTTCAGGTTCTGAAGAAGTAGACGTCAAGGGATGTTGACGTCAACTTCTTCTGAAGAACTTGACTGCAACCTATGTTGCCTTCTACTTGCTCCCAGCAGCACATACATATGACTTTTCATATAACGGTGAATTCGGGGTTCCAGGACGCGAGGAAAAATCCATAAAAATACCTAGGACTTAGGGGACATGTATAGGATCAAGATCTAGGTTTACTTGCCTCTTAAAAAAATCTACAAAGATCAGAATCATCGGTGAAGCCCTTTTCGGCCCTGCGAAAAAGGTGCTCGGAACGCTTAGATCTTCTTCTCCTGTCGATGTAGATGGCTCCTCGGAGTTGGAATCTCTCCTCTATGTATAGGCTATCCTCCAGATGTTGTAGCTCTTCGGGAACACCTCCAGTTGACGGATCCAGCCTTCTAAAGATCAGCTTTTCACCATCTCGGAGCTAGGGTTTTCACCAAATGTTGAAAGTCTTTTCCTCATCCAAGAGTGGGTTTTATAGGTTCAAGGGTTGGGTACGCATTAGGGTAGGTTACCCAGGTTTAGAAGGGTTTCCTAATCTGAAACTAGCCAAAACATGGACATTAACAATTCTGGAACCGTTACGCAGCTGGATAAACGTCAACATCGGTTGTAGTCAACCTGGCAGTTGACGTCAAGGTCTAGCCGCCCAATGGGGGTTGGCGTCCAGGTCTGGCCGCCCACTATGGGTTGGCGTCCAGGTCTGGCCGCCCATTGTGTCTTGGCGTCCAGGTCTGGCCGCCACAGTGTCTCTGGCAGCCGAAACACCGATAAACCCTGAATTTAATGCAAAATGCACTAAAATAATTTAGTATATGCAAAATAATTTCATATATCATTACCACATAAAATACTTGCATTATGTAATATTTAATTATTACAACTTACACTAATTATAATTAAGAACAATATGCATCAATACATACATATATGCACACATACGTACACATTACATAATTACATACATTACGTATGAACTTATGATTAAAATGTGTCCATTTAGTTAAATATTGTATGCATATTATCATCCAAGTACTTACATACCTAATTAATTTAACACGCTTAAAGTAGATAAATATTTTTAACAAGGAGATAACATATGTATGTATACATACGCACATCCATACCACTAACTATGTGCATTAAAATAATAAATAAATAGGCACCTCAATGTCACGTCCTAATAAAAGGCTATTTATTGGGAAATGACAGAAAACAGGCACAAAGTAATAACATTTATGTTTATTCATTATAACGCAGTCTGCGGAAGTCTTATTACATAAAGCTCCTCATTACACACTAAGTGAGGAGTAAGGATGAGTAGCTACTACTCATAACACTTTACAAGTACGCAACTAAAGCAGTAAATGGTTGGTTGACTCGTCATCGGTGTCCACTCTGCACACAGCCCATTTTACACTTCTCCTCATCTTGATTACCTGAAAAGGGAAGGATGGGTGAGCTAACTAGCCCAGTAGAATTCAAATCCTTAATCAAAGGATCAGGAACACATGATAATTTAGGTAAGAACATGAATGATATCAAGAACAGGCAGATAACCAAGATAACATGTCAGTGAATGTATAACAGTAGTATGAAAACATAGGCATACTCAGAAATTCATATTAAGGCTCAGGTTCGGAGTCATATAAATATTCACACAGGACAGGTAATAGGATGATCATAATCAGGAGATAGTGATGCAATGTCAAACATCTTGGTGTCCTTATCCTTCTAAGACAAGGATAGAACGGATATCAAAGAGGCAATACCAGATCTCAGAATAGTAGCTTGATACAGTGATAGTAAAACTCAGGTCATGCTCAAGTATATAGCTCACGAATTGGTTCATATATCAGTTCACACATACAGGAAGTATGATGATCATAATCAGGAAATAGTGATGCAATGCCAAACATCCCGGTATCCTTATCACTCCCGTACGGCCGTAATGAATTCGGGTGCTCCTCCCAGGACTGGACCAGCCCTATTTGCACAGGCATATCAGTTAGGTGGGGTCCAAGGACCCAATAAATGTCATCATCATAAGTTTATCATATCTCACAAGGTGTTCAAGCCTTTGAACTCTCAAGTCATCAAGTAATATAAACTTAGTTGTCGAATACAGGAGAATGGACTCAACGGAGTACCATTTGGAGTTGACGGTTTCAAGGATAATTCAATAATGAGTAAGGTATCCAAAGTGGGTAATCTTTATGGTAGAATGACAGAAAATATCAAAGTAAATAAGAGGGTAATTTGGTAGGCTATTAGGATGAACTTTGAACAAGGATTTACACATGTAAGAGTGCTGAAATCCAAGGCAGGACAGTAGCTGTCGACAGGAAGGAAGGATCTGTCGACAAATGGCACAGACAGAGCTCAGGTTTGCTGGCTCTGTGGGTATCTGTCGACAGATGCAAGGGATCTGTCGACAGATCCACACAGTCCAGAAACCTGGAGTTCTGGAAACATGCGCTGTCGACAGCTCTTGGGCTGGCTGTCGACAGGAAGCAGCAGAACTTCGTAAGTATGTTTAAATCCATTCTAAGCACCCTAATTATAGATCTTATAATTCAAGGCATGATTGATATCAAATGGAAGAGTCTAAATAGAGTTTTCACAGTGGTTTATAAACTAAACAGTCGAGATGCAACAAGAGATTGATAATTCGAACTTGGTCGGCTATAAACTAATGTAGTGTAGTATTGGAAGCATGAGCTTGATAGCAATGGTTTATTGGAAAATTCCTATAAGATGGACACTAAAACTCAAGGTATTTCATGAATCCAAGTCAATGTTCGAATTATCAACCATCTAAACCGAAATCCTCACACTGTTCTAAGGATATGTTTACTTCTACCAGAACTCTATATCATGAACTTGAATCAAAGGTGGAAGAAGAAGAAGAGATGATCTGGAGGTAAAATAAGTATCTCTTCTCCCTAACGTAAGAATATTCATCAAAACTAACGAAAACTAGTAGGATTACAGTTATATCAACTTGGCTACTACACGAGTTATTTATCATGTGTGGAGAACAGGATTAAGGAAAAGAAGATGAATCCTACACATGGATAGCTAGGAACCTACTACCACATGCTACTGGAGGAATATCCTTTCCAACAGAGATTATGTGAACTCAAGGAGTAGCTTCTATAGAAATACAAAACACACATAAAGTGCTAGAGGGGTTCATGACACTAGAACAGAAACTGGAACATCCAACAGTAGGTTCTAAAGTTTATTCAAGGACATGAGTTAGAAGAGGAGAGATGAGGATCGAATCCTACCTTAGTTTGAAGGAGATGAAGATGATAGCCACAAGAAACAAGTAAGAAGATGTAGCCTTGGTACAATATTAGCTTTAGCTTCCAGAGTAATTCCCCAATCACTCCTTAGTAGCAGCTTCAACCAGAACTTGAGCAGAGGCAAGATGTATAAATAGAATGAGAGAAAGAGAGAACAATGGTTCCCCGAAATGGCTTCTCCACCAAATTTCTCACTCAGAAACCTCTCACTCCTGAAGTTACCCACGAAATAGTAGCAGCATAACAGAAAACATGAAGGGGAACCTGGCCACGATGACCCTTGGGTATTCTTATACCATGGATGCCTTCCATGCAAGGTGACACGAAGCTCACCCATGTGTCGCAGTAAGGGTGAAAGGTTTTTACCCCATGACACGAGTAACATGCATCTCCTAGTTAGGACACCTTAGGTAAGTTGGTATGATGTTTTACCTCAAGTGCTGGCCACCCAATAGCCTTACACGTAGACCTTTGCAATTTTCCAGAAAATCCCAAACCGTAAAATACCCATAATTCAACTGGTCCAATGTTTGCTAGGCAAACACATTTAAATGGTGTCCTTTGTCATGAAATTTTAACCATAGGCTAATAGAATGGTTTTACAAATTGTAATAATTTTAGTTTAATTTTTAGATTTTATTTTACAGTAGGTGAAAAATCACCCGAAAAATGGTCGCGTCGATTGTACGTTGGAATCCGTACGTCGAAAAATTCATGAAATTACATAATAATTTCTCCACATTTTTCTGGAAATTATGATGTTCTCGGATTTTATTTTGACGTCGTTTTCCGGTATCACCCTGTGGAGGCACGCACTTCGAGGTACGATACTGGAATAACGTTCATTACCACTATTAAGTCTATCATCTAATTATCATAATTTATTAATAACCCTAAGGTATTTTAACCAAATAATTCTATTTTCTTAATATTTTAAATTTCTGGGGCATTACAACTCTCCCCCACTAAAAGAAATTGGTCCTCCAAATTTTAATAAAACGAGAGTATGTTTACTCACCTGGAAATAATTCTGGGCACTGGTTCTTGATGGTATTTTCTAATCCCAGGTGCTTGCTTCTTCTTGTCCTCGTTTATTCCATTGAATCTTTAACAATGGAACTTCCTTGCTCCATAGTGCTTTATTTTTCGATCCAGAATTTGCACGTCTTTCTACATATACCAAATTTTCTTGTATCTCCAAATCTTGATATTCAATGTTGTGATCGATGGGCTTCTCCTAAGATCCGCTTCTTAATCTCGGAATTATCCGGTACACATAATTTGTTCCGAAACTGAAGATTTCCATGAATGTCTTCATTAAATTCAAGTCTAAAAGCCAACTTTTCTCTAATTTCTCTCAAACAAGATCATTGTCCTATTGCTCTCCAATTTGTTTCAACATATCTGACTGAATTGTTAAGTTATCAACTACAATTCTTTCTTCTTGTAATTCAATCTTTAACGTAATGCGGAAAATTCCTCCAATAATTTCCATTCCCTTACTTACAATTGGATTACCTTGACTATAGGATTTCTGCTAAGTGCATCCGCTATATATATATATATATTTTTTTCCTGGATGGTATTCAATTTTGAAATTATAATCCCACTTGTCTAGGCATATCAAATCACCGGGTAAATTTGTCCTTTAACTGAAATCCGACTAGCAAGGTAATATTCTTAAGTTTCTTATCCCTACTCAAAGGATTGTTACCTCAAGTTGTGTAGACAATAGTTCTGATTTTACTTCTAAAGATTTAGCAAACTCATAACTAATAAAAGAATGCGTAGCTCCTGAATCAAACACACATACGCAGGCTTTGAGTTACTAGCAATGCACCTTTTATCAGTCTGCCTTCCTGCGGAGATTCAGGTCCACATCCTGAATGGCATTTAGTCTTCCTTGCTTTCCTCGGGAATTCTGATTCTTTGGTGCATTCTTGGGCATCGGACAATCCGAAATTCGATGTTGAGTACTACCGCAACGGAGACAAGCACCCAACCTACGCCAACAGTCCTCAGCCTTATGCCCACTAAGATGGCAATGCTGGCATACCCCTTCTTTCCATTAGAAGTTTTTCCTGCCTTCTTATTTATTTGCTGAACTTTCGGGGTATTTCCCAACTCAAACTTTCTCTTATGATCAGAAGATCCTTCTCCAGATTTCCCTCTAATCTTTTCCACAGTGTCATTTGCAGCCTCTAATGCTAAGGCTCTCTTAACCATTTCTGAGTAGGTAGTGATCAGGTGAGGGGTTAACTGCATAATAATTGGGGACGTAGCCCATTCATAAACCTCTTGGCTTTTAATTTCTCCGTAGCTATAAGATGCGGAGCATACTTTGACAATCGAGCAAATTGTGCCTCATATTCCGATACCGACATCCTTAGTGCTTTAAATTGGCAAACTCATTCGCCTTCCTTTCTTGAATTACTTCGGAAAAGTATTGGTCATTAAATAATTCTACGAATTCCTCCCAACTAACTTGTGTTGAATCCTCCAAGGTTGCCTCTACAGTTTCCCACCACGCTCGGGCATCCCGATCTAACTGAAATGTTGTCAAACAAACTTTTTTCTTCTTCTGTACATTTCATTATTAAAAATTCGCTCAATATCCTTCAACCAGTTCTCAGCTTCATCCGGATCCGTACTTCCTGCAAATCTCGGAGGGTCCAGGCTTCGAAAATCCTTAAATAAACTTGTTCCAGTATGACTATTGTTCTTGGCTACTGTTTTCATTACTCGAGTCAAGTCATGCATTGAATTTCCATCTTCTTCCAGTTAATGTCACTTCCATCCATAGATAACTTGGAAGAGTATCTGAGATATTCAATAAGGCATACATCAATTTCTATAATCAAACCATGTAATTTCATCATGCACAGGCTTTAGATTCACAACACCCTAGTTCCATTAACCAGTCAGAAGATATATAACATTTTACATCACTACTTGTCCATAAGCTTCGTGAGATTTAAAACAATCTTGAAATTTTGATTCATCAATTATGTGAGTGTTAAACACATTTAATTATTAAAGAGTCTTACTTGGTTTAGTAAGGAATGGATGTAGACAATGATTAATAATCTATCTCAGTGGTATAATAATTTAAAATCCAAGAAAATTGGAAAGTTAACGGAAGAATAAATCACGAGGATAGTCATGAAATTTATATGATCGATTGAATCATTCATTTACTAATTCTTGTTTAGAGTTGGATATAATAACATATAAAAGTCATTGTGACGTAAATTAAGGGATGAACAGGTTTGACTTTTCCTTCAGTAGGAGAGGGCTCCCTTGGAGAAGTCATATGTGTGTTTATCATTTTTCACCGGACCTTGAATTTTTATCATTCTACTAGGTTTACTTGAATTATGAAATTTTTAGGTAGGCCAAATTGTGAGAAATTAGAAAGACGCTATTTTGATAGAATCGCAAAAATTACGTTTTTCTTCTTCGGTGGGAGAGTTGACTTTTTATTGGTAAGAGATATGATTTTTCTGATATTTTTATTGGATTCAAATGGGGGGTACTTCCTTATTTACATGTAATATCTTAAGTAAATGAAACATCAAATTATAACATTTACTTAAATGATATGGAATGTAAATAAGGTATGAGTTTCAGTTCTACAGAGTGCCTGATGACTCTTCTAACTGACTGAAGAAGGACCAGTTCATCACAGACTGGTGTCTGTCGACAGCTTGGAAGTGGCTGTCGACAGATAGCAACAGACAGAGCAAGGTTTTTTGGTTCTGAGGGTATCTGTCGACAGACCAGAGTCGGCTGTCGACAGGTGAAGGACATCTGTCGACAGATCAAGGCTATCTGTCGACAGTTACTGACAGTTTTGTATTTCTGGGTTCTGGAAGCGTTACCTGTCGACAGGTAAATGCTGGCTGTCGACAGGTGTGATCTAAACTTCCAGGAATCTTGAAAAACTACCATAGGAAATTCTACCAAGTGTTCCTATGAATCTTTACATGATTGATAACATTTTCTTACTTCTAATAGGATGAGTTTCATAGTATGCTTGAGTCATAATATAAACTTTAACTAAAGCATGGTTACAAGAAATAGAACAACACATCTATGGTTGTTTCAAGTGTGTATACATGGTAAACACTTTAATTAAGAAGTTCTTGTGTAGGAATAAGAAGCAAGAATAAAAGAAAGAAGGAATCCTCTAAATTTTCATTTCATACTCAATACAATCTATATCCAACTATACTTATCTAGCTTAACCTCAGGCTTTCTACCCATCCTCACAGGTTATCCCTAGGTTTATCGACCTAAGGCTCTGATACCAAATTATCTGTCACGTCCTAATAAAAGGCTATTTATTGGGAAATGACAGAAAACAGGCACAAAGTAATAACATTTATGTTTATTCATTATAACGCAGTCTGCGGAAGTCTTATTACATAAAGCTCCTCATTACACACTAAGTGAGGAGTAAGGATGAGTAGCTACTACTCATAACACTTTACAAGTACGCAACTAAAGCAGTAAATGGTTGGTTGACTCGTCATCGGTGTCCACTCTGCACACAGCCCATTTTACACTTCTCCCTCATCTTGATTACCTGAAAAGGGAAGGATGGGTGAGCTAACTAGCCCAGTAGAATTCAAATCCTTAAATCAAAGGATCAGGAACACATGATAATTTAGGTAAGAACATGAATGATATCAAGAACAGGCAGATAACCAAGATAACATGTCAGTGAATGTATAACAGTAGTATGAAAACATAGGCATACTCAGAATTCATATAAGGCTCAGGTTCGGAGTCATATAAATATTCACACAGGACAGGTAATAGGATGATCATAATCAGGAGATAGTGATGCAATGTCAAACATCTTGGTGTCCTTATCCTTCTAAGACAAGGATAGAAGGATATCAAAGAGGCAATACCAGATCTCAGAATAGTAGCTTGATACAGTGATAGTAAAACTCAGGTCATGCTCAAGTATATAGCTCACGAATTGGTTCATATATCAGTTCACACAATACAGGAAGTATGATGATCATAATCAGGAAATAGTGATGCAATGCCAAACATCCCGGTATCCTTATCACTCCCGTACGGCCCGTAATGAATTCGGGTGCTCCTCCCAGGACTGGACCAGCCCTATTTGCACAGGCATATCAGTTAGGTGGGGTCCAAGGACCCAATAAATGTCATCATCATAAGTTTATCATATCTCACAAGGTGTTCAAGCCTTTGAACTCTCAAGTCATCAAGTAATATAAACTTAGTTGTCGAATACAGGAGAATGGACTCAACGGAGTACCATTTGGAGTTGACGGTTTCAAGGATAATTCAATAATGAGTAAGGTATCCAAAGTGGGTAATCTTTATGGTAGAATGACAGAAAATATCAAAGTAAATAAGAGGGTAATTTGGTAGGCTATTAGGATGAACTTTGAACAAGGATTTACACATGTAAGAGTGCTGAAATCCAAGGCAGGACAGTAGCTGTCGACAGGAAGGAAGGATCTGTCGACAAATGGCACAGACAGAGCTCAGGTTTGCTGGCTCTGTGGGTATCTGTCGACAGATGCAAGGGATCTGTCGACAGATCCACACAGTCCAGAAACCTGGAGTTCTGGAAACATGCGCCTGTCGACAGCTCTTGGGCTGGCTGTCGACAGGAAGCAGCAGAACTTCCGTAAGTATGTTTAAATCCATTCTAAGCACCCTAATTATAGATCTTATAATTCAAGGCATGATTGATATCAAATGGAAGAGTCTAAATAGAGTTTTCACAGTGGTTTATAAACTAAACAGTCGAGATGCAACAAGAGATTGATAATTCGAACTTGGTCGGCTATAAACTAATGTAGTGTAGTATTGGAAGCATGAGCTTGATAGCAATGGTTTATTGGAAAATTCCTATAAGATGGACACTAAAACTCAAGGTATTTCATGAATCCAAGTCAATGTTCGAATTATCAACCATCTAAACCGAAATCCTCACACTGTTCTAAGGATATGTACTTCTACCAGAACTCTATATCATGAACTTGAATCAAAGGTGGAAGAAGAAGAAGAGATGATCTGGAGGTAAAATAAGTATCTCTTCCTCCCTAACGTAAGAATATTCATCAAAACTAAACGAAAACTAGTAGGATTACAGTTATATCAACTTGGCTACTCAACACGAGTTATTTATCATGTGTGGAGAACAGGATTAAGGAAAAGAAGATGAATCCTACACATGGATAGCTAGGAACCTACTACCACATGCTGGAGGAATATCCTTTCCAACCGAGATTATGTGAACTCAAGGAGTAGCTTCTATAGAAATACAAAACACACATAAAGTGCTAGAGGGGTTCATGACACTAGAACAGAAACTGGAACATCCAAACAGTAGGTTCTAAAGTTTATTCAAGGACATGAGTTAGAAGAGGAGAGATGAGGATCGAATCCTACCTTAGTTTGAAGGAGATGAAGATGATGCCAGAAAAGAAACAAGTAAGAAGATGTAGCCTTGGTACAATATTAGCTTTAGCTTCCAGAGTAATTCCCCAATCACTCCTTAGTAGCAGCTTCAACCAGAACTTGAGCAGAGGCAAGATGTATAAATAGAATGAGAGAAAGAGAGAACAATGGTTCCCCGAAATGGCTTCTCCACAAATTTCTCACTCAGAAACCTCTCACTCCTGAAGTTACCACGAAATAGTAGCAGCATAACAGGAAAACATGAAGGGGAACCTGGCCACGATGACCCTTGGGGTATTCTTATACCCATGGATGCCTTCCATGCAAGGTGACACGAAGCTCACCATGTGTCGCAGTAAGGGTGAAAGGTTTTTACCCCATGACACGAGTAACATGCATCTCCTAGTTAGGACACCTTAGGTAAGTTGGTATGATGTTTTACCTCAAGTGCTGGCCACCCAATAGCCTTACACGTAGACCTTTGCAATTTTCCAGAAAATCCAAAACCGTAAAATACCCATAATTCAACTGGTCCAATGTTTGCTAGGCAAACACATTTAAATGGTGTCCTTTTGTCATGAAATTTTAACCATAGGCTAATAGAATGGTTTTACAAATTGTAATAATTTTAGTTTAATTTTTAGATTTTATTTTACAGTAGGTGAAAAATCACCGAAAAATGGTCGGCGTCGATTGTACGTTGGAATCCGTACGTCGAAAAATTCATGAAATTACATAATAAATTTCTCCACATTTTTCTGGAAATTATGATGTTCTCGGATTTTTATTTTGACGTCGTTTTCCGGTATCACCCTGTGGAGGCACGCACTTCGAGGTACGATACTGGAATAACGTTCATTACCACTATTTAAGTCTATCATCTAATTATCATAATTATTAATAACCCTAAGGTATTTTAACCAAATTACTTCTATTTCTTAATATTTTAAATTTCTGGGGCGTTACACTCACCATTAGATAATTCACACACGATATATAATATATGCTTCTCGAAATAAACTCTGAATTATTTTACAAAGTGCATGATAATTAATTTCTTGCTATGAGTACAACAGCACCTACGCATGAGATTTATACATTGATAACTAGATAATGCATGCACAATTATGTATGCTTTTACTTGTATGAAAAAGCATACATATACTTACATGGTCCATAGCAAATTATTATACATGGACAATATTATCATGTATATTCACTACTATAGAGAATTGATGTAATAGTATTAAATAGTAGATATCATAGGTATAAGGAACAGACAATATGTATATTTTACAACAACCTCATGGAATAGGCAGGATAGTATGCACTTGAAGATTTGATAATGCAGATAATAATTAAGATACAGTTGGAATAATTTCTATGAATAATTATCCAACAAAGAAATCCTTGCAGGCACATTACTGGAATTACCATATGCAAAATAATATATAGGCATTTACAACATAATTATATACATTATGCATGAATAGATAAACATGAAAAGCATGCACCTCGGTAATAGATAGCATGCATAGAATTACTTAAGTATTACAAGCATAGATTTTAGTATACCACCAACACATCAATTTCTAATTGCATTTCTCACGAAAAATCAATATATAGAATGTGAGTTCATAGGGAATATAGAAATTATAATACGCACAATGAATACACACCACTATACACACAACAAATAATTATACATGCAATATAAAATGAATAAAAATTTCGGGGTATCACACTCTCCCCCTCTTTGAAAAGATCTTCGTCCTCGAAGATCGAATCAAGTACCTGTAATGACGTCGCCGAGATCATTTCTGACTAATCCTTGCTCCTTATATTACGTGATAAAGCATCTCTTGAGACGAACTTCGTCCAGGTCGGACATTCCTTAAGCCGATGATCTTTGCTGCACATCTAAGACACCTTCCTTCCATTCGCCAACATGCATTTCCGCCATGACGCTTCTCACAATGAATGCATTCGGGCTTCTCACTGCCTGATGCCACAATTGATTGTTGACCTTCCATGAGTTTCTTCATCTTCCTATCTTGCCTTTGGAATGGTTTTGGGCGTTCCTCCTTTTGGGCTTCATTTTCTCCTTGATATGATTCCACTTTATTCTCTTGCTTGGTCGCCACGCCTAGGACTTCTTCCAAAGTACGGGAATCAAGCTCTAAAAGCCTAGTCCTCACTGATGGTTGAGTCCTTTCACAAAATTCTTTAACTTGCGGTTCTGCTCATACCTTCTAGACTGAGCATTTCGCCTACCACGTCCAGCCATAATCTGCAAAATAGTTAATTAGTTAGAATCTAGGTTACTAATTTAACTATCTTCCTTAACTATCTTCCATTCGTTATATTTAATTTCTAAATTTATGGACAATTCCCTATAAAGACTTTGCAATATGGTGGTGATGATGGTCTATCATGTACAGTTTCAACCTTGGGCTCTGATACAATCTCTGTACGACCCTCCTCATACCAGTACGATTATACCAATCCCCATTGGTATAAAGAGCGTCATTACAGTGGGATAAAACCCAACACTAGCGATAGGTTGAAAAGTACGTAGATAGCAATTGATTTCAGCGGAATAAATACACACAATTAACTTAGTCCATCACCATCCCATATTCCACAATCTATATAGTGCAAAAATAGAACGACAATGTCCACATTATTCATGATGAAAGAGCTACATTGTCCAAATAACATTTTTATCCACTATGAAAGGAAAATACAACTACTACTTGCTCCTCAAAAGCCTCTCCTCTAAGATAGCGTCTCTCCCCCTAGCACGGGATACCTGTCAACTGTTACGCCGAAGCAAGGGTGAGTCCAAAGACTCAGCAAGTAAAACAAAGACTAATCTTAAACATATCACATTCACTTAAGCTATTAAAACTCATGATACATACTTATCATTTAAACTCCCAACACATGGAACATACTCTTAACTATCAACACTTTTTTAATCACCTAGACATGCTTCATTCTCATATGTTATCTAAATCATGGATACTATTACTATACACTTGTACATATTCTCTACACTAACAACATAAAATGATCCCTTCATTTCCACATTAATCATTCATGACATATTTCTACAACTAGAACATAGAATTTGACATAAAGGAATGAACAAACTATATGATGCTATTCACTTTTCACATGCACTTTTCATATTTAATTTCAAATTTTGCTTATATTTTAAATGTACCTACATCTCATTACACATGGTTTCATATTTTCTAACACATGAATTGAGAAGTTAAAACATGGTCAAATTGGTTGGCAACAATAAGTACTAAAGCATGAACTTGTGTACTAAGCAAACATCACATCTAGCATGGAACCTAATTAATATTACATACATTTATCACCTTCATAACTACACTTTACTTACTGTTTTGACATGAATTACATTCAATTACATGGATTTACATTTGTTCATATGTTATCTTATCCAATTCACAATTCTACATTTTCATCTTTCATGTTGCATAAATGACATGGTTACTCATGTTTATTCACATACACTATTACATGAAGAACAATAAACTACATGACATGATGATAAGCATGATATTGAAAATGAGGTAATTAATGCATGAAAAGATGAACATTATGCATTACTACATCGGTTTTCACATGCAAGCACACTCTCAATAACATTAACTGTCTCTTACATATCTTTTCACATATTCTTCACATCATTTACTCTTTGGTTTTCATTTATCACATATCATATCATTTGCACTCATCATGTGCCACAGTCGCATATAATCTTACACTTTATACATATTCCAATTACTTAAAATGCCATGACACATAGTCCTAACTACCTTTTAGAGGACACAAACAAATATCTCATACTCATAACTCATCACATCTCATAACACATAACTCATAACACAACTCATATCACATACCCACCACCTAGGTAATGAAGTGGTGAATCTTGGTAACTGCGCAGACCGGGAGAAGCTCTCTCCACCCTATCCAGTGGTACTTGTCCACCTCCGGGTTTTTCCTAATGCCTTTAGGACAAACTTATACAATGTAGAGCCTTCCATAGGGACTTTTCTAAGTACAGCTCTCGATGCCTCTAGGGTAGCAGTGTCATTCTTGGCCCAATTATCACACATTTATTTATTCACATTTTCTCACCCTATTCACATATTTTACATATAATACTTAATCACTTTAACATCTTAATTATCAATTTCACATGTCTTAGTTAACCCAATCATGGTACTACTGTTTTCAAAATTAAAACATCTTACCTTACAGTCCTAAACATGATGTATATTTACTGAATTCCATAAGATCGAATTTAATACATCTAACATGAACAATTTCCATGGTTTAACTAATAACTGTACTTGCTGTCATCAATTTGATTTTAAATTTTTATCACAGGTCATTAGCAGTAAGTATGTCTCATATACAATTTTTTTCAGATTTTTCGAACAGTAAACATAATTTCTACAATTAAATCTAGAATTTAGACATATTTATCAAAATATCATTAAGCATGAGACATATCAACATGTTTAGGCATTAACAGAATAGAAACCTAATACCAACATTCAATTTGTCATGGAAAATTTATGAAAACTAATTCACAACAAAATCCATTTATACTAGATTTAAACATGTTCATATCATGCTCATTACTCAGTCACTGAATTTTAATAATTAACATGGTTCATAGAAAATTTAGGCAACCTCATGATATGACCTACTAACAGTATACAATCACCCATAAAAATTTCAGAGTATACCCATGTCCAGAAATCATTTAAACAGCAAAAGAAGACCAAAAAGTAACACTTTCAGGTTCTGAAGAAGTAGACATCAAGGGATGTTGACGTCAACTTCTTCTGAAGAACTTGACTGCAACCTATGTTGCCTTCTACTTGCTCCCAGCAGCACATACATATGACTTTTCATACAACGGTGAATTCGGGGTTCCAGGACGCGAGGAAAAATCCGTAAAAATACCTAGGACTTAGGGGACATGCATAGGATCAAGATCTAGGTTTACTTGCCTCTTAAAAAAATCTACAAAGATCAGAATCGTCTGTGAAGCCCTTTTCGGCCCTGCGAAAAAGGTGCTCGGAAACGCCTTAGATCTTCTTCTCCTGTCGATGTAGATTGCTCCTCGGAGTTGGAATCTCTTCCTCTATGTATAGGCTATCCTCCAGATGTTGTAGCTCTTCGGGGAACACCTCCAGTTGACGGATCCGGCCTTCTAAAGATCAGCTTTTCACCATCTCGGAGCTAGGGTTTTCACCAAATGTTGAAATTCTTTTCCTCATCCAAGAGTGGGTATTTTATAGGTTCAAGGGTTGGGTATGCATTAGGGTAGGTTACCCAAGGTTTAGGAAGGGTTTCCTAATCTGAAACTAGCCAAAACACGAACATTAACAATTCTGGAACCGTTATGCAGCTGGATATTAACGTCAACATCGGTTGTAGTCAACCTGGAAGTTGACGTCAAGGTCTGGCCGCCCACTGGGGGTTGGCGTCTAGGTCTGGCCGCCCACTATGGGTTGGCGTCCAGGTGTGGCCGCCCACTGTGTCTTGGCGTCCAGGTCTGGCCGCCAGCAGTGTCTTGGCAGCCGAAACACCGATAAACCCTGAATTTAATGCATAAATGTACTAAAATAATTTAGTATATGCAAAAATAATTTCATATATCATTACCACATAAAATACTTGCATTATGTAATATTTAATTAATTACAACTTACACTAATTATAATTAAGAACAATATGCATCAATACATACATATATGCACACATACGTACACATTGCATAATTACATACATTACGTATGAACTTATGATTAAAATGTGTCCATTATTAGTTAAATATTGTATGCATATTATCATCCAAGTACTTTACATACCCTAATTAATTTAACACGCTTAAAGTAGATAAATATTATTTAAACAAGGATAACATATGTATGTATACATACGCACATCCATACCACTAACTATGTGCATTAAAATAATTAAATACAATAGGCACCTCAATAATTAGATAATTCACACACGTATATATATATATATTGCGTCCTCATAAATAAACTCATGATTATTTACAAAGTGCATGATAATAATTTCTTGCTATGAATACAACACGCACCATACGCATGAGATTTACATACATTGATAACTAGATAATGCATGCACAATTATGTATGCTTTATACTTGTATGAAAATAGCATACATATACTTACATGGTCCATAGCAAATTATCTATTACATGGACAATATTATCTATGTATTATTCACATACTATAGATGAATTGATGTACATAGGATTAAATAGATAGATATCATATGTATAAGGTAACATACATATATGTATATTTTTACACACAACCTCCATGGAATAGGCATGATAGTATGCACTTCAAGATTTAGATAATGCGTGCATAATATTATTAAGATACAGTTTGGAATAAGTTATCTATGAATAATTTATACAACAAAAGAAATCCTTGCATGCACATACTTGAATTACCATATGCATAAATATATAGGCATTTACAACATAATTATATACATTATGCATGAAATAGATAAACATAGCATGCACCTCGGTAATTAGATTAGCATGCATAGAATTACTTAAGTATTACAAGCCTAGTATTTTAGTATACACAATACACATCAATTTAGCTAATTGTCTATTCTCACGAAAAATATCATATATATACATGCATGAGTTCATAGGGAATATAGAAATTATAATACGCACAATTGAATACACACACTATACACACAACAAATAATTATACATGCACAATATAAAATGAATAAAAATTTCGGGGTATCACATGGGGTGCATTTAAGAATTTTTTTGAAGAGCAGGAACTCAAGGCTTGGCCAATCATTACTCGTCACGGCTCTTTCTTGTCACCTGCCTTCTACATCTCTGTTCCCCCTCAGTAATCAAATATAGTGTTGTTGGCTCTCATTTATCTTTCTTCTCTTCTTTCTCTATCTGTTTACATTTCTTTTTGCTTAATGACAAAAATGGGGAGAAAATATTCTGAAATACATTTTCTAAATTTATCCAGCAATTTTTTAATTGATTTCAGAACTTTATATTTTTTATGTTTTGTCATCACCAAAAAGGGTGAGATTGATGATCAGTTCATCCCCATATAAATTTATTTATATGCAGTTTTTGGTGATTAAGAAAACTTTAATAAATATTTTCTAACAACCTTTTGTGAAGTTCATCCATAGGAAATAAGTCAAGCAAAATCTGTAAGTAATCCTCACTATTACTTGAAGTTCAAAGCATGTATTCATTCTAAGCACACATCGATTTCCTTGATAGAACATCAGTTTCACAAGTGAAACAATCATTTCCATCACTACAACGATTTCATAAGTGAAACAACGATTTCCATCGCTACAACGATTTCATAAGTGAAACAACAATTTCCATCGCTACAACGATTTCATAATTGAAACAACGATTCGCTTGTACTTAAACAACGATTTGGTCGAAAACATCGATTCACCTGTGCTAAAACAACGATTTGGTCGAGAACAATGATTCGCTTGTACTAAAACAATGATTTGGTTGAAAACAACGATTCGCTTGTACTAAAACAACAATTTGGTCAAAAATAACGATTCGCTTGTACTTATACAACGATTTGATCGAAAACAACGATTCGCCTACACTTGAACAACGATTTGGTCAAAAATAATGATTCACGTGTACTAAAACAACGATTTGATTGAAAACAATAATTTGCCTTCATTTAAACAACGATTTGATCACAAACAATGATCTGATCACAAACAATGATTTGTCTTCACTTGAACAACGATTTAGGTCTCACAATGATTTCATTATTAAAACAATGATTTCATTATTAAAACAATGATTTCATCTACTCATCGAATTCTGTTAAGTAATAACTTTGTATAGAACATCGATCTCATTATATTAATACATGAACTATATTCACATTGACTTGGTTTCAACAAGGATTACATTCTCACATGATTATATCATCAATTTGATATCAATATCATTTCTATACAGAAAGCTCTTTATATAGCTCTTGTACAGTCTTGCTTTATCTTCTTATTTTCATGTAACATTTAAATATGCACATGCTTAGGATTCTGTGGACTTCAAAAACTTTCCCACGCATACTAAGATCTTGATCATTCCATACAAAATATTCTTGCTTACTTGATGTATCGCATAGAGTCTTGATTTGTGTGACGTCAGAATAACCTTTCCTGTTTAAGCATATCTTCATACTGCACGACTACCAAGGTTGACTGATAACGTAGACAAAAAGAAGTTGTCTAGGTATCCGTGTTTATTGCATGCATGGCTTTTGTAGTAAAGCACATCAAAGATGAATCTGTCAGCTTGTCGAAAGGATAAAAGATTTAGAAAATCTTTTTCTGAGGGTGTAAGGATCAATCCAAGCGCTTATAGTTGCAGGATCACTTCTCCATTCCTAGTACCATTCTCTCTAACGTGCATGAAGCTGTAAGACAACGGACATCTTAACGGCTACCACAATGGTCAAATAATTCGTAGAAGATAAATAGAAGACTGGTGACTCCATGCAAGATAGTTAGATCATTTGAATTCTTGAATCTCCGAAAAACTTGAAGCCTCAGTCATCTGAAGAAAAAGAAGAGTCAGTTCATCCAATCCAATTTTTTCAGTAGCTCTAAGCTCTCTGTAAGAATAAGTGTATTATTTTTTAGAGCTTGTGTAGATTTGAGAGGAAATTCCTTGTAGTCATATTGTGCCTCTCAGACCTCGCCTCAGATCAAGCAAGGGCGAATAAACTTGGTCTTGGGGCCTCTCTCCTTCAACTCACTCTTATGGTGGATCCTCTTCAATTGTGAAGAGAAGACCTATTGTTGAACATGTGGTTGTTTCCCTTGGGTAAGAAGGAAGACCTGTTGGTACAGGTGTTGTTCTTCCTCTTCTGGTTGAGAAGAGAAGGCCAGCTGCGGCTGGATGTGTAAGTGTCCTGAAGAGGGACTGTACCCTTGTATAGTGAAATCACAAGTGATTACTTGGGGACTAGATGTAGGACTCCTTGGGATAGGAGATCCGAACCAGGATAATTCCCTGTGTCTATGTGTGATTGCTTGTCTTTCTTTATTCCGCACTAACTGTCCAACGTAGTGGTTGTTGTCAAGTGTTTTTATTTACAGGTATTTTTTGAAGACGAATTTTTAGCAATTTATTCACCCCCCCCCCCTCTGGGCTTGCTATCTGGGCAACAATGAATTGTGGAGACAACAATAAGAGATGGACCTAGTAAGGTTTGGCAAGCCTTTCAAGAAAGAGTTGGAGAAGTTAAGAAAAAATTTAGAAAAGAACAGAAACTTGAAAAAGAAGAGCCTTTTCTTCAGATTTTTTCCGTATTGGCGATCTCTGATCTTTCGTCATCATTTAGATGTCATGCATATTGAAAAAAATGTATGTGTCAATATTTTTGACATATTCAATTTGTCGAGGACAAGATTCCGCACAAGCTTAACTGACTCTACCAAATCCACACAACTTTGCGATGTTATTGTCAATGCTGAGCTTCAATCTGGATGTGATGGTTATTATGGACAAATAATTGATATTATTGAAATATCTTTTGAGAGAAACAAACAAATTGTCTTATTTGAATGTGAATAGTGGGATGTGTATAATAAGGACCAAGGTTTCAAAGTTGATGAACATAGAGTTATATCTTTAAATACACATCAGAAATTAGGGACTAATGAACCATTTGCACTTGCAAGTCAAGTTGAGAAAGTCTTCTATGTAGATGACAACAATGCTGCAAGGTGGGTGATAGCTGTTAAGTCACCACCTAGAAGTTATTATAATATGTCTAGCGGTGCAAGTGATGATGATGAAGAGCCCTATCAAGAAGGCCTTGTTGATGTGCCTATGATGTTAAATGATGCAGACATCCATGTACAGCTTCAAAGTGAAGAATATATACACGTGAATTTTTGATATTCTGTAAGTATTTAATTTTTTCATGTCTAGTGGGGTCGACACCATGGTTCTTAATGGGTCGACCCTGCATTCCTGTGTTTTGGTTCTGGGAAATGGGGTTAACCTCATGTTTCAACTGAGGTCAACCTCAGAAGAAAACATGGTGTAGTGGGGTCGACCCCATGGTTCTTCATGGGTCGACCCTGCATTCCTTTCTTTTAGTTCTGGGAAGTGGGGTTGACCTCATGTCTCAACTAAGGTCGACCTCAGAAGAAAACATGGTGTAGTGGGGTCGACCCCATGGTTCTTCATGGGTCGACCCTGCATTCTTGTGTTTTGGTTCTGGGAAGTGGGGTCGACCTCCTGTTTCAACTGAGATCGACCTCAAAAGAAAACATGGTCATGGCAAGGGGAATGTTCTTCACAGGTGACTCAACAAATAGATTGGAGAAAGATTTGGAACTGACAAACTCAAAATAGAATTAAAGTATTCTTGTGGAAGTTAGCATGGATCCGAAGGAGGCTTCCAACTAAGGTGTAACGCCCCGACGCAGAATATCAGAGCGGGATTACAGATAGTACAGAGCAAAAAATAAATAACAAACTATTGCACAAATGGAATAATACTAAATGAACTCCAATTCCATTAATAATCCATCAAACTTCATTACAACTACTAATATCTCATCAACTTCATGAAATAACTATTACATCATCGTATCAGAGCCAAAACTAGGGCCCAGAGTATTTTATTGAAAAAACCAAACAAATATATCAAAACTATCTGACTCATTCTATACTAACTATCTACTAAAGCAAGGGTTGCTGAAACAGGGTCACTCTGAGCATCATCCTCAGTCCCATTCTCTTGAGTGTGGTCATCGTCAAACTCACCTGAAACATATTAAATAAAAACGTAGGATGAGCGAATAACGCCTTGTAGGACTTAATATCTCATGAACACAAACAAGGTTTAAATAGTTATTGTCTTAATGACAGGATAACTAGAGAGAATAGTCATGTAGAACAAGTAACGATAACAAGAGAACAATAGCATCTGGCACCGGGAAAATAGTTCAACGAGAATGATAATAGAATGACCATGTAATGATATAACATGTAAATTGCACAACGTGCACTAGCAACCATAACAATTGTACTGGTATAGATAGCACTTTGATTGGCATAGATTAATCTTGATAGTATGATGGCGTTGGATGCATGTCGTAACACATCCTTGATCATTTTAACTCCCATGGACACTAGCACTTTTCGGGCGCTCCTCCCAGGACCTGATCGGGCCCCATTACGCTGGCATTAGTCATTTCTTTATCTTAGACAATCACAAGAATGGACAATGGAGTACTAAGAAATAGATGAGAGTAGTAGACGAGATAGACGAGAGTGTAGAGAGAACGTGAACAGATGAGAGGATATAGATATTAGATGAGATATGGACAATATCATAAAACACGATAAACAATGATAGTCACAGTTGCACAACACGGGGTCGTGTACCGGTAGTCTGGTAGGAATCATCACTGCCCACTAGCCGTGTTGTGTACACAGACTAGATGGTCCAGCGTGATCACAAGATAAGGAGAGAACACACTAAGGTCATGGATCGTAAAGATCCCTAAGGTGTAACGGGTTTTAGGGTACAACTAGCTCGTCGGCAATGGACGTACGCCAAAGCCAAGAAGACTTACGGAGGCCTTGACAAGGAGTCCCTGGCCCAGTCGAGAGTATTCCTGATGGAGAGCTGGTCCATGTCAAGAGAAAGTGTGTAGAAAATGGGTCTGTCGTGCCTCGAGTGCTCGAAGGCTGAGGGAAACGGTAACGGTGTAAAAATCATGCGAATAAAATGAAAAAAATGTCAATAATAAATTAAGGTAATTTAGTAATTAATTTCATCTAATTACCAGATACATTATTGAGTGATTTAACATGGTTTCAATGGCAAACATTCATGTATAGTGTGTGTACGTGTAAGATAATCATGAGAGCAAGAATAGTTGTGCACACGACTTTTAAATTAAATAAAATCTTGAGATTAATACCCAATATTGTTTAACATGTCGTTACTGTTCATAAGAATGTTTAATCAGGGTTAAACAGGGTTCATAAGGCATGAATAGTAGGGTTATACATTTAAGTTCAGGTTCTGGCCGCATCACTGTTGTTGTGACGGGTATGGCCGTCACGTTAAGAATTCGACGGGTTTGGCCGTCACGTTAAGAACGTGACGGGTTTGGCCATCACGTTAAGAACGCGACAGGGTTGGCTGCCACGTTAAGAACGTGACGGGTCTGGCCGTCACGTTAAGAACGCGACATGGTTGGCCGTCACATTAACAACATGACGGGTCTGGCCATCACGTTAAGAACGTGACGGGTCTGGCCGTCACGTTAAGAATGCGACATGGTTGGCCGTCACATTAACAACATGACGGGTCTGGCCATCACGTTAAGAACGTGACGGGTCTAGCCGTCACGTTAAGAACACGACAGGTCTGGCCGTCACGTTAAGGTCGCGACGTATCGGGCCGTCGCGACACTAGAAGACCGCCCGAGCCCAGAAAAGGGGTTTTTGCCCTTTTTCCAGGTAGGTGTATATGATACAAAGCTACTCTAAAATCTATATAAAATCGTTGAAAGCTCCAAAAATCATGAAACAGTTTTAAATGAAAGTAGACTCATAGATCTATCAGCATGCACAATTAATTTGAGAATAGACAAGGTTTAGGCATGCTTGGGTCAAGTTACATTTCGATGACCTAAACATGTGCAATCAAGGTTCAACGAATTAATTAGAGATGGATACATGATGAAATTTAGGTAAACCAGCGGCGTTTGAAAGCTAACATGATGTAGTATTTATGAGAAGTTTCTCATGGCATGGGGTCATATATGCTCAAGGTTTAAGAGTAAACATGAAGAGTTGGGTACATGGAACTGACAGGGATTCAAAGAATTTATTCTCCCTCATGGGAGATCAAAATGGAGCGATACCAGAGGGCTTTTGCTCAGGAACATGAACTCTTCCTAGGGTAATCTTTACATGGATTTGGCTTGAGAGATTGACTACCTTTGATTATTGTAAAGAAGAACTAGGGTTTATGATGAAAATAAGATAGAAATCCCTTGCTCCAAGCCTTCTTCTCCAAGCTCCTCACGTCCAGAACTCCTCCTCTTCGTCCCTTAGAGCTCCAGCCACGAACTAGGGTTTGGTTGGAACGAATTTGGGGGTATATGGATAGCTATAAGAGTCCTTCTTCCTAAAAACTCCTCCTTTCTATTAAACCCCGAATTTCCTTCTTTATCTCCTCATTTCCTAGTATTTATCTTCCTAATAGGGTTGGGAAAGGATCTAATTTCGTGGGTAAGGGTTTAGGGTAAGTCTAGGACTCTTTTTAGGATAGACATGAGTTGTCTAATAATTATTTAAACCCTTTTACTAATTACCACTTATTTTTATTCCGAATTTGGCTTAATTACATCCCATCCCATAATGAGCTCTTCACATTTAGACCCAACAACCCATGTTAGGACCATTAGTATAACCCATTGCTAATTTAGCCTAATGGGCTTTGATTTAATTCTCTTTTATTTCCCTTATTCTCTCTTTATTCTAATTAAATTCTATTTATCTCACATTTATACATAAAATTTCATTTATTTAGGATTTTAAAAATCAAGGTTGCTACATAAGGTGTATTTGAAATCTTGCAATGTTCAGATAACTGAGAGATGCCACAGACCTCATATCTTAAATGCATGTACATATACCTCATTTCTTTTACACTTTTTCACAGACCTCATTGCTTTTTCACTTCTTCACTTTGCTAGTAGGGTTTCATTTATGTACGTTAAAGATGATTCCACAGACCTCATATATATTTATTATTATTATTGTTAAATATCCTTCATTCAACAGATGTTTAAGAAGTTCAGCAAGACCCGTTGGTCGGCCCAGCAGACCACTCTAGGGGAGTCGTCCCATGCATAGGGGGTGGCTTCCCATTCACACATATCGACTTCACAGGAAGGGGGGATATACACACAGGCAAGGGCTTCAGCCTCACAGTCTAGACTTGTACATTCACAGGCATCGGCTTCATAGGCAGGAGGGTTACAGACACAGGAAGGAGCTTCAGTCTCATAGTCTGAACATGTACATTCACAAGCAGGGGCTTCACAGGCAGGAGGGCTACAGATACCTCTATCCTTACGAGATGCCGCAACATCTCTGAGCATACACCCATCAGTCCTCAGACTCCTAGGAGTGCATCTTCAGTTGCTTCAAGTTCAGAATGTTTTTTATTTGTTGAATTTTATTTTTATAATTGCATTCACTTAATCTTTTTTATTTTCATTTAGTTGGTAGCATTAGACGTGGGAGAGGTCCTTCTAGGGCGACCAGCGTCAAGATCCTACCTCCAAGACAGACCTTTCCTATAAAGCTAGAAGGGAGATCTTCAGTTGGTCCATATGCTCAGCAATTTACTACATATCTTGGAGTTTATAATAAAGTGCATTGCAACCTATGGCAGCAAGACTACATGACCCTTCCTTCTGAAAAGAAGGAAGCTATTTTGAGAAACCTACAGGTAAAAAAAATTAATTATTAAGTTTATATAATTTTTCATTTCTACAGTATAATGACATTGATCATATATGATGATTATGCAGTAATATTTCACTTTTCTGTGGTCTCAGCCATAAACGCAGACATTTTTTGACATATGGGACAAATGCAAAGGAAGCAGAAGTCCCACTTGAAACGAAAAGTAAGATTTTTTTTCTATTATGTTGTATTATTGCACACACATTCTTATGTAACTTGTGCTTGTGTATGATAGTATTTTGTAGGACAACCATTTGAGGATGCATGTAATAATTTGCCACCAAATTGTGATTCTAGTCAATGGCGGCACATGTGTGAGATATGGGATTGAGAAGATAGTAAGGTATTATTTTGTCAAATCTTATTATTTTATGGATTCAATTATTTAGGATATCACTATTTTTTTTCCTCGTGAATGCAGCAGGTTAGTGAAAGAAATAAGTCTAATCGATCTCATTTATCAATGCCTTATTGAAGAGGGCAGACAAATATTCATCAAATAAGTAATGATTTTGTAAGTATTGATTAATTGATTTGACATTATTATAGTCTAATTATAACTTTTAAATGTTAAATAGGTGCAAAAGGAAGGTCGTCATCCCACGCATCCGGAAATATTTCAAATGACGCAAGCTAGGACAGCACCTAATGGCAGTGTCATGTGGTGCAATGAACAAAGTTGTCACATGATGGTAACGATGATTATAAATCTTAATATTAATTCATACATTCAACTTATTTATGTACTAATTATCTTATATTAATTACAGGATTAGATGACCCAGTTGATGAATCTCAGTCCCTCAGATGAATCATATGGCACAGCTCATCTTGCCGTAAGTCTAGAGGAGGCCTTCCGTCAGATGTTTAGGAGGGATAGGCCTGGACGGATCCAATGCGGTGGTCGAGGATAGACTTTGAGGAGTTGGTACGGGCCATCTGAGGGTAGTAGCAATAGCAGCACTGCATATCAACGTCTCCTAAAGGAGCAATCCCAGCAGAAGTCTGAGATTGAAAGAATGAAAAAAATCATTAAAGATCAGGAGCAGAGACTAGTAGCACAAAGCACAGATATAGATGTTCAAGTGGAAGCTTGAGTGGAGGCTCAAGTGGAGGCTCGACTTGCTATGATTGAGACACAGATGATCCAAAATATGGATCGACAATTGGAGGAGTATTTTGCTGCTCATATGTCTGGACGTGGTGCACCAACTGTGCCACCTGAGGATGAGAGAAAGGGAGATCAGGGAGATGGAGAGGGAGAGGGTTCTTTTGGTAAGGATGAGTGAGACTTGACTATTGATTTATGATCATGATTTTGTGATGTAATACTTTAAAATTTGAAATAAGTGTGATGTAACAGATTTAAATTTAAAGTACTATAGTTGTTTTAGAAAGAGGACTGTGAATGGTTTATCTATGTAACTTTTGATGTAATACATTTAAATTTAGAGTTTTCTACTTATTTTGGAATAAGTTTTGTTAATGTAGTTTTTGTATAACATGTTGTAAATTTGTGAAAAATGAGTTTTTATAATATTTTTTTAATCTATGATAGACTATTAGGGACGGCTAGAGCCGTCTCCAATAATACTATTGCGGACAGCTCTAGCCCTCCAATAGCCTCATGGGAGACCACTGCACTCCGTCTCCAATAGTATCATTGGAGACTACTGCACATCCGTCCCCAATAATGTTATTGGCGACGGCTGCTTACTTGCCTTCAATAACATTATTAAAGACGATTTTACATCCGTCATTAATACAGTTTCTGAGATGGCTCTGTACCCATCTCTAATAGCTGTATTGGAGATGGCTTATCATCCGTCTTAATTAAAATTATTGGAGATAGATAGTAAGTCGTCCCCAATAATGTTATTGGAGACGACTGTTTACTTGTCTCCAATAATGTTGTTAAAGATGACTTTATGTCCGTCGCTAATACACTTTTTTGGGACGACTTTGTATCCGTCTCTAATAATTTTATTGGAAATTGTGTATCATTCGTCTCAATTAAAATTATTGGAGATGAATAATAAACCGTCCACAATAATGTTATTGGGGATAGATGTGGTTTAGCCATCTCCAATACTATTAGCGACGGGTTTATTAGGGACGACCTAGCGACGACGTTGTAGTCGTCTCTAATAATCAGTAGGGATGACTTTCTTATTATTGGCGACGGCTTGTCCCCAATCATTCCTTTTCTTGTAGTGAGTGTCGTTTAAGATGTTATTATATATGCATAGATAATGGAATCTATGTCATTACCTATCACATTCTTGACTAATCCATCTCACAAACAAAAAACTTTAAGATTTTGCTCAGGTTTCATAGGGTATCTATCCGAAACAATATCGTTCAAGTAACAAATGAATAGCCATTTATCTCGATACTTCACAAGATGGTGGACTTAAATCGAACTCTTCTCTCAATTTCTATATTTCTTGAAAAAAAAATGAAATATCTAATGTGCTCATGTTTATCTTTTTTAGAAATAAACAAATTAAATAATCATTTATATTAATCTAATAATAACCGTTTATCTTAATGTCTTTATCCTTTTAAAATTTTAAATTAGATGGGATCTTCCAATTGAAAATCTTAAAGTGATAAGTGAAGAGAACAAATCGGTAGGGGGCGTATTGGAAGTCCACAGCAACTGTTACATTATATATTATATTGAACTTTCAACTGATCAAAATCTTAAGACGATCATGATGAGGACTTCATTTTTATATGTACATCATATTTTGTCCTATTTACCTATATATTCTGTGGGCTCTAATATTATGTTATATTTTATAGATTGAGTCTTCTAATTCAAAATTTTAAAGTGATGAGTAGAGACTCCACTATTAACCATATCATACTTTATTTTTTATTTTTAATGCATGTGGAACTATTCTATTCTGATAGCAACATTCTTGTATTTAGGAAATAAGCGTTTTGAAACATTAGAGGCGTTTGCTCAATATAGAGTATTCTCACCCTTTGAACAAATCATGATAACGAATCACCTAATTTGTATATTTTCTCTATTTTTATACATAAAATATTTTAAAAGACTGAGCATTTTATTCTTTAAACATCTTTCACAAAAGAAATTGTCGTCTTCCTTTTTTTTCTTTGAAGGAAATTAATTATCAGTCTCTGCCTAGTCAGGGTTATCTTATTTCCTGGTCCTTGTTAAAAAGGCGTGCCAGGTCCTCCCCCCCCCCACTTTTGAGGGATTTAAATTTTTGGTCCTTGGGAGACAATTTCCATTTGTTTGCTGACATATTTTTTTTATTTTCAGTTTTACCATTTCATGTAATTAATGTATTTCTTATCAACATGCATGGATGGCTACTGTGTTAATATTTTAACTAATTGTTTTGTCTATTTTAAGCAGTTTCTATGTCTACTTTAACTAGGATGTTCTTATACTTTAACTTATAAGCTAACTTACTAGTATTTCTTCTATTACTTGTAAGCTAGCTTTTGCCACTAAACATAGCAATGTCGTATGATAACAGATCCAGTTTTTTCCTTGGTTGCTATGCAATTCTTTAGTTTTTGTTCATCACCCTTTTAACACTTTATGCTAGAATGATTAGGTATGGATGGCCACTACGTTTATACTTTAATTGATTTCTTCATCCACTTTAACTGGTTAAAAAAGAAGAAGAAACCAGCTAAAAAAGAAAAGAAAACCAGTTAAAGAAGAATGTCATACATACCTGATGGTAAGTACTACTTTAACATACTATAACTACTACTTTAACTGATAACAACTACAATTTTAACAGCCTATAACTACTACTTTAACACACCACAATTACTACTTTAACTGACTTCCTCTTATGACTTTAATAGACTATAACTACTACTTTCACACATTATAACTACTACTTTAACAGATAACATGCACTTTAACTAATTTTCACTTCCACTTTAACCAGTTTTGTCTTCTACTTTAACCGGTTTCCTCTTCTACTTTAACATGTTTCCTCTTGTACTTTAGTTGATTTTTTCACCTACTTTAACCAATTTCCTTTGACATGCTTCTTCTTCTACTTTAATTGGTTTGCTCGTCTACTTTAACATACTACAACTACTAGTTTAACAAACAACACCTATGAATTTAATAGACTATAACTACTACTTTAACACACTACAACTACTACTTTAACAAATTGGACACTATAACTTATTCTCTCTTCTTTTTTAATAGGTTTCCTCTTCTTCTTTAACAATTTTCCTCTTCTACTTTAACTGATTTTTTCTTCTTCCTTAATTGATTTCCTCTTCTACTTTAACCTGTATCCTCATCTACTTTAACTGGTTCTTCTTCTACTTTAATTGGTATCTTTATCTACTTTATTGTTTCATCGTCTACTTTAACCAGTTTCCTCTTCTTCTTGAACAAGTTTCCTCTTCTACTTTAACTGATTTTCTAGCCTATTTTAATTGTCAAGGACTACTTGGAGAGGAAATTTGTTAAAGTAGAAGAAAAAACTGATTAAAGTAAAAGAGGAAAGCGATAATTTTAACTAGTTAAAGAAGAAGAGGAAACTGGTTGAAGAAGAATGCCATACATACCTGATGTTAAGTATTACTTTAACACACTATAATTGCTACTTTAACATATAACAACTACAACTTTAACAGACTATAACTGCTACTTTAACACACTGCAACTACTACTTTAAAAGATAACATATACTTTAACTGATTTTCTCTTATGATCTTAATAGACTATATAACTACTACTTTAGTAGAAAACATGCACTTTAACTAATTTCCTCTTCCACTTTAACTGGTTTTCTCTTCTACTTTAATTGATTTTCTCTTCTACTTTAACACGTTTCATCTTCTACTTAAATCGGTTTCGTCGCCTACTTTAACCGGTTTCCTCTTGTTCTTTCACATATTTTATCTTCTACTTTAGCTGGTTCCTTGCCTACTTTAGCACACTACAACTATTACTTTAACAGACAATAATTACAACTTTAACAGACTATGACTACTACTTTAGCACACTACAATTACAACTTTAAGAGACTGGACAATACTTTAATTGATTTCCTCTCTTTTTTAATAGGTTTCCTCTTCTTATTTAACATGTTTCTTCTTCTACTTTAATTGGTTTTTCTCTTCTACTTTAACTGGTATTCTCATCTACTTTAACCCACTTCATCTTTTACTTTAAGTGGTATCTTCATCTAGTTTAACCGATTTTCTCGTTTACTTTAACCAGTTTCCTCTTCTACTTTAACCGATTTCATCCTCTTTTTGAACATATTTCCTCTTCTACTTTAACCGATTTTCTTGCCTACTTTAACTGCTTTTCTCTTCTTCTTTAACAGATTTCTTCTTCTACTTGAACTATTTTCATCTTATACTTGAACCGGTTAAAATAGACGAAGAAATTAGTTAACGTATGAACGCAGTGGCCATCCATACCTGATCATCCTGCCATAAAGTGTTACAAGGGTGATTAATAGAAGCTACCATGTTGCATGGCAAGTGAGGAAAAAATTGGATCTACTGTCACATAACATTGCTAAGTTCAATGATAGAAGTTAGCTTAGAGGTAATAGAATTAATACTAGTAAGTTAGCTTATAAGTTAAACTATAAGAAGAACCTAGTTAAAGTAGATGAAGAAACTGGTCAAAGTAAACGAAGAAATCAGTTAAAGTATGAATGTAGTGACCTGTTTTCTCTATTGGTAATAAATGTAACAATGATATGGAAGGGTAAAATGAAAAATGAAAAAAAAAGTCTACTAGCAAATCGATGGAAAACGTTACTTAGGGACCATCTAGTGTAGATCCCAAAAAGTAGGGATTAAAAATTAACATCTGCAAAAAATCTTGGACTACTTAGTGCATGCATTTCTAACAAGGACCTATAGTTAATGTCCCTTCACTAACAGGAACCTATAATTAAGTTTCCATTTTGTTTATTGGTACGTGATCAGTTTGCCTCTAACTTGACTGGCCATATTCACAAAAGTTTACAATTTTGTTATATTGATCATATATATATATATATATATAACTTTGCTGATGGACTTACCTAGATTGTAAAAAGGATCGTCCTTAATTATAACTTCAATTGGGACTCGGGCAACCTCTCATTTCCAACTTATGAAGCATTTGAGAAGCCATAAAATTTGGACAAGTTCGTTCAAATCTGACTAAATTATTTCAAAATTTAGGTTGGCTTGAGCCCATCTTAGTTTGAGTTGGCTTTTGATTGGTGTTGAACATTTGGTCAACTTAAGTTCATCTTTGGTTAGAGTTTAATCTGATTCTAATAAAATTCACAATTTTAATTTTTTGCCTATATATATGCATATTAATATATTTGACTAAATGTGTGATGGTCCTCATCGTTTGAACCTAGTAAAGATCTAAATCTAACTTTGCTAACTGATGAGCCACAAAGGCTCGAAAGGGTAACCTAAACCGTCTACTAAGAATATAAGGAAGTAAGAGACAATATGCATAATTATTTTAATATTCACAGGTTGTTAAGTATAGAAGCACATATAATCACATTATCCCAATACATAATCCAATTCAAAAGTAAATTACACTTTAGGGGCCATATCTTGAGGTTTAGAAATCTCACATTGTAATGTTTTGATTGTTCGGATTGTGGTTCGGTTGGCATATGGGCCAATGTGTGTGGTTTTGAGTTGTGTTTTAAGGTTTGGCAGATTGTGTGGGTGTTGTGGGCCGAAAATCTGAGCCCAATAGGCCCATTGGTTCTTTGTTTGAGAACGTGACGTGGGAGGGCGTCGTGCTCAGAACGTGTCCCCTGCCTACGTCGCATTTTCCCCACCACTTGTTTTCGATCTTTAGCTACCTGTGTGATGCGTGGTGCATGCAGGGCTGACGTGTGGCATCAGTTTCCAGAACACGTCGACCTGGAATGTCGCATTCTGAACGCGACGGTCCGCTGCATCGTGTTCTTGATTTCAACTGCTTAATTGACTGTAGGCTGGACAAACAGAGCAGGAAGATTTGTTCGACTGAGGGGAGAGTTTTTGAACATTTTCTCAGTGATTTTGACTCCAAATCTTGTGGCTCGGCATGTTTCTTGCATGAGGTGTAGCGTCGTGGCTATTCGGATACGATTTTAATAGTTGTAGTGTAGCGCTTTTGGCCAATGTGTGGTCTTTGGGCCTAGATTGTGGCCTTCGTGCATTATGCGGGTGTCGTGGGCCAGATCTTGGGCCCATAGAGCCCACTGGTTCTTTGGTTGAGAATGCTACAGGGGTGTATGTCCTATTCTAAATGCATCCCCCGCCTGCGTCGCATTCTCAGCACCACCTTTCTGACGAGTGGCGCTTCGGGTTCCAAAAGGTGAAGTCTAGGTCTATCACGTTTTGAACGCGACGACATGCTACATCGCATTCTTGCTGTTGAGTTGCTTAAAGGCAATTTATTGCCAGATAGAGCAGGGGAAGCTCTGTCTGGCCAGAGGAAGAGGCTTTGCTGGCATTTTTGGCGATTTCGCCCTACAGGTGCTGGTCAGGTGTGGTTTCTCCGTGAGGAAGTTGCCGAAAGCGTAGAAAGCATCGATCGAGCCTAGTTCTTCGAGTTCTTCGCATTGATAGGGATATTCCTCTATTTCTTTACTTTGTTTGAATGGATTGAACCATGGAAACTATGAAACAATATGTGTATGTAATTTTCTAATAGTTTACATGATTTGTAGAGATTTGAATTGTATAAAAGTAGGGTTTTTAGGAAGATTTTGTGTGAGAATCGAAGAACATGGCTTCTATCTGAGAAGGCGACGGGTCAGGCTGTCACGTTTAAGTCATGAACCCTAGCCTCGTCGCATTCTCTTTGTGAACGTGGCCTATCGGGCTGTCATGTTCTTAACGCGACAGTCAACCCTATCACATTCTTCTTTCCGAGGTGTGTTATATGGTTTTGGGCAATGAGGGTCCTGTGTGGACTTAACCTTAGTTATTTAATGTTCATTTATGATGTTTAAGCATGGTTAATGGTAGTAAAGCATGACTTAGGATTAATGGTTTATATTGTGGTTAGTTAGTTATTTATGTTTATCATGTAATGATGTTCAGCATGTAAGAGTTATGCGGTTATGTGTTTAACAGTAGTATTTGTATCTGTGATGATAATCGTGGTACACTATGGTTTATGAATGAATGGTTCAAATGTGTGTTAGGTGTGCAATGTGGTTTGTGTGTTTTCCGAGCTTGGTGGTCCGGTGCCTATTCCGTAATGCCTCTTTAGTCGGGTACCCCAGGTTCTTTGTTAGCCAGGCACGTTGTGCTCGGGGTTTGTTCTAGTACTGTGTGTAACGTTGAGGTCTGTGTCATCTTCCTGGACACCCTCACTCATTTGTTTGTTGAGTAGGTTTTTCAGCTGAGGGAAAGATGACAGTGGGGCAATGACTTGTGGTGTGCGAGTGTTCTCTGTTCGCTCGTAGTTGGGGGGCAAACACCAGTAGACGTACTGGTCCCAGCTAGTCCTGTGTTTCCACTCGCCTTACTCTGTGGGCCTCGGAACCCATAGAGATGTGTCAGGCATGGGTCTACAACATGTGTGATTGCAGAGTGTTGTTGGTTGGTCTCTACAGTTCTTTGGCTTACACAGTGTTGTGTGGATCCGCAGTTGGACTTTCTATCCGTGGATGGGAGACTAAGAGGCGGTTCTCATATTTGTTAGATCGGGTTGGATACTGGTGTCATGAACCAATAGTCTTTACTCAAGTGGTGGCATTGATCTATACAAGTGTTCTATGTAGATCAAGATTTTTGTGTGAGTGGAGTTGATCTTTACAAGTGTTCCATATAGATCAAGATTTATGTATGTGTGGAGTTGATCTGTACAAGTGTTATGTGCAGATCTAAATTCTGTGTGTGCAGAGTTGTTCTGTACAAGTGCTATGTACATATCAGAGTGTGTGTTTGTGTGTGGTTTGAGCCTTGGTGCTCATGAGCCTTAGTGCTCGTGTGTGTGTGGAGTGAGCCTGAAGGCTCGTGTTTGCGTTGTACTCATCCTTGAGTAGTGTGTGCCTCACTTTGTGAAGGGTGGATGTAGGATGCACTTGTGTGCATGCTGAACCACCTAAAAATCTCTTGTGCAGTGGTTTCATTTTGTTTTGGTGATTAGATGCATACATAGGGCTTCGATCACATACTTAGTACTCACACACTAATCACACAAGCACATTAGATTGAAGTTATTTTTATTGAATAGACTTTTAATCTGAAATAAATTTTAATTGCTTAGGTCTTCCATTTCAAATCTATTCAATCCCCCCCCCCTTTCTAGATTTGTCATATCACCATATTCTAGCTAAATGGTAATGCATGAACCCTCAGAGCCTCAATTCAATTGCAAAACCACCATAAATCATCTCCAGAACGTCATTCATGCAGAGAAACACAAGAACAAGTAAGAAATCTAGAGGAAAGGAAGCCACCCTACCAAAGATGAAGAAAACAACATGTTAAGGCCTTCTAGTGAGTTAGCCACCTCCTCCTAGCTAATCACAAGACTTTACAACCTCAAAATAACCTGGAAATCAAAGAATAACGTGAAAGGGGCTTTGGGGATTGTTTGGGCAGAGATGTGGGTGAAATTTTGGTTCTGCCGACTTAAGCCAAATAAAATAGAGTCAATTTCTTAAACACATCGTCGATGTCCACTGCGTCTATAGACATCGTGCCTGATTGTCGTGCTCATAAAATTAAAGCCTCATGTCTCCCATGAGTTGACACGTGCCTAGACCCTCGGTCAAATCGACTTAAAAGAAAACACATTGGTAAAAGTCAACACAAACATAATTGCATCTCCCATACATACGCATTGGTAAATGTCGTCGACTTAAACACATCGTTCACACTCGATGCATTCTAAACACATTAGTTGAACCCACTGCATTTAAGTTGCATCGAACAAATTGTGTGAATTTCTCTAGAAATGTAGAAAATCCAATAAACCTGTAATTCAAGCACTCAACACTTGTATAGGTCATATAATGGCCATAAGATGTGCTAGACCCAATAATGGGAATCCAAAAACGTCATACACTATAAAAGGTGTCCAATTCCCCCCAGCCACTGATGAATAGGGTTCACATACTTAGCTTTAGCTCCTTAATTTGCTCAAGTTTTGGTGATAACAAAATTCTTAATAATAGATTTGATGCTAAAACAAAATAATGATCATTTTGTTATAACAAAATCATATTTAGTGGCAATAGTTGAATTACAACTGACATGATAAAGTCAGTGATAAAATTAAATGAGAAACAAAAGTCATATATATTGACAAGATGAGAAGACTTATTATTGGGAAAACATGATCTATATCCCAATAACGAAAAATCAAGTCTAAGATATAGACAAGAAAAAAATTCTAGTCTTAGACTCACATGAAAAACAACCATTAGACCATTCACTAAATTAACTCTAAGTGACAATGCTAAAATGAGTCTCTAGGCTATGTGGAAAATGAGTCTTAGGGTACAAATGAAAGAAAATAAAATCTCAAGCTCTAAACCAAAATGAGTCTCAAACTTAAGACTAAATCGAGTCTCAAACTCATCAAAATCAAGTCTCAAGTTTGACTTTAATCGAGTCATGCGATAATCAAGTTCTAAACTAAAAGACAAAATGTCTAAGAAATCGAATCTCAGACGTAGTGGAAATTGAGTACAAAAGAAATCGAGTCCTGAAAAAAATTGAGTCTAAGACTCAATAAAAAATCAAGTCTGAAAAACGAGTCTAAGACACATGAAGAAAAATAGGTCTTAGATGGATGAAATTGAGTCTTAAATACAAACATGAAAAATGAGTTTGAGGCACAAAATAAAACAAGTCATAGAGTAAATCAGAAAATGAGTCTCAGAATCAAGGAAAAAGAGTCTTAGTATTTAAGAAAAACAAATCTCTGAAAGAAGAAAATGAGTCTCACACACAAACTCCAAGCAAACTGAGTATCACATTGAGACTTAAATCGAGTCTCACTCTCAAGGAGAAAATGAGTCTCACTATGAAACTTAAACAAGTCTGCCTATAGAAAACAAGTCTTACTTTCAATGGACTAAAATGAGTCTTTCTCTAAGATTTAGAAAATGAGTCTCATGCTGAGACTAAAATGAGTCTCTCTTAGAGAAATAGAAAATGAGTCTTATTGTGAAGACAAAAATGAGTCTCACTCACATTCTAAGAAAGAAATCTTAGAAGAAACATAGGACCAATGAAAATGACTTTACAGAAAATGAAGAAAGCTTTATAGAGTCTTTTTATGACTAAGAATCGAGTCTTACTCAGAGAAGAAAACAAGTCTCACCTACAAAATCAAGTCTCTTTTATAAAGAAAAGGAGTCTTACACTGAAAAATTTTATTAATCAAGTCTCACATACAAAATCTCATGATTTGTTTTAGAGATCTGAGCATAAAAAATCTTATTTTAAGCTTAAAATGATTGTTTAAAACTTATTTATACTCCTATAAATTTTATAGTGTATTTTTCAAGGAATAAAATAAGAACTGTATATTAGAATGCATGATTTATGACATACACTTTAGGCGATTAATGATCAAATTTATTTATAATCTTGATAAACTAAAATGGATATTTTTTCAAGGTTGCTGAACAAATATATTATGGGTTCTATTGAAAGAAGCATTGTGGGTATCAGACTAAATATTTCTTAAATCACAAAATAAATCGTTTATTCTTTCTAAAATGCTATTTAGCTCTACATAGATTTAAATGAATAAATTATGTCTGTTTAAGCTTAACATTACAATTATGTGCACTTAGAAGAAAACATAAATAAGTTCTCCTATTTCAAATGTGCATTAAGTGTAGAAACACATTTATGCTACTATCATATGCTATTTTCCTTAAGATGTGCTAACGGCAGTCAAAAGATTGCAAGAACGATAGCTATTTTGTAGGCATACAAGATTGACATGAGATCCTCTGGATACAACACACCTATAGAAAGATGTCACTCGATGACGCCTTGCAGAGGACAAATTAGAAAATAGAAAAGGAAACCTTCTTAGTGTAAAGTTGTATTGTTTTCTTCGAAGTTATGCTTAATAGATGTGAATTATATCTAACAGATGAAATCTTGAGTTAAACATTGTATAACTAAGTTTAATGGACGCAGATCAAGACTCAACATATACACACAATAGAGTTGTTCAAACCTAAGAGAAGAACACAACAATACTCTTATCTTACAATAGTCAAGAAGCAAGAGAAGATCAAAAGTAGCGGAGCAGATACAAGTGTTCCCTGAAAAAGATGTATATCCAAGGTTTTTTAAATAGAACATACACACCTATAAGCAAGAGAAAACACACATATACAAAAAGGTCACGTGCCTCGAGAGTAGCAAAAGGAAAATGAAGAGAGCCAAAGCAATACATGAAGTGCATTCAAGTTGATTTGCATATTGCATTCAAAGCTCTTAGTGAAGGCTTCATCCTCTCAAGCACTTGTAACTTCTAACAGGAGAAGAAGATAGTAGCTTTCAACGACACATTCACTCCATCCTCTACTATTGAAGCCACACAAAAATGTTGCTAATAAATCTTCCATTCTTTGTTCTATGTGGTTCATTATGAGTATTCATTGTAGCCATTTATTTGCCTACATAGAGGTAGTCTTATAGTGGCAAGAAAAATCTTGTAAAAGAGTGACCTACTGGGGTAGATACCAGTGAGCTTGCTTCTAGATCGAGAATAGAAGTTGCATGCTAGGGAAATGGCCAGTGAGCTGACCTTTTTTCTTCGATAAAAGAAGTTGGTGAACATTGTAGCGTGTCACCTACTAGAGAGGTGTTTTACGAGTTGCCTTCTTACTAGGAAGAGAAGAGCTTATAGTTGTCGATGGATAGTAGATTAATGTTAATAGGTGGTTCCAAGGACTAGACGTAGGGTTGAGTTGGTCAATGTCAAACCAAGATAAAATCGTGTTTCTTGTGTGATTGTTTGTGTTGCATTCATTTAAGAATTGTTTGCATTAGAAGTTCAAGATTCACACAGTTCTGTTGCTAGAAATCACACATGACTCACTTAGCAATTATGATCTAGATAAGTCTGTAGTTAACAAAGTTATGAATTACATCATGAGAAATGCTTTGTGCACGGCCGCCCGAGTAACCGGGCGAACGTGGAACCACCGTGCAGCCGACCTGATTGGTCGGCTGCGTGTGGGCCCCACGCCGAGCACGTGGGGCCCACGCGCGGCCGACCAATCAGGTCGGCTGCGCGGTGGTTCCACGTCGGCTTTTTACCCGGGCGGCCGGGTAAAAAGCATTTCTCTTACATCATATCATCTTTTTAACACTATTTTTAAGACTAAAAAGAGACAAACCCATCCCCCTTGGGTTAATCCATAATCTAGACAACAAATGGTATCAGATCTACGTCTCCTATTTTCATTTGAATTAACCATCAAGGGAGCAAAGACTAAACTATGGCTTCTAAGAAAGGTGAAGGTCAGTCTGTCAACCACCTCCCACTCTTCAATGGAACAATTACAATTCATACAACATGACCTCTAGCTAAATCTATAATGCATGTGTAACATCGTGGCCATTTGGATCTTCGTATGATTGGTTTGTGGGCTGATGTGTGGCCGACGTGGTGTGGTTCAAGCTTTAGCAGGTTTTGTGGGTGTTGTGGGATGAAATCTAGACCCAACAAACCCACTGGTTCTCTCTTTGAGAACGTGACGGGGGAGTGTGACGTGTTAAGAAGGTGTCCCTTGCCCAAGTCATGTTCTCTGCCCAGCTTCTTTTTGGTCTTTGATTGCATGCGCGACGCGTGGCGCATACATGGTTGACGCATAGCGTCAAGTTCATGAACGCGTCGGCCAGGTGCGTCGCATTATTAACACAACTGCCTCTTGTGTCATGTTCTAAACTCTGAAGGTTTAAGTGACTATAGGTCGGGCTGAGGGAGGCGGTTTTGAAGGTGTCTTCGGTGATTTTGATTTTGTGGCTCACGTTTCGGCATGTTCTCGACTCAAGGAGGTTGGTCGGAGAGTGGGAAACAATGATGGAGTGACGTTCTTCGTGTTTCTTGCATGGGTAGGAGATTCTCTCTTGTTTCCCTTTGTGTATGTAGGATTTGAAAGGCTTAATGCATGAAGTAGCTTCTCCTTAGTAGTGTGCATGTTAAGGTAGCAATTTAACTCATTATAATTAATCCATGAAGGTAAACATGTGTGGTTTGTGAGTTTTCTGGAGAAGCCAGTCTAGTCTTTTGTATGCGAACGCGATGGACCAGGGTGTCGCATTATTAATGTGACGGCCTGACCAGATGCATTCACATCCAGAATGCATCGTATCAGGGTGTCGAGTTCTTAACGTGACGGCTGACCCCGTCGCATTATGGTTCTCGAAGCTTAAAGGTTATGTTTAAGCAATGTGGGTCCTCTAGACCATAGTTTAAGATGTTTAATGATTTATGAATGTTCATGTGTCTATTTTAAAATTAGTGAGTATTGAGATTACTTGGTTATGGGTTTGGCCGAGCTTGATGGTACGATGCTTACCGTGGTTGCCTCTCTAGTTGGTTATCCAAGGTTCTCTGTGAGCCAAGCACATTGGTGCTCGGGGTTTGTCCCAATACTATGTGTACCATAAAGGCATGTGTCATCTTACTAGACACCCTTACTCATTTGTTGAGTTGTACGTCCAGTTGAGGAAAAGACGATAGTGGGGCAGTGACTTATGGTGTGTTGGTTTTCTATTCATTCACTTGTAGAATTCTCGTGGTTGGAGGACAGACACCAGTAGATGTACTGGTCTCCAGCTAGTTCCGCTCCACAACCTCACTCTAGGGGCCCCAGAACCCTTAGAGGTGTTAGACATAGGTCTGCAACATGTGTCACTGCAGGTGTGGTGTTGATTGTTCTCCACAGTTTGTTGGCACTATAGAGGTGGAGCCGCAATTGGACCTTATGTCCGTAGCTGCGAGACTGAGAGGTAGACCTATGTGGTTTTGTAATGACCCGACCTCCCGGACCCCCGCCAGGGACCCTAAAGTTCGCGCCACCATCCATGGATCTAAAGATCCGGAAGGGTTAAAAGAATAGTCTAGTGAGATATGTACTAAATTTAAATAACTATAACAAGATATACAGTTGTACAATGTGTCCCAAGTAAAAGCACAGGTATAAGAAGAAATGTGTAGTCCTTAAGGGGCATACCCCAAGAACTTGCAAAGCACAACTCTCAACTCACTCAGGTACAAGAGCTCACAACACTCGCTCTCACTGCTACTGACAGCAACTGGTGCCACAGCTGTAGCACCCCGGAAATTTTAGCTATATAAAAATTCGAATAAATAGAAATAAATAATTCCCATAAGATCAAAGATTTAAAACATACGTATCAATATCGTATGTGCCAAAACACATCAGAAAAATCCGTAAAAATGGGAAATCAACCCCAAACATTATTCTTAAGGGTTCTACGAAGAAATTTGTGTGACGAAAATTTTAATTAACCAAGTGAACATCACATGGTGACCAATTATCCAAATTAGGAAACAAGTTGGAAAAACCGTTAACACAGAAATACGACGCAACTAAAAAAATTTAATAAAAGTGTTGGAAAGACTTCCAACATTATATATTAATGACCCAATATCTTAATTGGGCCAATGGACCACACATGACCCAAAAATCAAAGGAAGCTAGAAAATGCATGGAAATTCGTAACTCTAAATAGGCTGAAATTAGAAAGAGGTAATTTGAGTTGAATTAGGATGCAATCATGCATTCTTGGCAACCCAAATTCGTGTCTAACTATGGTGGGAGGTTTTCTAAAGCCTCACATACTCTAAGGGAGGAAGAAATCTTCAAAAGATAGGAAACTACCCTGTCAAAACCGCAACCTAGCTTTCTTAGTCATAGTAGGACTCCTAAAACACCATGGTTGCTTAAATACTCTTCACCAAACCCTAGGAACGAGTTTAGAACTTGCTGGGGTCATGTGGAGAAGTTCTTGGTGGGTGGGGAGTAGGAGATCATCCACACCAAGCCGTTCTTTTTCCCCGTTGAGTTTGCTGCGACCTGCACAGACGGTCATCTTGAAGTCGACCAAAGGTAGGTCAAACCTAAACCAAACCTTGCAAGGCTTATACCCCTGGAAATAGGGTCAATTCTACGTTCTAACCCAAGTGGAATTCCCAAATTCCATGCAGTATACTCGGAGCAGTAAGCGTTCTCCTCCAAGTGGTCTGAACACAGGTTTTCTGGAATAAACAAGACTTCTTCAACCCAAAAGGTAGGTTTTCTCGGGCCAAACCCTAATATATCCTATACCAAGGTGTAGAGCATCAATCTAACTTTCGTTTCCCACTAGTTTCATCAAATTCTAATGAGTATATTTTGAGTTATAAGTGTTCTTCCAAAGTCGCGTACTATTAGGGCTTTTCCCGATCTTCTTATTATGTACATGATTTAAGAGTGAATTAGACTAAACTTCCTTCATAAAAGTTCTTCTACTTGTAGTCATGATCATCTTTTATGTTGGACATTTTGTCCAAAAGTCTTTGGTTAGAGAGTTATAGGTGTGGGAAGAGAGTCACTACATGATACTGTGATTTCGGGCTACACTTGACTTTTTGTTCTTTATATGTTTTCTCGGGATTGGAAACCGAATTTGATCAAACCCCCAACATAAAAGTTATTCTACTAGTTGTCCTCGTCATCTTTCATGTTGAACATTTTGTCAATATATCATTCGTTAGAGAGTTATAAGAGGGGTAAGTAAATCCTACATGAGACGTGTTTTTGGGTTACCCTTGACCTGTAAGTTTTTTCTGGAAGGGCACTAGTGTCGACACTACCTGATCTAGTGTCAACACACTATCCCAAAATAGCCCAAAGAGTGTTCTGGGAAGGTCTCTAGTGTCGACACTACTTGAACTAGTGTCGACACATTGTCCCAATTTGACCCAGAAAGTTTCTGGGAGCTGATCTAGTGTCGACACTACCTGATCTAGTGTCGACACACTGTCCCATATTGGCCAGAAGATTTTCTGGAAGCTATCTCTAGTGTCGACACTACCTGATCTAGTGTAGACACTACTTGACCTTTTTGCCTTGTATTTGAAGCATTGTGTCGACACTACTTGATCTAGTGTGGACACTACTTGACCAGTTTTTCATTATTTTGCCTTGTGTTTGAAGCATGGTGTCGACACCAGTAAGGGGTGTGTCGACACTACCTTTGCAAAATACTGCATGTCTTGGGTCTGTTCATTACATAATGTCTACTTAATGGCTTAAAAGTGTTTAACCCATTAAAAAATCTTTAATTACATGATTATTATTCTAATTGTTTTCTTAATGATATGATCATACATGAAATTTGTGGTTTACTCTGGTTACCATTCTAGCTTGATTTAAATGATTAATATTATCTTAAAATCTTGTAAACCCACATGTAGGTAAATGCATTGTTCACTGCATGCCATCATGTTAAGTGTTTTCCGAGAGTTTGAGACTGACGGTTTGTGAATTGACACATGTACATCCTTACACACTTATGCATCTAGGGCGTGCACTTCCTTTCTCTTCTTGTTCTCGTGAGTGTGATATACAATCTAGGTTAAAGCCATTAATGTAAAGATTGAACTAAAGTATAAATTGTACCATTCTGCTGCCGAATTTATCTCTTGACTATTGTCCTTATGGAATCATGTTCAATTTAAGTATTTATTTCTTCTCATCATCATCGTGAACATGACATTACACATGCTACATTTTGAAACTCTCATTGGCCATTATTTATGACTGTGGGTATCTACATTTAAAATTTTACATGAGATGGCTGACAGGGCACGGCGTGTGTCCAAGGGCTCCAGTCTAGCCCCAATGACAGAGAGTCATAAATATACTATTAACCATGGGGTATAATGATTACTGGCGTTGCATCTGCGTTGGGAGTACTTTCTTGCTTGTTGAATGTTAAATACATAACCACATACACGTGACCTGTGTGCACTCTTGGTGGATCTTTCCTTGGTGTACATTAGTGTTTACGTGCCTGATTAGTGTTACTTGATCGTGCTTGTGCAATCTTGCTTGCTTGCTTGCGTGATATGGCCATCCTGCATTTATTGCAACTAGTGATATCTTGTTTTCTTGAAAACTATTGACATCAAGTGAAATCTTGCGTGCTTGTACATAGTGATCTATTGCTATTTCTCTCTCGTTATATCGTTCCAGATCTTATTCTATCATGATCACTCTATCTAGCTTGTTTTCATGTGTCCTGTTTTAACGGGTTTTCATTCGTACATGCACATCATGACATTCATTATGCTTACCTAGTTCTAAATTGTTAATCACTTATATCATTGCTCGCACATTGAGATATAAATCCTACTGGGCTAGTTTGCTCATCCCCTACGTTTACCCCATCTAGGTGACTATGACATTCAAGAGGAAGAGCAAGCCGAGGATGGGAATACGTCCGAGTGATGAGCGTTCCAATTATGAGTATGTCTATAGTTAGTTACTTTAAGCATTAGTACAATGTAGTAGGAAGTGAGGTATCATGTACTTTTGCTTTTATTGAGTCTCAGTCTTGTACTAGTTTCCAATTTTTATAAAATAAGTTGAGATTTGATTACAAATTATTTTGAGTTCAACATTTGGGCCCTATTATGATGTTGTGTTGATACACATTTAGTGCGTGCTAGCTAGAGGCTTATTTACCGACTGTCCACGTCTCGGAACATCGACTCGAATTATTCGAAATAATATCCGCTGCGTAATTCTTGGGACGTGACAGTTTAGTGGTATCAGAGCCTATGATTATCAAATAGGATATGTCTCAAGAATAGGAGATACCTATGGAACCTAGGTCACGAAATTAAATATAGTACCTGGTGAGAATGGGTAGAGACTGAGAATTTGTTAGAAAGAATTAAACCCTCCTACCCAATGACTCTTATAATGTATCTAGAGACATTAATTGGTTTCCATCCTTTTCTCAGGAACCCTCATAACACTCTCACTCAACTGCAATGGCTCGCAACTAGTGGCAAGCTATGCAAGACACTGTGGCTGGACTTACTCAGGCCCTACAAAATGTAGTTCAGGCTGGAAATCAGGCTGGAGCTGCAAGGAACGGAGCTGGTGATCTGCACCGGAATTTTAGGAGTTTAAACCGTCCTCGTTTCTCTGGATCCCCTGACCCAGATGAAGCAGAAAATCGGCAAGAGGAGATCGAAAGGATTTTCCAAGTAATGCAATGCACCAATAGGGAAAAAGTGGTACTGGCCACTTTCCAATTTACTAAAGATGCTCGAGCATGGTGGAAGGCCACCTCGGCCCACCTGCCAAACGTAGCTGAACTAGAGTCGGCCGGATTCCTGGAGATATTCCGGGGAAAGTATTTCTCTGAGAGAGTGAAGGAGAAGAAGCCAGCAGAGTTTGCTGCACTAAAACAAAAGAGCATGTATGTGGCTGAGTATGAAGCTCAGTTCGCTCGCCTGGCAGTGTATGCCCCACATCTTGTGGTCACAGAAAGGTTGAAGGCCAACCGTTTCATGGACTCAGGCCAATGTTCATTGAAAGGCTCGGACCACCCAACATTCAAACTTACACTGAGATGGTCCAAAGAGCTCAGCTAGTAGAAGACACCATGGCCAAAGTAGAGGGCATGAGGGGCAAGGACAACTCTAAGCCGGTTTTTGTCAAGAAGGGAGCACCTAATATTGCTCCAACGTTTCGTAGCAACAATAACAACTTTAACAGCAACAACAAGAGGCCAAATGCTGGAAGAGATGCTGCGGGAGACAAAAGAGTCAAAATGGAAGGTAGGTAGTGTCTGAGAACTGAAAATTCTGCGATAAACTAGGACACCGAGCTGAAAAGTGCTGGAAGAAGCTCGGGGCATGCTTGAGATGCGGTGGTCGTGACCACCGTATTCCTGACTGCCCAATGATGAAGGACCAACTAGGTAGAGCTCAGAATGCAACACGGCGTCAGGGACGCCTTAATGCTGTCATAGAAGCTGACCTACCTGAGGAAGGGGGTATGGTGGAAAGTACCATTTCCATACACTCTCAACCTGCTTTTGTGCTTATTGATACTGGAGCTGCATATTCATTTATTTCCACCACATTCGCTGCAACTCTACCTGTCCAACCTGTACCCTTGAAATCCAAGATCACTGTAGCCTCTCCACTTGGCTCAGAATCTAAACTTACCCACTACTTTCCAAAATGTGAAACTATAGTAGGAGGACACAATCTCCCTACTGATCTTATCTCTCTAGACATGAAGTGCTATGATGCCATATCGGGTGTCGATTGGCTGATCGAATATGATGCTGATGTAAATTGTTGTCATAGGTTGGTCACTTTTAGAAGTCCAAATCTTCCAACCTTTTCCCTACTTGGGAATTGCTATCATAAACACCCCATCATGATATCATCCCTAAAAGCTTCTAAGCTAATCAACCAAGGTTGTGATACTTTCCTAGTTTCAGTCATGTGACTGAAAAGAAGAAACCAAATCTAGAAGACATCCCCATAGCTAGAGACTACCCGGATGTCTTTCCAGAAGAATTACCTGGAGTACCACCTGAACGGGAAGTAAACTTTACCATTGAGCTACTCCCTAGGGCAGCCCCTGTTTCCAAAGCTCCATACCGCATGTCCCCCATTGAATTGCAGGAGTTAAAAAGGCAGATCCAAGAATTGTTAGATCAAGGGTTCATCAGGCCTAGCACATCCCCCTGGGGAGCACCTGTATTATTCGTCAGGAAGAAGGACGGATCAATGAGGCTTTGCATTGACTACCGTCAGTTGAACCCGTTGACAATAAAGAACAAGTATCCACTGCCCCGCATCGATGAACTGTTTGATGAGATCTCTGGCGCACAATATTTCTCCAAGATAGATCTAAGGTCGGGCTACCACCAACTGAGAATAAAGGAAGAGGATATTCACAAGTCTGCATTCCAGAGTAGATATGGTCACTATGAGTTCGTGGTCATGCCGTTCGGATTAACCAATGCTCCAGCGGCTTTCATGTAACTTATGAACAATATTTATCGGCCATACTTGGACCAGTTTATAGTGGTGTTCATTGATGACATCCTTATTTACTCCAAATCCAAAGAAGGACATGAAGACACTTGAAGATTGCTCTACAAGTGCTGAGAAACAATCAACTCTATGCCAAACTTAGTAAGTGTGAATTCTGTATGGAAGAGGTGTCTTTCCTTGGCCACATCATATCCAAGGAGGGAATCGCTGTAGATCCATCTAAGGTGGAGGCGGTAAGGAACTGGGCAAGGCCGACAACTGTGTCGGAGATTAGAAGCTTCCTGGGTTTAGCAGGGTACTATCGCCACTTTATTAAAGATTTTTCAAAAGTAGTTATACCATTGACCAGGCTTACAAGGAAGGAAAATCCATATGCATGGACTGAGGAATGTGAAGAGAGTTTCCAGGCATTGAAAGAGCACCTCACCTCAGCACCTGTGCTCGCACTACCAGTCACTGGGGGTAGTTTTGAAGTGTACACTGATGCATCTGGGATCGGCTTAGGCTGCGTGCTGATGCAAGAAGGGAAAGTTATATGCTACCCATCCAGACAATTAAAGAAGCACAAGGACAATTATCCCGTACATGATCTGGAGCTAGCTGCGGTGGTCTTCGCTTTGAAGATATGGCGTCATTATCTTTATGGTGAGAAATTCATTGTGTTTTCTGACCACAAATGTAACGACCCAGAATCCACATTACCAGTAAGTAACCAGTAACCCGAATTTTGACCCGCTAACCCACGAGACAAGCTCGGAAGGGTAGGAAGTGAACGTCCGAGGAGACTATATATAAGAAGATACACACCATGCAAAGCTGTAAAATTCCACTATACATGAACATAACATGTACAACTCAGACTCTGAGCTAAGTACATAGTACAAAAGTACAACAAAAAGTACTACTCACTGCAGCTAGGGAGCACCAACACCGGAGTGGCTAGACTCGCCTGGAACGGGAGTCGACGACGACCCACCTGAAAGGGAGGGGAGTGAGTCTCAAGAAAAGAGACCCAGTAGGGAAAAGTAACCCCCACCGGCAACAGTACTAAAGTGCGGAAAGTAAAAACAGAAATTAAATACACGTCGCACCACAACACAAAACTGTAAACCTCGCGGCTCAGTAAAACACACCCACACACACACACACAGTAAGTAGGACTCAGCTAGGGTCTGTGGCTCGGCGTCCCGTCACCACAGAGGCTCTCAACCCCAGCCACGTGTGCACACTACAGACGCACTCTCTCGCGTCTGGTCCACGTTCGGTTTTTCCCCTACGCCTGACCCTAGCGGTAGAGAAGGGACTCCACGGAGACCGGCTCGAAACCACCACAAGGAGTACGCACAGGACAGAGTCGCACTCGCATCCTGGCTCACTAGCGGAGGACAACCACACGCTAGTCATCTAGACAGAGTCGCACCCACGCCTACGAAACACAACAGAAACAGGCATGCGGTAACACAACGCGCGTACAACAGACGGAACACACTCAACGCCTGAAACTCCGTACAGTAAGTGAACACCTCGTGTCACAATTAATTACTCATATGCACAGGCGAAGTCACACTCTAAGCCTGGCAGAATGTGTTAACAGGGCGGACATCACATGTCAACACCTTGAACACAGAACCGGATTTAAGCCTGCTGGGACACATGATATTAACGGCAGCATAGATTGTCGCCAATATTGATGTAGACAGCGCTCACCATGCCGCTAACCCTAACTCAACGGCAATCGACCTTGTCGTTTATATCAACCTTGAAGATCTCAACATCAACAGATGTGGACGTTAAGTTCTCCAGTCCCCAAGACCCAGAACAGCACTGGGTCAGTCCAATTGGGTAAAATCACCCAACAGAATGCTTAATGATGGAGGGAAATACCTCCTCACATCTTCTAATACTACCAAAACTTCGGAAATATATGATCCAGCGCTTGGATCATCCAAAACACCCAAAATCCCGGCATGGTTTAACCCAACCCTAAAATGCAATTAGCATACAAAACTACACAAATAAGCATCCTAATTTGCTAAGGAGGGTTAAAGGGGTTAAGTCCCTACCTCAGAACGCCTTAAACTCCCAACTAGCCACTAATCCAACCGAAACCCCTCGAAGTCTCCGCGCGAATTACACAAAATTTTCGCATTTCCCGCTTGATCAAGCACCGCCACGCGTACCAGAGCCTTCCCACGAACTCCCATCAACCATCAGAAGCAGTGGAAATGGACAAAGGCAGAAGTGGAGGGAAAGGAAGGAAAGGAGAAGAAAGGTTTCTGCTCTCGGGCTGCCCTATTTCTATAGGCGCGACCAATTGGCGTCCACATCTCTAGCCGCCTACTGAACCGCCTATAGGTTGACGTCCAAACCTTTTGTCGTCGAGTTCAACAACAAACGTCCACATTGCTGGACGCTAACTCTAAGTCAACGGCTAGACCCTGCCGCCAACTATAAGTTAACGACAATAGATCATGTCGTCAACCACACAGAACCTCTACAAAACCCAATAAGGATCCACTAAGACCCGAGACCTTACAGCCCTCCCCCCTTAAGGAATTTTGCCCTCAAAATTCAAACAACATAAAGAATGAAGACTCACCAAAGAGGTACGGAAACTGCTCGCGCATTTTGTCCTCTCGCTCCCATGTCGACTCACCCCCTGAGTGCTGCTGCCACGCAACACGAACTAAAGGGATTGCCTTGTTCCTCAACCTCTGAACTCGGCGATCCTCAATATGCAACGGAAACTCTGGTACAGTCAACACTGGAGTCACCTCAGACCACTCTATGCTCTGGAGAACGTGAGACTCGTCAGAAAGGTACCTCCGAAGCATCGACACGTAGAACACATCGTGGACTGCTGCCAACTCTGACGGAAGCTCAGGTCTGTACGCCAAACCTCCGACACGCTCAGAAATGGTGAAAGGTCCAATAAAGTGAGGACTCAACTTTCCACGCTTACCAAACCTCACCACTCCCTTCATAGGAGACACACAGACAAACACTTGGTCCCCTACCTGAAACTCGAGCGGTCGTCTGCGCTGATCTGCATAACTCTTCTGCCGACTCTGAGCTGACTGAAGCCTCTGCCTCACAAGCTGAACTACCTCAGCTGCCTGCTGAACTAACTCTGGCCCCGTGAAAATCTGTTCTCCAACCTCAAACCATTCAAGAGGAGTGCAACACGGTCGTCCGTACAAAGCCTCATATGGTGCCAAACCGATACTGGAGTGATAGTTATTATTATATGCAAACTCGACCAACGGCAAATGAGCTGTCCATGATCCTTGCCACTCCAGACAACAAGCTCTAAGCATGTCCTCTAAAGTCTGGATAGTCCGCTCTGACTGACCTTCTGACTGAGGGTGGTAGGCGGAACTAAAAGCCAACTCTGTCCCCAAAGCTCTCTGGAAACTGCGCCAGAACCCAGAAGTGAAGCGAGGATCCCTATCTGACACAATAGAGATTGGCACTCCGTGCAAAGGAACAATCCGCTCTACGTACAACGCGGCCAACCTACTCACACCCCAACTAGTCCTGACAGGTAAGAATCTGGCAGTCTTCGTCAATCTGTCCACAAGAACCCAAATGCTGTCAAAACCTCCAGCTGTCTTCGGCAAACCACAAACAAAGTCAGTCGTCACATGGTCCCACTTCCACATCGGAATCTCTAACGGCTGCACAAGTCCTCCTGGATGCTGATGTTCGGCCTTCACCTGCTGACAGACCAAACTCCTAGCAACAAAAGCCGCTATGTCTCTCTTCATCTCAGGCCACCAAAACTGACGTCTCAACCTGTGATACATCTTGGTCGACCGTGGATGAATCAAGTACCTGGAACCATGTGCCTCCTGCAACACAACTCTCCTGACAGACTCCTCAACAGGAACATAGAGTCTATCTCGTAACCTAACAGTCCCGTCCTCGCAAAGCTCAACCTATGGGAGAAGCAACACACTGTGCAACTCGGGATCTGCCTGCTGAGCCTCAGCAACCTGTCTCACAACGGCGAGAGCCGCCAACAAACTGCCCAACACACACTGTCGACGACTGGACGAAACTCCGAAAGACCCCTCTGTCGCAAACTGCCACAACTGCCACTCTCTAAGCATCAGATGACTCATCTGTGCTTTCCTACTTAAAGCATCTGCAACTACATTCGCTTTTCCAGGCTTATACTCAATGCTAAAATCATAGTCTTTCAGATATTCCATCCATCGACGCTGCCTCATATTCAGATCCATCTGAGAAAACACATACCTCAAACTCTGGTGGTCGGTACGGACTACAAAACTCACTCCGTACAGGTAAAGACGCCAAATCCTCAAAGCAAACACCACAGCTGCAAGCTCTAGGTCATGGGTCGGGTAACTCTCCTCATGGGGCATAAGCTGGCGAGACGCATAAGCCACCACCCGGCCTTGCTGCATCAAGACTGCACCCAAACCAACACCTGAAGTGTCTGTGCAAACCTCAAAACCCTCCTCACTTGAAGGTAAGGCAAGGACTGGCGCTGACGTAAGCAGTCGCTTCAACTCTATGAAGCTCTACTCACACTGCTCCGACCACAAAAATGGAACTCCCTTTCTCGTCAACCGAGTCAAGGGTGCAGCAACCTGAGAAAAGTCTCGAACAAATCTGCGGTAGTAACCTGCCAAACCCAGAAAGATACGAATCTCAGACACAGATCTGGGACTCTCCCACTGCAAAACTGCCTTGACCTTCGCTGGATCTACAGAAACTCCCTCACCTGAGATCACGTGCCCCAAAAAGTGAACCTATTGTAGCCAAAGCTCACACTTACTAAGTTTGGCATACAACTGGTGCTCTCACAAAGTCTGCAACACGATCCTTAGGTGCTCGGCGTGCTCCTCCTCCGAAGTGGAGTACACTAGAATGTCGTCAACAAACACTACGACAAACCGGTCCAAGAACTGGTGGAACACCCGATGCATCAGATCCATGAAGGCCGCTGGAGCATTGGTGAGCCCAAACGGCATCACCAAAAACTCAAAATGTCCATATCTGGTCCGAAAAGTAGTCCTCTCTATGTCAGAGTCTCTAATCTGCAACTGATAGTAGCCCGACCTCAAGTCAATCTTTGAAAAGACATGAGCAGACTAAAGCTGATCAAAGAGATCATCAATCCTAGGCAAAGGATACCTATTCTTGATGGTCACTTTATTTAGCTTCCTATAATCAATACACAATCTCAGGCTACCATCCTTCTTTCTGATAAACAAAACAGGTGACCCCCACAGAGAAAAGCTAGGATGAATATAGCCCTTCTCCAACAACTCCTCAAGCTGCCTCTTCAACTCCCTCAACTTTGCTGGTGCCATACGGTAGGGCGCCTGAACAAATGGTATAGTGCCAGGAACTAACTCAACAGTAAACTCAATCTCTCTCTCTGGCGGTAGACCAGGTAACTCTTCCAGAAAAACATCCAGAAACTCACACACTACAGGAATGTCCCCCACTCCCATGGCAACCTAGTCAAGGGTAATAGTAGAAACAAGAAAACCCTGACAACCAGAGGCAAGAAACCTCCCTGCCCTCAAAGCAGAAACTAAAAAGCGAGAAGTAAGAGGTACGATACCCTGGAAGTAGAACGCCGCTTCCCCAGGTATCCGCAAGTGCACCCTCTTCTTCTGGCAATCCATCACTGCACCATACAGCTCTAACCAGTCTATACCCAAAATCACATCATAGTCATGTAACTGCAAAGCAAACAGACGAGCTGACAACCACTGATCCTGCAACTGCACAGGTACCTCCTCGAGACAATAGGACGTAAGGACAAAGTCCCCTGTCGGCAACTCTACTGCTAACTCAACAGACTCTCCCGAACTCAACTCTCCAAGGGAGTCTAAAAACTCCTCAGACACAAAAGAGTGAGAGGCACCGGAATCAAACAAAACTCTAGCTGTATAACCAAAAACTATAACAGTACCTTCCACTAGGTGAGCTGCCTCCACGTCTGCATGGGTCAAGTGAGTAACACGACCTCTACCTCTCAACCCACCAGAATCTCCGGTCTGCTGATGATGCTGCACGGGTGCCTGCTGCTGCTGCTGCTGCACTCGAGGCTGTGACTGGGTCTGCTGCTGCGGCACACGAGGTAACAAAGGAAAATCTCGCTCCATGTGACCCATCTGGTCAAACTGGTAACACTAACCAGCAAAAGTACACGGTACCTACTGCAAACGCTGCCCTACCGGCTGCTGAACACTCCCAACAGACTGCTGTCTCTGCTCTGCCTGCCTCTTATCACGCCGAAACTTCCTCCCAGATCCTGACTTCGTCGTCGTCCCAGTAGAAGTGGACGCGTAGGAAGTCGCAGTCCTTGGGGTCGTTTGCACACTACCTTGCTGCTGTCGAGGCTGAGTCAGAACTACCTACATCTGAACCTCTGCGCTCCGAGCACGGGTCCGTAAAGTATCTGCCTCCAACGCTGCCGCTGTCTGATAGGCCGCATCAAAATCTGTGACACGTGCAACTATCAGTGCCTGCCTGAGCTCTGGCCTCAAGCCTCTCACAAACTGCTGAGTCCTCAGACCCTCATCTGCCATAATCTGCGGAGCATAATGCCCTAGCTCTACAAATCTGGCCCTGTACTGCACTAAAGTAAAGTCCCTCTGCTGCAAGTCCAGAAACTGGTACAACCTCTCCGTCTGGACATAAGTAGGACAGAAGGCTCTCTCAAAAGAAACAACAAACTCCTGCCACGGAATCTGTCTTTGTGGGCGAGACTGAAAAGTCATCTCCCACTCAGAGGACCACCAAGTCAACGCCCGCGCCTGCAACTGGTAACTAGCTAACAACACTCGCTCCTCGGGAACACACTCCATGGAACGGAAAGTCCGCTCCACTGCATCTAACCATGCCCGCGCTGCATCTGGATCAGGCTGGCCCAAAAATTGAGGAGGCTAAAATTGCAAAAACTCCCTCAACACCTTCCCAGTACCACCCTGGGGTACCGGCGCATCACGGTGCTGAGCTACAAACTGAGCCATCCCCTCAAGAAATCGGGTTATGTCTAATCCCTGAGCTACCTGAGGAGGAGGTGGCGGCGGCAGAACAATACCACTGTGTGCGTCCTGTGTCAAAGGCTGCGTCTGCTGAGGTGGCGGAGCATCTCCAGCCTCCTGACGAATCGCCTGCTCAGCCACTCCCTCTCTAGGACGTCGCCTAGGTGCCATAGTACTATACACAGAGCAAAAATACACACATGAATACACTAACTAACTCCGGGCTAAATAGCTGCAACTGTACTCTTTGTACTCTGAGTTAACATGATGGGTATTTCCTTATATATCTCATCAGACTAGGCTCTGATACCAAGCTGTAACGACCCAGAATCCGCAATACCAGTAAGTAACCAGTACCCGAATTCTGACCCCACTAACCCACGAGACAAGCTCAGAAGGGTAGGAAGTGAACGTCCGAGGAGACTATATATAAGAAGATACACACCATGGAAAGCTGTAAAATTCCACTATACATGAACATAACATGTACAACTCAGAGTCCGAGCTAAGTACAGAGTACAGAAGTACAACAAAAAGTACTACTCACTGCAGCTAGGGAGCACCAACACCGGAGTGGCTAGACTCGCCTGGAACGGGAGTCGATGACGACCCACCTGAAAGGGAGGAGAGTGAGTCTCAAGAAAAGAGACCCAGTAGGGAAAAGTAACCCCCACCAGCAACAGTACTAAAGTGCGGAAAGTAAAAACAGAAAGTAAATACACGTCGCACCACAACACAAAACTGTAAACCTCGTGGCTCAGTAACACACACCCACACACACACACAGTAAGTAGGACTCAGCTAGGGTCTGTGGTTTGGCGTCCCGTCACCATAGAGGCTCTCAACCCCAGCCACGTGTGCACACTACAGACGCTCTCTCTCGCATCTGGTCCACGACCGGTTTTTCCCCTACGCCTGACCCTAGCTGTAGAGAAGGGGCTCCACAGAGACCGGCTCGAAACCACCACAAGGAGTATGCACAGGACACAGTCACACTCGCGTCCTGGCTCACTAGCGGAGGACAACCACACGCTAGTCATCTAGACGGAGTCGCACCCACGCCTAGGAAACACAACAGAAACGGGTACGCGGTAACGCAACGCGTGTACAATAGACGGAACACACTCAATGCCTGAAACTCCGTACAGTAAGTGAACACCTCGTGTCACAATTAATTACTCATATGCACAGGCGAAGTCACACTCTAAGCCTGGCAGAATGTGTTAACATGGCGGACATCACATGTCAACACCTTGAACACAGAACCAGATTTAAGCCTGCTGGGACACATGATATTAACGGCAGCATCGATTGTCGCCAATATTGATGTAGACGGCACTCACCATGCCGCTAACCCTAACTCAACGGAAATCGACCTTGTCGTTTATATCAACCTTGAAGATCTCAACGTGAACATTTGGACGTTAAGTTCTCTAGTCCCCAAGACCCAGAACAGCACCGGGTCAGTCCATTGGGTAAAATCACCCAACAAACGCTTACTGATGGAGGGAAATACCTCCTCACATCTTCTAATACTACCAGAACTTCGGAAATATATGATCCAGCGCTTGATCATCCAAAACACCCAAAATCCTGGCATGGTATAACCCAACCCTAAAATGCAATTAGCATACAAAACTACACAAATAAGCATGCTAATCTGCTAAGGAGGGTTAAAGGGGTTAAGTCCCTACCTCAAGAGGCCTTAAAAACTCCCAACCAGCCACTAATCACACCGGAACCCCACGAAGTCTCCGCGCGAATTACACCAAATCTTCGTGTTTCCCGCTCGATCAAGCACCGCCACGCGTACCAGAGCCTTCCCACGAACTCCCATCAACCATCAGAAGCAGTGGAAATGGACAAAGGCAGAAGTGGAGGGAAAGGAAGGAAAGGAGAAGAAAGGTTTCTGCTCTCGGGCTGCCCTATTTCTACAGGCGCGACCAATTGGCGTCCACATCTCTAGCCGCCTACTGAACCGCCTATAGGTTGACGTCCAAACCTTTTGTCGTCGAGTTCAACAACAAACGTCCACATCGCTGGACGCTAACTCCAAGTCAACGGCTAGACCCTGCCGCCAACTATAAGTTAACGACAATAGATCTTGTCGTCAACCACACAGAACCTCTACAAAACCCAATAAGGATCCACTAAGACCCGAGACCTTACAACAAAAGCCTGAAGTATCTATTTTTTCAGCAGGATTTGAACATGAGACAACGGAGGTGGTTGGAGTATCTCAAGGACTTCGACTTCTCTATTCAATATCATCCAGGAAAAGCAAATGCCTTGGCAAATGCTCTTAGTAGGAAGTCGATGGCTACCTTGTCTAGTCTCATGGTGGGTGAATGAATATTGTTGGAAGACTTTGCCCAGTTGGATATTGATGCTGACACTAAGAAGAAGGGATGCCTGATTGCAAGTGTTAGAGTACAACCTAACCTACATGAAGACATTATAGCACTCCAGAAGAATGACCCTGTACTTGTGGAGATTAAGGCTAATCTAGACCAGAGGCCAGATTTCTCATTAACTGAAGATGGAAGACTATTGTTCCGAGATCGAGTCTATGTACCCGACCATGCAGAGACAAAGAAAAAGATCATGGAGGAGGCTCACAAGACCAGGTATACCATTCATCCTGGAACTACCAAATGTATCAAGACTTGAAAAGAAGCTTTTGGTGGCCTAATATGAAAGGGGAGGTGGTTGAATATGTCGCCAAATGCCTAACATGTCAAAAGATCAAGGCAGAACACTTGCGATCTGCAGGTAAACTTAAACCCTTAGAAATCCCGAGATGGAAATGGGAAGGAATAGGGATGGACTTTATTTTCGGACTACCTAAATCTAGAGGTGGATTCGATGGCATATGGGTAATAGTCGATCGCCTAACCAAGTCTCCTCACTTTTTACGAATAAAGAATAAGTGGTCAGTTGATGTCTTAGCTGCAATATATGTAAAGGAAATAGTCAAACTACATGGAGTACCGGTGTCTATCATGTCGGATAGAGACCCTCGGTTCACATCCCACTTTTGGAAAGGACTGCATTATTCCTTGGGGACTAAACTTAACTTCAGCACGGCTTTCCATCCACAGATTGATGGTCAGACGGAGAGAACCAATCAGGTGATTGAGGATATGCTTAGAGCTTGTGTCCTAGATTTTGGAGGTAGCTGGCATGAACACTTACCTCTTGCAGAATTCGCCTACAACAATAGCTATCAGGCTAGCATTCAAATGGCACCATTTAAAGCACTTTACGGCAGGAGTTGCTGATCTCCGTTTGCTGGTATGAAGTTGGCGAAAGGCAAGTGCTAGGACCAGAGATGATAGGAAACCACAGAGAAGGTGAAGCTTATCAGGGAAAGAATGGCAGTAGCACAACAGGCAGAAGTCATATGCAGACAAGAGAAGGAGAGACCTAGAGTTTCAGGTGGGTGATTATGTATTCTTAAAAGTATCTCCAGGCCGTGGAATTAGAAGGTTTGGAATTAAAGGCAAGCTATCACCAAAGTTCATCGGGCCTTTCGAAATCCTCGAGAGAGTAGGCGAAGTTGCATATCGTCTGGCACTACCACCCCAGCTGGAAGGAGTACACAATGTATTCCACGTATCTATGCTGAAGAAGTACGTACGTGATCCCTACCATGTCATAGAGTATGAACTCCTGGAGTTTAACAAGACGGGACTTACAAGGAAATGCCAACTGAGATCGTTGATCGTGAACTGCGCCAATTAAGGAACAAGGTCATCCCACTGGTAAGAGTTAGATGGAATCAACGCCTAGAAGAAGACGACACGTGGGAGACTGAGGAAGCAATGCGCAAAAGATACCCGGAGCTATTCACAAGTAAGTACATCTCACTTGTACAATAATTTTCTATACATGAATTTGGAGAGCAAATACTCTTAAGTGGGAGAGGGTGTAGCACCCCGGAATTTTAGCTATATAAAATTCGAATAAATGGAAATAAATAATTCCCATAAGATCAAAGAATTTAAAACATACGTATCAATCGTATGTGCCAAAACACATCGAAAAATCCGTAAAAATGGGAAATCAACCCCAAACATTATCTTAAGGGTTCCACGAAGAAATTCGTGTGACAAAAATCCGATTAACCAAGTGAACATCACATGGTGACCAATTATCCAAATTAGGAACAAGTTGAAAAAACCGTTAGCACGGAAATACGACGCAAACAAAAAAAATTAATAAAAGTGTTGGAAAGACTTCCAACATTATATATTAATGACACAATATCTTAATTCCCAATGGACCACACATGACCCAAAAACCAAAGGAAGCTAGAAAATGCATGAAAATTCGTAACTCTAAATAGGCTAAAATTAGAAATAGGCAATTTGAGTTGAATTGGGATGCAATCATGCATTCTTGGCAACCCAAATTCGTGCCTAACTATGGTGGGAGGTTTCCTAAAGCCTCACACACTCTAGAGGAGGAAGAAATCCTCAAAAGATAGGAAACAACCCTGTCAAAACCGCAATCTAGCTTTCCTAGTCATAGTAGGACTCCTAAAACACCATGGTGCTTAAATACTCTTCACCAAACCCTAGGAACGAGTTTTAGAACTTGCTGTGGTCGTGTGGAGAAGTTCTTGGTGGCTAGGGAGTAGGAGATCATCCACACCAAGCCGTTCTTTTTCCCCGTTGAGTCTGTTGTGACCTGCACAGACGGTCATCTTGAAGTCGACCAAAGGTAGGTCAAACCTAAACCAAACCTTGCAAGGCTTATACCCCTGGAAAGAGGGTCAAGTCTACATTTCTAACCCAAGTGGAATTCCCAAATTCCATGCAGTATACTCGGAGCATAAGCGTTCTCCTCCAAGTGGTCTGAACACGGGTTTTCTGAAAAACAGACTTCTTCAACCCAAAACGTAGGTTTTCTCGAGCCAACACTAATATATCCTATACCAAGGTGTAGAGCATCAAGTTAACTTTCATTTCCTACTAGTTTCATCAAATTCTAATGAGTATATTTTGAGTTATAAGTGTTCTTCCAAAGTCGCGCACTGTTAGGGCTTTTCCCGTTCTTCTTATTATGCACATGATTCAAAAGTGAATTAGACTAAACTTCCTTCATAAACGTTCTTCTACTTGTAGTACGATCATCTTTTATGTTGTACGTTTTGTCCAAAAGTCTTTGGTTAGAGTGTTATAGTTGTGGGAAGAGCGTCACTGCATGATACTCTGATTTCGGGTACACTTGACTTTTTGTTCTTCATATGTTTTCTTGGGATTCAAGACTGAATTTGATTAAACCGCCAACATCAGAGTTCTTCTACTATTGTCCTCATCATCTTTCGTGTTGAACGTTTTGTCTAAATATCATTCGTTAGAGAGTTATAAGAGGGGTAAGTAAATCGTACATGAGATGTGTTTTTGTGTTACCCTTGACCTGTAAGTTTTTTCTGGAAGGGCACTACTGTCGACACTACCTAATCTAGTGTCGACACACTGTCCTAAAACAGCCCAAAGAGTGTTCTGGGAAGGTCTCTATTGCCGACACTACTTGAACTAGTGTCGACACACTGTCCCAGTTTGACCCAGAAAGTTTCTGGGAGCTGATCTAGTGTCGACACTACCTAATCTAGTGTCGACACACTGTCCCATATTGGCCAGAAGGTTTTCTGGAAGCTGTCTCTAGTGTCGACACTACTTGATCTAGTGTTGACACTACTTGACCTTTTTGCCTTGTATTTGAAGCATTGTGTCGACACTACTTGATCTAGTGTCGACACTACTTGACCAGTTTTTCATTATTTTGCCTTGTGTTTGAAGCATGGTGTCGATACCAGTAAGGGGTGTGTCGACACTACCTTTGCAAAATACTGCATGTCTTGGGTCTGTTCATTACATGATGTCTACTTAATGGCTTAAAAGTGTTTAACCCATTGAAAAATCCTTAATTACATGAATATTATTCTAATTGTTTTCTTAATGATATGATCATACATGAAACTTGTGATTTACTCTGGTTACCATTCTAGCTTGATTTAAATGATGAATATTATCTTAAAATCTTGTAAACCCACATGTAGGTAAATGCATTGTTCACTGCATGCCATCATGTTAAGTGTTTTCCGAGAGTTTGAGACCGACGGTTTGTGAATTGACACGTGTACATCCTTACACACTTATGCATCTAGGGCGTGCACTTTCTTTCTCTTCTTGTTCTCGTGAGCATGATATACAATCTAGGCTAAAGCCATTAATGTTTTTTTTTTTTACCGAAAGGGACACAGGAACGAAGAGCTAGCTAAGTGCGCTATCCCCCAGCAGGGGATAACGTTCTCACTCCCCTAGCCTTGTCCTGCGCCTAAAATTTTATATATGTGGAAAAATATACAAGTAACACCGGGGCATACCCCTGAACAACCAGAAATCATAGCAATCTAACAGAAGGAAGTCCAGATTTATCAAGAATAGCTGGACCTATACAGCTTGTAGGAATAGAAGAAGAAGAAAAAATCATGTAAAGATTGTACCATTCTGCTTCCGAATTTATCTCTTGACCATTGTCCTCATGGAATCATGTTCAATTTAATTATTTATTTCTTCTCATCATCATCATGAACATGACATTACACATGCTACATTTTGAAACTCTCATTGGCCATTATTTTTTACTGTGGGTATCTACAGTTAAAATTTTACATGAGATGGCTGACAGGGCACGGCGTGTGTCCAAGGGCTCCAGTCTAGCCCCAATGACGGCGAGTCATAAATATACTGTTAACCATGGGGTATAATGATTACTGGCGTTGCATCTGTGCTGGGAGTACTTTCTTGCTTGTTGAATGTTAGATACATAACCGCATACACGTGACCTGTGTGCACTCTTGGTGGATCTTTCCTTGGTGTACATTAGTGTTTACGTGCCTGATTAGTGTTACTTGATGATGCTTGTGCAATCTTGCTTGCTTGCTTGCGTGATATGGCCATCCTGCATTTATTGCAACTAGTGATATCTTGTTTTCTTGAAAACTATTGACATCAAGTGAAATCTTGCGTGCTTGTACATAGTGATCTATTGCTAGTTCTCTCTTGTTATATCGTTCCAGATCTTATTCTATCATGATCACTCTATCTAGCTTGTTTTCATGTGTCCTGTTTTAAAGGGTTTTCATTCGTACATACACATCATGACATTCATTATGCTTACCTAGTTCTAAATTGTTAATCACTTATATCATTGCCCGCACATTGAGATATAAATCGTACTGGGCTACTTTGCTCATCCCCTACTTTTACCCCATCTAGGTGACTATGACATTCAAGAGGAAGAGCAAGCCGAGGATGGGAATGCATCCGAGTGATGAGCGTTCCAATTATGAGTCAATCTATAGTTAGTTAGTTTGAGCATTAGTACAATGTAGTAGGAAGTGAGGTAGCATGTACTTTTGCTTTTATTGAGTCTCAGTCTTGTACTAGTTTCCAATTTTTATAAAATGAGTTGACAGCTGATTACAATTTATTTTGAGTTCATCATTTGAGCCGTATTATGATGTTGTGTTGATACACATTTAGTGCGTGCTAGCTAGAGGCTTATTTGCCGACTGTCCACGTCTCGGAACATCGACTCGAATTATTCGAAATAATATCCGCTGCGTAATTCTCGGGACGTGACAGTTTAGTGGTATCAGAGCCTAGGAATATCAAATAGGATATGTCTCAGGAATAGGAGATACCTATGGAACCTAGGTCACGAAATTAAATATAGTACCTGGAGAGAATGGGTAGAGTCTGGGAATTTGTTAGAAAGAATTAAACCCTCCTACCCATTGACTCTTATAATGTATCTAGAGACATGAATTGGTTTCCATCCTTTTCTCAGGAACCCTCATAACACTCTCACTCAACTGCAATGGCTCGCAACCAGTGGCAAGCTATGCAAGACACTGTGGCTGGACTTACTCAGGCCCTACAAAATGTAGTTCAGGCTGGAGCTGCAAGGAACGGAGCCAGTGATCTGCACTGGAATTTTAGGAGTTTAAACCCTCTTCGTTTCTCTAGATCCCCTAACCCAGATGAAGCAGAAAATTTGCAAGAGGAGATCGAAAGGATTTTCCAGGTAATGCAATGCACCAATAGGGAAAAAGTGGTACTGGCCACTCTCCAATTTACTAAAGATGCTTGAGCATGGTGGAAGGCCACCTCGGCCCACCTGGTACAACACGGAAACAAACCTCAACACGCTTTCTGAGACAAGGGTCTCGTGGAGACCACAGAGCAACCATGTGAGAAGAACATCTCACCACAAGCACGGCCACCTCAGACCTCCACAAGGTCGAGGGCACACAAGCAGAACCACTCCGGACCCCGGACACACCACGAGGTCGAGAAACCACACCCGTCGGTGCCACCATGGACTGGAACCAAAGAACGGGACTACGGAACCAGGAGGACACCGAAGCAGAAACCACTAGAAGTACGGGCCATCAAGGCCAAACCACTAGACACGGCCAAGCTACAACCACTGTGCATGGTAGGGCAACGAGTCGCGCTAGGAAACGTTGTGAGGACACGTCGTCACAACAATAGAAACCAAGCCACCGCCACTAGTAGCTAAGAGGAGGACACACCGACCACTCTTTCTCTACTTGCCAGCCTGGCTCCTGCCTCTAACCTCCTTGGAAGAGTGAGATAGAGCCGCCACAGAACACCATAAGAACACACACACCACCATAGTCTGGCCAAACTATGACCCTACGCCTAGCACCATGACGTGGCTCCAGAACCAACACAGAGAGAGGTAGTGAGACAAAGGACTGTCTGAGCCACAGCGGAAAGAAAACACCTCAACGACTACGGAGTCCCACCCCAAATAAGAGAGCTCTACAAATGACTCAGCTCCACTGTCCAAACCTCATTTTCCCCTCCGCTCTAGAGTCCGCCAACTCGGTTGCCAACTCTAGCACGCTCGTAGCCCAGAGCATTCCCTCAACAGACTTTCGAGAATGGGGGTCCCAGGCAACATAGACAACCTCTAAATAGGACAAGCCCTCAAGTGCCAAGCACCAAGTGAACAGGCGGGGCAAGCACAACAAAAACCACGCCGAACTGCTGACTTGTAACCCACGACAAGCCCAGCAAGCACAAGGCACGCACTGACCCTCGAGAGGGCCATCAGCCAACCAAGGCACGCACGAGCAGGCCAGAACCTCGAAACACCACCAGTCAGTATGAAAAACATCACTCTGGTAATAATGGATAGACTTCCAATCATCGATTTTAGATAGATGCAACCCTCCTAGCACCGCTGCCAGGACACGGCCACGAAGGTGTCACCCTCAGTAACTGAACACATTGAGGTGACCTGCCACGTTCCATACCTGAAGGTCCTAAGGGAAAGCCTACCTTGGGGCACACACCGACACACTAGCCGAGGCCACGAAAACACCCAAGGCAATACAGGTACTGTCGTGTCCACCCTGGCTGTCGTGATACCATCGCGATGGGGAAGGGCACCGTGACAGCAGCCCTATCGTGGCGGGGCAACGCTTTGCGACAAGGTCACGTCCGACCGAGCTGACGCCTCTTCTGGTGTCGCGACGCTCACTGCAGTTGCGACACCAACAGAGAGGCAGACCCACGGGATGCTCCATCCCGGAGCCACCCACACACTACAAACACACCACACAGGGGAGGGGAGCATGGGAAAGCAATTAATTCTATCTACAAACCATGAGAGGCTCCCAATCCACCCGAATCAGGAAGGGTACAAGCAATCCCTACCTTAAACGAAGAAATGAACCCATAAGGGCCCTTCACGTCGGATTGGCCACCTCCTCCTCACTCCACGCAAGCTCCACAATGCCACGGACATGAGCACGACCCTCCTCCTTGCCTGAAATGCATAAAGGGAAGAGAGGGAGGTGGAGCACAGGCAGAGGGGGAGGAGAAGAGAGGGGAAGGAGAAAAAGGGAGAAGGGGTCGCCGATGCGTTGCATTAAGCACCTTAATGAGGCAACGCACCACGACAAGAACGGGTCCCCCAGGGATGTCATGACAACCCGACAAGTCATACTGACACACCTGCCACCCTGACAGGCGTCAGATGACCGAAGCGAAGGAACATTGTCGCGACCCGTTGATCGGGCACGACAAGAAGACGTGATGGGAAAGCAGGGTGTGACAAGAATGCGACGCACAAGCTGGTCGTGACAAGGATGACTATCACATCAGACACCCATGACGAGACACTAAGACGTCACCCAGTCCGGAAGCATTAGTGGCGAGTCATCCAAGACACCGGATGGAAAGTCGGGAAGTCGAGCATTACAGGTTTGTTCGGGTCAGTAGCTGGTGTCACGAACCAAACTCTGTGAGCCGAGTGTGGCGTTGTCGTTCTTTAGCTTGTGCACTAGTGTGTGGCTTGCCATTTATTTATAAATATTCAGTACATACAGTCCATTGACCTATCTATTTAATTTCAGCATATAGTTCTATTAATTAATTATTTATCAAATGTTCACTCTTGCTTCTAGTGAAATTTGTGTTGTACCGGTTTGAGGGAGTTTCCTTACTGAGCTAGTGACTTGTAAGACTCACACCCCTACTTCCCCCTTTTAGGTGAAGGAGTGTAACGCCCCTCTTGGACCCAGTACAGTTGTTCCAACTCACATTGGATCCAATAGAGGTATTACAGTGGAAAATATCCAACAATAATCGGTTCAGATTGAGATATACATAAATGACAATTTAAATTCCAACAAGTTGCAACGGAATATGGAACTAAATTTTCAATCAACATTGCCTTCAAATATCAAGTCCAAATCATAAAACAAGGATTACAATAGTCTAAAGTAAAAACTATTCATAAGTCCAAATAGCATAAAGTTCAAATTACAACTTATCCTCACATACATAATCTCTCAAACACACTCAAAGAAAAGCACTAGGCCTCCACGTCCTCATGCTCTGAGTCACAGTGTACTAACTCCTCGATATCCTCAGTCTCTCCTGGAATGTTAATCAAGTGTGAGTCTACAAGACCCAGCAAGCAACAAGGTAAAACAGTTTAAGATTTATCATATAGTTACTTTTAAAACATGGTAACATATTCAATCACTTATCTTTGATACAATATAGCTCTTCCTATCAACATGCTCTAAGTCACTTGGCATTCACTTTACATAAGATGATAACTTATCGTGTGAGTAAGATAAATTTCGTATAACATGTGGCATTTCATTTCATTATGAAACAAAAGATTAAATATTTACATGTGGCATGTCAATAGTCAAAATCCTATAACATGTGTTTAATATCATATATCATGGAATCTAATTTTCAAATAGCATGTAATCTATATCATATAACATGTAGTTCGTATCTTATAGCATGTAGTCAAATAACATGTAACATATAGTTCATATGGCATGTAGCATGTAGATCATTTATCATGTAGCATGTAGATCATTTATAACGTAGCATGTAGTTGCCAAGACATAGCCCCACTATTAATAGAGATCATGTAGCACGTAGATCACTTACTTGTCACCTAGGCAAAACAGTGATGGATGTCTTGATTATTGCGCAATACTGGGGAAAGTCCTTCCCACCTTAACTAGTAGAATATGTCTAACTCCAGGATTTCAATCTGTTGCCCACGGATTCATATAGTCAATTCATGTAGGTGAACCATTACCATAGGGGCATTCCATGGTGTAGTTATATATAGGTATCTCTATAATAGCAATGTCTTATTGGCCAATTCATTTCAGAATTGCAATAACATATATTCATGCAATTAACATTTACATATAATTCTATCATGTTTTTTCATAAATTCATGCATAATTAGTAAGATAACAATACAAGATTACACAACATAATGCTCAGTTCTGAAATCAAAACTCTACTGTACACAACAACCTATCATGATACTACTTTTACTGATTACATCAAAATCCAATGTGCATATACATTCTCCTTTCTATTGATTTCCATGTAAATTTTATCATTCAGAAAATCATAACAACATGTACAGTACTCGAAAAATTTCGAAATTTTGATAGTAAATCTATTTCTTCCCATGCTACACACATGTAAATGTTCATAATTTTTTGAGTTCTGTATCACTTTTTCATGATTAATTCTCATAAACTCAAACTAATTCACATGGTACAACAGTGAAAAGATTATGCAATTACTGTGTAAAACTGTGTACAATAGGTCTATAGTTCCATCCAATAGCTGTACAATTTCTAATAAAACGTTACAACATGGATCAAACTTGCATCTATTTCATTTTCCATTTACTAAATCAAATAGAATTCTTTGAAAACAACTATACATAGTCCATACTTCATTGCAATGACATGCCTACTGTATAACAGTACTGATTTACACAGAACATAACCTGACAAAAAACCCCGCATATGCATAGATCATAGTTAAGGAACAATAATCAGATTTGCAGAAAAATAGCACTGATAAACTTAACGGCAAGGTATGCTGCCGTTTACACAGGGTTAACGTCAACATATCCAGTCATTAACACCAGTTGACGGCGGCACATAGCGCCGTTAACATATAGTAGGCATCCATAAGCTTGACGTTTACAAGAACTAAATGGCGGTCGATGTGGACGTTGAGTTCATCAGACCAGAAAATGCAAAAAACGCACATGAAATGACAGAACTTTAACCCCTTCCCACATGTTGTTTCATGAGTTTAAAAAATCCGTAAAAATATTAAATCTATAACACATAGTATCCTAAACCGTTCCCCCTTGCTACTTGCCTCTAACCCTCCTCCTAGAGTGACGAGGAAAGATTCGAAGATGCCCGCCTTGGCCACAAGGTAGTCTTTCACTCCGACTTCAATCGCTAAATCTGGCCTCTAGCACGACGCCCTCACTTGGAAATCCTTCTGACCACGATCCCTGAAGTTCCTGTTGAACCACTCTCTATTTATTCTTGTATTTTGGTGATAATAAAATTTATGATGTAACTTAAATTGAATATTTTGTTTCATCTGTGTCGCATCAATCTCATAGTAAAATGCTGAGTCTCACATTGATGCAATATGGCGCACTAAAATGCTAAATCGATGTTCATTCAATATACATCGATTTCTATTCAAAAGTGCCACATCGATTTCACTAACAACGATTTCATAAGTTACACAACGATTTGATCGTGTAACGATTCGTTAAGTGAAACATCGATTTTATCGTATAACGATTTGTCTTGTAAGCACAACGATTTTCTAAGAAATCAATTCCATAACGATTCCATAAGTGCGCATAACGATTTGCCCTCATATCGATTTCGTTCTCATAACGATTTGATAAGTTTCACATCGATTTGGGTCTCGTAACGATTTCATAAGTGATCACATAGATTTTGGTCTCATAACGATTCCATAAGTGATCACATCGATTTCTTCAGGTGATCACAACGATTTCCTTGCATAACGATTTCATAAGTGATCACATCGATTTCTTAAGTGAGACAACGATTTCCTCTCACAACGATTTATTTACAAATGAGCAACGACTCTTCACATAACGATTTCATAAGTCATGCTGATCATAACGATTTCTTCAATGATCATAACAACTTGTCTTTCACATCGATTTGTTCATAAACTTGCAACAATTTACTTGTAAATGAACAATGATTGTATAAGTCATATTCACATAGATTTCTTTTGAATATTTTGAAAGTGTTTTTGGTGCTTAAATGAAAAGTCAAATATCTTATGACAAAAAGCTGCATGCATAATCTTGTCAGAAAAAGATATGACCCACTATTTTCAGTATGTTAGCAGAAGCACAGTACTATGCATCGTTTATCATAAACACTCTTTTATGCTAACACTTTCTTCTATGTGTACAGACCTCGAAGACCATCAGAGTCTGATTAAGTCAAATGAAGAAGAGTTGAGCAACGGCTAGAACTCCAATAGATCTCTTCAACGGATCCATTCAAGCTACTCATATAAAAGATGGAGCATTGCCGAAGAACAAAAGAGAGCCTTCCTGAAAATCCTTCAAGGAGTGTACAACTGTGAGAAGAACCTTCACGCCACAAACACTCAGAGAAAGAGAGAAGAGCTCGAGCCATAAAATCTACAGAGGCTTTCAAAGCAGAAGTCTTCATCTCCTTCAAGCATTCTTCTCTTCCATTCTCCCTGTGCTCATTGTAATCTTGGGGGAGAGTCTGTGACTGTGAGCTAAGTCCTGAGTGTTCATCTTGTAATAGCTCTCAGTCTGATCTTTCTTTTCTAAGAAAAATTTCTGTCTAGCTGTAGGACTGTATACAGTGTGTAACCTAGCTAGAGGTTAGTGTCTAGCAGAACCATGTTGGGGTTTGTACCAACAGGACCTGGCTAGGGGTTTAAGTCTAGCAGAACCACACTGGGGTTTGTTCCAGGAGGTTTACTTCTGAACCTGTAAAAGAAGTAGGTTTGCTTCTGAGTCTAGAAAAGAAGTGGGCTGCCTTCTTGCCCGGGAAAGAGAAGAAGACCTTGTGGGGTATCCAGGGTGTTGTAGTGTCCTTGAAGGGGACTGTACCTTCGGTTAGTGAAACCCCAAGAGTTTGCTTGGGGATTGGACATAGGACTTCCATGTAGGAAGGGCCGAACCAGAATAAATCTCATGTGTCCTTTTGTGTGATTGTTCTTTTACTTCCGCACTGCCACTCTTCATCACACTAACACTAACCAAACTTTTAAGTGTTAACGTTTTGATTTCAGATTTCAGAAAAACCTATTCACCCCCCCCTCTAGGTTACCTTGTTGCCGTACATAAAGGGCCAACAGTTCCCCCTTGGTCCAACTCACTTTAGACCGCACGAACAACCTCTGTAACCCTTTCCTTTGGCCTTTCTTTCTCACCCAAAAAACCAGCAAGAAAACCCTCTCCTAAAGGCTAAATTCGGGTCTGATAATTAGGATCCCTACGAATCACCTTAGCTTCAATCCTAGCCCTTGAACCAGAAATGCCCGGATCTACCCATTAAATGCTTTTGGAGACGGCCGATTTGTTGGGTTGAATGCAAATTCATATCATTTCCCTCCTATTTTGATGATGACAAGAAGTGTTCTTAAAGCAATTTAATTGAAGCATGTCAAAAACATCATACCTGAAATTCATGTTCAAAAAGTATTTTTCAAATCACATTTATCATTTATAGTCATGATAAATCATTTAACTAATGATATATGTGTTTATTTTTCAGGAACAAACATTTTTATGCAAAAGTGTGTCGACACACCCATCAATGGTGTCGACACATCAACACAGATTCAAAGGAAATATGTGTAAAAATGTTGAGACTGCGTCGACACATGTCAAGAGTGTGTCGACACAAGTTGAAGTTTTTCAGGTTTCAGCCTACTCAGGTCGACACACTCTCAGAGCAGGTCGACACTAGACCCAGTTCCCAGAACAGCCAGTTTGAGGAATTGGGACAGCAAGTCGACACACTCTCAGAGCAGGTCGACACTAGACCCAGTTCCCAGAACAGCCAGTTTGAGGAATTGGGACAGCAGGTCGACACACTCTCAGAGCAGGTCGACACTAGACCCAGTTCCCAGAACAACCAGTTTGAGGAATTGGGACAGCAGGTCGACACACTCAAGAGCAGGTCGACACGGGACTCTCTTCCCAGAACAGCCCTTCTTATATCTGGGACAGTGTGTCGACACTACCACCAGGGCAGGTCGACACACTACGGAAACTTTCTATCTTAAAAGTTGTTGGCTGCCACGTGTCCTCCTAGGGCGATCAGAATCTGTCTAGGGAAGCGTGCCCTTGTACCCCAAAAGGGTATCCTTGGAATCCTAAGGCTATAAAAGGTTCTTTTCGGCCATCCTTGAAAAAAGAGAAGGACCGAACTCTCTCAGAGCCTCCAAGAAGCTCCTGGCGGCCAGAAGAGCTCGTGTCTCCTTCCTCTGCACTCCAATTGCTTCTAGAAGACCAATTCCCACCAATTCAAGGTGTGGGAATTGGAATTTGAATCCTGAAGATTCCTCTGAAGCATTCCAAGGAGGCAGATCCTGTAGAAGACTTTGTTGGTGAAGAATTCGAGGAAGATCCAACTTCTCAGAATGCAGAGTATCGTTTTGGACTTCAAGCTTCACATGCTTCTTCCCAATTCAAGCCTCTACAAGGGAGTACACTGAAGAACGAAGACTTTCAATTCAACTTAATTTCTCTTCTGTTCTTCTGAGATATCTTTTAAGATTATGTAAGTACTTCTGCATAACTCTCTTTAGAGTTCTCAAACTTTGACTATATCTATTGCTAGAGGATCTTAGTCTTAAGTTGGTGTCTAGCAGTCTTAGTGTGAGCATTGTGCTCAGGGTGTTGTGAGCCGTCGAGGTCAGCTTGAGTTGTCAAGCTCAAGGATGGTTTGAGCAGTCTTACTCTGTGTTTCTAGAGTAGTCTTGCTCTAGAGGTTGTGTGAGTTGTATGCTCTGAAGTGTTGGAGTTGTCATACTCCTTTGGGTGTGTAGCCCAGTTGTGTTAGTGAAGCCTCACAGGTTGTGAGGGGTGGATGTAGGAATCACATGGGTGATTTCCGAACCACCTAAAAATCCTTGTGCATTTGTCTTCTGTGGTTTGACTGATTCATCCGCTAGATGCTTGCATAGGATTCGTTTTTAATTCACTTAATCAACTTGGTTCACATCTAAGTTTTTCAACCCACTCAAATCTAATCAGATCAGTAGCTTTTCACTAATAACATTGCCTCTGATTCTAAATAGTTTTCAAATTATTTAAGCTTCCGCAAAAGTGGCTAAGATCTATTCATCCCCCCCCCCTTCTAGATCTTTTCCACACATTTATTTTGATCCTTCAATTGGTATCAAAGCGGGTTTACATCGATCTGATTTGAACTGAGCAGCTCTTGTTTCTGAGTATTGAGTGTTTGTTTGTTTGTTTGTTTGCTTGCTTGCTTGCTTAACTACTTCTCTGTGCATTTACTTAAGTGTCATGGACTCAAAGGGTTTCATAGCTGAGGGCCATTCCATAAATAGGCCACCATTCTTTAATGGTTTGGACTATTCTTATTGGAAAAACAGAATGCAAGTATTTCTGAGGGCCCAGAACTATGAGATCTGGAAAGTAGTTGAGGTGGGTCCCTATGAGAACCAGGGAGAAGAAGATACCTGGACAAGGGAACAGATAAGGAAAGCTACACTGAATTATAGTGCCATGAACATGATTCAGTGTGCTGTCCATCCCAAGGAGTATTCGAGAATCTCTATGTGCAAATCTGCCAAAGAGATGTGGGATAAACTCGAATTACTGTATGAGGGAACATCTCAGGTCAAGGAGACCAAGGCAAACATTTTAGTTTCAGAATATGAACTCTTTATGATGAAATCTAATGAATCTATTTCTGAAATGTTTGCCAGATTCATGGTGATTGTCAATGGACTCAAGGCTTTGGGTAAGGAGTATACTGATGCAGACTTGGTAAGAAAGATTTTACATTCACTTTCTTCACTTTGGCATACCAAGGCCACTGTCATTGAAGATTCAAAAGATTTGTCCAAAATCTCTTTGGATGAATTGATTGGATCTTTAATGACATATGAAATAAACTTAAGAAGAAATGAAGAACACATCATTAAAACCAAGCCTATAGCACTCAAAGCTTCTTCAAGCAATAAAGATAAAAATCAGGATAAAACAAGTTCTGAAGAATCTGAGTCGAATGAGGATGAGATTGCCCTCATGACCAGACAATTCAGAAAATTTTTGAAATATAGGAAAGGGAAAATGACTGGGAAAAAGAAATTTCCCTCAGGTAAGAAGAATATTTCCTCTTTCAATTTCAATAAGAATAATAAACCTGATGAGAATGTTATCTGTTACAGGTGCAACAAGCCAGGACACATGAAGGGAGAGTGTCCTGAGAACAAAAAGGAAAAGCACAAGAGATTCCAGAAATATAAGAAGCCAAAGGCCATGGTGGCCACTTGGTCTGACGAAGACACAAGTGAGGAAGAAGAAGAGAAGAAGTCCTCAAGCTCAGAGAGTGAGGAAGTTTGCTTCATGGCCAACAGCACAGATGGAAAGGTAAACACTTCCTTTGAAGATTATAGTGTTGAAGATTGGCAGGATGTGTATGCAGAATTAGTCGAAAGGTATTCTGAAATGAGAAAAGAAAACAAACACATCAAAAAGAAAATTGAAAATCTCTACCATAATTAATCTTCAAATAATAGAATCTGTGAACTGGAATCTGAAGTAACAGATTTGCTTGAAGAAAAAGAAAATCTTCTGAACCTTGTTGATGAATTAAAACTTGCCTCTCAAAAGGCCTCCCAAGAATTCAGAAACTTAAATGAAAAGCTGGAAATTGAAAAACAAGAAAAACAACAGAAAATTGAAAAAATTGAAGCTCTTAAAAACCAGCTAAAGGAAAGGGAGGAGGTTATCCAAACCTTCACAAAAGGCCAAGATAACCTAGAGGCATTGCTAGGATCCAACATGACAACCACATCTCATGGATTAGGATTCAACAAGAAGAAACCCCAAAAAGACAAATCTGGTGAGAAAAAGGGAAAAGCACCACTAATTAATTTTGTTAAGGGTCCTAATCTGGAAAACACTAAAATCCAACAAACAACAAACAAAACCCCAAATAAAACTCAAAACAAATCAAAAACCCAAAAACAAAAGAAGACTGTCAGGTCGACACAGTCCCCTGACAGGTCGACCTGTTCAACACCAAAAACCATAATCAACTCAACTAAAAATTCAAATAAAAATCTGAAAAATAAGAAAAAGGGAAAAGAAATAATCCATGAAAAACCTTGGACCTCCAAGAAAACACTTCAAGAAGATTGGACTAATCCTTGGAACCAATGGTATGAAAATCCCTGTTGGTATTATCCTCAAAATTCTTATCCAAATTTTTGGATGTACCAACACAATCCATGGATTCCACCTCCTCCTCTGAACTCAATTTTTCAAATGAAAAACTCTCCTCCAACCAAAAACAAAGATCATGGTGCTTTCATTCCTAAAAGAAAGAACAAACAGAAGAAGGCTGAAAACACCAAAGTAACAAAACAAAAATCTAAAACAACTCAAATTTGGGTGAGAAAGGATTTGATATCTTTGCTAAATCATTCTGATGGTCCCAACTCTGTTTGGGTACCAAAATCTTCTCTCCACTAATCTTGTTGCAGGGAGGTCGTGCACCCAACACAAATGTATGGTTTCTTGACAGTGGGTGTTCACGACATATGACTGGAGACAGAGCCAAATTCTCATTCCTGCTTGAAAAGGAGGGAGGGTCAGTCACCTTTGGAGGTAAAAATAAAGGAAAGATCATTGGATCTGGTAAGGTTGGTCAAACTTCTTTAAACTCAGTAGATAATGTTTTGTTAGTTGATGGACTTGACTATAATTTGCTCAGTATTAGCCAACTATGTGACAAAGGTCACAAAGTTGTGTTTGAATCTGATTTTTGTAAAATAATTGATTCATCAACTGACAAGATCAAATTCTGTGGAAAAAGAGAAAACAATGTTTACATGATCAACCTTAATAAAAACTTTTCTGAAAATCTTTGTTTTGTTGCAAATAAAGATGAAATTGTATGGACTTGGCACAAAAGACTTGGCCATGCAAGCTTCAGAACAATGGATAAGTTATTAAGATTGAATTTGGTTAAAGGTCTTCCTGAATCACTCTCTAAAGTTGAAAATCAACTTTGTGGGATCTGTGCTAAAGGAAAACAAACAAGAAAATCTTTTAAAACCTTCAATGAGGTACTTACTTCTAGGCCATTAGAACTTCTTCACATGGACCTTTTGGGCCAACAAGAGTTCTAAGCTTAAGTGGCAAGAGATATGGATTTGTAATCATTGATGATTTTACTAGATTTACTTGGGTCATTTTTCTATCCCACAAAAGTGATACTTGCCTTGAATTCAGGAATTTCTGTACCACTATCTTAACAACTTATCCATATAAAATCAAAAACATTTTAACTGATCATGGGGGTGAATTTGATAACACATCCTTTTCTGATTTTTGTGCTGAATTTCAAATATTCCACAAGTTTTCTTCACCAAGAACTCCAGAACAAAATGGAGTTGTGGAAAGAAAGAACAGAACTCTTGTGGAAATGGCTAGAACCATGCTTCTTGAAAGTAACTTGCCCAAATCCTTCTGGGCTGAAGCTGTGAACACAGCAAACCATATACTCAATAGAGCATTGGTCAGACCAAAAATCAAGAAAACCCCCTATGAATTATTGAAAAACAAAAAGCCAACTGTTTCCTATTTTAAAGTCTTTGGGTGCAAATGCTATGTACACAATAATAACAAAGAAAACCTTGACAAGTTTGATGCTAAGAGTCAGGAAGCTATCTTCCTTGGCTATTCTGAAGTGTCAAGGGCCTTCAAAGTGTACATAATGAAAACCAAATCTGTTGAAGAATCTCCACATGTAATTTTTGATGAAAATTCCTTTTCCACTAATGATTCTAAATCTTGCAGGGAAAAACAAGACAATGAAGAGGATGACCTCATTGTGGATTCTTCACCAACCGTTGAGGAGATTAACAACATTGAAGAAAACCTGAACAACAACTCACCATCTCCAAATGGTTCAGGTAATATTGCTCCAGAAATGAGCACTTCTCAACAGGTAATTTCTGAACCTCGTTTTCTAAGAGATCACCCATTAGACAGTGTAGTTGGCAATCTAAATGATAGAGTTAGGACCAGATCATCCTTTTTGCAAAACATTGAAGAAGACTCACTAGCTCTAATTTCCCAAATTGAACCCAAGTCAATTGATGAAGCCTTATCCAGTTCTGATTGGATTAATGCTATGCATGATGAACTTCATCAATTTGAAAGAAATCAAGTGTGGGAATTAGTGCCTAGACCTAGTGACCAAACAGTGATTGGCACTAGATGGGTCTTCAGAAATAAATTGAATGAAGCTGGTCAAGTAATAAGAAATAAAGCTAGACTAGTTGCAAAGGGGTATAACCAAGAATTTGGAATTGACTTTGAAGAATCTTATGCCCCTGTAGCTAGACTAGAAGCTGTGAGAATTTTCCTTGCTTTTGCATCCTCCATGAAATTCAAAGTCTTTCAAATGGATGTCAAAAGTGCATTTCTAAATGGATATATAAAGGAAAATGTGTTTGTTGAACAACCTCCTGGATTTGATAATGAAAAATATCCTAACCATGTTTTCAAACTTAATAAGGCACTCTATGGTCTTAAACAAGCTCCAAGAGCTTGGTATGATCGTTTGAGTTCCTTTTTACTTGAAAAAGGATATTCTAAAGGTAATGTTGATCAAACATTGTTCACAAAAACAGTAAAAAATCAAATAATTGTGGTCCAAATTTATGTTGATGACATAATTTTTGGCTCCACCAATAAAGGCCTTTGCACTGAATTTTCAAATCAAATGAAGAATGAATTTGAAATGAGCTTAATGGGAGATTTAACATTCTTTTTGGGATTGCAGGTTAACCAAACGAATGAAGGAATCTTTATCAGTCAAACCAAATATGTCAAGGAGCTACTGAAAAGGTTTGACTATCAGAACCTTAAACATTCAAGCACACCCATTGCAATAAATGCTAAGCTAGAAGAAGACCCATCTGGTAAGTCAGTAGATCCAAAGACCTACAGAGGTATGATTGGCTCTCTGCTCTACCTTACTACTTCTAGACCTGACATTCAGTTTTGTGTGTGCTTATGTGCAGATTCCAATCTAATCCTAAAGAAAGTCATATGCTTGCTGTGAAAAGAATTTTTAAATATCTTGTTGGAACATGTGACTTAGGAATTTGGTATCCTGCTGGTTGCAAGTTAGAATTGTTTGCCTATTGTGATGCTGATTATGCTGGGTGTAAGTTAGATAGAAAAAAACACAGTGGCTTGTGTGTATTTCTAGGTGGGTGCCTTATTTCTTGGGCTTCTAAGAAGCAACATTCAGTTGCTCTGTCAACAGCAGAGGCTGAGTATGTTGCTGCAGGTAGATGTGGAACTCAGATTCTCTGGGTTAAACATCAACTTCTTGACTATAACCAAGACTTAGGGTGTGTACCCATCCTATGTGATAACACTAGTGCCATAAATTGTCTAAAAACCCCATTCAGCACTCTAGAACAAAACACATTGAAATTAGGCATCATTTCTTGAGAGATGAGGTTGCAAAGAAATCTTTTGAACTCCATTTTATTGAAACTGAAAAACAATTGCAGACATATTCACAAAACCCCTTCCTGAAAAAGAGATTCATCTTTAAGGAGAGAACTTGGTCTCTGTAAATGTCCACCTTCTTAATCTCTCTTAAGGTTTGGGTTGAGTGCTATGCATTGTCTAAGGGGGAGTTCTTTGCATTTCATAACTCCTTGCTTCCTCAAGCTACATTGCTCATATCTCTCTCATTTTCAATTCCATTCCCTTTTTACAATAAACTCCTCACTTGATTGTGTTGAAACTTCTTGGTATATCAAATAGTGACTTGGAGAAGGACAGGTTATGCTTGTCTGGACACTTTCACTATGCGTGAGAACATATCTCCGCCAAGTACTAAGAAGTCAATGTGCACTAATTGAGGGGGAGCTTTTATTGTTCAAAGAGAATTCTTTTCTGATTTCAAAACTTGCACAGTTTTAACTTCCATTTCTTTGACAATGAATTCTTCAACTTGTATTGTATTGAAATCTCTTGGTATATCAAATGGTGACTTGGAGAAGGACAAGTTATGCTTGTCTGGACACTTTCACTATGCGAGAGTATGTGTCTCCGCCAAGTACCAAGAAATGGATATACAATTGTTGAGGGGGAGTCTTTGTTGTCCAAGAAGAAAATTTCTTTCCGGTTTCAAAACTGAATATCCTTATTTTGATGACAAATGGTTGAAATCATCATCTCAGGGGGAGCTAGAAAATTCACAAGTCATCTTTTTGCAAATTTCAAAACCCTTCTTGCATTTCATCAATTCCTTGCATGATGTCCTCATTCTAAAGTCTAGAATCACAAAATGAACCTTGAGTGATATATTATATTTTTTTCACTTACAACTATGTCTCTCAATCCACAGAAATTCAGATCTCTTCCTAAACTAAATGAAAATTTGTGTCTTGAACTTAAAACATTTCCTTGTTTGCAACTGATGACTGGATGTATTTGAATTCTATCTCACAAACTCTCCAAAATATTGTAAAATCCAACAGAGCAATAGCATTTGCGCTGAGAAACTGCACACCTTCACAATGAATGAAGTGCTATGTATGTCATGAGGCATTATTGCTAACTCTGTTCAAAGGGGATCCAAATTGAAAATCACTTCAAAAATTAAGCAATTATGTGCTATGCTTTTTGATGATGACTGAGTAACTGGAAATATTGGCGTCTAAAAAACGTATATTTTCATGTCAAAAGGTCATCATTTACCCCTTTGAGACTTGACAATGACTAAATCTTAAGTATCCAGGGACTATGGTGTGTAAAAAGCACTAGTACTTGAGTGAAAGAGATTTATATCATTTGATAGTTTGTTAAAAGAACAAAAATATGAAAATATTGGAGATTTGTTTAGAAAGAATCATCTTCCTCCTTCATCAAGTTGTTCCTTAAGTTTGTGTTTTACTTTCAACACAACTGTATTTAGTCTAGATGATATCTTTAATTCTTGAAAATTGAGAAACATGGTAGCTTTTGGTTGATTGTTAGATACATTATATCCCTCAATTTATCATTTTGTTGATTCAAGTCTTGGAATGCTAATATCCTGTTGGAAATTGTGTGAAACACTTGAACTGTGATGAATTTTTGCAAAATACATCAAATGAATTTTTAAGCCTCTTAAAAATCCTTGAAATGATAATTCCTCTCATTATTTATCATTATAAAGATGTCCCCAAATTTCTCAAAAATTTCCTCTCAAAAATTCAAATTTCTTTCAAGGCTGTGTCGACACAATCCTCTCTCGTGTCGACACACAACCCCAGTCAGGTCGACACACCCTTCCTCATGTGTCGACACTGCCTTCTTGCCAGACCCTTTTCAAAACTCTCGGGTTCACCTTAACTCCTTGTTGTTCCTGCGGGGCAGTGTACCACTGCATCCCTTTTTGAGCATCAGGTCGACCCGACGGCCCCTTTTCACTCCTTTCCGACAAGATTTCCTCCAAAATTCTCTCTAAATCGCATCAAACCTTCATCACCTCTCCATTCTTCCATTTCCTCTCCAAATTCCACTCCTATTGCACCATGGTCCGCAAGCTGGGTCCCCGCCGTGGCGCAAGATCAGCGGCCTCTTCAAGGCCAGTTCCGACAGCGGTTCTGGTTGAACAGATGGAAAGAAGATCAAAGAGGAGAAACGATCCTGCTTCTTCTTCTGCACCTCTAAGGGCTTCCAAGCGTGGCCGGACCTCCACTTCAGACAGAGGTGATAATGTTCAAACCCATAGTCCAGTCAGTCCAGGACACACTCTTTGAAAACCCTGAGGAATCATCCTCCTCTTCTTCTGAGTCTCAACCAGATATCCCCTCAGAATCCGTAAGTGCAGCAAAATTGATTTTGAAGCCAAGGATACTAGACCTTTCAGACATCCAACTAGCAGACTCCCTTCCTGAGATTCAAACCTACTTTTCCTTTCAATCTGGATACCTTTCATTTCTGAATTTCAAGTCTGCTATCCAAGATTGGTTAGAGAGTTCTACAAGAACCTCACATGCACAGACGAAGGGTATGAATCAAAAGTCAAGGGAATAGCCATAGACATGCCCACTACAGTAGCTGCCTCCATTTTCAAAGTACTAGATGAAGGGGCAGACTACCATGAGTTTGAGTTCAATTTACATGAAGCCTACTCGATTTTGACAGGCCTACCTGCAGATGAATCAGATCCCAAGCAGACCTATGTAACCAGGTTTAATGCAAATACCTTTCCACCTGTGTTAAGGGTCATCCACACATTTTGACCACATAATTACCCCTCAAGGTGGTGGGAGGGATAGGTTGATAGACATTCAGAGGTTCATACTCTTTTGCATGGTGAAAGACATCAAGGTCAACCTCCATGTGATTCTCTATCAAATAATATCTGAAACAACAAGACAGACCTGAAGAGATCACTCCCTTATGGAGCACATCCGACCTCAGTGTTCAAGCACTTTGGTGTGCCATTGGAAAATGAAAAATCCCAATCCATTCCCAAGTCAAACATCTACACTTTCAAGAATATCCAGAAATTTATGGGATTTAGATTGGAGGGAAATCAAATTAGAAGAGGACCAGCTGTGGTTGAGGCTCCTCCAGTTCAAGAGGAACAGCCTCAAGATCAAGGGGAACAGCCCCAACCTCAAGAGGACCAGTCTCAGGCTCAAGGGGATCAGCCCCAAGCACAAGAGGACCAGCCTCCAGCTGAAGGGGACCAGCCCCTAAGTCAAGAGGATCAGCCTCTTATGCATGAGGATTAGCCTCAAGTCCTAATGAAGATGTCAGTCCTTCTCATGCTCCTCTCTCACCTCAGCTTCCTCATTTTCTCCACAACCCTCATTCCAGCCATCCACATCTTCTGGTGGGCCTCCTGTTCCACCAGAATTGATATCATTCCTCAATGACAAATTTGAATCCTTCAACTCCTCACTTCAATCCATGTCCACATCTTTTGAGCTACGGATTCAAAGACTGGAAAACACAGTATCTGCCAAATTTATTGAGCAGAAGGCAGCTTCAGACTATGCAGCTCAACGGTTCAATAGGTTGATTGGCACAATGGCAGATGCCTCTCTACAGCTAAAAGAACATCAAGACAAGTTGGAGACAGTTCTTAAGGGAATATTGGCAAATTCCAAGCAGATGTCTTCAACACCAACCAAACATTGCATGAGATATCCAACACCAGATTGTCATTTGCTCATTTTGTGGATGATTGGAAAGTATGAGGAACTTCAATGAGCACATAGACAAGCAGCTTACAGATTTGACCAAGGAGTTCAAGATAATGCAAAGACCTAGTTGGTCAACTGGCTCATCAAGTTCTCAACGGTTTCAGATGAATTGAAAAGAACTCAGAGCACCTTGATAGAGCATTCTGATAGAATGGAGCATTATCTTCACACTAGGCTGACAACTATCCATGAACAGATAAAGTCAAGCATGAAGTCAATGGATAAAAGATTGTCAGATATTGAGATGCTTCTAGCTCCAATTCCTCCTCCTCCTCCATCTTCTACCTAATGTACATTTTTTTTGATAATGTCAAAGGGGGGAAGAATGAATGAATTGAATGTAATATTTTGATGTAATGATCTTATGAATGAAATGAATGAAATGAAATGGTTGTTTGGCTTCAATACAAACTTTTGTCTTTGTGTGTGAATACTTGTTCAATTGTTGACTTGTGTGCACAAAACTTCTAATTTCAAGTAACATTGTATCTCACAAAAATATCATCAATTGTTACTGAACAATATCAAAAGGACATTGACAAGTATGAACAAAAAGGAAAACAAAAACTTAAACAATCAAAAATTGTTTAAAATCACACTTCATCAAAACCACATTCAAATATGGATTTAATGTTGCCATCATCAAAAAGGGGGAGATTGTTGGGTTGAATGCAAATTCATATCATTTCCCTCCTATTTTGATGATGACAAGAAGTGTTCTTAAAGCAATTTAATTGAAGCATGTCAAAAACATCATACCTGAAATTCATGTTCAAAAAGTATTTTTCAAATCACATTTATCATTTATAGTCATGATAAATCATTTAACTAATGATATATGTGTTATTTTTCAGGAACAAACATTTTTATGCAAAAGTGTGTCGACACACCCATCAATGGTGTCGACACATCAACACAGATTCAAAGGAAATATGTGTAAAAATGTTGAGACTGTGTCGACACATGTCAAGAGTGTGTCGACACGAGTTGAAGTTTTTCAGGTTTCAGCCTACTCAGGTCGACACACTCTCAGAGCAGGTCGACACTAGACCCAGTTCCTAGAACAGCCAGTTTGAGGAATTGGGACAGCAGGTCGACACACTCTCAGAGCAGGTCGACACTAGACCCAGTTCCCAGAACAGCCAGTTTGAGGAATTGGGACAGCAGGTCGACACACTCTCAGAGCAGGTCGACACTAGACCAAGTTCCCAGAACAGCCAGTTTGAGGAATTGGGACAGCAGGTCGACACACTCAAGAGCAGGTCGATACGGGACTCTCTTCCCAGAACAACCTTTCTTATATCTGGGACAGTGTGTCGACACTACCACCAGGGCAGGTCGACACACTACGGAAACTTTCTATCTTAAAAGTTGTTGGCTGCCACGTGTCCTCCTAGGGCGATCAGAATCTATCTAGGGAAGCGTGCCCTTGTACCCCAAAAGGGTATCCTTGGAATCCTAAGGCTATAAAAGGTTCTTTTCGGCCATCCTTGAAAAAAGAGAAGGACCCAACTCTCTCAGAGTCTCCAAGAAGCTCCTGGCGGCCAGAAGAGCTCGTGTCTCCTTCCTCTGCACTCCAATTGCTTCTAGAAGACCAATTCCCACCAATTCAAGGTGTGGGAATTGGAATTTGAATCCTGAAGATTCCTCTGAAGCATTCCAAGGAGGCAGATCCTGTAGAAGACTTTGTTGAGATGAAGAGATTGAAGATTCGAGAAGATCCAACTTCTCATATTGCAGAGCATCGTTTTGGACTTCAAGCTTCACATGCTTCTTCCCAATTCAAGCCTCTACAAGGGAGTACACTGAAGAACGAAGACTTTCAATTCAACTTAATTCTCTTCTGTTCTTCTGAGATATCTTTTGAGATTATGCAAGTACTTCTGCATAACTCTCTTTAGAGTTCTCAAACTTTGACTAGATCTATTGCTAGAGGTTCTTAGTCTTAAGTTGGTGTCTAGCAGTCTTAGTGTGAGCATTGTGCTCAGGGTGTTGTGAGCCGTCGAGGTCAGCTTGAGTTGTCAAGCTCAAGGTTGGTTTGAGCAGTCTTGCTCTGTGTTTCTAGAGTAGTCTTGCTCTAGAGGTTGTGTGAGTTGTATGCTCTGAAGTGTTGGAGTTGTCATACTCCTTTGGTGTGTAGCCCAGTTGTGTTAGTGAAGCCTCACAGGTTATGAGGGGTGGATGTAGGAATCACATGGGTGATTTCCGAACCACCTAAAAATCCTTGTGCATTTGTCTTCTGTGGTTTGACTGATTCATCCGCTAGATGCTTGCATAGGATTCGTTTTTAATTCACTTAATCAACTTGGTTCACATCTAAGTTTTTCAACCCACTCAAATCTAATCAGATCAGTAGCTTTTCACTGATAACATTGCCTCTGATTCTAAATAGTTTTCAAATTATTTAAGCTTCCGCAAAAGTGGCTAAGATCTATTCATCCCCCCCCTTCTAGATCTTTTCCACACATTTATTTCGATCCCTCACGATTTACTCTCCCCAGAACGGTAATAATAAAAATGGCAAGTCAGGTTAACGTCAAGCCCTGTTGCCGTTGACCATGAAGTAGACGTCCATCGATCATGTTGTCAACTTACTTGCCCGAAAATCAATATTCAAGAAAATTATAAACAACATAATCACCTGTCGTAACAGACAGAAGATGGCAATAGATCATGCCGCTAACTGTAGTCAACGTCAATAGATGTTGACGTCAAGTTCATCAATGATATAGTATACTATTAAATGTAGAAACACATACACAAATGCATCATATGCTCCAGTAAAATTCTAGGGCACTACACCCTCTCCCCCTTAAAATAATCTTTTCCTCAAAGATTGAGTTAGAACACTTACCGAACAACGATGGATATTGCTTCTTCATCATCTCCTCAAGCTCCCAAGTTGCTTCTTCACGCGAAAAATTCCTCTATAAGACTTTCACGAAAGGAATGGACTTCGATCTTAACTCTTGCACCTTCCGATCCAAAATCTCTACAGGCTGCTCCGCATAGGACAAATCTGGTTGGAACTGCATTGGTTCATAGCTAATCACATGAGTCAGATCCCGAACATACCTTCTCAACATGGACACATGAAAAACTGGGTGTACTCCTGCCAAGGATGGTGGCAAAGCTAGCTTCTATGCCACATTCCCCATCATCCTTAATACCTCGAAGGGCCCAATGAATCTCGGATTCAACTTACCTCTCTTCCCAAATCTCACTACACCCTTGGTTGGTGACACCTTGAGAAATACATGATCTCCTACCTCAAAAGCCAAGTCTTTCCTCCTCAAATCCGCATAACTCTTTTGATAATCTTGTGCTGCCTTCAATCTTTGCACAATCAACTGGATCTTCGCCGATGTGCACCACTTCCGGCCCAACCCAATGCAGATCTCCTACTTCTTCCCAGCATAATGGGGATTTACAAGGTCTCCCATATAAAGCCTCAAATGGTGCCATACCTATACTTGAATGGAAACTATTATTGTATGCAAATTCCACGAGAGCTAGGTGGCGTTCCCAATCTCCTCTCCAATCAAGGACACAAGCCCTAAGCATATCCTCCAACATTTGAATAGTCCTCTCGGACTGTCCATCCATTTGTGGATGAAATGTCAAACTCAACTTCAATTGGCTGCCAAAAGCTTGCTGCAAACTCTGTCAAAATCTAGAAGTAAATCTCAGATCATGATCTGAGATAATCGACTTCGAAATACCATGCAACTTTACAATGCCATCAATATATAGCCTAGCCAAACTCTCTACGGACTGCTTCTTCTTCATAGCAAAAAAATGAGCACTCTTCGAGAATCTATCAACAATTACCCATATAGTGTCATTCCCTCTAGCTGATCTAGGTAATCCAGTCACAAAATCCATAGTTACCTGCTCCCATTTCCACTGAGGAATATCCAGCTTCTGCATCAAACTTGAAGGTCGCTGATGGTTTGCCTTCACCTGTTGACATATCAAACATTTCGCTACTACATCAGCAACATCCCGCTTCATGTCGGACCACTAAAAAGAACGCTTCAGATCCTTATACATCTTTCCACTGCCTGGGTGAATAGAAAACTGCGACCTATGCACTTCCTCCAGAATCTCCTATCACAGATCCACATCATTAGGGACACATACCCGATGATTCAAACAAATCACACCATCTTCACCTCTAACTATGCCAGACATTCCAACCAACTCCTACAATATTGGGTCATCTTTTTGCAAGGCAAGAACCCTATCATGCATAGAAGATCTAATGGTCAACTGAGCTAAGAACATGCTACATAATTGTGGCTCTAGAACAGCCAATGATTTTGTTGCATCTTCCAGTCTTGCCGCATCATTTGCCTCTTCTTGCTTAATGCATCCGCCACCACATTGGCTTTCCCTCGGTGGTAAGTAAGCTCAAAATCATAGTCTTTAAGAAATTCAATCCACCTCCGCTGCCTCAAATTCAGCTCCTTCTGGGAGAACAGATATTTAAGACTCTTGTGGTCAGAGAAAAGCTCAAATCTTACTCCATACAAATAGTGCCTCCAAATTTTTAAAGCAAATACCATTGCCGTCAGCTACAAATCATGAGTTGGGTAATTACACTCATGCTCCTTAAGTTGCCTAGAAGCATATGCAACCACTCTACCACCTTGTATTAGAACACAGCCAAGCCCAATCTTTGAAGCATCCATCTAGATAGAGAAAGGATCCACACCATCGGGCAACACTAGCACTGGTGCTGTAGTCAATCGAGTCTTCAGCTCCTGAAAACTTCTTTCACAAGCTTCGGTCCACTCGAACTTAACTCCCTTCCTAGTCAGCCTTGTCAAAGTAGCTGCAATAGAAGATAATCCCTCAATGAACCTTCTATAGTAACCAGCCCAACCAAGGAAACTCCTGATATCGACAGATGATCTCGGTGTCTCCCAATCAAGAATAGCTTCCACCTTTGTCGGGTCCACAGATACACCATCTCCAGAAATAACATGCCCCAAGAAGTGAACCTCCTTCATCCAAAAATTGCACTTACTGAATTTGGCATGCAGTTCGTGCTCTCTCAAGACTTCAAGCACAATCCTCAAATGCTCCCTATGAGTCTCCACATCAGGTGAATAGATCAGCACATCATCAATAAAAACCACAACAAAAGAGTTAAGATATTGCCGGAAAACCCTGTTCATCAAATCCATGAAAACCGCTGGGGCATTCATCAAACCAAATGGTAAGACTAGGAACTCATAATGGCCATATCTCGTCCTAAAAGCCATTTTAGAAGAATCCTCCAGCTTGATTCGGAGTTGATGATAGCCAGAACAAAGATCAATCTTAGAAAATACCGAAGCTCCACGCAATTGGTCAAACAAGTCATCAATACGAGGTAAAGGAAACTTGTTCTTAATAGTCACCTGATTAAGCTTGCGGTAGTCAATGCACAGCCTCATCGACCCGTCCTTCTTCTTCACAAAAAGTACAGGTGCTCCCCAAGGTGATACACTTGGCCGAATGAAACCCTTGTCTAGAAATTCCTGCAATTGCTTCCGCAATTCCGCCAATTTTGCTGGTGCCATACAGTAAGGAGCAATAGATATAGGTGCTGTACTGGGTACCAACTCAATACCAAACTCAATCTCCCTTGCAGGGGCAAACCAGACAAGTCCTCGGAAAATACATCACTGAAATCTCGGACAACCTCAATATCTTCCACGGTCAAAGCCTTCTTCAAATTCTCTGATATCACCACACTAGAAAGAAAACCACTACAACCCTTGCTCAACAACTGGGTTGCCTTCAGGGCTGAAATCACAAACTTACCTGACATGTTCTTCGGTAATGGATGGACAAATTCCTCTTCACCAGGAATCTGAAAAATAATGATCTTCCTCCTACAATCCATAAGGGCATAATGTGTTGAGCAACTACTCCTCAGAAAATCAAAGATTTTTAAATTAGCATAATATCATGTCTTTGCTATGACAAAACCTTAAACAGACTTTCTACAAATTAAATGTATCAAAAAAAATAATACATATAGTAGTCAGACAAACTCCATCTCAGAAAATTTTCTAAGTCTAGAAACTCTTCCTATGTCATACTGAATCCGACTTGAGACTCCGACTGTCATCTCCGACTCCTTTAGAATCGAAGTCAAAACAACTCAGAAATTTTTGTAAGCCCACACTATTATATACAATCTGACTGTCAACTTCGACTCATGTAGTCGAATGCTTCATAAATCTAACTCCTTAGTATCCGACTGCTAAAGTCGAATTCTCTTGGTTTCCACTAAAGTCAAATCATTCTATTTTCATCTCCGACTTCTAGAGTCGAATTGTAATCTGTGCTAAAGTCGAATTCTCTTGATCTCTTCTGAAGTCGAATCTTTCTCTAACTCCGACTCATGAAGACTCTCTTATGAAGTCGAATTGTAATTTCTTCTAAAGTCGAATTCTCTTAATTTCTTCTGAAGTCGAATCATTCTATTTTCATCTCTGACTTCTAGAGTCGAATTGCAAACTCTTTTGTATCCGACTTCATTGACAGTTCTGCAATTATGCTTTGCTGAAGTCTCCAAGTTAACAACTCCTATAATCTTATCTCCTTATCATGTCTGATATAATTTCGAGTGAAATCTTCTATGATTAAATATTTTAATAATCTATTAGATTGTCATTATTTTATTATTTTTTCTGACAAGATAAGACATATTATACTTAAAATATTCATCTAAATATGTTCAGATTATTTCTGCAACTTTTGTTGAAACTGAGCTTGTTTTGCTTCATGTCAATGGTCCGGATTTTCTTGAATACAGAAAATATAATGCATTTATTGTGTTTCAGGCGCATGGGTATCTGACAGAGGCTCACCTACCACTATCAGACCCATACCTTACTTTTTAGCACAACTGTTTGTCTCTTGTTTTGTGGTCTGAAAGCATGCCTATACGAGGTTTCCATGCTTGTCTTATTCTTCTCTGACTCACCTACCTCAAAGGCATGGAGACTCTATTCCTTTTTGTCATGTCTTTGCTGCAGACATTTATTGAAGCACGTTTTCAGCATATAAGCTTTCACAGTCCACTTTATGAGAAGCTGACCTTCTAGCTGTGAAGCTGTAACCCTCGTCTGAAGACCTTGGAAAGAATCAACATAGAAGGACCCATGGATAACAAGCTTAGCAAAATCCAAAGGATCCTAGATCTCTCTTCAAACGGGCAGATTTCCGATGGCCATCTTTCAAATGGCTACATTCTAAAGAATATAAAAGAAGTTGAAGTTTCAAAGAAAAACAATAAGAACAAGTAATTGCAACTCCAGTGAGCTCAACACTTAGAATTTTTCTCTAGCCTGAAATCTCACAAGCCTTCTTCCAAGCCACAAGTTGGAGAGCTTCCCTTTTAGCAAAATTCTCAAAGCTCTCTCAGTTTCACAGAAGTCTTGTGTCTTGGTGGCAATTGTAATTGCATTTGTTTTGAAGTCCACCCTACTTATTCAGAAAGGATTTGAGTTACATCTCTGATCTGTAGCCTTTCTAAACTAAGTGTGTTTTTGCTCAGTCTTGAAAAAACACACAAGAGTCTGTTCATCCTTTTCTTCTGTGTAATCTCTACAGGAGGTTGTTCCTATTTTTCCCCTCTTGTGTAGGGAAGGCCTTGTGTAAGGCAGTCTTGTGCCCCTGTTTAGGGAAGACGTGCTTGGGAGTAAGTGGGATTGTAATTCTTCTCAAGGGTGAGAGAAGGCCAATTTATTGGCAGTTAGTGGAAATCTCAAGTGGTTGGCTTGAGGACTGAACGTAGGACTTCCATGTGGGAAGGGCTGAACCAGGATAAATCCCTTTGTCCATTTGTGTGATTGTTTCCGCCTAGTTTACACTTGAATCACACACCACACTAAGTACTAACGAATTTATTTAGTGCTGTGTAATTTCAGAGAAAATTTTAAAAGCCAAGAAGTCCTATTCACCCCCCCCCCCTCTAGGACATCTCTAGTGCCATTTCGATCCAACAAGTGGTATTAGAGCGAGGTCTTCTCAGAAAAATCTAAAGATTTGAGAAGAAATGGCATCTAAAGCTCACAACTATGAAGGTCAGTCTGTTACAAGGCCACCATTCTTTGATGGTGAGGATTATCAATATTGGAAGATACGGATGAAGTGCTTCATCAGAGGAATAGACTTTGACCTATGGCAGGTAATAGAACAAGGTGACTTTCAAATTCTCGGTGAGTCCTCCTCCTCTGGTCTTTCAATAGCAGATAAAAGAAATATGTCATTAAATTATAAGGCAAAAAATTATCTTTGTTGTGCATTGTCTAAAAGAGAATTTAATAGGTTATCGGCTCGTAGAACAACAAAAGAAATGTGGGACAAACTCCAAGTCACATATTGAAGGTATTGATAGGGTTAAACAAACTAGAATAGAAATTCTTGTATCACAATATGAACAATTTAAAATGCTTCCAAATGAGAACATAACTCAGATGTATAACAAATTCTCCAATATAATTGTAGGACTAAGCTCCTTAGGAAAAGTTCTAACGAATGAAGAGAAGAAACAATTAGAAAAATCCTAAGATCTCTAACAAATATTTGGACTCCTGAAGTTACTGCCATTGAGGAAGCTCATGATTTAACTCAATTGTCTATTGATAAATTAATTGGATCCCTCATGGCTCATGAAATTAATATGGAAAGATTTTCTGAAAACTCTTCGAAAAAAAAAATGCCAAATGCTTTGAAGGTTGCAGATTCTTCCTCATCTGAAGACTACAAGGAAAAATCTGATGATAGTGATGATGAGGCAATGCTATCAAGAAAACTGCAGAGAATCCTCGCAAAGAAAAAGAAGTTCGGCTCCAAAAGATTTTTCAAGAAAGATAAGAAGAGGGAGCCAACTTGCTATGAATGCAACCAATCTGGACATTACAAGTCCGAATGTCATAAACTGAAGAAGAAGGATCAAGCTGAAAGATCCGACAAGAAGAAAGGCAAAGAAAAGAAGTTTAGGAAATACAAGAAAAAGGCAATGGCAAAAACATGGGACAATGAAGAGGCAACCAATTCAGAATCCTCAAGCTCAGAATCTGGAGAGGAAGAAAAAGCAAATCTAGCCCTCATGGCAGGACTGGAGCAGGTAAATTCTAAAACCTCCTTTACTTCTTGTTCTGAATCAGATTCTGACAGTCGTGAAGATGCCTTTAATGAACTATATGAAAAATATAAAATAGTAGTTAAGCAAATGAAATAGTTAAACTAAACTTACTAAACCAAGAAAAGGCTAACACCTTTCTAAAAATGAAGCAGAAAGGTTAAGTAAAAGTTTAAATGAAACCAAAAGAGCTAATGAATTACTGTGTGAAGATTTAAAAAATAAAAACAGTAAGATTTTGGAAATAGAATCAAACTTAAAGGAACTTAAGGATGAAGAATGTAACACCCTGAAATTTTAGTGATTAAAAATTTGAAATAAAGGAGAATAAATTAAATAAACATATTGGAGAGATTTCCAACACCAAGTGTTAATGACCCATTAACAAATTGGGCCAATGGAGCACATTTGGCCCAAGGATATAAATAAACTAGGATAGGAAATTACCCAGAAGTTTGTGTATGTAATTATGCCATAATTAGAGAGGACAAGTTAGGGTTAAAATTAAGGTAAGTAGTCATGTAAGGTAAGCCAAAACCGGACCCAACTCTAAGAGGTGGTTTCCTAAACCTTTGCTACCTCTTTTGGGTGAGAGAATCTCAGATTTTGTGGAAAGTGGGAAACAGAACTCGCAGCCCCTTTCCTAGTCCCGTTAGGACTCATAACTACACCCTAAAACTATAAGAACTCATCCCTAAACTCTTGGGGAAGGTTTAGCAACAAGTTGGGGTTGAGAGTAGCAAGTTTGGAGCGCTGGGGAAGTGGAGAACGGCTGGGGAAAATCGTGGTCTTCCTCAACCTTACTCTGTATCAACCCAGAAATTTGCAGAGAGTTCTTAGCGTCCAAAGGTAGGTGTTCTCGGGCCAAGATTAAAGAAAACCAACACCATCATGTAGTTCTTTGAGTCTAGGTTCATTTGCACTTGGTTTGACTAGTTTTCATAGAGTATACATTGCGTATTCGTAGTTTTCCTAAGTCATGCACAGTTAGGGCTTTTTCCGTTCTTCTTATTTTGCATGTGATTTTATATCGAACTAGCCCAAACTTTCTTCATGAAAGTTCTTATACTTGAAGTCAAGATCATCTTTTATGTTGGACGTTTTATCCAAAAGTCTTTCTTTAGAGAGTTATAAGCATGGTAAGAGAGTCTCTGCATGATACTGTGATTTCGGGCTGCACTTAGCTTTGTGTTCCTTACATGTTTTCTTGGGATTCGAGACCGAATTGGATCAAACCACAAACATAACGTTTTCTACTAGTTGTGTTCGTCATCTTTTGTGTTGAATGTTTCATCTAAATGTCATTCGTTAGAGAGTTAAAAGAGGGGAAAGTGAATCGCTGCATGAGACGTGGTTTCTGGTTACACCTGACTCATCCTTTTTTTCTGGAAGGGCCACTAGTGTCGACACTACTTGATTTATTGTCGACACACTGTCCCAAAACAGCCTAGAAGGTGTTCTGGGAAGCTCTCTAGTGTCGACACTACTTGATCTAGTGTCGACACACTATCCCAGTTTGACCCAGAAAGTTTCTGGGAGCTGATCTAGTGTCGACACTACCTGATCTAGTGTCGACACACTGTCCCATATTGGCCAAAAGGTTTTCTGGAAGCTGTCTCTAGTGTCGACACTACTTGATCATTTTGCCTTGTATTTGAAGCATTGTGTCGACACTACTTGATCTAGTGTCGACACTACTTGACCAGTTCTGCATTATTTTGATTTGTGTTTGAGGCATTGTGTCGACACTACCCTTACAAAAAATTTGCATATTTTGGGTCTGATCATTTCATGATGTCTACTAGCATGTGCATGATGTTATATAGTATGCATGGACCTAAAATAAATCAACCCATTGAAAAATAGTAATGATATGAATACGATTCTAATGTGTAATTGTGATTGATCTTATGTTCATTGGATTATCTTGTGATCTTACTTATTGTCAATTGAAATGATAAGAATATGATATGAATGTGGGGATGAATACATGTTAGTATGGACTTGTTAGTGAAATTAATATCATGATTTGCACGAGTTTCAATAGTTACATCTTTCCGGTGTTCCATTAATTATTTGTCCATATGCATGCATGCTAGGAAAGATCCGTGGCTCATCCTCATTTCAAGACATTAATGAATTATGAAACATAAGATACGTCATTATCCTGCCTTGTTCTCTTGAGCTATTTGTCATACCTTGACTCTATGAAAGATCATGTTCCTTTTACTACGAGCTTGTTATTGAAACTCTGTGGCCATAATATGAATATGTTTGTTCGGCACAACGTGGGACTTCGGTCAAATTTGACCAATGCCTGTGCAATAGGGGCCCTGTCTGGTCCTGGGGAGGAGCACCACAACGTACTTATTAACCGCGGGAGTATGGACTTGGGGTGCGTGGCATGGCACTGATACGATATGCAAGATTTGTGAGAATGTGTCTTTGTCTGATATGATAAGTTTGATCTGATGTCATATGATAAGATTTGATATGATACGTCTGGTCATGTGAACGCATGACATCTGTTTGAATATGGCCAATCTCTATTGATACGATTCTACTCTTAAAATATCTGTCCATTATATATACAACTCGACATTTGATCTGATGTGATACCCATTCTATTCTGCTATTCAAGCTGTTAGTATTGCATGCATTGTCATCATATACATGTTCATATCTTGCCTAATTGAAATGTTAATCAGGTATATTAGTGCCCGCACAATATTGAGATGTAAATCCTACTGAGATAGTTCGCTCACCCTATCAACCTACCCTTTTCAGGTAGTGATGAGGAACCAGTGGAGTCTGATGGGGCCGGGCAAGAGTGATGAGCACCCGCCATATGACAGTTGACAGTTTAGAAATAGACATTTGAGTAGTCGATGTATTAGAGAAACATTGTTACTTGAATAATGAACCCTGTTCAGTGAGTTCTTTCTATGTATGGTTATAACTAGTGGATGGAAATGGAATAAAGAGTAACTTTGATGATGTTAATATGATCTGAAATGTGTAGTTATATGTAATTGTTACTCTGCGTTACTCAACTATGATACGTCTGTTTGTGTCGTTCACGTCCTCCGGTATTTATTCCGCTGCTAAATATCGGGGCATGACAGTTGGTATCAGAGCCTTAAACTTTAGGGTCCAAGGGAATAAGAACATAGAATGGAACTAGATCACACAAGTCAAAATCTGTTGTACCTAATGTGAGCTTGGGTAGAACCATGGGAATAGAAGTCACATGTGATATATATTTAGATGATTGACTTATATTATTATCTTGAAGGTACTTATTACCTTAATGGCCGCTGAACGTGCCCAGGCTAGGGACATGCAACGAATAATACAGAACTTGACTCAGGCTATCCTACAAGCCACCCAGGGTGGAGGTAACCGCGGAGCGGTGATCTCCATCAGAATTTTCAGAATATGGATCTGCCTAGGTTTGAAGGGAGTATTGACCCAGATGTTGCTGAACACTGGGTTAAGGAAATAAAGAAGGTATTCAGGGTCATGCAATGCACAGACCAGAACAAAGTACTACTGGCGACTTTCCAATTGGAAAAGGATGCCAGGGCATGGTGGGAGTCGGTAGAAGCAACACTGAATGGCCAGCAACTAACATGGGATGAATTATTGAGCAATTCAACACCAAGTACTTTTCTGAGAGGGTCCAGGAACAGAAAGCAGCCGAATTTGCGGTTTTGAAGCAGAGAGGACTTAATGTGGCCGCGTATGAGGCCCATTCTCTCGTCTGTCCCGATATGTTGTTCACTTGATTGGGACAGAAAGGATGAAGGCAAAACGCTTTCTGAATGGCTCGAGGCCGCAGTTCATCACTCAATTGGAGCCAATGGACATTCAACCCTATGCTGACATGGTAAAGAAGGCTCAGTTACTGGAAGATGCCATGGAGACTGCTGAAAGAATTATGGGAAAACCCGTGAAAAGGGAGCAAGTGTCTTCTACAAGAAGGTATTAGCCGACCATTGGGAAGAAAAGGCCCAGTGGCAAGGTAAATGAACCAGATGATAAAAAGCCAAAGGAGAAAGGTGCAAACACTGTGACAAAGCTAGTCACCGGTCTGAGCAATGCTGGAGAGCGCAAGGGAGATGCCTGCACTGTGGTAGTCGTGACCACAGGATCTCGGACTGCCCAATGCTGAAAGAACAAGCCCCTCGGGACAAGCATCCGAATGGCCAGAAGAGGCAAGGTCGTTTGCAAGCTATTCAGGAACCTGAAGCTGCTGAAGAAGGAGGTATCGTGGAAGGTACACTTACTATTCTTTCCCGACCCGCATATGTTCTCTTTGGTACGAGAGCTACACATTCCTTTATATCTCAAACATTTGTTGATACCTTACCTGTGAAACCCGTCCCAATGGAACCCGGACTAGTTGTGTCAACCCCGATTGGTCCTGGCACCAATCTTACGAACCATCTGCCCTCTAGTGAAGTGTTGATTGAAACCCAAAACCTACCAGAATATTTAATATGTATGGATATGGAGGGGTATGATGTGATACTGGGAGCAGACTGGTTGTCTGAACATGGGGCTAGTATCGACTGCAGGAGAAGTCGGGTAACCTTTAGCCATTACCCAAAATTAGTGTTCACTAGGGATAGAAATCGCAGGAGATTGTCACTCATCTCTGCACTACAAGCCAAAAGGATGATGAGGAAAGGTTGTATGGCCTCTCTTGCTACTGTTGTCATCACAAAGAAGGAAGTCAATGTTGAGGACATTCAGGTTGTCAGTGAGTACGCTGATGTTTTTTCAGAAGACTTTCCGGGAATACCTCCTGAGCGAGAGGTCGATTTTACAATCGAGTTAGTCCCTGGAGCAGCACCAGTATCTAGGGCACCATATAGAATGTCTCCTGCAGAACTGAAGGAATTAAAGGAGCAACTGATGGAACTGTTAGAGAAGGGATTCATCCGACCAAGTACATCGCCACGGGGTGCACCTGTTCTCTTCGTCAAGAAGAAAGATGGGTCATTGAGATTATGTATAGATTACAGACAACTAAGCCAGTTAACTATCAAGAACAAATACCCTCTGCCAAGAATTGATGAGTTGTTTGATCAATTATCTGGAGCTAAATATTTCTCCAAAATAGATCTCAGATCCGGCTATCACCAATTGAGGATCAAAGGAGAAGACATTCACAAGACAGCCTTCGGAAGCAGGTATGGGCATTATGAATTTATTGTTATGCCTTTCGGACTAACAAATGCCCCTGCAGTTTTCATGCAGTTGATGAATAGCATTTATCGCCCATATCTTGATAAATTTGTGGTGGTATTCATCGATGATATATTGATCTATTCCAAGACAAGGGAAGATCATGAGGAGCATTTGAGGATTTCATTATAGATTTTAAGGGAGAATAAATTATATGCCAAGCTAAGTAAATGTGAATTCTGTCTTAAAGAGGTATCCTTTTTAGGGCATGTGGTAACCAAGGATGGTATCGCTGTTGATCCATCAAAGGTTGAGGCCGTACTGAAATGGGAAAGACCGAGAAGCGTCACAGAGATCAGGAGCTTTCTCGGATTAGCAGGATATTATCGAAGGTTTATAAAGGATTTCTCAAAGATTGTAGTGCCATTAACTAAGCTGACCCGGAAGGAAAATCCATTTGTGTGGACCGATGAATGTGAAGAAAGCTTTAACAACTTGAAGAAGTGTCTGACTACTGCTCCTGTCCTCGCCTTACCCACTGAAGAGGGAGGATTTGAAATTTATTCAGATGCTTCTGGAGCAGGTCTGGGATGCATCTTAATGCAACAAGGGAAAGTAATAGCTTATGCCTCAAGACAGTTGAAGATCCACGAAGTGAACTACCCGGTTCATGACCTGGAGTTAGCAGCTGTAGTATTCGCCTTGAAGATTTGGAGGCATTATATCTATGGTGAGCAATTTAAAGTCTTTTCTGACCACAAGAGTTTGAAATACTTATTCTCACAGAAGGAGCTTAACATGAGACAAAGGAGGTGGTTAGAGTACCTTAAGGACTTTGACTTTTCCATTCAGTATCACCCTGGGAAAGCCAATTGTTAGGATCGGATACTCAGTGATGGCAAAGCTAGAAGGGGGGGTTGAATAGATTTGCAGCGGAAACTTAAGCAATTTAAAAACTACATCTGATTAAAAGATCTACTCAATCAAAACCCCTTTGATCTGATGTAATGTGTGAATAAATTAACAGTTAGTGTGTAGACGGAATCCCTATGCATGCATCTAGCGCAATACAATGCAAACCACAAATCAAACCACAATGTACAAGGGATTTTTTAGGTGGTTCAGAGATCACACCACGTGACTCCTACGTCCACCCCCCACACAGTGAGGACACACTACTCAACAACTGAGTACAACACACACACGAGCACACCGGCTCAACCACACACACACACGCTAGATCAGGTTCACAACAGATCAGATCCTCTAGCCTTGATCTGATCCACACACCACGTTGTCTGATGCAAACAAGCAATCAGAACAACAATCCACACTTGCACAACATCCACGTACTGATCTCAAATCAGTGCACACACACAGATATATGAGAGTAGTGAAAAGAGAAGAGTTTTGAGATGAAGAATCAAATCCCATGTAGATCTCTTCTCGTTGATCGTCCAGAAGACTCCAAGCTTCGTCTTGACAAGTATCAGTTGATGGAGAAGCTTAAACCACGGACGAACCGGCTTCAACTCCGCTTGGAAGGTGTTCTTCTTTGTTCTGGGCAGAGAGATGAAGCAGGGCAGTAGGAAGAAAGCCTTCTTCTTGACCTTTGCTTAGGGTTTTGGTATGGTGGCTTCTTGCTGCGAAAATAGCCTCATATGATCCATATATAGTGGTGTCCAAGCATAGAGAGTCGTGCTAAAAGTAAACACCAAAATATAGATCATATCCCGGCCATTAGATCTTCCCGAAACTCCGTCTGTCGACAGCCGACTTGCTGCTGTCGACAGATGCTGCAGGTTTGCAAGAAACTGGAAGACTGGGCTTTCTGGAAATAGATTTCTGAGTGGATCTGTCGACAGGCGAAAATCTTCTGTCGACAGATGCACTATTCATCTATTGACAGATGCAATATCATCTGTTGACAGGTGCACTATTTCAGCAACTTGTCTTGTTTGTTTGCACTTGGATTTTGGGCTTTGTCTTGTGTACATTCACACCTACATTAAAAGACATAATTAGTGAGATATAATGAACATATAAAACATGTGTTTCATTTGCATCCAATTGTCATTCTCATCATGTTTCACACATTCATAACACATCAATTTTGTCTTGTTCATGAAATGTTTATCATCAAAAACAAATATACCATTTGTGTACATTTCACATAACATCAATTAGTATTGCTCATCATCAAAAACATTTAAGCACTTGTTGTAACCCAACATTCTCCAATATGAGAACCCAACATTCTCCCCCTTTTTGATGATGACAAAATTTTCAATTATGCACAATTGATGTTTCTCCCCCTTTTGACAACATTCAAAAAGATAATGAGTGCACACAAGTAAAAGAATGAAGCAAGAATTGTGTGACCACATAACTGAATTGTGAAAGATATGAGTGGGGAATGATTGTTCAAATGAGATTGCAAGGTTGAGAATAGGTTGATACCCACTACAAAATGTCATAACACTAGTATTAAGACACATAAAAATTCAACAATGGTTAAGAGACAATACTCCGGGAATCTCAAGTTATAGCAATTAGAATACATCATTCAAAAACATATGAAAATAAAATAACCCTTTTGAATAAAACCATTGAAGAAAATCATATACCTTAGTGGTGATTTTCAGTTGGTAAAGGAAGGTAATGTCCACATAAACATTTGACAATTGACAACCCATTGTGCTTGATTTAAATTTCGGAGGCTCCACTCTATTTCAAGCATTTGAACAATTTCTTTTGTCAAGTTTATGTGGGAAAAGTGGTAATTAGGATCACTTTTACCTTTTGACGTGAAGGTAGATATGAGGGATGCCCGTACCCCCAGTTACTCAATATTAGTGACCATCATACCATTGTGCAGAGATAATGAAAAACTTTTTTACGCGAAGACAGACATTTGTGATGCCCATGTCCCCGGTTACTCAGTGATACTCATCATTGCTCTGCCTTTGTCCCATTTCAAATACTTTTTATAAACTTTTGAGTGTTTGAAATAGGTAGCTTTTCTCCTTTTTTTTTAAATATTTTAAACAATCAAGGTCAATGATTATTTAATGTCAATGATTAATGTAAAACATTAAGTTCAAAAACCTTCTTACTTATCAAACCATTTTAGAAACATGATAATCCACAAGGGAGTTATTCAAGTGAGTTAGGCTAAAATCATTAGATTTGATCAATGTTTTCTAGATGACACAACCTAGACTCAAGCACAAAATATTATATCAAAATCATTGTGTTTAATTCAATGTCTCTAATACTATGTGAATATGAAAGGTTGCAATGAATATTAAGTCCAAATTCTCCCCTTGCATCAATGATATGAACATACTCATGAAGAAATTATGAAGAAGGATGAAGAATTTACAGAAAATATGTATCTGTCGACAGCAAGAATGTGCCTGTCAACAGATGCACACAGGCCTGAAAGGCTTGGTTCTGGGAGAGCAAAACCTGTGCTTGGCTGTCGACAGATGGAATTCGTCTGTCGACAGAAACACTCAGAGTTCAAAAACTGGTTTTCTGTGAAGTCATATCTGTCGACAGTGTGGTTCAGGGCTGTCGACAAGAGCTTTGAAACTGCAGCTTTAAGGCTTTGAATTGAGAGTGACTTGACCCATAAGATTGAGGGATAAATACACATTGAGTATGAAGGGTATCCCTTATGAATTTCACTCACCTAGCCTTAAACTTACTCCCCCATAATGTGTGCATGTGATGAGATAACATTCAAGCAATTCAATCATGATTTACACATTCATCACAAGCAGTTGCACACAAATTTCATGAGCATTCATGAGCATTTTCAAACTTACTCCCCCATAACAGATGCATAGAAAATGTATCAAGCAATTCACACGTTATTAAGCACACAACTAGCCTTATGCATTACATGACTTTTGGTACTTGGCGGAGTATTTTACTCACGCATAATGATAGTTTCCAAACAAGCATAACTTGTTTTTCCACATGTCATCATTTGATATACCAAGAGGTCATGTGCACAGTTATGTAAGCAAGATGGCATGATTCCTATTGCTAAGAGGCATTGTCATGTGGGGTAGCATTAAGACACATTTTGCATTGCTCAAATAAAGGTAAGAATCCATTTCAATTCAGCAGTTCAAATATGAAGTGATAAGGAGATTTTACCTGAACAGTGTTCAATCATAGTAAAAACAGTTTACCTTTGTTCTCCATCATTTCTTGCCTTGCACAGCCAATGTCATGAATCCATTTCTAATTTTTGGCTGCAAGACATCTCCGCTTGTTGATCAAGCTTGTTTTGGGACCCACACTTGCTTGGGTCCTGCAACGACATTAAGGTTAGGATATAACAAAGATTTCAAAATCCAAAGTGATTTGATTTTTGGATTTCTGTTGTTTTGTGCAGTTTTCCTGTTCATAGATACATGAAATTTCTGATCTTTATGAACATGTTTATCCTTGTGTGTATGAACACATGGATTATTATGGAGCTTTGAAGCATGCACAACATCATGATTTTTATGAGAGTGTTGATTTTTCTTCTAGCAGAATTTAGCAAGATGACCAAGTTTATTGCATTTGTAGCAAACGGGTTGAGCATTTACCTGGAGCTTACCATAGTGTGATTGCATTTGCTGGAATCTCTGAGATCCTTTAGAGTACCTTTGATCACCCTTGGGTTGAGAAGAAGGAGGTGGTACCCTTTGGTATCTCTTGCATGATGTGGAGTTGGAGATTGCCTTGAAGCTTTTTGAGCTGTTGGAGGAGTTGAAACATTGTACAATCCTGCTTTCTTTTTCACTTTCTTTTTCGGATTTTCAGTTGTAACTACATTCCTTTTAATTGCTGCCTTTTTGTTCAAATTTTTATTTTGTTTTTGAACATTTTTCTTATTTTTTCACAAAAGCAAGACTTGTGTTTTTCAATTCATTTTGAATCTTCTGTTTTTCAGCTTTTAATGCTACAACTTCTTTTTCTGAAGTCTGAAGCTTGTTTAGCATAACATCCAAACCATTTTTCATTTTGTTCTTTTCATTTTCAAATTGAGCAATTTGTTGTTCCAGATCAACAATTTTATTCTTAGAATTGTTCCATTCATCATTTAATGGTCTGTCATGATACATGCATTCGATCTTCTTTTTCAGATGATTATTTTCCTCAATCAATTGGTTGCATTTCTCTTTTATTTGATGATCATGAGCCATGTTAGAGATTTGTTTGATCAATTGATCATTATCAAATTTGATATTTTCATTATGATCAATCAATTTATCATTTTGATTTTGCAAATCAGAATTTTCAGATTCCACATGATCATGATCTTCTTTCAACTTAGAAAACTTGATTTCATAGTTTTTGACTTCCTTTTCTATTTTTTCATTCTTCATTTTCAATGTTTCATTTTCTTCATAGAATGCTTGAGCATTATCAATTATCATGTCTTTCTTTTCCAGATTTTCTTTTAGCTTCTTGTTTCGATGTTTAACAGTTTTAAATTGTTTGCACATGTGTTCATAGCATTCTATCAATTCATCATAAGATATATCATTCTCTGAATCAGAATTGGATATTGATGCATCAAATGGGTCTGAATTGGATTTACCTGATTCTTGAGAATTTCTTGACATCTTTGACATATGTGATCCTCTTGAGTCGTCTGAACGTGAAGAGCCTCTTGAGCTTCCATGAGCCATGTAGCATTTTTCATTGATTTCCCTTCCAGACTTGCATGTTTTCATAGAGGACACCTGCATTTTATGAACCTTGTCATCAAACTCAATAATCATTGGTCTACTTATTATACTCGAGAACTCAAACATATTTCTGAGTATGTAGTAGATAAATAAACCAACCAACGAAGTGATCAGATTAGTTCAGAATCAATTATAAGCCCAATCAGAGCAATTAAGCACACATAAACAGATATGCCAAATCACAATCGATGAACAGAAAACCTTCTCTGATACCAATGTTAGGATCAGATACTCGGTGATGACAAAGCTAGAAGGGGGGGTTGAATAGATTTGCAGCGGAAACTTAAGCAATTTAAAAACTACTTCTGATTAAAAGATCTACTCAATCAAAACCCCTTTGATCTGATGTAATGTGTGAATAAATTAACAGTTAGTGTGTAGACGGAATCCCTATACATGCATCTAGCGCAATACAATGCAAACCACAAATCAAACCACAGTGTACAAGGGATTTTTTAGGTGGTTCAGAGATCACACCACGTGACTCCTACGTCCACCCCCCACATAGTGAGGACACACTACTCAACAACTGAGTACAACACACACACGAGCACACCGGCTCAACCACACACACACACGCTAGATCAGGTTCACAACAGATCAGATCCTCTAGCCTTGATCTGATCCACACACCACGTTGTCTGATGCAAACAAGCAATCAGAACAATAATCCACACTTGCACAACATCCACGTACTGATCTCAAATCAGTGCACACACACAGATATATGAGAGTAGTGAAAAGAGAAGAGTTTTGAGATGAAGAATCAAATCCCGATGTAGATCTCTTCTCGTTGATCGTCCAGAAGACTCCAAGCTTCGTCTTGACAAGTATCAGTTGATGGAGAAGCTTGAACCACGGACGAACCAGCTTCAACTCCGCTTGGAAGGTTGTTCTTCTTTGTTCTGGGCAGAGAGATGAAGTAGGGCAGCAGGAAGAAAGCCTTCTTCTTGACCTTTGCTTAGGGTTTTGGTATGGTGGCTTCTTGTTGCGAAAATAGTCTCATATGATCCATATATAGTGGTGTCCAAGCATAGAGAGTCGTGCTAAAAGTAAACACCAAAATATAGATCATATCCCGGCCATTAGATCTTCCCGAAACTCCGTCTGTCGACAGCCGACTTGCTGTTGTCGACAGATGCTGCAGGTTTGCAAGAAACCGGAATACTGGGCTTTCTGGAAATAGATTTATGAGTGGATCTGTCGACAGGCGAAAATCATCTGTCGACAGATGCACTATTCATCTGTTGACAGATGCAATATCATCTGTTGACAGGTGCACTATTTCAGCAACTTGTCTTGTTCGTTTGCACTTGGATTTTGGGCTTTGTCTTGTGTACATTCACACCTACATTAAAAGACATAATTAGTGAGATATAATGAACATATAAAACATGTGTTTCATTTGCATCCAATTGTCATTCTCATCATGTTTCACACATTCATAACACATCAATTTTGTCTTGTTCATGAAATGTTTATCATCAAAAACAATTATACCATTTGTGTACATTTCACATAACATCAATTAGTATTGCTCATCATCAAAAACATTTAAGCACTTGTTGTAACCCAACATTCTCCAATATGAGAACCCAACACCAATGTAGTGGCAGACGCTCTAAGTTGACAACCAGGAGCTATGCTAGCTAGTATGATGCTGGGCGAATGGAAGTTACTGGAGCAATTTGCAAGCTTGAACTTAGACATGGGAAATAAGGAAAAACAAGTAATGATTTCCAATCTCTAGATACAATCCGATCTACTGACCGAAATTAAGAAAAAACAGGGAGAGGATCCATTCTTAGTTGAGATCAGGGAGAAGCTAGAACAAAGACCTGACTTCACACTATTAGCTGAAGGAAGATTACTATTCCGAGGTAGAACATGTGTCCCTGATCATGGAGAGCTCAAGAAGAGGTTATTAAATGAAGCTCACCAGTCCAAGTACACGATTCATCCTGGACCAACAAAGATGTACCAAGACTTGAAAAGGTCGTACTGGTGGCCAAACATGAAGAGGGATGTGGCCGATCATATATCGTACTGTTTAACATGCATGAAAGTCAAGGTCGAGCATTTTCATACAGCTGGTGGACTGCTACCACTAGAAATCCCAGAATGGAAGTGGGATAGTATCGGCATGGACTTTATCATGGGATTCCCAAGACTAGAGGTAGTATGGATGCAATTTGGGTAGTAGTTGATCGATTGACTAAGTCGGCTCATTTCTTTCCGATTAAGAGTACCTGGTCTGTGGATGTTTTGGCTGCACTATATGTTAAGGAAGTAGTCAGATTGCATGGGGTTCCATCTAGCATAATATCGGATCGGGACCCCAGATTTACTTCACACTTCTGGAAGGATTTACAAGCAGCAATGGGTACTAAACTAAACTTTAGTACTGCCTTCCATCCTCAGACTGATGGGCAAATCGAAAGGACCAATCAAATTGTGGAAGATATGCTTCGTGCTCTGGTGCTGGATTTTAGAGGTCGATGGGATGATCAGTTGTACCTGATGGAGTTTGCATATAACATAGTTGCGGAATTCCCAATATGGTAATCTAGAAGGGGGGTTGAATAGATTACTGTCTCTTCAAAACTATTATCACGTTCTTTTTCTTAAAGCACAGATTAACAAGACAGTATCAACATCTAAACTATGTGTAGATGATGTAGAAACCTATCTAGCGTGTGAATATGCAACGTGTCTATCAAACATCTATCGTAGAAATGATCAAACCACGAGACACGCAGATTTACGTGGTTCGGAGTACACAACAGTGTATCCTACGTCCACGGCACACACACACACAGAGAGTAAACTGCTTATGAGCGAGTTCGGTGACTACAACTCACACACACACGTGTTTTCTGATGTGTACCCACGATCAGAACAACACACACACGTGATCTCAAGCACAAGAGACGCTTGAATAACACAAACACACACACAGTTGATAAGAATTATGAAACAGGAAGAGTTCAGAGTATAGGAGTAAATCCTGATGTGGAACTCTTCTGAGAACGTTTGGATGGAGTTCAAACTTCGACTTGACTGCTTTGGATTGACGGAGAAGGTTGAATCCACGACGATCTATCTTTAGTACTGCAGGATCAACAGATCTTTCGGTCTCTGCACTGCAGACTTGAAGCAGAGCAGCAGCAACTCTTTTCTCTTGGACTTGGCTTTAGGGTTTTTGGTTGTGGCTACTTCTGTACGAGATTCTCTTCAAAAGGATGCTTATATAGTTGTGTTTTCATGTGGAGAGTCGTGGGACTTGAAAACATAATCTTGGATATGAAGGAAGGTTTCTGTATTTAAAGATCCTCTTCGTCTGTCGACAGGTGCTGAGTGTCTGTCGACAGATTGCAACAGATTTGCAATAGACAGACTTCAGGTTGCTCTAGCCTGTGGCATCTGTCAACAAGCGACATCCATCTGTCGACAGACAAGGTCAGTTTTGCCAAAACACAAAACTCTGGCATTTCTGTCTATGACATCTGTCGACAGGTTTCTGAGCATCTGTCGACAGGTGCTCTCAGTACTTTTCTGTCTGATCACAACTGTGGCATCTGTCGACATATGCCTTTGGGTCTGTCGACAGGTACATGTATACACTGTACTTGTGATCATTTTCTCATGATTTGAGAAGCTTGGGTATATGCACTTGTACCTACATGATCAAACATGTATAGTTAGGTATAATGAAGACATATATAACCAAATATTGTATCATGTTAATTGACATGTATGAAACCTCAATTCAACTCATTCATCATTAAAAACATTGTTTGATTATCATTTATCATTTAGAATGTGAATTCACTTAGTTTCCAGAATATGAACCCAACATTCTCCCCCTTTTTGCTGATGACAAAATTATTCAACTAATGCTCATGAAATTGAGGTTTCTTCTCCCACTTTTGACAACATCAAAAGTAAAGACAACAATGACATTTGTAAATTTACACAGAACATGTGATTTCATTCATAGGAAAGTGAAGCATTCACATGACAAAAGTGTGACTGAAGTAACATGAAGTGAAGGAGAAAATACATGAAAATACATAAGAGAGAAATGGCATTGCTCAGACTGAAATGAAAATACAGGACATGACCCACTCCTAGACATCAAGTCTATCTAAGCAGCATCATCTTCAGGAGCTTGATGAGGGACATGACGCTCTGTGGCAAGTCTGTCAATGCGTGTGTCCAAGGTATCCATTCTTGCATTCAGCCTCTCAAAGCCATGTGTCATCTGGACTTGTAGCTGCGCTATCAAGTCCTTAATGGAGGGTTGAGCAGCTACATCAACACCAGCATCTCCCAGAGCATCTAGTGGCTCTGACTGGGAGTCTTCATCACCTTCTTCAGCATCTTCTTCATCATCAGCTTGATCGTCATCCCCAATGTAGTCTTCATCCTCGGCAGCAGCAGGTGCCTTGCCCTTGAGTTCCCGGGTGACGACCCTATCCACTAGCTTGTATCCCATGCGTGAGGTGGCAGTGATATCAAAACTGTTGCGGGAGTTGAGTGAGACACACTCACTTTCTGGAATGGGAATGCCAATAAACTTCAAAAGAGAAGTAATTTGGCAAGCGAAGGGCATGGATCTCCTGGGTTGGTAGAAGCACTTGGTGATCAAGCGAAGCATCAGTAGAGGAAGATTGATGGGTTCACAATTAAGGAAGAAGGTAAACAATGATTTGTGAACATTGGTGACGAGTTCACGACTGCCATGCTTCGGCGCAATGCAAGTGGTGAAGATTTGGTGAATCATGCGGTTGAGGGGAGGGAAAGTGTTGGCATTGAGCTTAGCAATCTCCTTGGTTGTATCATAGGGTTGAAGAGTAAGAAGGGGATAGTAGACAGAGGCGTCTGGATGATGATCAATAATATCCGCCCCGGTGTTCGGAATCTGGAGGGCAGTGCTAAAAAGGTTAGCAGTGAGTTTAAAGGGAGTGCCCTTCACAGAGGTGTAGAACGCCTCATCGGAGGAAGCGAGGTTGTTAAAGAACTCAGTTACGGCAGTGGGAGAGTATGCCGTATGAGCGTAGAGAAAGACTGTCCAACCTGGGTATCGAACAGGGGTTGGAGGTTGGGAAAGAGATCGGCCAAGGAATGGAAATCCACATAACGTGGAGGAACAAACTTTGTGAATGTACCGTGAAGCCGTTTGAGATGGAGACGGGGAGGTACGACCAACTCTAGAAGGCGATCATCCCGGTGTTTGGTCCGACGTTCATCGTGAGCCCTGGATCCTTCGCCGGGCGAGGAGGAGGCGGGACGACGACATGAGACCCACTTCTTCGCCTTGGGAGCCATGGATGGGATGAGGCAAAGATGAAGGAATGGGAAGGAGGGCTGGAGAAGGAGAGGAGCAAGGGTATGAAGCCAGGGGGATGGAAGTAGGGTTTCCCGTCCAGAAGGGGAAGGAGGTGTTTGAGAGAGGAAGAAGAGAAGATTGGGGTGGTGTTGGAGGTGGAAGGGCCGGAGATGCCTATATAAAGAAGTGAAGGGAAGTTTAAAAGGCAATGGCCCACCAAATCAGCCCCAAATGGCGTGCCCGTTGGACTTCCAAACAGGGCAGTCGCCGTCTGTCGACAGACAGAATTTTATCTGTCGACAGATGCTTTCAGAATGTCATCTTGTTGGATTTTTGTGTGTAATTTGAAAGGGAACTCTTGAGCAGTGGTTTTTAACTGATTGCCTAAGGTGAATAGATGAAGAATACATATATAAGAACTATCATATACATGTAGATGAAAAGCCACTTCAACTATCTTAATGGTTCAAACATAATACGAATTAGTCTGAAGTTGAAGCATGAAGAAAACAGTCACTTATATGAAAAGGAAACACTTTTACTCTTCTCGTTCTTAATTAGAGTGTAGGACAACACAATCCTCATAGTTGAGGTTCAAATGATCAAGGAGAAAAATATCTAAATGCCAAGACATTCAAAAATAGCAATGACCCATGTGAATTAGCACTCAGTGGAGGCTTCACACTATTTCAACTTTTCGTTATTTGCCATTCTTTAATGCAAAGGGAGAAAGAGGTAATTAAGAGAACTTCACACCTTTGAACATGAGGGTAGACATTATACGTGCCCGTACCCCCAGTTACTCAGTGAAAGTGTCCATCATACCGTTGTGCAGAGTTGACGAATTAGCCTTTTGACGCGAGGGCAAACATTTGTGATGCCCACTCCCCAGTTACTTAGCAAGAACTCATCATTGCTCTGCATTTTTCCAAATTTAATTCACTTTAATCTAATGGAATGAAATTGTTTAGAAATAGGTAGCTTTTCTCCAAGTATTGTTTTAATAACCCAAGATCAATATTGTGATTGATTATCCATCAATTGTAGACATTAAACTCAGTGATCATAATACCTTTCAAAAGAGAATCATGTTTGCCTACATGTAAATTATGAAGAAGAGTTAGGTGTTAAGTTTTTGAAAATAGTGAATGTTTCCAGAATGATGGAACCTAGACTCAACTTGAGTATTATGTAAAAATCACAAGATTGTTGAAAATTGCTTTAATATCTTATGCACATGATGTGATCATATATGTTATTAACACCATATAAACACCTTAGACATTTTTAAAGAAACCAGCTCAAAGAGTTTTTGATGGAATAGGCTTGAAATGCCAAGTAGAAATGTGTCTGTCGACAGCAAAGTTGAGCTTGTCGACAGTCACACTCAGACAGATGAATGGGTGTTCAGCTGGTTGAGAGTTCTGTGTTATCTGTCGACAAGCCAAATTGTGTCTGTCGACAGCTACACATAGACAGATTGTAGGCTGTGCGGGGAGGACAAAATCTGTGTAATCTGTCGACAGATGCATGGTCGACTGTCGACAGATGCACACAGAGTTCAGAACCTGTGGTCTGTGGATGCCTATCTGTCGACAGGGAAGGAAGGGGCTGTCGACAGATCCTTGTTGAAGGCCAGTTTGGAGAAAGAAGGGAATGTGAAAAGATCATCCCATGTGAAGGAGTTAATGAACAGCAAGGAGAAATGATTTCCTTCACAATAACACCCATCTTTTGAACTAGCTCCCCCATAACGTGTGCTCATGAGAAGACTAAAAAATTAAGCAATGCAATTCAATTCAAGCAAGATATGCACACATGTATTCAGCAGACCATTCATGGAATTGAGACTGTTTTTTGATAATTTTTTTAATTTATGATTTTTTTTTTCAGAGTAATTTTGCTAATGAAAAGAAACTTACCCCTTTATCCAACATGGATGTCCCTTCATGGGCTCCAACTACGGATACTCGGCGGAGAATATTTTCTCACGCATAATGAAGGTTCCAAACAAGCCGAACTTGTTTTTCCACAAATCACCATTTGATATACCCCATAGTTGTTGCTTACAAGGAACATTCATCAAGGACTTGGGATTTGTGTTACTGAATTTTACATAAGCCTAATTCTCTTCTAAGGGATGTGAACCTATCCTCAGCCAATGGTTTTGTAAAGATATCAGCTAGTTATTATTCTGTTGGTATGAAGCTAATTTCAAATTTTCTATTGGCTACCTCATCTCTCAAGAAGTGATGACGAATTTCTATGTGTTTTGTCCTAGAGTGTTGAATGGGATTTTTTGATAAATTGATTGCACTAGTGTTGTCACATAGGATTGGTGTGTATCCAAGGTCAATGTCATAGTCACACAACTGACTTTTTATCCACAACACTTGTGTTGCACAACTCCCTGCAGCAACATATTCTGCCTCTGCAGTGGAGAGTGCAACCGAATGTTGCTTCTTGGATGCCCACGAAACCATGCAACCACCAAGCATCTGGCAATAGCCACTAGTGCTCTTCCTATCAATTTTACATCCAGCATAGTCAGCATCAGAATATAAGATTAAGTTAAAGCTACTTCCTGCTAGATACCAAAGACCCATGTCATGTGTACCTGAGTGATACCTGAATATTCTCTTAACTGCAATTAGGTGGCTTTCCTTTGGACTAGATTGATATCTAGCACAGAGGCAAACACTGAATTGTATGTCAGGTCTACTTGCAGTAAGATAGAGGAGTGAGCCGATCATACCTCGGAAGTGTTTAGCATCTACCGGTTTACCTTTCTCATCACTTTCTAGCTTAATGCTTGTGCTCATCGGTGTTGAGGCAGGTTTTGCAGTTTCAAACTGAAATCTCTTGAGAAGCTTTTTGACATATTTTTCTTGGTTTATGAAGAAGCCATCTTCCATTTGCTTGACCTGCAGACCAAGAAAAAATTGGAGCTCCCCCATTAAACTCATCTCAAATTCACTGTGCATGTGATGTGAGAATTCTTCACACAGTAAGGGGTTAGTAGAACCAAAGATTATGTCGTCCACATACACTTGAACAACAATGTTGTGTGTGCGAACTTTCTTTGTAAAGAGAGTTTGGTCTACCTTACCTCGTGAGTAGTTTTTGCTTACCAGAAATTGGCTTAGCCTGTCGTACCAAGCTCGGGGTGCCTGTTTCAAACCATAGAGAGCCTTGTGCAATTTAAATACATGGTTTGGTTTGTCATGAAGTTCAAAGCCAGGTGGTTGAGAGACATAAACTTCCTCTTTGATGTAGCCATTAAGAAAGCAGTTTTAACATCCATTTGATATAGTTTGAACTTGTTTGAACATGCATAAGCTAACAAGATTGTGACTGCTTCTAGTCTAGCTACAGGTGTAAAAGATTCTTCAAAATCCACAACAAATTCCTGATTATAACCCTTTGCAACCAGTCGAGCCTTGTTTCTCACCACCTTTCCCTCTTCATTTAGTTTATTCCTAAAGACCCATCTTGTCCCAATTACAAAAATTTCGGGGGTTCTAGGAACTAAACTCCAGACATTGTTTCTTTGAAATTGGCCTAGCTCCTCATGCATAGCATCAATCCACGAATTTTCGTTCAAGGCTTCTTCAACATTTTTAGGCTCCACTTGAGAGACAAAGGCTAAATGATCCTGTTCAACTATTTGATGAACTTGAGACCTAGTTTGAACTGAATCATTTATGTTACCTATGACATTCTCAAGTGGATGTGCTTTAGAGTACCTCACATTTGTGATTGTTGAAGGACCGGGTTGATCTTGCACTTCAGAAGACTGTTCTGGAGGAGGGGTGGCTGGAGGACTTTCATGTTGTAGTTCATCCTCGTGTTGTGGATCTTGTGCAGGTACTTCATCTTCATTTCTGAACAGAAGTCCATCATCTTCATCATTGTACCTGCGTAGATAGCCACTGTTTATTTTTGGAACTGACTTAGAGATTGTATTTGGTTTTCTTTGTAGTTCTTCATGTGTTGTATCTTCAGTGTCATCTTGAAACCTGTAAGGATTAGGACTGTTAGATTTGGTTTGAGATTCATCAAATACAACATGTGGAGTTTCTTCCACTTTTCTGGTTTTAAGATTAAACACTCTATAAGCTCTAGAGTGTTCTGAGTATCCAAGAAAAATACCTTTGTCGCTTTTGGCCTCAAATTTGTCCAAATCAGTTTTATCATTGTTATGTATGAACACCTTTGAACCAAAAACTCTGAAGTATCCAAGGGATGGTTTCTTACCTTTCAGAAGCTCATAGGGAGTTTTCTTGAATACCGGTCTTACCATGGCTCGATTAAGAATGTAGCATGACGTGTTTACCGCTTCTGCCCAAAAGGTTCTGGCAAGTTGATTTTCGACCAGAAGCGTACGAGCCATCTCCACCAAGGTTCTATTTTTCCTCTCCACAACCCCATTTTGTTCTGGAGTTCTTGGGGAGGAGAACAAGTGTTTTATTCCTTGGTTCCTGCAGAAATCAATGAAGGAGTTGTTGTCAAATTCTCCCCCGTGATCAGTGCAGATGGAGCATATCTTGTGGACATTTCCATGCTCAATTTTATTGAAGAATTCTTCAAAAACATTAAGTGCATCATTCTTATGAGCCAGAAATTTCACCCAAGTGAACCTAGAAAAGTCATCTGCAATGACAAAGCCATACCTTTTGCCATTGAGACTCAGTGTTCTAGTAGGTCCAAAAAGGTCCATGTGCAACAGTTCATAAGCTTTGGAAGTACTTACCAGTGCTTTCGATTTGAAGGATTTTCGGGTCTGTTTTCCCTGTGCACATGCATCACAGAAAATTTCATTTTTATTGAATGGGATTTCAGGAAGTCCACTTACAAGTTTGAGCCTCATAATCTTGTGCAAAACATTGTAACTCGCATGTCCAAGCTACGATGCCACAATGTAAGCTCATCCTGTTTATTTGCTACAAGACATAAATCATTATTTTTTGGATCATCTAAATCAACCATGTAGATGTTATTCATTCTTTTTCCAGAAAATATGAGACTTCCTGTTTCCTTATCAAGGATTTGATATGAATTTGATTCAAAAACAATTTTATGGCCCTTATCACACAATTGACTTATGCTAAGCAGATTGTGATGAAGACCATCAACTAATAGTACATTATCTATTGAGTTGGAGGCAAACTTACCTACCTTACCTGAGCCGATGATCTGGCCTTTGTTGTTACCTCCAAAGACAACGTGACCTCCGTCTTTTTCCACGAGCAAATTGAATTTTTCTTTATCGCCCGTCATATGCCTCGAGCAGCCACTATCCAGGTACCATTTGTTTTGATTGTGAGCTGCTAGACATTCCTGCACATGTGGATTAGACAAGAGGTTTTGGTACTCAAATTACTTTGGGTGCCGTTTTATCATTCATGACAAACAGTAAATGCTTTGGAATCCAAATTTGTTTGAGTTTCTGTTTTATTGGATTGTTCCAGCATTGTTTTTCATTGTGCCCAATCTTTTTACAGATTTTACATGATGATGGGTTATGAACAACAGTGGGCTTTGGACTCTTAGGAGCATGCATAGGCATCTTACCCTTTTGTTGCCTAGTGAACTTAGCTTTAGGGACTTGTTGTTTTTCCTTGGGACATCCCTGTTTGGGGTTAGTAGCAAACTCCTTAAGCTTAGTTGGAACAAATTTGGTAGCCTTCGGTTCCTGGTTTTTACCCTTGGATTGATTTTTCCTTTTCTTTAAGGGATTTTGATTGCTAGAACTTGGGGTAGGATCAATGAAATCAGTCAACAGATTTTTGCCAATTTCCTTTGGCTTATGACTTTGAAACCCAATCCCATGTCTAGCAACAAACACATTGGATCCTAAGATTGCATCTAGATTCTGTTTGCTCTTGACAAAACTAGATAGATCGTTTGATTTGCCTTTTAATTCCTTTACAGCTTTTTCCAATTTCTCTTTTAGATCAGCATGCTCACTGTTTAGAGTTTCAAAAGAGTTCATTAGATCATCTTTCTCTTTTTGAACTTCTTGAAGCTTAATTTTCATGCTATCCATCTCTTCACTGTGTGTTTGTTCATTTATTTTCATCATGTCAATTACCTTATTCAGAGATTCAATTTCATCATTATTATCTGTTTCATGAACAAGGGAATTAACTCTCTTCTTGAGTGCTTTATTTTCTGATTTGTATTGACAGAATTTTTCAAAAACGATAGTGTAAGCTTCTTCCCATTCAGTAGTAGAAAAAGATTCAAAGGAAGAGTTTACCTCAGAGGAGTCATCACTCCTTGCCATAAGACAGTGAATCTCTTCATCTCCTGAGGTAGCTTGACTTTTTTGTCATCGTCTTCATCACTCCATGTAGCCAGCATTGCTTTGGCTTTCTTGAAAACGAACTTGTCCTTTTTCAGTTCTTCTTGAGCTCGGGGCACTCTCCTCTCATGTGTCCCTGCTTCTTGCACTCATAGCACACAACATCAGATTTTTTATTGGACGAATCAAACCTGTTGGTGCCTTTTTGGAAAGGTTTGGAGTTTCCTGAACCTCTTCTCTTGAATTTAGGAACTTCTTAAACTGTCTAGTGAGCATGGCCATTTCATCATTCTCACTATCAGTAGAGGTTTCAGACTCAGACCCTTCCTGTTGGGCACTCTTTTTGGAATCTGAAGATACTTTGTGGAAGCCTTCAAGGCAATTGACTTCCTTGGATTCTCTTCAGTTCTTTTCTTTTTACATTTAGTTCATAAGTCATGAGAGATCCAATCATTCATCCATTTTCATTGTTGAAAGATTCTTGGAATCCTCGATGACAGTGACTTTGGTGTTCCAAGAGGATGGAAGAGACCGAAGTAACTTCCTCACCAAATCACTCTCTGAGTATTCCTTCTTAAGACCTTTCAATCCATTTATAAGTACCATGAATCTAGCAAACATGTCAGAAATTGTCTCATCACGGTTCATCTTAAACATTTCATATTCTGAAACTAGCATGCTTACCTTAGATTCTCTCACCTCAGACGTACCTTCATATATCAACTCGAGCTTGTCCCACATCTCCTTAGCTGAGGTGCATGTGGAGACTCTCGAATACTCCTTTGGGTGGACCGCGCACTGCATCATGTTGAGGGCGCTCCAGTTGAGTGTCCCTTTGGCAATCTGGTCCTTGGTCCATGTATCTTCGTCTTGAGGCAATCCATATGGTCCTATTCTGACTATCTTCCACAATTCAAAGTTTTGTGCTCGTAGAAACACCTGCATGCGGTTTTTCCAATAGGGATAGTCAGTGCCATCAAAGAAGGGTGGCCTGGTCACAGAGTGTCCCTCGGCCATATACCCCTTAGTAGATTCCATTTGACCGTGAATCTCCTGATCGTAAGATCAAATAGATAAAGCAATGAATCGGAGAAACCACGGCTCTGATACCAATTGAAGGGTTGCGGAATTCCCAATATGGTAATCTAGAAGGGGGGTTGAATAGATTACTGTCTCTTAAAAACTATTATCATATTCTTTTTCTTAAAGCACAGATTAACAAGACAGTATCAAGATCTAAACTATGTGTAGATGATGTAGAAACCTATCTAGCGTGTGAATATGCAACGTGTCTATCAAACATCTATCTTAGAAACGATCAAACCACGAGACACGCAGATTTACGTGGTTCGGAGTACACAACAGTGTATCCTACGTCCATGGCACACACACACACACAGAGTAAACTGCTTATGAGCAAGTTCGATGACTACAACTCACACACACACATGTTTTCTGATGTGTACCCACGATCAGAACAACACACACACGTGATCTCAAGCACAAGAGACGCTTGAATAACACAAACACACACACGGTTGATAAGAATTATGAAACAGGAAGAGTTCAGAGTATAGGAGTAAATCCTGATGTGGAACTCTTCAGAGAACGTCTGGATGGAGTTCAAACTTCGACTTGACTGCTTTGGATTGACGGAGAAGGTTGAATCCACGACGATCTATCTTCAGTACTGCAGGATCAACAGATCTTTCGGTCTCTGCATTGCAGACTTGAAGCAGAGCAGCAGCAACTCTTTTCTCTTGGACTTGGCTTTAGGGTTTTTGGTTGTGGCTGCTTCTGTACGAGATTCTCTTCAAAAGGATGCTTATATAGTTGTGTTTTCATGTGGAGAGTCGTGGGACTTGAAAACACAATCTTGGATATGAAGGAAGGTTTCCGTATTTATAGATCCTCTTCGTCTGTCGACAGGTGCTGAGTGTCTGTCGACAGATTGCAACAGATTTGCAATAGACAGACTTCAGGTTGCTCTGGCCTGTCGCATCTGTCGACAGGCGACATCCATCTGTCGACAGACAAGGTCAGTTTTGCCAAAACACAGAACTTTGGCATTTCTGTCTGTGACATCTGTCGACAGGTTTCTGAGCATCTGTCGACAGGTGCTCTCAGTACTTTTCTGTCTGATCACAACTGTGGCATCTGTCGACATATGCCTTTGGGTCTGTCGACAGGTACATGTATACACTGTACTTGTGATCATTTTCTCATGATTTGAGAAGGCTTGGGTATATGCACTTGTACCTACATGATAAAACATGTATAGTTAGGTATAATGAAGACATAGATAACCAAATATTGTATCATGTTAATTGACATGTATGAAACCTCAATTCAACTCATTCATCATTAAAAACATTGTTTGATTATCATTTATCATTTAGAATGTGAATTCACTTAGTTTCCAGAATATGAACCCAACAACAACAGCTATCAGGCAAGTATCAAGATGGCTCCATTTGAAGCCTTATATGGCAGGAGTTGCAGATCACCCTTTTGTTGGGAAGAGGTTGGCGAGAACCAATGGGTTGGACCCGACTTAATTGAGGCGACTGTCAAGAAGGTTCAGATTGTCAGGGAACGTCTGAAGATAGCACAATCCAGGCAGAAGCGTTATGCAGACAAGAGAAGGAGAGAACTAGAATTTCAAGTTGACGAACATGTTTTCTTGAAGGTCTCACCTTCAAGGGGAATACAAAGATTTGGGATCAAAGGAAAACTAAGTCCCAGATTCATAGGGCCATTTGAAATCCTGGAAAGGATTGGTCAGGTGGCGTATAGGCTTGCACTACCTCCACAGCTGGCGAACATGCATAATGTGTTCCACATGTCCATGCTGAGGAAGTACTTATTCAATGCCGACCATGTAATCAACCATGAGGACTTAGAGATTCGGGAGGACCTAACTTATGAAGAGAAGCCGATCAAACTGTTGGATCGGAAGATTCAACGACTCAGGAATCGTACCATACCTATGGTGAAGGTCCAATGGAGTCAAGACGAAGTCACTAACGCCACCTGGGAAATAGAGGAAAGAGTAAAGAAAAACCACCAAGAACTATTCTCAGGTACGAACTACACCATTACATATAAATTTTGGGGACCAATTTTTTTTTAAGTTGGGGAGGATGTAACACCCCGGAAATTTAGTGATTTAAAATTTGGAAATAAAGGAGAATAAATTAAATAAACATATTGGAGAGATTTCCAACACCAAGTGTTAATGACCCATTAACAAGATTGGGCCAATGGAGCACATTTGGCCCAAGGATATAAATAAACTAGGACAGGAAATTACCCAGAAGTTTGTGTATGTAATTATGCCATAATTAGAGAGGGCAAGTTAGAGTTAAAATTAAGGTAAGTAGTCATGTAAGGTAAGTCAAAATCGGACCCAACTCTAAGAGGTGGTTTCCTAAACCTTTGCTACCCCTTTTGGGTGAGAGAATCCCAGATTTTGTGGCAAGTGGGAAACAGAACTCGCAGCCCCTTTCCTAGTCCCGTTAGGACTCATAACTACACCCTAAAACTATAATAACTCGTCCCTAAACTCTTGGGGAAGGTTTAGCAACAAGTTGGGGTCGAGAGTAGCAAGTTTGGAGCGTTGGGGAAGAGGAGAACGGCTGGGGAAAATCGTGGTCTTCCTCAACCTTCCTTTGCATCAACACAGAAATTTGCAGAGAGTTCTTAGCATCTAAAGGTAGGTGTTCTCGGGCCAAGATTAAAGAAAACCAACACCATCATGTAGTTCTTTGAGTCTAGGTTCATTTGCACTTGGTTTGACTAGTTTTCATGGAGTATACATTGCGTATTCGTAGTTTTTCTAAGTCACGCACAGTTAGGGCTTTTCCCGTTCTTCTTATTTTGCATGCAATTTTATACCGAATTAGCCCAAACTTCCTTCATAAACGTTCTTCTACTTGAAGTCACGATCATATTTTATGTTGTACATTTTGTTCAAAAGTCTTTCATTAGAGAGTTATAAGCATGGTAAGAGAGTCTCTACATGATACTGTGATTTCGGGCTGCACTTAGCTTTGTGTTCTTTACATATTTTCTTGGGATTCGAGACCGAATTGGATCAAACCCCCAACATAAACGTTCTTCTACTAGTTGTCTTCGTCATCTTTCATGTTGAACATTTCATCTAAATATCATTCATTAGAGAGTTACAAGAGGGGAAAGTGAATCATTGCATGAGACGTGGTTTCTGGTTACACCTGACTCATCCTTTTTTTCTAGAAGGGCCACTAGTGTCGACACTACTTGATCTAGTGTCGACACACTGTCCCAAAACAGCCCAGAAGGTGTTCTAGGAAGCTCTCTAGTGTCGACACTACCTGATCTAGTGTCGACACACTGTCCCAGTTTGACCCAGAAAGTTTCTGGGAGCTGATCTAGTGTCGACACACTGTCCCATATTGGCCAGAAGGTTTTCTGGAAGCTGTCTCTAGTGTCGACACTACTTGATCTAGTGTCGACACTACTTGATCATTTTGCCTTATATTTGAAGCATTGTGTCGACACTACTTGATCTAGTGTCGACACTACTTGACCAGTTCTGCATTATTTTGACTTGTGTTTGAGGCATTGTGTCGACACTACCCTTACAAAAAATTTGCATATTTTGGGTCTGATCATTTCATGATGTCTACTAGCATGTGCATGATGTTATATAGTATGCATGGACCTAAAATAAATCAACCCATTGAAAAATAGTAATGATATGAATACGATTCTAATGTGTAATTGTGATTGATCTTATGTTCATTGGATTATCTTGTGATCTTACTTATTGTCAATTGAAATGATAAGAATATGATATGAATGTGGGGATGAATACATGTTAGTATGGACTTGTTAGTGAAGTTAATATCATGATTTGCACGAGTTTCAATAGTTACATATTTCCGGTGTTCCATTAATTATTTGTCCATATGCATGCATGCTAGGAAAGATCCGTGACTCATCCTCATGTCAAGACATTAATGAATTATGAAACATAAGATACGTCATTATCCTGCCTTGTTCTCTTGAGCTATTTGTCATACCTTGACTCTATGAATGATCATGTTCCTTTTACTACGAGCTTGTTATTGAAACCCTGTGGCCATAATATGAATATGTTTGTTTTGCACAACGTGGGAATTCGGTCCAATTTGACCAATGTCTGTGCAATAGGGGCCCTGTCTGGTCCTGGGGAGGAGCACCCCAACGTACTTATTAACCGTGGGAGTATGGGCTTGTGGTGCGTGGCATGGCACTGATACGATATGCAAGATTTGTGAGAATGTGCCTTTGTCTGATATGATAAGCTTGATCTGATGTGATATGATAAGATTTGATATGATACATCTGGTCATGTGAACGCATGACATCTGTTTGAATATGGCCAATCTCTGTTGATACGATTCTACTCTTGAAATATATGTCCATTGTATATGCAACTCGACATTTGATCTGATGTGATACCCGTTCTATTCCGCTATTCAATCTGTTAGTATTGCATGCATTTGTTGAACCACTCTCTATTTGTTCTTGTATTTTGGTGATAATAAAATTTATGATGTAACTTAAATTGAATATTTTGTTTCATCTGTGTTGCATCAATCTCATAGCAAAATGCTGAGTCTCACATTGATGCAATATGGCGCACTAAAATGATAAAGTCGATGTCTAACTCATATACATCGATTTCTGTTTAAAGTGCCAAAGTAACAAGCGCTACAACAATTTGCTAAGAAATCGATGCCATAACGATTTCATAAATGTGACGACCCAACCAGCAAACTGGCCCAACAACTGTGCTATCATCAACTCCGAATCAAGCTGGAAGATTATGCTAAGACGGATTTTAGGACGAGATATGGCCATGATGAATTCCTTGTCTTACCCTTTGGTCTGACAAATGCTCCAGCAGTTTTCATGGATTTGATGAATAGAGTTTTTCGGCAGTATCTGGATTCTTTTGTGGTAGTCTTCATTGATGATGTGTTGATTTATTCGCCCGATGAAGAGACACATAGTGAGCATCTGAAGATTGTGTTGAGTGTCCTGAGGGAGCATAAGCTGTATGCTAAATTCAGCAAGTGCAACTTCTGGATGAAAGAAGTTCATTTCTTGGGTCATGTTATATCGGGAGAAGGCATGTTTGTAGATCCAGCTAATGTGGAAGCTGTTCTTGATTGGGAAACACCGAGATCTTCAGCTGACATCAGGAGTTTTCTCGGCTTGGCTGGCTACTATAGGAGATTCATCGAAGGATTTTCTTCTATTGCGGCGACTTTGACGAGGTTGACAAGGAAAAGAGTCAAGTTTGAGTGGTCAGAGGCTTGTGAAAGGGCGTTCCAGGAGTTGAAGGCTCGTCTGACCTCAGCGCCAGTGCTGGTTTTGCCCAATGATGTAGATTCTTTCTCTATCTACACAGATGCTTCGAAGATTGGGCTTGGTTGTGTTCTGATGCAGGGTGGTCGAGTTGTGGCATATGCTTCTAGGCAACTTAAGGAGCATGAGCGCAACTACCCGACCCATGACTTGGAGTTAGCAGCGGTGGTCTATGCTTTGAAAATTTGGAGGCACTATCTATATGGAGTTAGATTTGAACTCTTCTCAGACCACAAGAGTCTCAAATACTTGTTCTCGCAGAAGGAGTTGAATCTGAGGCAGCGGAGGTGGATAGAATTCATGAAAGACTATGATTTTGAACTGTCTTACCATCCAGGGAAGGCCAATGTAGTGGCAGATGCGTTGAGCAGGAAAAGGCAGATGATGAGGCAAGACTGGAAGATGCTTGATGACGTTTCAAGTTCTTTGGCTATTCTAGAACCTCAATTGTGTAACTTGTTCATGGCGCAGTTGTCTTTGAGATCTTCTATTCTTGATCGGGTCATTGCGTTGCAGAAAGATGATCGTTGTTGCAGGAGTTGGTAGGAAAGAGCAGAATTACCAGAGATGAGGATGATGTAATTCGTTTGAATTTTAGGGTTTGTGTCCCTAATAATGTTGATCTGAGAAAGGAAATATTGGAGGAGGCTCATAGATCTCAATTCTCTATTCATCCAGGTAGTGGGAAGATGTACAAGGATCTGAAGCGTTCTTTCTGGTGGTCTGGCATGAACCGAGATGTGGCTGATGTTGTGGCGAAGTGTCTGATTTGTCAGCAAGTGAAGGCAGAGCGTCAGCGACCTTCAGGCTTGATGCAGAGGTTAGATATCCCTCAGTGGAAATGGGAGCAAGTGACCATGGACTTTGTATCCGGATTGCCTAGATCGGCTAGAGGAAATGATTCTATTTGGGTGATTGTTGATAGATTTTCGAAGAGTGCTCATTTCCTTGCCATGAAGAAGAAGCAGTCCGTTGAGAGCTTGGCCAGGCTGTATATTGATAATATTGTGAAGCTGCATGGGATTCCAAAGTCGATTATCTCAGATCGTGATCTGAGATTCACTTCCAGGTTTTGGCAGAGTTTGCAGCAGGCTTTTGGCAGTCAGTTGAAGTTGAGTTCGGCATTTCATCCGCAAACGGATGGACAGTCCGAGAGGACTATTCAGACGTTGGAAGATATGCTTCGAGCTTGTGTTTTAGAATGGAAAGGTGATTGGGAGCGTCATCTATCTCTTGTGGAATTTGCTTATAATAACAGTTTCCAATCGAGCATAGGTATGGCACCTTTTGAAGCTTTGTACGGAAGACCCTGTAGATCCCCATTGTGTTGGGAGGAGTCAGGAGATCGACATCTGGTTGGACCTGAAGTAGTGCAAGAGACTTCAGCAAAGATTCAGATGATTGTGCAGAGAATAAAAGCGGCTCAGGATCGTCAAAAGAGTTATGCAGATGCAAGAAGGAAGGATTGGCATTCGAGGTTGGAGACCATGTTTTCCTTAAGGTTTCGCCAACCAGAGGTGTAGTAAGATTCGGAAAGAGGGGTAAGCTGAACCCGAGATTCATTGGAGCTTACCCCGAGATTCATTGGACCCTTTGAAATTCTGAAGAAGATCGGGAGTGTGGCATACCAGTTAGCTTTGCCACCATCTTTAGCAGCGGTGCATCTGGTATTTCATGTATCCATGTTGAGGCAGTATGTTAGAGATCCGGATCATGTGATCAGTTATGAACCGTTTCAGTTGCAGCCAGATTTGTCTTATGCTGAGCAACCTGTGGAGATTCTGGACAGGAAGGTGCAAGAATTGAGATCAAAGTCCATTCCATTTGTGAAGATTCTATGGAGGAACTTCTCACGTGAAGAGGCAACATGGGAGCTTGAAGAAAGAATGAAGAAGCTTTATCTGTCCTTGTTCGGTGAGTAACTTAACTCAATCTTCGAGGACGAAGATTATTTTAAGGGAGAGAGGATGTAGTACCCTAGAATTTCCTTGAACGTATTCTATTCATTGTGTGTTTATTTCTGCATAAATTGAATGATGTTCTGTGTAGAACCAGACGTCAAGATCGTTTGACGTTAAGGATTGTAAGCGGCAACATCTCATGCCGTTTATATGGTGTTAACGACGATAGGTATTGACGTTTAATATTTTTCTGAATTATTTAATTATGGGCAAGACTATAAACGACATCAACGATGGACGTTTATATTTAGGGTAGACGACAACCTATGTTGACGTTAAGCTGACTTGCCTGTTTTTGAGCTTTCCGTTCCGGATTATGGAAATCGGCCGTTTCGGGAAGGCTTTAATGAGCTGATCCGATGCGTTTAGATCCGAGGGTCAGAATTAGGTTTGGTCTTTGCTTGAGAGGTCTTTATAAGACCAGATCTCGCAGGAAGAAAAGGGGGTTTTTGCTTTGGTTCTGGAGGAGAGAAAGAGGGCCGAGGAAGGGATTTGCTGAGCGATCTGGTGCTTGTTCGTGCGGTTCGAAGGCATCTACACCGAGGAGATACATAGGACTTCGTGCCCAAAAGCTCATCCAGGCGGAGGAACTTCATCGGAGGAGGTTTTGGATTGCTTGAAGACGGAGGAAAGAACTGTCTCCCTAGCGAGACGGGCTTCTTCGAGCTCGAATTCGACAATCCATTAGGAGGGATTGAGGCAAGTTGCATGGGGGATTAGTTTAGGATATGTTATACTATGTATTTAACATTTTTTTGTATTTTTAAAACATGTAAACAACCTACGGGAAGGGTTAGAAATGTCGTTATTGCATGCAGGTTTCTGTGTCTTCTGTGTCTTAGAACTAGATGTCCAGGGTATTGCCGCCTATAATATGTAAACGGCAATATCGACTGTCGTTTAGTTCATTCGAAATATATATGTATTTTCTGTCCTTACTATATGTAAACGGCGCTATGTGCCGCCGTCTGTTTGTGTTAACAGCGCTATGTGCCGCCGCCTATAATTACTTAACGACAACGTATGTGGACGTCGACCATAGTAAACGTCATACTAATTGACGTCAAGTTTAACAGAATCATATATTTCCAGAAATCTGAGTGAATTGGTTTAAATGTATAGTTTATGAATGTATGCGTTTCAGCCATGTAATATTAGAGTATGTTATTGTTATGGACTGTCTATTGCTATAATGCGCAGGTTATATATATATATATATGAATTGATGAAAATGCATAATTACATGACAATGATCAATGTTTAATTTGTATAAGATAAGTACAATGATGTAAAAGAAAGCATGTTGATTGATGTTTAGATTACTGCAATAGATATGATACGTCAGTAATCCCTGTTCCATGTGAAAATTGTGAGCTTTTCTCAATATTAAACCATATTAGTTAGTTGATTTAATAGAGTTAATTTTATGAAAAATAGTTGCAGAAATCAAAAAATTATGAAATTTGGCATGTGTATTGTAATTACTGATTTCGAATTTCTGTTGAAATTTCAGAATTTTCAGACATGTGTACGTTCTGTTATGAATTTCTGAAAAATATATTACACAGAATTAAATAAATATGAATGTAAATGCAAGAATGAATATTAGTATCATGATAGGAATCTGTGGTACAGTAAATAGAATTTCAGAACTGAAAGTGTTGTACTTTGAAATATTGCATTAACACATGTTAATAGTATGAAATGAAATATCACTATCTATTATACATGTTAGTGTATGCATTATAACAATGATGCCAATAAGATATTGCTATCTTAGAGATTCCTACAAGGAACTACACCGTAGATGCCCCTATGGTAATGGTTCACCTACATGTAAAGAAATGAATCCGTGGGCAACGGATTGAAATCCTGGAGGTAGACTTGTTCTACTGGTCAAGGTGGGAAGGACTTTCCCCGGTTTTGCGCAAATACTATGACTTCATCACCGCATTGCCTAGGTGATAAGTGAATGTTAAATGACTACTGATCTCTAATTTAGTGTGGGCTATGTCTTGGCAACTATATGAAAATGACTACATGTTACATGCTACAAGTTACATATCTACATGCTACATGTTACATGCTACAAGTTACATGTCTACCTCTTCTACATGCTACATACTACATGTTATATGCTTACATTCCTACATGTGAACTTGTTCAAAGGATTTCATGTTACATGTCAATGTTTTAGTATTACTACATGAAAATTGCGATGTAAAAGAATAATGCATATATAAATGAGAAATTGATACATGAAAATTGTTGTAGCTCACATAACATCGAATAGATTTTATGAATAAGTAATTCCATGCTACATGTGAAACATTTCTATTTCCTTAATAGTTAGAATCACCATGAAATGAATGATTGGCAATGGACTTAGAACTATATTAAGAAAAGTATATGATATCAATGAATGGAATGCTAATGTACTACCATGTTTTAAAACTAATATAATGTTAATATCTTGAACTGTCTTTCATGTGATTTGCTGGGTCTTATAGACTCATACTTGCCTAACATTTCAGGAGAGCCAGAGGATACGGAGGAGTTAGTGCAAACTGACTCAGAGCGGGAGGACGTGGAGACTTAGCTTGATATAGAGAGTTTTAGAGTGAATCTTGTATGTGAGGATCTTATGTAATTTCCTTTATTGCAACTGATCTTTGAAATGTAATAAACTTTGGACTATTGTTATCTTTTATGCATTAAATTGCTTTTGAATAAATGCTGATTGCATGTGTTTAATTCCATGCTCTGTTAATTATCATTGGAATTGAATAGTTATTTGTGTATATTTCAACTTGTATTAAAATTGTTGGATTCATTCCACTATAATACCTCTACTAGATCCAATGTGAGTTGGTGTAACTGTACTGGGTCTAAGAGGGGCGTTACAAAGATTGGTATCAGAGCCTTACCCAGCCGGAGGTGCAGGAACTAAGTTCCACACAGGGCAAAGTGCTATGCTATGGGAGCCACCTCTTGAAGCCATAATGGCGCAAAGTGCTACATAGTGGGAGCCACCTCTTGAGCCTGTGGGGGCCACCTCTAGAATCCTGCCTGCCTGGGGTTTGATTGTGTGCTATATGTGAGCAGCGACGAGGACGTTGCTTATACAGTTGTTGGGCCAGTTTGCTGGTTGGGTCGTCACAATAAAAGTGTTCGCAACGATTTCTTCTGTAAGCGCAACGACTTGCTAAGAAATCGATGCCATAACGATTTCATAAAAATGTTCGCAACGATTTCTTCTGTAAGCGCAACGACTTGCTAAGAAATCGATGCCATAACGATTTCGTAAGTGTTCGCAATGATTTCTTCTGTAAGCGCAACGATTTGCTAAGAAATTGATGCCATAACGATTTCATAAGTGTTCGCAACGATTTCTTTTGTAAGCGCAACGACTTGCTAAGAAATCGATGCCATAACGATTTCATAAGTGATCACATCGATTTCTTTACTGATCACAACGATTTCTTCAGAAGATCATAACAATTTGCTTGCATAATGATTTCATAAATAATCACATCGATTTCATTATAAATGAGCAACGACTCTTCACATAACGATTTCATAAGTCATGCTCATAATGATTTCTTCATGGATTTTGATCAAACTCAGATTGCCTTTATATTTCAAATATGCTTGGCGCTTAAATGAAAAGTCAAATATCTTCTGACAAAAAGCTGTATGCATAATCTTGTCAGAAAAAAGATATGACCTACTAATTTTAGTATGATTAGCAGAAGCACAATACTATACATCGTTTATCATAAAACATTTTTTTTATGCTAACACTTTCTTCTATGTGTACAGACCTCGAAGACCATCTGAGTCTGATTAAGACAAATGAAGAGGAGATGAGCAACGGCTAGAAATCCAACGGATCTCTTTAACGGATCCATTCAAATTGCTCATATAAAAGAAGAAGCTTAGCTGAAGAAAAGCAAGGCCCTTTTCCTGAATATCTTTGAAGGAGTGTACAACTATGAGAAGAACCTCAACGACACATACACTCAAAGAAAGAGAGAAAGAGCCTGAGCCTAGAAGAAGCACTCAAGCTTTGAAGCATCTCAAGCGTTCAAGCATTCAAGCACTATTGCTTTCTTTTCTCTCTTCTGTTTCTCTCCGAGCTCATTGTATATCTGGGGAGAGTCTGGGACTGTGAGCTTTACACAAGTGTTTATCTTGTAAAGCTTCTCAGTCTGATCTTTCTAAGAAAGATCCTTGTCTAGCTGTAGGACTGTATACAGTAGATAACCCAGCTAGGGGTTTGTGTCTAGCTGAACCAAATTGGGGTTTGTACCAGTTGTTAACCTAGCTAGGGGTTAGTGTCTAGCAGAACCGCACTGGGGTTTGTACCAGGAGGTTGGCTTCTTTACCTGTAAGAGAAGTGGGCTGCCTTCTTGCCCGGGAAAGAGAAGAAGACCAGTTGGGGTGCTGGGTGTTGTAGTGTCCTTAAGGGGGACTGTACCCTTGGTTAGTGAAATCCCAAGAGGTTGCTTGGGGACTAGACGTAGGACTTCCATGTGGGAAGGGCCGAACCAGGATAAATTCCTTGTGTCCATTGTGTGATTGGTTATTTGCTTCCGCACTACTACTCTTTATCACACTAATCTAACCAAACCTTCAAGTGTTAATTTCTGTGTTTAAGTTTCTATTTCAGATTTCGGAAAAACCTATTCACCCCCCCCCTCTAGGTTAGCTTGCTGCCGTACCAAAAGGGCCAACATCATTGTCATCATATACATGTTCATATTTTGCCTAATTGAAATGTTAATCACGTATATTAGTGCCCGCACAATATTGAGATGTAAATCCTACTGAGCTAGTTCGCTCACCCTATCAACCTGCCCTTTTCAGGTAGTGATGAGAAACCAGTGGAGTCTGATGGGGCCGAGCAAGAGTGATGAGCACCCGCCATATGACAGTTGACAATTTAGAAATAGCCATTTGAGTAGTCGATGTATTAGAGAAACATTGTTATTTGAATAATGAACCCTGTTCAGTGAGTTCTTTCTATGTATGGTTATAACTAGTGGATGGAAATGGAATAAAGAGTAACTTTGATGATGTTAATATGATCTGAAATGTGTAGTTATATGTAATTGTTATTCTACGTTACTCAACTGTGATACGTCTGTTTGTGTCGTTCACGTCCCCGGTATTTATTCCGCTGCTAAATATCGGGGCATGACAAAGAAAAACTGCAAGAAGAAAATAATTACCTAAGAGCTACTATAGGAAAATTTTCTAAATGCAAAACTTCTCTGTTTGTTAAGTTAAATGGATTTAGGACAGGAAAGAAAAAGTATGGAGTAGGGTACACACCTCCAATTAATGAAGAAGACATTGCTCGTCCTAAAGTTATCCTACTCCTAAATTTTTATCAGAAAAAGAAAATAAAAATCTTAAAAAGGTAAATCAGCATGTTTACAGACAAAACAGAAATTTAACAACACTACACATATTAAGAATGCTTTTGATTTATGTTGTAGTCACTACAATCAGTTAGGACACACTGTCAGCACATGCACCACTAGACACCTACGTTGGATTCCTAAAACTAACCATCAAGGACCCAAGAAAATTTGGGTACCAAAAGTCACAACTTAATTTTATTTGCAGGGTCGGCTGAGGGCATCTAAATGGTATTTGGATAGTGGATGCTCAAGGCATATGACAGGTGATAGGAAGCTGTTCACAAGTTTTAGAGATGAAATTGGTCAAGTCACCTATGGAGATAATGGAAAAGGAAAAGTCTTAGGATGTGGGACAGTTGATACTAAGGAAAAAAATTTGATTGAAGATGTCATGTATGTAGAAGGATTAAAGCATAATCTCATAAGCATCAGTCAGTTATGTGATAAAGGCCATTTAGTAAAATTTTATAATGATAAGTGTGTTATTCAAAAGGATGGAAAAATTGTGTTCGAAGCTCAAAGAGTGAAGAATTTGTACACATTGCAGCTAGCAGAATTAAAAGAAGTGAACTTATGTCTTGCAACCTCCAAAAGTGAAGAGCCTGATTTGTGGCATAGAAGACTAGGTCATGCAAGCACTTCAGTTATCAAGAAATTGATAAAGCATGATTTGGTTGAAGGTCTTCTAGAGATGAAAGTAAAGAAGTCTGGAATATGTTCAGCCTGTGCAAAAGGAAAGCAAACCAAGACTTCATTCCAGTCCAAAATAGTTGTTACAACTACCAAACCTTTGGAGCTAATTCACATGGATTTGTTTGGACCTATAAGGACAGTCAGTCTTGGAGGAAAAGTGTATGACTATGTAATAGTGGATGACTACTCAAGATACACTTGGGTGTCTTTCTTAGAAGCCAAATCAGAAGCCTTTTCAGTCTTTCTAAAATTCAGCAATATAGTTCAAAAGAATCAGAAATTTCATATTATAAGTATCAGATCTGATCATGGTGGAGAATTCAAGAATGAAGAGTTTATGAATTTCTATGAAGAAAATGGAATGGAACATAACTTTTCAGCATCAAGGACACCTCAACATAATGGAGTAGCAGAAAGGAAAAATAGGACATTGCTAGATATGGCCAGAACTATGCTAAATGAATATAATTTACCAAGATATTTCTGGGCAGAGGCAGCTAACATAGCCTGCTACATCATCAATAGGTGCATGATCAGACCTATTCTAAAGAAGACCCCATATGAGCTTTACAAGGAAAAGAAGCCCAACATCAGTCGTCTTTGACCTTTTGGCTATAAGTGTTTCATTTTAAATAATGGTAAGGATAACTTAGAAAAATTAAATGCTAAAAGTGATGAAGGATTTCTTCTGGGATATATTTCCAAACCTAAGGGTTATAAAGTCTTTAGTAGAAGAACATTAACTATAGAACAATCTGTGCATATATTATTTGATGAAACTAACCCATCTATTAAAAGAATAGAAGAAGAAGAAGAGTGTGTTGAGGATTTGTGCAGGAATTTAGAAAGAACTTCTCTTGAAGAGGAAGAAAAAGAAGAAGAAAAGGAAGATCTTCCATTAGAAGATATTCAACAGTAAGAAGAACCACAAGAAGGACTACCTAGAGAATTAAGGTATCACTGAAAGCATCCAAGAGAAAATATTATAGGTGATCCTCAAGATAGGGTAAGAACAAGAGGTATGCAAATTTCTTGTGATTTTTCTGCTTTAGTTTCTCAAATTCAGCCTAGGACAATCGATGATGCACTGGGTGATGAATCTTGGATCCTTGATATGCAAGAGGAACTTAATCAGTTCCAACGCAATCAGGTTTGGACTCTTGTCCCTAGACCTTCTGATCATCCAGTTATTGGAACCAGATGGGTTTTCAAAAATAAAACGGATGAATTTGGAGTAATCACCAGGAACAAGGCCAGACTTGTAGCTTAAGGGTATTCCCAAGAGGAAGGCATAGATTTTGATGAAACATATGCCCCAGTAGCTAGATTAGAGGCAATCAGAATTTTATTCGCATATGCATGTTCCCTTAATATTAACCTACTTCAGATGGATGACAAAAGTGCTTTTCTGAATGGTTTCATAAAAGAAGAAGTATATGTTGAGCAACCCCCAAAATTTGAAGATACTAAATATCCAAATCATGTTTTCTGTTTAAAGAAAGCACTGTATGGTCTGAAACAAGCTCCAAGAGCTTGGTATGAAAGATTGAGTGCTTATCTTATATCACATGATTTTATGAGAGGTAAAGTAGATAGCACACTATTTATAAAGAAATTTTCAGATGGAATCTTAATTGTACAAATATATGTTGATGACATTATTTTTTGTTCTACTAATGAATCACTTTGTAAATGCTTTGAAAATCTTATGCAAAGTGAATTTGAAATGAGCATGATGGGTGAGCTTAATTATTTTTTTGGGTTGCAAATCAAGCAGACCAAGGAAAGTACTCACATTTGTCAAACTAAATACATTTCAGATTTACTTTCTAAGTATGGTTTTTACAAGTGTAAGCCATTAGGAACACCCATGAGCTCAGGACTTAAGTTAGATAGTGATCCTCTTGGTAAGAAGGTAGATCAAAAGGTCTATAGAAGAATGATAGGATCACTACTCTATCTTACTACTAGTAGACCAGACATGATGTTTAGTGTTTGTTTGTGTGCAAGATTTCAAGCTGATCCAAAAGAATCTCATGTTTATGTTGTTAAAAGAATTTTTAGATATCTTATAAATACAAGTAAATTAGGATTATGGTATCCCAGATGTTCAGATTTCATGTTAGTTGGATATAGTGATGCTGACTATGCTGGATGCAAAATAGACTGAAAAAGCACCAGTGGTACTTGTCAAATTCTTGCAGGGTGCTTGATCTCTTGGTCTTTCAGGAAGCAGAATTCAGTGGCATTATCCACTACAAAAGCTGAATACATTGTAGCTGGAAGTTGTTGTACTCAACTTTTGTGGATCAAACATCAATTGGAAGACTATGGTCATCAACTTCAAGAAATTCCAATGCTATGTGACAACACAAGCGCAATTAACTTGACCAAAAATCCTATCCAACACTCAAGAACAAAGCACATTCAGGTTAGACATCACTTCATCAGGGGCCATGTAAGTAATGGTAAAATTTTACTTGAATTTGTGTCTACTGAAAATCAACTTGCTGACATTTTAACCAAACCTCTTCCTGAGGATAGATTTACATCTATTAGAAGAGAGATAGGTATGTGCAATCCTGATTAAATTGCCAAGGTAAATTGATACTTGAGCTTTGTATTAAGAAATTTCTGTGAAACATTTCCTCTTTGAATTATCTGTCAAGACTTCTCTGTGAAATCTTCTAAGTCCCAGCATTGCGACTTGTGAAGTCAAAGTGTATCCGACTCATGTTATAATCTTACATTTGACTGGTGAATTCGGAGACACAATCCGACTTATTAAGTTGAAATATGAAAAAGGTGCTTATAATATTAAAAAAGGAATAACTGAAACAAATTTTTAAACGGACACATTTATGATGTAACGATCAAATCAATCAATCACGTCCATTCACCCTGAAATCTCGGGTCAGTTACTTTTTCTCTCCTTATTTAAGAAAACCCTTCCTTGTGCGAAGACGCCCTTTCAAACTCTATCTTCAACTCCCTTGTCTTCTTCCCCCTCTTCGCGCCTTCACTGTTCATCTTCTCCGGACGACGTCTTCAGGGCAACTTCAAGAACTCCTTTTTTCGCTGAAGCAAGGTAGGTTCTGCGAACTCTCTACTGTATTTCTCTCACTCCTTTGACAGTTCCCTAAGCCTTCTCCATCTCTTTCTATCTAGATGGCTTCATCTAGGGCTCCGGAAGAAGCCCAGTTGACTCTTGAGCAACTCCAATGCCTAGCATCTGCTAAGATCTCAATCTGTCTAGGGAAGGTTGTAGACTTCTCCCATTTGAGTGGTAGTCTGTCGTGGGTAGAAGAAACCCTAGAAGCTATGGGTTGGTCTAAGCTTTGTAAAATTTCTGAACCCACCGTAGAAAATGCCCTTAAGGCCTTCTATGTCACTCTTCGAGTGTCCTCCGAAAACTCAGTCTCAGGATATGTAAAGGGGACCAAAATCAATGTTTCTGAAGAATTATTGGTAGAAATTTTGGATTGCCCAAATTTCGGGCACAAGCTTAGTGAGACAGTGCCATTCGATAAGTAGAAATTGGGCATTATTGGTAGTTTGGCAATCGTCAGCAAGAAGGGTCTACTGGTCAATTAACTATCAGCAGAAAAGAGACTCATCCATTCAATCATTTCAAATATTTTAACTCCATGGGTAGGAACCCATTCCTCCATAACGTTCCGGGATGGAAACTTATTGTTTTAGGTCATTCAGAGGCATAGAGTCAATTTGCCAGTAGTCATTCTAGAAAAGATGATAGCCTCAAAAGATCTACCGGAGTCCCTTCCTTATGGACCTCTGCTTACCTTAATTTTCAAAAAGTTTTCAATGGATTTGAGTAGAGAAATTTCTGTTGGAATCAAAGAGAAAATTGGTCTATCAACCTTAAGGAGAAGCCACTACACTTTAGTCAACAAAAGTCAAAATTTATGGTTGAAGGATTTTTTACCTGAGTGCACTCATGAAGTCTATCCTGATGAGACACATATCCTTTCATTCTCTTGAGTAGTCTAGCAAGAAGAAGAAACTAGAATGGAAGTTCCAGTTCAAGATCAAGAGCAATCTCTACAGCAAGAAGAGGAATTTCATGTTTCCACCTCTTTTCCAGAACCAGATGCACCTGAAGAGACAATAAATCATGTTTTAAGAGACATAAGAAGAAAAGGAGTAGCACTTGATGATATCCCTGCATCTACTCCATTAGAGCAAGAATTTGAAGAGAGGCAGCACCATTCCTCCCCTTCTTAGTTTGAGGCCCGACCAAGGTCTCAGGGGGAGAGTAGCAACAGTCTGAACTCCATCTTGGATTTACTGAGCAAGCAACAGGAGAGTCTTTCTGTTCTTTAGTTGCAAGTAGAATTTATTGATGCTAAGTTTGATGGTTTGACTGATGAAGTCAAACAGATAAAGGACCTTCTATTTCAGTTTGTGTGCCAACAAGGCACTTCTCAACCATCTAGTCCTCCATCCTCCCAACAACAAGAGAAAGAGCAACAAAAGGAGCCTGAGCAATAGGCAGAACAGCAACAGTCAAAAAAAGAACAGAAGCAGCAGTCTGAGCAGGAGCCTAAGCAAATGCCTGAGCAGCAGCCTGAGCAGTAGAAGGAGCAAGAGCAAGAGCCAAAAACAGTTACTCCCCAACTGGCTATTGTGGAATTTTAGCAGAAGGTTGAGCAGCTACAAGAATCAGTGATAGAGGAGCCTCCAGCAGCAGCAGCAGTTGAGAAAGTTGAGCAGCAGCAGGAATCCCAGCAGGAGTCTAGGCTTAAGAGACCCTTTGAGTCTTTAGAGGATGATTCCAAGTCCAAGGTCATGATCTTCAAGAGGAAAGCTAGGAGAAAACTTCTCAAAAATGGTGAACCTATTTTCAAATCTCTCACTTCTCCTATGCCAACTCTTTCTATTCCAACTTCCACTGCTGATCCTCTTTCTAAGCCTGAACAAACAACAACATCTCAACCTACTGCACCACCAGCTCCTACCTCCTCCACTACTGAACTCCCTCCACCTTCTACCTCATCTGATCCTCCTCCACCTACATCTATTCCAAGGGATCAACCTTTTGCCATTGAAAAGGTTAAGCTCAAAATCTATCCTATGAAATATCAATTCAAACCCTCCAAGGCAACAATTCCCATTCTACACACACAACCTACACATTTCTATTCTTGTCTTCCCACTACCTCCAAATCAACTTCCGGAAAATCCTTCCTTAAACTATCTGAAATTATTCCTATTATTCAGCTTTCATCTTCAAGCGGGCCAAAGTTGAAAGACAACCCAACAAAACTTCTTCCTCCCTTTTGGTATGCCTTCATCTACCACTCTAAACATTATATGAACCTGTTCAAAGAATTTCTATCCATCAAAACCTTCCTTGAAGTTCATGAGATGCCAGGCTTCACATTTGAACACTGGCTTCCTATTCTTATTCACTCTACCCAAGTCACATTGGCTGAACTCCAACTTATTTCTCAGAAATGCCATAGCCTAACTCCCAAAGAATTCCTTGATCTCTATCCAGGAGAAGTAGCCAAATACCAGGAAACCCAATCCAGGAACCAATTTTTGGATATTCATCTCCACATGAATCTAAGGTTCTATGACCTGTTTGGACTCCACATCTGAGATTCTCAGGCCAAGTTCACCAAACTGAAAGAATTTAATTTTGCCAGATTCAAGTTGGGACTGCCTGATGTGTCTAAAGGTCAATGGGAAAATCTTCTCAGAGGTCAGAGAGAAATCAATCCCTCCATGACTGTAGCATTACCATCCGGGTTGTATCCATCCTTTGTAGGTGTCATTGCAGCCAGAAAAGATTTTGTTGAACCAGTTTTCAACAGGCACATCCGGATTGCTACCAAATTCAAAATCAAGTATAAACTGAAATTGTCTTTCCAGAGATTTGTGTTTTTGCATCTTTCCAATAACTCTCATCATATGTTAGATTTCCAGGTTTGTTTTGCTCAGTCTGAGAGGTTCTCATTAGATCAGTGGGCAGCTGCTTACCCTGTAGATCATGCAGCTTGTGAGACAATGAAGCTTTCTCCCTATGAGTATATGTCCAAAAGTTCTAAGGATTTGAGGAAGAACATTGGTCCTAAGTGGGAATAGAGGTACCTAGTATATTATCTGGCTAAGGAAGCAGCCGTGTCCCGAGGCTTGCACTGGAATATTACAGTGCATGAATTTCTTCATCTTGCAGCCTCTAGGAAATTTGTTCATCTTAAACATCTTCTGGGCAGGCGAAATTACTACAACAACTTGCCTGGTACCATAAACGTCTTATCAAATCTCATAGGAAGCTGCCCTCCAATCCTCACTACAACATTGATTGTAGTTTGTTAGATAACTTCTTCCATGAAAATGAGGAGAAGCTCGGGATCATCGCAAGCCCTATCTCGATCAGATTCCCCGCTCCTTGTATTTGCCAAGCTCTCTGTCAAAGTCCTAAACACTCTGTCATGTACTTAATTCCAATTTCTGAGTGAAGTTTATGATCTTTCTTACTTGCTTATTACATATCTCTCTTGTGTTACCTTTTATGTTAATGCCACAAAGGGGGAGAAAGAAGTAAGAACAAATTGCTAACAACTCTCCAGGAAAGTATATATATATATATATATCAAATTAAATTTGTTTTTCACTATCTATTTAAAGTTTTTTGTCATTAACAAAAAGGGGAAGAAGTGTTGAGCAACTACTCCTCAGAAAATCTAAGATTTTTAAATTATCATAATATCATGTTTTTGCTATGACAAAACCTTAAAAATACTTTCTACTGCTTAAATGTATTAAAAAAAAATTAATACATATAGTAGTCAGACAGACTCCATCTCAGAAAATTTTCGAAGTCCAGAAACTCTTCCTATGTCATACTGAATCTGACTTGAGACTCCGATTGTCATCTCCGAATCCTTTAGAATCGAAGTCAAAACAACTCAGCAATTTTTCTAAGTCCTATATACAATCCGACTGTCAACTTCGACTCATGTAGCCCAATGCTTCAGAAATCTAACTCCTCAGTATCTGACTGCTAAAGTCGAATTCTCTTGATTTCCACTGAAGTCGAAACATTCTATTTTCATCTCCGACTTCTAGAGTCAAATTGTAATCTTTGCTAAAATCAAATTCTCTTGATCTCATTTGAAGTCGAATCTTTATCTAACTCCGACTCATGAAGACTTTATTATGAAGTCGAATTGCACTTTCTTATGAAATCGAATTGTAATTTCTTCTAAAGTCGAATTCTGTTAATTTATTCTGAAGTCGAATCATTCTATTTTCATCTCCGACTTCTAGAGTCGAATTGCAAACTCTTTTGTATTTGACTTCACTGACAGTTCTGCACTTATGCTTTGCTGAAGTCTCCATGTTAACAACTCATAATCTTATCTCCTTATCATGTCTGATATAATTTCGAGTGAAATCTTCAATGATTAAATATTTTAATAATCCATCAGATTATCATCATTTTAATAGTTTTTTTGATAAGATAAGACATATTATACTTAAAATATTCATCTAAATATGATCAGATTATTTCTGTAGCTTTTGTTCAAACTGAGCTTGTTTTGCTTCATGTCAATGGTCTGGATTTTCTTGAACACAGAAGATATAATGCATTTATTGTGTTTCAGGCGCATGGGTATCTGACAGAGGCTCACCTACCACTGTCAGACCCATACCTTACTTTTTAGCATAAATGTCTGTCTCTTGTTTTGTGGTCTGAAAGCATGCCTATACGAGGTTTTCATGCTTGTCTTATTCTTCTCTGACTCACCTACCACAAAGGCATGGAGACTCTCTTCCTTTTTGTCCTGTCTTTACTGTTGACATTTATTGAAGCACATTTTCAGCATATAAGCTTTCACAGTCCACTTAATGAGAAGCTGACCTTCTAGCTGTGAAGTTGTAACCCTCGTCTGAAGACCTTGGAAAGAAGCAAGATAGAAGGACTCATGGATAACAAGCTTAGCAAAAACAAAAGGATCCTAGATCTCTCTTCAAATGGGCAGATTTCCAACGGCCATCTTTCAAACGACTACATTCCGAAGAATATAAAAGAAGCTGAAGTTTGAACGAAAAACAATAAGAACAAGTGATTGCAACTCCAGTGAGCTCAACACTTAGAATTTTTCTCAAGCCTAAAATCTCACAAGCCTTCTTCCAAGCCACAAGTTGGAGAGCATCCCTTTCAGCAAAATTCTCAAAGCTCTCTCAGTTTCACAAAAGTCTTGTGTCCGGGTGGCAATTGTAATTGCATTTGTTTTGAAGTCCACCCTTCTTATTCAGAAAGGATTTGAGTTACATCTCTGATCTATTAGCCTTTCTGAAGTAAGTGTGTTTTTACTCAGTCTTGAAGCAAACACACAAGAGTCTGTTCATCCTTTTCTTCTATGTAATCTCTGCAGGAGATTGTTCCTGTTTTTCCCCTCTTGTGTAGCGAAGGCCTTGTGTAAGGCAGTCTTATGCCCCTGTTTAGGGAAGACTTGCTTGGGAGCAAGTGGGATTGTAATTCCTCTCAAGGGTGAGAGAGGGCCAATTTATTGGCAGTTAGTGGAAATCTCAAGTGGTTGGCTTGAGGACTGGACGTAGGACTTCCATGTGGTTAGGGCCAAACCAGGATAAATCCCTTTGTCCATTTGTATGATTGTTTTCGCCAAGTTTACACTTGAATCACACAACACACTAAGTACTAACGAATTTATTTAGTGCTGTGTAATTTCAGAGAAAATTTTAAAAGCCAAGAAGTCCTATTCACCCCCCCCCTCTAGGACATCTCTAGTGCCATTTCGATCCAACATAATGCTCCTCGAGTCAGTCTAAGCCCAAAATAGCATCGTAGTCCTTCATCTTCAACAGATAAAAGCTACCGGCCAAATCTCGCTCTTCAATATTCACATGAGGAGAAGGAAAACACCGCCCAGTCAAGATAGTTCCGGCTGGAGTATGAACAGATAATGGGAACTCCAACACTTCAGGAACCAAATCACTCTCCTTCATCAAGACCTTGGCAAATCTCTCAGAGATAAAGCTATGCGTAGCACCAGTATCAAATAACACATGAGCATGCATTCCCATAATCAAAACTGTACCTTCCGTGACGTGCTCTGCCATCTCCTCCTCATCTCTCGCCAAAGCAAACACTCGAGCCTGAGCCCTTGGTCTCCCTGCTACTCTCGGTGCTGGTCTAGCTGCTGCTGGTGTTGCTGCCGCTGCAGTCTGGTGTGCCATCTTGGAACAATCACGGATCTTGTGGTTCTTGTCACCACACCTCAAGCATCTACCAAAAGTCACCCAACAAACATCTCCTCCATGATGCTTTCCACACTGAGAACACAAAGGCTTCTCTGCAACCATGCCTCCGCTCGTAGTCGGTGCAGCCTGTAGCACCACGAAAAATTTAATTACATAAAAATTCAAATAAATGGAAATAAAATATTTCCATAATATCGAAGTATTAAACCATATGTACCATTATCGTATGTGTAAGAACACATTGTAAAATTCCGTAAAAATTATAAATCAACCCCACACATTATTCTTAAATGTTCCACGAAGAAATTCGTGCAATGAAAATTCTGATTGACCAAGTGTACGCCACATTGTGACGAATTATCTAAATTAGGAAACTAGGTCGGAAAACCGTTAACACGAAAATACGACGTGACTATAAATTAAATAAAAACATTGGAGAGACTTCCAACATTATATATTGATGACCCATTATCGATATTGGGCCAATGGATCACTTTTTGTCCAAAAATCAAATGAAACAAGAAAATGCATAGAAATTCGTAACCCTAAATAAGCTGCAATTAGAAAGAGGCAATTAGGGTAGAATTGGGAGGCAATCATGCACTCTTGGAAACCCAAATTCGTGCCTAGCCACCCATGGAGGTTGCTTGATGGCCAAGACTCTCCAATGGAGGGAGAGATCTTCAAAATATGGACACAAGCTAAAACCGCAACTCTCCTTTCCTTGTTGCATTATGACTTCAAAAAGCCATAGATGCTTAAATACTCTCTCCAAAACCCTTGGAGACGAGTTTCACAACTTGTTGGGGTCGTGTGGACGAGCTCTTGGTGGCTGGGGAGTAGAGCACCGAGCACACCAAGCCCATCTTCTTCTCCATCGCGTCTACTTCGACCTATGCAAACCGCCCACTTAGAGTTGACCAAAGGTAGGTCAAACCTAAATCACATCAGGCAAGACTTATACCCCTGTAAATAGGGTCAAGTCTACTTTCTAACCAAGCTGGAATGCACAATTGTCATGCAGTATACTCGGAGTATTAGGCGTACCTCAACCAGTGGTCGGAGCAAGGGTTTTATGAAGAATGAAACTTCCTCAACCCAAAAGGTAGGTTTTCTCGGGCCAAACGTCAACAAATATTACACCAATGTGTAGAGCATCAAGTCTAGTTTCATTTATAATTGGTTTCATTGAATTCCAATGAGTACATGTCGAGTTATAGGCATTTTGCCAGAGTCACGCACGTCTGGGACTTTAAACGTTCATGTTGATTTATCACGCATCTCAAGGTAATTTTAAATTATTTAAAAATCATAGTTCTCACCTATTCCATGTTCCCAACAACTTTCATGTTGACACTTTTGTCCGAAAAGCCTAGTTTAGTAGATATAAGCGTTGCATGGATCGAACCCCTGTGTTCATGTATCTTTTCTGAGTTTTCGGTCTGAACTCTGAACCACGTCCGGTTCAGACGATGTGTTTCAAGCATCTGGTATCGCGTCGCTCGTGGCCGACGCGATTCAGTGAATCACGACCATCCGGTACGACACGATTCTCGCACAGACCAGTCAACGATGCGCGTGGGTCTTCACGCCGCCTGGGAGTCGGAGCCTGTCTGACCGCGGCAGTATGCCCCGACGCGTTTCAGGCAGTTTTCACGCCCAAGGTTTTATTAAATGAATTTTCTTGAACGCATCCAGTTCCCCCAACGCGATTCAAGCATGAATGCGGCCACCAAGGTGGACGCGATTTTGAGACTTCACTATTTCGCTTGTTTTCACTATGCACTGCGTTTTGAAGTGCGTCCACTATGTAGAATGCGTATTTACAGGCTTACCCGAGAACTGTTTAACATGGTGTTAAGTGTAGGATTTGCATGGCATGGTTCTAATCATCTCATGAGGTCTGTTTAATGGCTTAAAAGTGTTTAACCCATTTAAAAGCTATAATTACATGAACATTATTTTAATTACTTTCTTAATGGTGTGGCCATTCACGTAACTTGTGATTCACTCTTCCTACTGTTCTACCATGTTTAAAGGATAATTGTTATCTTAAAATCTTGCAAACCATGATTAGTTAAAGTGCATAGTTTTATCCCATGCTATCATGTTAAGTGCTTTCGCGAGTTTGAAACCGGTGGATTGTGGATTGAGAAGCGTACATCACTACACACATGCACATCTAGGCAGCCCTTTCTTGAGGATTGGAAGCTGTCTATCGGTCATTCCGTATCGGTAGACAAGCGACCTTTTCTCTAAGACATCCGTAAATCTCCGTACTCCGTAGATTCCCTCATGGAGACCAAGTTGGTTGTACCATTGAAGTTCCCTGGAGATAGCGTGCACTTCCTCTCTCATCTTGTTCTCGTGAGTGTGATTTACAATCTAGACTCAAGCCATTAATGTAACGATTGAACTAAAGTATAAATCGTATTATTATGCTGTCGAATTTTTCTCTTGACCATTGTTATCATGGAATCAAGTTCACACTAATTACTACTTATTCTCGTCATCATCATGAACATGACATTACACATGCTTACATATTGAAACTCTTATTGGCCATTATTAATGACTGTGGGTATCTACATTTAAAATTGAAATGAGATGCTGATCGGGCACGACGAGGGTCCAAGGGCTCCAGTCTAGCCCCAATGGCGGAGAGTCATGAATATACCGTTAACCATGGGGTATAATGATTACTGGCGTTGTATCTGTGCTGGGAGTACTTGCGTGTTGAATGCTAGATACAATAACCACATACATATGTCCTAGTGTGCATTTCAAGGTGGATCTTTCTTTGGGGTACATTAGTGTCTCGTGCCTGATTAGTATTACATGATCGTGCTCGTGCGTGCTTGCTTACTTGCGTGATATGACCATCCTGCATTTATTGCAATTAGTGATATCTTGCGTTCTTGAAAGCTACTGACATCAAGTGAAAATCTTGCTTGCTTGTACAAAGTGATCTATTGCTAGTTCTATCTTGTTATATCATTCTAAATCTTGCTCTATCATGATCACTCTATCTAGCGTGTTTCATGTTTTAATGAGTTTTATTCGTACATGCATATCTTGATCATCGTGCTTACCTAGTTCTAAATTGCTAATCACTTATATCATTGCCCGCACATTGAGATATAAATCCTACTGGGCTAGTTTGCTCATTCCCTACTTTTAACCATTCTAGGTGATTATAAAATTCAAGAAGAGGAGCAAGTCGGGGATGGGAATGCGTTCGAGTGATGAGCTTTCCAACTATGAGTCTAGTTATAGTAGTTTGCTTCGAGTGTTAGATGCATGTAGTAGGAAGTGAGGTATTATGTACTTTTCATTTTATTGAGTCTAGTCCTGTTATCCCATAGTTAACGAGTTGTATTAGTTACATTTAATACAATGAAATGAATTAAATACAATTTCCATTGAGTTCCATATTTGGGCCCTATTCTGATGTGTATTGTTATACACTTAGTGCATCCTAGCTAGAGGTTTATTTTTTGGCTGTTCACGTCTCAGGATATCAACTCGAATTATCTGAATTAATTATCCGCTGTGTAATTCTCGGGACGTGATAGTTTAGTGGTATCAGAGCATAGGAAAACCAAATAGGATATGTCTCAAGATTAAGAGATACCTATGGAACCTAGGTCATGGAAATTAAATATAGTGCCTGGTGAGAATGGGTGGAGACTTGGAATATGATAGGAAGAACAAAACATTCTTACCCATTGACTCTTATAATGTATCTAAAGACATTAATTGGTTTCCAATATTTCCTCAGGAACCCTCATAACTCTTACACTCAACCACAATGGCTCGCAACCAATGGCAAGCTATGCAAGAAACAGTGGTAGGACTCACACAGGCCCTGCAAAATATGGTTCAGGCTGGAAATCAGCTTGTTGTAGCTAGGAATGGAGCAGGTGATCTGCACCGCAACTTTAGGAGTTTGAACCGTCCTTGTTTCTCTAGATCACCTGATCCAGACGAAGTGGAGAATTGGCAGGAAGAAATAGAAAGAATCTTCCAAGTTATGCAATGCACCAATAGAGAGAAGGTGGTATTGGCCACTTTTCAATTCACTAAGGATGCCCGAGCATGGTGGAAGGCCACATCGGCCCATCTGCCTAATGTTGCTGAACTGGAGTGGGCTGGATTCCTGGAGATATTCTAGGGAAAATATTTCTCAGAAAGAGTTAAGGAAAAGAAGGCTGCAGAATTTGCCGCACTGAAGCAGAAAGGAATGTCAGTGGCTGAGTATGAGGCTCAGTTCGTGCGTCTGGCTGTGTATGCCCCACATCTGGTGGGCACAGAAAGACTAAAGGCTAACCGGTTCATGGATGGGCTCAGACCCATGTTCATCGAGAAGCTCAGACCTCACAACATTCAAACTTACACTGAGATGGTCCAAAGAGCCCAGCTGGTAGAGGACACCATGGCCAAAGTAGAAGGTATGAGGGGCAAGGATAATTCAAAGCCGGTCTTTGACAAGAAGGGAGCACCTAATATTGCTCCAACTTTTCGTAACAACAACAACAACAACAATAACAACAACAAGGGGCCAAATGTTGGAAGAGACAATGCTGTAGACAAGAAAGTCAAGGTAGAAGGAAGGCAGTTTGTTGAGAACTGCAAGTTCTGTGATAAACCAGGGCACCGAGCTGAGTAATGTTGGAAGAAGCTCGGGGCGTGCTTAAGATGTGGTGGTCGTGACCATTGTATTCCTGACTGTCCAATGCTGAAGGACCAGCCACGCAAGACCCAGAATGTACCATGGCTTCAGGGATGCCTTAATGTCGTTGTTGAAGCTGACCTACCCGAGGAAGGGGGTATGGTGGAAGGTACCATTTCCATACACTTTCAACCTGCTTTTGTGCTTATTGATACTGGAGCTGCATATTCATTTATTTCCACCACATTTGCTGCAACTCTACCTGTCAAACCTATACCTCTGAAATCCAAGATCACTGTAGCCTCTCCCCTTGGCTCAGAATCTAAACTCACCCATTACTTGCCAAAATGTGAAACTATAATTGGATGATACACTCTCCCTGCCAACCTCATATGTTTAGACATGAAGGGTTATGATGCCATTTTGGGTGTCGATTGGCTAATTGAATATGATGCCGATGTAAACTGCCGCCATAGAAGGGTCACCTTTAAAAGTCTAAATCTTCCAACCTTTTCACTACTTGGCACTCGTTATCATAAACACTCTATCTTGAAATCCTCTTTAAAGGCTTCCAAGATGATCAACCAGGGTTGTGACGCTTTCCTAGTTTTAGTCGTGGCAACTGAAAAGAAGAAACCAACCCTAGAAGACATTCTCATAGCCAGAGACTATCCTGATATATTCCCAGAGGAATTACCTAGTATACCACCTAAGCGGGAGGTAAACTTCACCATCGAGTTACTCCCTGGGGCAGCCCCTATTTCAAAAGCTCCATATCGCATGTCCCCTGTTGAATTGCAGGAGCTAAAGAGGCAGATCCAAGAAGTACTAGATCAATGTTTTATCAAGCCTAGCATATCCCCGTGGGGAGCGCCAGTTGTTGCCCAGCTAGCTAGCCCAGAGGGGGGGTGAATGGGATATTAAAATTATTTGATACTCAAATCTTGTTCACATAATTGTCACAAAAACAACACATCACAAATTGTTAGTGTTAGTGAAGACAAAGATAAACACGCAAAAGCAATCACACAACACAGAAAATTATCCTGGTTCAGATCTCCCTTCCTTAGGAGTCCTACGCCCAGTCCCTAAGTAATATCTCAAGATTTCACTAACCCAAGGGTACTGTCCCCCTTATGGACCCTTACATACCCAACCGCAACTGGTCTTCCTTCAATCTAAAGGAAAATACACCACCCTGGATACCCCACCAGGTCTTCCTTCACAACCTAAGGGAACAACACCCTGGATACCACACCAGGTCTTCCTTCACAACCGAAGGGAACAACACCCTGGATACCACACCAGGTCTTCCTTCAGAACCGAAGGGAACAAACACAAGAGAATGTGTTCAAAGAGATGATGCCCCTAGATCAAGCTTATAGAACACCGCTTGATCTGAAGCAAGGACTGAGAAGAAAAAGATCTACAATCAAGGACTCTTCTCAGAACAAAAGGCTCTCTCACAGATCTGAACTTAGCACAGAGAGCAAGAGCTAAGACTAATGGGAGTTTTTGCTTGGCTCTAAGAAAAGCTTGCAGAAGATTAAAGGCATTGTATCTTCTCTTTATAATCGCCCTTCCTTTGTATATATATCATCTTTTGAAATTCGAACGTTGAAGTGCCCGTTGTATCTATGCATAAGTGTACGTTAGACTGCTTGACACTTGGAAGCTTCCAGTCAACAGTCCTTTAACTTTTCATGCACGCAAAGAGAGAGAGAGGATCTTCTGTAATCTTCTTTGGCTTCTATTTTGTCCAACGTTGTATAATGGATGCTGTCAGAGACCTGCACATATTTAAAGCTTGAACAATAGACATCTAAGTTGTCTTTTGTTGTCAGTTAACGTTAGAACGAATGTTCATGAAAATAGTAATGCCATTTTGTTGTTCTAAAAGATGTTTACAGAGAAGATGGAAGATATCGTCTACATTCATGCAATGATACGTTCAGTCTTCATAAATGCACAACTGACATAAATATGCGTGAAGACTTTAACTTTTCAACGTATTAAAAATTAGCTCGAAAATGGAATCGTTGTCTTCCATGAAATCGTTATATACATGACTTATGAAATCGTTGTGCAAAAGAGTGAATTGTTGTGTATTCATAAGTGAAGAGATGCATACACAAATCGTTATATGTATTAATAATCAAATCGTTATGAAGTTATAAACAAATCGATGTACAAATCGTTATGTCGTTATAAACAAATCGATGTACAAATCGTTATGAAGTTATAAACAAATCGATGTATAAATCGTTATGAAGTTATAAACAAATCGATGTACAAATTGTTGTGATGTTATGAACAAATCGATGTACAAGTATGTTATAAATAAATCGTTGTACAAATCGTTGTGACGTTATAAACAAATCGTTGTTCTCACTTAAGGAATCGTTGCGGAAAGCAAATCGTTATGATTACTTAACGAATCGTTGCGAGAAACAAATCGTTGCGATCATTTAATGAATCGTTGTGAGGGAAAATCGTTGCGATCACTTAACGAATCGTTGTGAGGGCAAATCGTTGTGATCACTTAACGAATCGTTGTGAGGGAAAATTGTTGCGATCACTTAACGAATCGTTGTGAGGGCAAATCATTGCAATCACTTAACGAATCCTTATGAATATGAAATCGTTATAGGTCTATAGAAATCGTTATGACCTATAATGGAAATCGATGTGTACTTAGAGGAATTTTATGTGTACTGAACTCTAAATACTTTAGGGTAAGATACTTACAGAATTTGCTTGATTTTTCTTGATTCATTTCCTGTGCTCAAAACTTGTAGAAAATATGTTATATTAAACTTTATATAGTTTTGTTAATCACCAAAATAGATAAATAATTTATTTAAATTACGTGGGGATAAACTGATCATCACCAGTACTATTTGTCAGGAAGAAGGATAGGACAATGAGGCTATGCATTGATTACCGTTAGTTAAACCAGTTGACAATAAAGAATAAGTATCCATTGCCCCGCATCGATGAGCTATTCGATCAGATCTCCGGTGCACAATATTTCTCAAAGATAGATCTAAGATCAGGCTACCATCAACTGAGGATAAAGGAAGAGGATATACACAAGTCTGCATTCCGGAGAAGATAACTATGAGTTCGTGGTCATGCCGTTTAGGTTGACAAATGCTCTAGCAGCTTTCATGCAACCTATGAACAACATTTATCAGCCATACTTAGAGCAATTTGTAGTGGTGTTCATTGATGACATCCTTATCTACTCCAAGTCTAAAGAAGAACATGAAGAACACTTGAAGGTTGCTCTGCAAGTGCTTAGAGATAATCAACTCTATGCAAAACTTAGTAAGTGTGAATTCTGGATGGAGGAAGTGTCTTTCCTTGGCCACATCATATCCAAGGAGGGAATTTCTGTAGATCCATCTAAGGTGGGAGCAGTAAAGAACTGGACAAGGCTGACAACTGTGTCGGAGATCAGGAGCTTTCTGGGTTTAGCCGGATATTATCGTCGCTTTATTAAAGATTTCTCAAAGATAGATGTACCATTGACTAGGCTTACCGGGAAGGAGAATCCATTTGCATGGACTGATGAATGTGAAGAAAGTTTTAGGGCATTGAAAGAGCACCTCACCTCAGCACCTGTACTGACGTTTCCAGTCGCTGGGGGTGGTTTTGAAGTATACACTAATGCATCCGGGATCGGCCTAGGCTATGTACTGATGCAAAATGGGAAAGTCATATGCTATGCATCCAGACAATTGAAGAAGCATGGGGACAATTATCCTATACATGATCTAGAGCTAGTTGATGTAGTCTTCACCTTGAAGATATGGCGTCATTATCTATATGGTAAGAAGTTCATTGTGTTTTCTAACCATAATAGTTTGAAGTATCTGTTTTCTCAACAGGACTTGAACATGAGACAACAGAGGTGGTTGGAGTATCTCAAAGACTTTGACTTCACTATCCAATATCATCCATGTAAAGCAAATGTTGTGGCAGATGCTCTAAGTAGGAAGCCAATGATCACATTGTTAAGTCTAATGGTGGGCGAATGGAGATTATTAGAAGATTTTGCTAAGTTAAATATTGATGCTGACATCAAGAAGAAGGGATGTCTTATTGCTAGTGTGAGAGCACAACCTACACTATTGGAGGATATTATAGCACTCCAAGACAATGACCTTGTGCTAGTGGAGATTAAGGCTAATCTAGACCAGAGGCTGGATTTCTCTCTAACTGAAGAAGGAAGATTATTGTTCTGGGATCGAGTCTGTGTACCCGACCATGCAGATACAAAGAAGACGATTATGGATGAGGCTCACAGGACCAGGTATACCATTCATCTTGGAACTACTAAAACCTATCAGGATCTGAAAAGAAGCTTTTGGTGGTCAAATATGAAGAGAGAGAAGTAGCAGAATATGTCGCCCGATGCTTAACATGTCAAAAGATCAAAGCGGAACACTTGCGACCTATTGGTAAACTCAAACCCCTAGAAATCCGGCATGAAAATGGGAGGTATAGGGATGGACTTTATTTTTGGACTACCTAAATCTAGAGGTGGATTCGATGGTATCTGGGTTATAGTCGATCGCTTAACTAAGTCGGCTCACTTTTTGCCAGTGAAGAACAAGTGGTCAGTAGATGTTCTGGCTGCATTGTATGTAAAGGAAATAGACAGACTACATGGAGTACCGGTGTCTATCGTGTCTGATAGAGACCCTAGGTTTACATCCCACTTTTGGAAAAGACTGTACTATTCCTTGGGATCTAAACTAAACTTTAGCACGGCTTTCCATCTACAGACTGATGGTCAGACAGAAAGAACCAATCAGGTGATTGAAGATATGCTTAGAGCCTGTGACCTAGATTTTGGAGGTAGTTAGCATGAACACTTATCTCTAGTGGAGTTCGCCTATAATAATAGCTACCAAGCTAGTATTCAAATGGCACCATTCGAAGCACTTTATGGCAGGAGTTGTTGATCTCCAATATGCTGGTATGAAGTTGGCAAAAAGCAAATGCTAGGACCAGAGATGATAAGGGAAACCACAGAAAAGGTGAAGCTTATCAGGGAAAGAATGGCAGTGGCACAACAAAGATAAAAGACTTATGCAGACAATAGAAGGAGAGACCTGGAGTTTCAGGTTGGTGATCATGTGTTTTTGAAAGTGTCTCCAGGCCGTGGGATCAGGCGGTTTGGCATTAAAGGCAAGTTGTCACCAAGGTTCTGTTGCCCAGTTGACAAGCCCAGAGGGGGGGTGAATGGGTCTTTAAAAAATCTATCTAAGTGACACCTGTACATAAAAATATACATAAAAATAGTCTTCAGAGTTGGTTAGTAACGGTTAGTATGAACAACAAACCCACAAGGAATCAATCACACAATGTAAGGAATTATCTTGGTTCGGACCTCCTTTCCTTAGGAGTCCTACGTCCAGTCCCTGAGCAACAACTCAGGATTTCACTAACTAGGGTACGGTCCCCCTATGGACACTACAACACCCAGCTCAGCTGGTCTTCCTTCACACAAAGGGAACTTACACCACCCTCGATACCCCACCAGGTCTTCCTTCACAACCGAAGGGAAACAGCACCCTGGATCCCACCAAATCTTCCTTCACACACGAAGGGAAACACAACAAAGAGAGTGAATGAATTCAAGCCCCTAGATCAAGCTTCAGCAAGCTAAGATCTAAAGCACGAAGAACTGAGAGTAAAAGATCTAGAAACACAGAAGGATCTCAGAACTACACGGGCTCTCTTAGAAATCTATTCAGCACAGAGAGCAAGAGCTAAGATGATAGGGAACGAGGATTCTTAGCTCTGGACTACTTGCAGAAGAATTTGAACACTTGTAATATATAGATTCTTGTTCTCTGCTTAGTTGCCTTCATTCTTTCTTCTGTCTTGTATTCAATCTTCTTTTGAAATCCGGCCGTGAAGTGACCGTTGTCTCTTAGATTGGTAGACGTTAGACTGCTTGACATTTGGAAAACTCAACAATCTTTTATCCGTTGAGCATGCCAGAAGATAATGTCTTCTGGCGTCTATATGTTCCAACGTTGTATGACAGAATGTCTTTAGGCCCTGCACAAATTAATGCTAGAATAGTAGACAGCTAGGCTGTCTCTTGTGTCAGTAAACGTTGATATGAGTATTCACTAAAATAGCAATGCCAAATAGTTTGTTCTAAAAGATGTTGACAGAATATGCACGATAATGAAAGATATCATCTGCATGCATGCAGAGATACGTTTGTCTTCATTAAATGCACCGCAGTCAGACAGATAAGAGAAGACTTTGACTATTCAACTCTTTAAGAAAAAGAATAAATATCAAGTCGATATAAACCATAAAGTCGTTGTCTATATGACCTATGAAATCGTTATGAATACCAACAAGTTATATAGAGAGCAAATCGTTGTATTCATTAAAGGAGTCGTTATAGTCACTTAACAAATCGTTATGAGCTTTAAAGAATCGTTGCGCGAAGCAAATCGTTATGAGCGCTAAAGAAATCGTTGCGCGAAGCACATCGTTATGAGCACTAAAGAAATCAATGCACGAAGCAAATCGTTATGAGCGCTAGAGAAATTGTCGTGCGAAGCAAATCGTTATGAGCGCTAAAGAATCATTGCACAAAGCAAATCGTTATGAGCGCTAAAGAAATCGTTGCGCGAAGCAAATCTTATGAGCGCTAAAGAATTGTTACTATGAACTTAAGGAATCGTTACTACGGGCAGTCGTTACGAGTTCTAAAGAAATCGTTACGATGACTTAAGGAATCGTTACGACGGGCAAGTCGTTACGAGTTCTAAAGAAATCGTTACGATGACTTAAGGAATCGTTATGATGGGCAAGTCGTTACGAGTTCTAAAGAAATCGTTATGATGACTTAAGGAATCGTTACGACGGGCAAGTCGTTAAGAAATCGTTACGATGACTTAAGGAATCGTTACGATGGGCAAGTCGTTACGAGTTCTAAAGAAATCGTTGCGATGACTTAAGGAATCGCTACGAGAACGCCTTGATTTGAAACCACATGATATCTCAGTCTTATAAAGAAATCGTTATGAAATCAAATCGTTATAGCTCTATTCAAAACGATATACATGAAGGAAATCGTTGTGACTTTCGACAGAAGTCGATGTGGACTTAGAGAAATACAGTCTCAAAATATTTAATGCTTCAGAAATATAATGCTTACCAATATTGGCTTGATTGACCTTGACCTTGGAGTATTTCCTGTACTTAAGACTTAGAGAACTTTGATAAGGTTTTGTTAATTACCAAAATACATGTATATTAAAAATTACTTGGGGACAGACTGATCATCAATCTCCCCCTTTTTGGTGATGACAAAAAATTATCAATAAGCATGAATATTTTCGGAAAGTATTTCAAACATGCTAAGTATTTGTCTAAAGCTAAAGATTTTCGAAATGTATTTCAGACATGCTAATTTTCTCCCCCTTTTTGTCATTAAACAAAAAGATACTCTGAGACAAAGAATGAAGAGAAAAGATAAGCAGAGACAGGCAAATGTAGTTTATTCATTCTGAGGAGGTACACGTAAGTAATAAGCAGGAGATAAAAGAGAGGCAAAATGAGAAATAGTCTCCCAGGCCTGCTCTTCCTGCCTTTCAAAGTAAGTCTTGAAGGGTCCAGGACCAACAGAATAATTTGGTCCCATTAAGGGAGCCATTCTTTTTAGGTGAAGGACCAACTGAGCTTCAAGGAAATCACTGTAAGGATCTCTGTCCAACGATGCCCTATAGTAGGTGACTTTTCCAAAACTAGCACAAGCAAGAAACTGATTAAGGGAGACAGGATAGAAGATCTGCCTGTGCTTTAATTCCTGGCGCATGGCGACATAGACTTTGTACCTTTCCACCCAAATTTGAAGAGGATCATTTACAAGGTGGAGGGAATTCATATCCGGAAAGGTTGTAGCTGAGATTGGAGGGCGGTCTTTCCTGGCTAAGGTTACATTTGTATCCGACAATTGCTGAGTAGATAAGGGATAGAACTTGGCCCACCCTGCAAGTGTCAGTCTTTCACATTCTGACAAGGCAGGGGCTAGAATCTCAGCACGGATATGGCCTAGGTGGTACTCCCTAAAGAGAAATCTGGGGAAAGCTACCACACTGCCCTTCTGAACTTTAATTCTGCCCATCACTCACGCAAAATGATCAAAAATAACTGAGCCCACTAGAGTATCCATGAGCAAGGAGTGAAGGGGAGGAAGATATGTAGCCTCTGGCAGCTGAAGAGTAGCAAAATCTACTTGAATTGCTGCAGTGCCAGGCTCAGGTCCAAGATTTCGAATGGTTTGCCTGAACTGACTGAGCTGGACTTCAGGTAAATGATGAAGATACCTATAATCATTAAACATCTTGAATTGCCTGATCATCTTGATCTCCTTCTGGATGAAGGGAGCCCAGGAATTGTTATGGTGGAGCAGAAACCATTCAGACAGGGTGAGAGAGAGATCCCTGGGAGGAAACACTTCAGATCTGGCAGAGAGAAACTTGTTGTAGAGGACCTTATTGGAGCGTTCCCATTCTTATTCAGATAGGGATTGAGCAGAAGAGAAAATTTTGGCCTTGACAACCTTGGTAAGAGAGGTATAAGGTAGGATGGTTTGAAGATGGTCAGAAAGGTTTAGGAAAGGGAGATTGAAGAGGGTGGCAAAGGCAACCTTGGTGAGGTATTCCCTGTAGAGAGGCCTATTTTTAGTGACCTCTGTGAGAGAAAACCACAAGGGAGGATACAACGGATTGAAAGATGAAGAGGTTTTTCGTTTCTTAGAAGGAGGACAGGAGGGATCAGAGATATGAATATGCTAGACAACTTTGAGAACAGAGCCAAGAATGGTGTCCTCAAATTCGTCTTTGATGGGACTCAGATAGGGACCATCAATTTGGGTTACTTTAGGAATGATGGTGATGAAGGAGGGAGGAGGAATGAGGATGAAGAAGGGATGGTGGAGGAGAAGAGGTGTGAGGAGATGGTCCAGCTGATGAAGAGGGACCAGAGGAGGAGGCTCCAACTAATGATGAGGCTGGAGGAACCTCAAAGATAGATGGAGGTGGAGGAATATGAGTGGAAGAGGCAAGAGAAAATGTAGATTGAGAAGAAAATGGTGTTGGAGAGGAAATGGGTCTGGATTGAGGCTTTTTGAAGGTTTGGGGAGCAGGAGGTGATGTAGAAGCTGAGGGTGGAGAAGGAGGAACAGGTGTGAGAGAAGAAGAAGAAGGAGCTGGGGGCTTAGGTTCCAAGACTTCTTCTTCTACCACTGTCTGCATAGGTTCAGACTCCAATGGCCCTGATGGCCCTGACTCTTTCTCAGCTTGCCCTGGTGGCCCTTATGCCTGCTTAGCTGGTGCTAGCCCTGACTCTGGAATAGATGGTCCTGATTGCCTGGAAGTACCAGCATCCAGGTTCTGATCTGCAGGAGGTGCAGGAGGAGGAGGAGCTTGAGCTCCAACTACCTTCAGAATCTCAGCTAGCATAGACTTCATACTTCCCATCTCTTTGTTGAACCATTTCATGGCATTTCTTATTTGAGAGACTTCCTTAGTGGTGGATGCTTGGCTCATAAAAATGGAGTTCACATCACATTGAAGAGAGCACAAGATCTCACATTGAGCATCTAATCTTTCAACGACAGGTTTCAAATTAATGATAATTTTATGTTTCATCTATCTCTCGAAAGGAGAATCTTCTAGGAGAGGAACTCCGGATGCCACTTCCTTTCCATTCTTTCTAACCTCTGATGCCTGAGGCTGTTGACTTTCATCATCAGAATTTGAGGAGCTAGCAGTCTCCCCATCTCTAGCATCACAATCTGGAGGGTTGTCATGACCCTCCCCCTGAGTACCGTCATCTTGAACATCTGGAAAAACTTCATCATCAGGCACACTACCCATAGGCTCATCACATTTTGCTGCTTCTGCTGGTCCACCCTTTAATTGCTCCCCCTCAGTAGGAGCGTCTTCTTCCATTGACTCTTGCTCCCCCTGAATGGGAGCATCGTCCATAACCATGTCTTCAGGAGCAATTGTTTGCTCCTCCTGAGTGGCTTTTGCTGCAACTAATTCCTCAATGTGGCCTGATGCCACAACCTCTTCCTCTGAATTTCCACTAGCCTCCGGAGTGACTGGGGTGGAATGAATAGAGTCCAACACTTCTCTAAGGATAGAGGCAACAATGGAGGTGGGCAAAGGATCTGCTGCACCTACCACTGCTTCTTCTACTGATGCTTCTGGAGGTTGAGATTTAGCTGCCACTGCAGTGGACTCTGCTAGCGCTACTGTTTCTGCTTCTTGAGCTGACAGTTCAGATGGTCCTGCTGGCTCAGCTTCTGCTGGTACAATAACTGCTGGTACTGCTGGCTCAACTTCTGCTTCTGAAGCTACTGCGGCTGGTTCTACAAAGGCTTTTGGTACTTCTTCTTGAATATCTGAGATATCCCCTATAATGGCATCTCCCTCTGCCACAGAGGTCTTAGACCAAACTCCACCAACAACTGAGAACCCACTCTTCCTCAGATTTCTGGACCTAATTGCTTGGCCCATCTTCTCAACTACTGCCCCAGATAGATCAACACTGAAGTGTTTGAAGATCTTGGTAAGCAAATGGGCATAGGGCAAAGAGACATTAAGCTTGCTCTTTGTATCCTAAATCCAATCACGGGCGAACCTCATCCTCTCTATTATTACTTCGGCCATGTTGATTTCCTTGTTCTGTATGGCCCAAAACATTATATCGGAATCTGCCTTGGTACATGTTGAAAAAGTTGCACTTCTAGGAACTAGAATTTGACAAACCATAAAGTGTAGAAGACGTTTGAATGCATTGAATTGATTGATATCTATTTTCCCATCTCTCAGTCTGAATCTTAGTCCTATAATGCCAAGACCTTTAGCTTGGGCATCCACGGTGTGAACCCCACTGTGCCCGGATGTCTTCACTCCAAATAGCAAATGCAATAACTCATGATCTATTTTAATCTGGGTTCCCTTGACAGATGAAACCAGGGACCCGTCTTCCTCTGTTCTTAAACATACATAAAAGGCCTTCACGAGGTCTGGATAGCTTACATCTGAGAAGGTGGAGATTCCCATCCATTGCATCCTGCTCATTGCTGCCACTATACTGTGCATGCCGTTCCTCTCGAGATCAACTACATCCACTGCCTTGTTCCCACAAACCTTGGTTTTTACAAACGTGAACCTCTCCTGCTGCTCAAGAGTGAGGAACTCAGCGCCGTAGCCCCCAAGACTTCCGATGATGACGGATGCGGCCATAGAATCAGGTGAACAGGGTTTCTGGAGGGTTGAGAAGGAAGAAGGAGTGAAATCCCTCAAGAAATTTGTCGCGGGAAGGAGAGAAGAGCTTCAAACTTGCTGAGAGTCGATGTCCGAATCGTTAGGGCATCGGCTTAGGCAACCAGATGAAAGAGGGAAAAAGATAGAAGATGGGAGATGAAACAATCCCACATCGATTTTTGTAATTAAATAAATGTTGTGTGGAAAGTGAGGCACCAAAAGGCGGTAGAAAGCGACAAAAGAGTTTGACTATTCAAACAGACTTTAATAAAAGAGTGGCTAGGAAAGATAATTTGAATTTCTTTTGCTTAAATCCATGGAGGGAAAAATTTACTTAATTCTGAAAATTTATGTACTAGTTTCAAACAGAAATCTTTTCACAAATTACACATGCCCAATTCCCTTCTAAGAGATGTGAATCTTTCTTCGAGTAGGGCTTTTGTGAAAATATCTGCTAACTGACTATTTGTGTCAATAAAAGATATTTCAATATTACCATTTGCTACATGATCACGAATAAAATGATATCTAACCTCAATATGCTTGGTCCTTGAATGCTAAACTGGATTTTTGGTGAGATTGATAGCACTAGTGTAGTCACACAATAGTGGAATCGATTTGATATTCGATCCAAAATCTTCAAGTTGTTTCTTTATCCATAGGAATTGTGTACATCAACTTCCAGCAGCAACGTACTCAGCTTCAGCTGTAGATAGTGTCACTGAATTTTGTTTCTTTGATGTCCAGGATATCAAACACCCTGCAAGAAATTGACAACAACCACTGGTGCTTTTTCTATCTAGTTTGCATCCAGCATAGTCAGCATTAGAGTATCTACTAAATTAATTTCACAAGATTTTGGATACCACAGACCTAAATCATGAGTTCTTGCTAAATATCTAAATATTCTTTTTACAGAGATTAAATGTGATTCTCTAGGATCTGCTTGATATCTAGCACACATGCATACACTAAATAGAATATCGGGTCTACTAGTTGTTAAATAAAGCAGTGAACCTATCATACCTCTGTAGACCTTTTGATCTACTTTCTTACCATCTTTGTCACTGTCCATCCTTGTTGATGTACTCATTGGTGTTGACAGTGGCTTGATATTATCAAATCCAAATTTCTTCAAGAGTTCTTTTTGTACTTTGCTTGGCAGATGTGAGTTCCTTCTTTTCCTTGCTTGATTTGTAGTCCAAGGAAGTAATTGAGCTCTCCCATCATACTCATCTCAAAATTTCCCTGCATCAACTTTTCAAAATACTTGCAAAGAGATTCATCAGTAGATCCAAAGATAATATCATCTACATAAATTTGTACAAGTAGTATGCTTTTAACTTTTGATTTTACAAATAGAGTGCTATCTACTTGACCTCTACTGAAACCATGGTTTAGAAGAAAAGAACTAAGCTATTCATACCAGGCCCTAGGTGCTTGTTTTAATCCATATAAAGCTTTATGAAGTTTGAAAACATGATTAGGAAATTCTGTGTCATCAAAACCCGAGGGTTGTTCCACATAAACTTCCTCTTTTATAAAACCATTTAAGAATGCAGATTTGACATCCATTTGAAATAGTTTTAAGTCTAATGCTGATGCATATGCAAGTAATATTCTAATAGCCTCAAGTCTAGCTACAGGTGCATAGGTTTCATCGAAATCTATGCCTTCCTCTTGGGAGTAGCCTTGAGCCACCAATCTGGCCTTGTTTCTTAAGATTACACCAGTCTCATCCAATTTGTTTCTAAACACCCATTTGGTGCCAATAACTGGATGATCTGATGGTCTGGGAACAAGTGACCATACTTGGTTTCTCTTTAACTGATTTAGTTCATCTTGCATGGCTATAATCCAAGATTCATCAGTGAGAGCTTCATTGACTGTCTTAGGCTCTATTTGAGAGACAAATGCTAGATAATCACAAGGTATTACATTACCTCTTGTTCTTAGCCCTATAGATGGATCACCAATAATGTTCTCAAGTGGGTGATCTTTCTTGTATCTCCAATCCTTTAGAAGATTTTCATGTGTAATTTCCTTTTGTTGCAAGTCTTCCAGAGGTGGATCATCCTCATTCTCAATTGATGTATTCTTTAGTTTCTTGGACAGTTCATCTATATCATCATTGTCACTATCTTCTTCCTTTCTCAAGGAAGGGTTAGTTTCACCAAAAATAATATGTACAGACTGTTCAATTAATAAAGTACGTTTATTAAATACTCTATAGCCTTTGGGTTTAGAGGTGTACCCCATGAAGATACCTTCATCTGATTTAGCATCCAACTTACCAATGTGCCTTTTTCCATTCTTGTGGATGAAGCAAGGACATCCAAACGTCCTGAAGTGACTAATCTTTGGTTTCTTTCCTTTGAACAGTTCATATGCAGTCTTCTTTAGGATTGGCCTGATCATTACTCTGTTGATAATGTAGCTTGCTGTGTTGACTGCTTCAGCCCAAAAATACCTTGGCAGATCATATTCCGAAAGCATTGTTCTTGCCATATCCAATAGAGTTCTATTCTTTCTCTCAGCAATTCCATTTTGTTGTGGTGTCCTTGGTGCTGAGAAGTTCTGCTCAATCCCTTGGTCATCATAGAATTTAGCAAATCTTTCATTTTGAAATTCTCCTCCATGATCTGACCGGATTCCAACAATGTAAAACTTCTTGTCTTTCTAAACTTTCTTGCTGAAGCTTACAAAGCTTTCAAATGTATCATCTTTGTGCTCCAAGAAGGAAACCCAAGTGAATCTGGAATAATCATCAACAATGACAAAACCAAAATTCTTTCCTCCAAGACTGGTGGTTCTCATTGGCCCGAATAAATCCATATGAAGGAGTTCTAAGGGTTTTGAGGTTGTTACCACAGTCTTTGACTTGAAGGAACTCTTAACATGCTTTCCTTTGGCACAAGATCTGCAGACGCCATCCAATTTAGTGCTGACCTTTGGTAGACCTTCCACAAGATTTTTCTTTAACAATTTTCTCATACCATCTATGCTACAATGTCCTAGTCTTCTGTGTCATAATTCAGTAGATTGATCCTTGCTTGCTGTCAAACAGACATCCTGATCCTTGAGTTCTTCAAGATGGAGTGCGTACAGGTTCTTCTCTCTATTGGCTTTGAAAATTATTGCTCCTTCCTTCAATATGCTGCACTTTGATTCTTGAAATTGAATCTGATGACCTCTGTCACAAAGCTGACTGATGCTGATGAGATTGTGCTTCAGTCCTTTGACAAGCAATACATCTTCAATGACTATCTTTCCTTTGTTGCTCACAGAACCACTGCCAATCACTGTTCCTTTCCCATTGTCTCCATAGGTAATTGTTCCTTCTTCAGCTTGTAGATGGGTGAATAGCTTCCGATTCCCTGACATGTGCCTAGAGCACCCACTGTCCAAATACCATTTGGATGCTCGAGTGTTACCCTGAAATAAAATCATCAAGTTTTAGGTACCCAAATTCTTTTGGGTCCTGATTGGTTAGTATCATTGAATTTACCTTTAATTATCCATTTCTTATGTCTTGTTGGGCATGTTGTTATGATATGTCCTAACTTGTTACAGTGACTGCAGCAGGACAATTTTGTTATTTTTTCTATATATTTGAAATCTGCCTTGTATGCAATATCTTGTTCAGGTACAAATTTAGGCGTTGGATATATTTTAGGATAAACTATGGTTTCTTCATTGTCTGGGGGTGTATATCCTAATCCATTTTTCTTCTTACCTAATCTTCTGGCACCTTTTAATATTAGGGAGTTTTTACCATTAGTGAATTTTTCTAATGTGCTAGATAACTGTATATTTTTATTTGTTAATGATTTTATTTCTATTTTCAGTTCATCTGTGTCTGCCTGTTTTTCCAACTCAATTATTTGTTCATTCTTATCCTTTAGATCTTCATATAATAACTCATTTCTTCTTTTGAGTTCAGTTAACTGTTTTTCTAGTTGCTCATTTTCAGATTTTAGATCTGAGTTTGTATTTTCTAAACAAGTAATGTTTTTCTTACTAACTTTCAATAATTTAGATAAATCTCTATATTTATCATATAGTTCATTGAATGCATCCTCTAAATTATCAAAATCAGAATCATTGTAGGAATCAAAGGAGGAATCAGATGTTACCTTGTCATCTGTATTTGCCATGAAAGCCAAGTTGGCTTCTTCGTCATCACTGGTTGAGCTTGACCCACTGTCTGAGTCGCTGCTGTTTTCCCATGCGGCTGCCATTGCCTTCTTCTTGTATTTCTTGAATCGTCTGAAGTTATCTTTCTTCTTGTATCCATCTTTCTTGAGCTTTGGACAATCTGCCTTGATATGTCCAGGCTTCTTGCACTCATAACATGTAGGTTCTCCTTTCTTCAGATCTTTTCCTTCTAGCTTCTTAAACTCTTTATTTCTCTTGAAGAATCTTTTGCCAGATTGAAACTTTTTCTTATTGGCTAGAATTTGTTGTAGTCTTCTGGACAACATAGTTTCTTCATCATCACTGTCCTTGCTGTTCTCACTGTTTTCCAGTGATTCTTCTGACAATTCTTCATCAGCCTTGAGCGCATTTGACTGCTTCTTTCTGCTGGAGGATTCTCCTAATCACTCCATGTTTAACTCATAGGCCATAAGGTACCCAATGAGCTTTTCCAAGGACATTCTCTTTAGATCATTAGCTTCTTCAATGGTTGTAACTTTGGGAGTCCATGAGGATGGTAGGGATCTAAGAATTTTCCTCACCATGTCTCCAATCTCATAAGTTTTTCCAAGTCCGGCCAATCCATTTGTAATATCTGTGAATCGACTAAACATTTGAGTTATGGACTCACCTGATTGCAATTGATATCTTTCATATTGAGTAACAAGAATATCAATTCTTGTTTCCTTCACCTTATCTGTGCCTTCATAGGTAATTCTAAGCTTTTCCCACATTTCCATTGTGGATTTGCAGGCTGAAACTCTGTTGAATTCCTTTTTGCTTAGTGCACAACACAGAATACTCTTAGCCTTACAGTTTAAGAAGATATTTTTCCTGTCATCATCTGTCCACTGAGCTTTCTCATTTGTGACCAAGAGATCACCTTCTTCTACTATTGACCATATCTAATAGTCGTGACCTTGGAGAAAGTACTCCATTCTAGTCTTCCAATAAGCTTAATCTTCACCATCAAAAAGAGGGGGTCGGTTGACAAATTGACATTCAATGTTACCTTGGGCTGCCATGGATCTTTACTCTTCAGATCGTTGGATCTTTTTCTTTGTCGAAGAGAGTTGCTCTGATACCACTTGTTGCCCAGTTGACAAGCCCAGAGGGGGGGTGAATGGGTCTTTAAAAAATCTATCTAAGTGACACCTGTACGTAAAAATATACACAAAAATAGTCTTCGGAGTTGGTTAGTAACGGTTAGTATGAACAACAAACCCACAATGAATCAATCACACAACGCAAGGAATTATCCTGGTTCGGACCTCCTTTCCTTAGGAGTCCTACGTCCAGTCCATGAGCAACAACTCAGGATTTCACTAACTAGGGTACAGTCCCCCTATGGACACTACAACTCTCAGCTCAGCTGGTCTTCCTTCACACGAAGGGAACTTACACCACCCTGGATACCCCATTAGGTCTTCCTTCACAACCGAAGGGAAACAGCATCCTGGATCCCACCAGGTCTTCCGTCACACACGAAGGGAAACACAACAAAGAGAGTAGAATGAATTCAAGCCCCTAGATCAAGCTTCAACAAGCTAAGATCTGAAGCACGAAGAACTGAGAGTAAAAGATCTAGAAACACAGAAGACTCTCAGAACTACATGGGCTCTCTTAGAAATTCTATTACAGCACAGAGAGCAAAGAGCTAAAGATGATGGGGAACGAGATTCTTGGCTCTGGACTACTTGCAGAAGAATTTGAACACTTGTAAATATAAGATGCTTGTTCTCTGCTTAGTTGCCTTCATTCTTCTCTTCTGTCTTGTATTTATATCTTCTTTCGAAATCCGGCCGTTGAAGTGACCGTTGTCTCTTAGATTGGTAGACGTTAGACTACTTGACATTTGGAAACTTCAACAATCTTTTATCCAGTTGAGGACGCAAGAAGATAAGGTCTTCTGGCGTCTATATGGTCCAATGTTGTATGACAGAATGTCTTTAGGACCCTGCACAAATTAAATGCTAGAACAGTAGACAGCTAGGCTGTCTCTTGTTGTCAGTAAACGTTGATATGAGTATTCACAAAAATAGCAATGTCAAATAGTTTGTTCTAAAAGATGTTGACAGAATATGCACGATAATGAAAAGATATCATCTGCATGCATGTAGAGATACGTTTTGTTTTCATTAAATGCACAGCAGTCAGACAGATAAGAGAAGACTTCGACTATTCAACTCTTTAAGAAAAAGATAAATATCAAGTCGATATAAACCATAAAGTCGTTGTCCATACGACTTATGAAATCGTTATGAATACCAACAAGTTATTATAGAGAGCAAATCGTTGTATTCATTAAAGGAGTCGTTATAGTAACTTAACAAATCGTTATGAGCTTTAAAGAAATCGTTGCGCGAAGCAAATCGTTATGAGCGCTAAAGAAATCATTACGCGAAGCAAATCGTTATGAGCGCTAAAGAAATCGTTGCGCGAAGAAAATCATTATGAGCGCTAAAGAAATCGTTGCGCGAAGCAAATCGTTATGAGCGCTAAAGAAACCGTTGCGCGAAGCAAATCGTTATGAGCGCTAAAGAAATCGTTGCGCGAAGCAAATCGTTATGAACGCTAAAGAAATCATTGCACTAACTTAAGGAATCGTTACGATGGGTAAGTCATTATGAGTTCTAAAGAAATCGTTACGATGACTTAAGGAATCGTTACGACGAGCAAGTCGTTACGAGTTCTAAAGAAATCGTTACGATGACTTAAGGAATCGTTACGACGGGCAAGTCATTACGAGTTCTAAAGAAATCGTTACAATGACTTAAGGAATCGTTATGACGGGCAAGTCGTTACGAGTTCTAAGGAAATCGTTACGATGACTTAAGGAATCGTTACGACGGGCAAGTCGTTACGAGTTCTAAATAAATCGTTACGATGACTTAAGGAATCGTTACGATGGGCAAGTCGTTACTAGTTCTAAAGAAATCGTTGCGATGACTTAAGGAATCATTATGAGAATGACTTGATTTGAAACCACATGATATCTTTGTCTTATAAAGAAATCGTTATGATATCAAATTGTTATAGCTCTATTCAAAACGATATACATGAAGGAAATCGTTGTGACTTTCGACAGAAGTCGTTGTGGACTTAGAAAAATACAGTCTCGAAATATTTAATGCTTCAGAAATATAATGCTTACCAATATTGGCTTGATTGACCTTGACCTTGGAGTATTTCTTGTACTTAAAACTTAGAGAACTTTGATAAGGTTTTGTTAATTACCAAAATACATGTATATTTAAAAATTACTTGGGGACAGACTGATCATCAGGTTCATCGAGCTTTTCAAAATCCTCGAGAGAGTCAGCGAAGTTGCATACTGTCTGGCATTACCACCAAAAATGGATGGAATACACAATGTGTTCCATATATCCATGTTGAAGAAGTATGTACGAGATCCGTATCATTTTATAAAATATGAGCTTCTGGAGTTCAACAAAGACAGAACTTATCAAGAAAGGTCAATCAAGATCGTGGACTGAGAACTGTATCAACTAAGGAACAAGGTCATCCCACTAGTAAGAGTCAGATGGAATCACCGCAGAGAAGAGGATGAGATGTGGGAAATCGTGGAAGTTATGCGCAAAAGATATCTGGAGCTATTCGCAAGTAAGTACACCTCGCTTGTACAAGGAATTACTATTCATGAATTTGGGGACCAAATTCTCTTAAGTGGGGGAGGGTGTAGCATCCCGGAAAATTTAATTACAAAAAATTCAAATAAATAGAAATAAATAATTTCCATAATATCGGAGTATTAAAACATATGTACCATTATCTTATGTGCAAGAACACATCGTAAAATTTCGTAAAAATTATAAATTAACCCCACACATTATTCTTAAATGTTCCACGAAGAAATTCGTGCAACAAAAAATCTGATTGACCAAGTGTACGTCACATTGTGATAAATTATCCAAATTAGGAAACTAGGTCGGAAAACTGTTAACACGGAAATACGACGCGACTATAAATTAAATAAAAATGTTGGAGAGACTTCCAACATTATATATTGATGACCCATTAATGATATTGGGCCAATGTATCACTTTTGGTCCAAAAATCAAATGAAACAAGAAAATATATGGAAATTCGTAACCCTAAATAAGCTGAAATTAGAAAGAGGTAATTATGGTAGAATTGGGAGGCAATCCTGCACTCTTGGCAACCCAAAATCGTGCCTATCCACCCATGGAGGTTGCTTGATGGCCAAGACTCTCCAATGGAGGGAGAGATTTTCAAAATATGGAAAGACACAAGTTAAAACCGCAACTCTCCTTTCCTTGTTGCATTATGACTTCCAAAAGCCATAGATGCTTAAATACTCTCTACAAAATCCTTGGGGATGAGTTTCACAACTTGTTGGGGTCGTGTGGAGGAGCTCTTGGCGGCTGGGGAGCAGAGGATTGAGCACACTAAGCCCATCTTCTTCCCCATCGCGTCTGCTTCGACCTGTGCAAACCGTCCACTTGGAGTTGACCAAAGGTAGGTCAAACCTAAATCCCATCGTGCAAGACTTATACCCCTGGAAAGAGGGTCAAGTCTACTTCCTAACTCAACTGAAATGCACAATTTTCATGCAGTATACTCTGAGTATTAGGCGTTCTTCAACCAGTGGTCAGAGCAAGGGTTTTCTGAAGAATGAAACTTCCTCAACCCAAAAGGTAGTTTTTCTCGGGCCAAACTTTAACAAATCTTATACCAATGTGTAGAGCATCAAGTCTAGTTTCATTTCCAATGGGTTTCATCGAATTCCAATGAGTACATGTTGAGTTATAGGCGTTTTTCTAGAGTCGCGCATGTCTGGGACTGTTTATGTTCATGTTGATTTATCATGCATCCTGAGGTTGTTTTAAATTATTTAAAAATCATAGTTCTCACCTACTCCATGTTCCCAACAACATTCATGTTGACACTTTTATCCGAAAAGCCCTAGTTTAGTAGATATAAGCGTTGCATGGATCGAACCCCCGTGTTCCTGTATTTTTTCTGAGTTTTCGGTCTGAACTCTGAACCGTGTTCGGTTCAGATGACGCGTTTCAAGTGTCTGGTATCGCGTCGCTTGTGGCCGACATGATTCAGTGAATCACGACTATCTGGTATGACATGATTCTCCTGCAGACCAGTCAATGACGCGTGGGTCTTCACGCCGCCTGGGAGTCGGAGCCTGTCTGAACCGCGGCTGTATGCCCCGACACGTTTCAGGCGGTTTTCCCACCCCTGGTTTTATTAAATGAATTTTCATGAATGCGTCTAGTTCCCCCGACGCGATTCAAGCATGAATGCGGCCACCAAGGTGGACGCGATTTTAAGTCTTCACTATTTCGCTTGCTTTCACCATGCACTGTGTTTTGAAGTGCATCCACTGTGTAGGACGCGTATTTACAGGCTTACCTGAGAACTGTTTAACATGGTGTTAAGTGTAGGATTTGCATGGCAGGGTTCTAATCATCTCATGGGGTCTGTTTAATGGCTTAAAAGTGTTTAACCCATTTAAATGCTATAATTACACGAACGTTATTCTAATTACTTTCTTAATGGTGTGACCATTCATGTAACTTTTGATTCACTCTTCCTACTGTTCTACCATGTTTAAAGTATAATTGTTATCTTAAAATCTTACAAACCATGATTAGTTAAAGTGCATAGTTTTATCCCATGTTATCATGTTAAGTGCTTTCCGCGAATTTGAAACCAATGGATTGTGGATTGAGATGCGTACATCACTACACACTTGCACATCTAGGCAGCCCTTTCTTGGCGATTTGGAAGCTCTCTATCGGTCATTCCGTATCGGTAGATAAGCGACCTTTTCTCTAAGACCTCCGTAAATCTTCGTACTACGTGGATTCCCTCATGGAGACCGAGTTGGTTGTACCATTGAAGTTCCCTAGAGATAGCATGCGGTTCCTCTCTCATCTTGTTCTCGTGAGTGTGATTTACAATCTAGACTCAAGTCATTAATGTAAAGATTGAACTAAAGTATAAATTGTACCGTTATGCTTCCGAACTTATCTCTTGACCATTGTTATCATGGAATCATGTTCACACTAATTACTACTTGTTCTCGTCATCATCATGAACATGATATTACGCATGCTTACATATTGAAACTCTTATTGGCCATTATTAATGACTGTGGGTATCTACATTTAAAATTGAAATGAGATGCTGACCGGGCACGACGAGTGTCCAAGGGCTCCAGTCTAGCCCGAGTGACGGAGAGTCATGAATATACTTATAATGATTACTGGCATTGCATCTGCACTGGGAGTACTTACGTGTTGAATGCTAGATACAATAACCACATACACGTGTCCTAGTGTGCATTTCAAGGTGGATCTTTCCTTGGTGTACATTGGTGCCTCGTGCTTGATTACTGTTACATGATCGTGCTCGTGCGTGCTTGCTTACTTGCGTGATATGGCCATCCTGCATTTATTGCAATTAGTGATATCTTGCGTTCTTGAAAGCTACTGACATCAAGTGAAAATCTTGTTTTCTCGTACAAAGTGATCTATTGCTAGTTCTATCTTGTTATATCATTCTAAATCTTGCTCTATCATGATCACTTTATCTAGCTTGTTTCATGTTTTAATGAGTTTTATTCGTACATGCATATCTTGATCATCGTGCTTACCTAGTTCTAAATTGCTAATCACGTATATCATTACCCGCACATTGAGATATAAATTCTACTGGGCTAGTTTGCTCATTCCCTACTTTTAACCATTCTAGGTGATTATGAAATTCAAGAAGAGGAGCAAGTCGAGGATGGGAATGTGACCAAGTGATGAGCGTTCCAACTATGAGTCTAGTTATAGTAGTTTGCTTCGAGTGTTAGATTCCTATAGTAGGAAGTGAGGTATTATGTACTTTTCATTTTATTGAGTTTAGTCCTATTATCCCATAGTTAAAGAGTTGTATTAGTTACATTTAATACAATGAGATGAATTAAATACAATTTCCATTGACTTCCATATTTGGGCCCTATTCTGATGTGTGTTGTTATACACTTAGTGCTTGCTAGCTAGAGGCTTATTTGCCGACTGTTCACATCTTGGGATATCGACTCAAATTATCCAAATTAATTATCCACTGTGTAATTCTTAGGACATGACACAGCCACTCTCGCTGGTACCACTACCCTGGGCGAAAACACTGGGGTCTTCTTCTTCTTGCCCTGCCGCTGAAACGCTGATCCAGGCCTCTTCAAAGAAGCCCTCTTCTCCTCCAGATATACCTCCATCTCAGCTTCCTACATGCATGCCGCTGACAGTGCCTCCTCATTGATCGATGCCCAAATGCCACCAGTCTAGTCCTCAGGGATGACTTCAACCCCATGATGAATTTCTTCACATTCCTCCACTCATCGGTCACTATGTGAGGTGCATACTTTGACAGCTACGCAAATCTAGCCTCGTACTCAAGCACACTCATTGACCCTTGGGTCAATGTCAAGAACTCCTGCTCCATGCGATCCTGCACATGCTATGGAATATACTTCGCCCTGAACAGGTGAACAAACTCGGTCCATACAACCTCAATAGCTCCATCCTCAAACTGTGTGCATAGTACTGACAACCACCACACATCGGCACGCTCCTACAAAAAAGGTAGATACATCTAAAGGGGTACTAGAAACAACACACATAACCTTTCTAGAAACTTTATTACCTGCAGCATATAGGTGGCTAATGTCACTCGCTCCTCTTCCGCGCATCATATAGCACAAAAGATCGTCTCTATCTCCCATAGCCAACTCTCTGCCATGATGTGATCTGTAACGTCATGTCTTTCGGATTCCTTGCGGATCTTTCGTTTAGTGTTGTGGAGGTCATACGTTGACCAATGTGGCTCGAGAGTAGTGTGCGCGCGTGTGTTTGGGCCTTACCGGGCGTTAGTGCAGGTTGTAGCACCCTTAGGTTCTCATCCTGTCATCGCGACAAGAAGGGCTGTCGCGTTCTTAACGCGACAGGGCGCTACATCGCGTTCATGTGACCGCTTCTGGCGCTGGACGTGTGCATGAGCGACACGTGGCAGGCATTGGGGGCGTTAAGCTCGGGAAGGCGACAGGGCTTGGCGTCGCGTTTAGGTGGCGACGCATCGCTGCGTCGCGTTTTGAACCACTGCAAGTTTTTAAAGAACCCCAGCCGGCAGAACCCTCACACGTTCTGCTCGGCCGGGGGAGGAGCTGTTAATGTTTTCTTGGGCGATTTAGGGTGGAGAGCTCGGTTTTCAGCGAGGTTTTGTTGTAAGAAGCTCTTGTGGAGCCTGAGGATCGCCGGGGAAGCATCATACAACATGTTCTTCGCAAAGGTAGGTGAATTCTTCCCGTTCCGGGGCGATAATCGAGGGAAACGTAGGATTGATCAATTTAACATTTTATTCATGCTAGATACCATGCCTAGGTTTTCATTAAAGCATGAAAATGACGAATTAAGGGTGGTTTGCATGTGTTTTGGGGTGTTTGGAAGGAGAGAACCCGATTAGGGTTTCTCACCCTGCTAAAGCGACAGGGGAGGCTGTCGCGACCTGAAGGCGACGGGACGACCCGTCGCGTTCATGTCCTTAAGGCGACCCATCGGGCTGTCGCGTTCTGAAGGCGACCCGAGCCCATGTCGCGACCACAGCCGAGGGCTGTGTGGGTGTATGGCTTATGTGATGTGATTAACCGATTGTCATGGTTTGTTGTGTTTAATGTTAATGAGCGGTGCATTGACACTTGTGGTGCACTGAGTGCACGTAGTTTCCAAGACTAGCATACAGAGTACGTAGTTAGCTAGTTGTACTCGTGGCTGCGTGGTGTTCACGCAAGCATTGTTAGGTTCACGTGTAGTGAACCATTGTTACGAGAGGTTTATGTGACGTTTCACGTGGTTTGTGTGTGACGTGCATATGGTTTTGTATACGTGGCGAGTAGTACGACGCCTACCGTGGTTACCTCTCCAATTGGGTGCCCTAGGTTCTCTGTGAGCCAGGCTATTAGCTCGGGGCTTTGTCCCAATACTTGTGTTGTACCATCGAGGTCTGTGTCGTCTGACCTAGACACCCTCACTCCTTGTTTGAGTTGTACGTCCGGCTGAGGGAAAGACGACAGTGGGACAGTGACTACCGTACTTGTCTTTTAGTCACTTGTAGTGCGCTCGTAGTTGGGGGTACGGACACCAGTAGTCGACACTGGTCCCCAGCTAGTCCTTTTCCAGTGCCTCACTCTAGAGGGCCCAGGCCAGGGTCTCCAGAGGTGTCAGGCTTGGGCCTGTGACCGTGTGGTCTGTAGATGGTGGTGTTTAGTTGGTCTCCACAGTTGCTTGACCTTTTCACGTGGAGCGGCAGCTGGACCTTTCGTCCATGGCTGCGAGACTAAGTGGTAGACCTGTGTTAACTTGTCCGAGTCAGTTTCTGGTGTCACGAACCAGTTCACGTGGCTCGTGTGTGGCGGTCTCTACTGTAGCTCGTACACCTGTTTGGGTTTGCCGTTTATTTATTATAGTTGTTGTATATAGTCGAGAGACGGTGAGTACTTTTACAGCTTTCATATCCTGCTTAGCTGTTCTATAAATTGTTGGTACTGTTTACTGCTTTTGTACCTGTGTTTTTGGTTTGCTCGGTTTTGGGGGAGTTCCCTACTGAGCTAGTGACTAGCGAGGCTCACCCCTACCCCCACAGGTGAAGGCGAGGAGGACGTCTCTCGACCGTCGTCCAGTTCTGAGCTGCGTCGTAGCGGTGCAGGGTCAGTACCTCCAACAGTGTAGTAGCAGCAGTGTAGTGTAGCCAGTTGTTTACTTTCTTCAGTTGTACCTCGGGGTATGTCCCAGGTTCTGGTAGTTTCTTTCAGTTTTGTGGATATATGGCTATGTAAACTTGTGAAATATATATATGAAATGGTGTGTTCCTTTGTGTTTACACAGACTGTGGTATGGTATCCCTTGCGAGGCTTTGGCCCGTTCGCGGGAGGCGGACTCGGATCAAGTACGTTATCGGTTTAATGGGCTTGGTCGAGGCGTTCCGTCACAGTTGGTATCAGAGAAAGGCCCGTTTTAATATAAAGGAATTAAAAGATTATATAGCCTTATTTTCAGTCTTAGAATACTGCTAGTAGGTACCCTGGTTTTTGATAATTCGTTGTGTTTCTGTGTGGTGTTTTGTTTGTATAGGGAACCTCTGAAATGGCAGATAGAAGATATTGGGGTGGTGGAGAAGATGATCCAGAGGAGAGCACTCAGTGTATGATAGAAAGGATTTGGGAAAGCCTCACGGATATTCGGGCAAGGATGGATCAGCAGGCGCCGGTTTCGCCGGTTGCCGCACCACTTGGGATCGGAGGGGCTATACCTTTAGCTCTCGTTCCGCTACCGCCAGGAGTGGAGGTGCCTTTCGTAGCACCCTTGCCACCACCACCACTAGTATTATTAGCAGAGGAACCAGTGATGCAAGTTGAGAAATTTTTGAGATTGCAGCCGCCTACTTACTCAGGAGGGCCGAATCCAGATACAGCGGAACACTGGGTCCATGAGATTGAGAGAGTCTTTGCGACCATGACATGTCCGGCAGCAGATAGAGTTGTGTTAGCTGCCTATCAGTTGCGAGGTTTTGCATTAGAATGGTGGCGCTTGAAGATGCAGACCACCTTTGCAGGAAGGACAGAAGAGGCTATCACTTGGTCGGAATTTCTTGATGTATTTAACGATACATTCTTTCCGATTCAAGTACAGCAAGTGAAGAGAGAGCAGTTTCAGACACTCCAGCAAGGTAACTCTTCAGTTTTAGAGTACCAGATGTGATTTATGGCACTTAGCCGATATGCGTCTTATGTAGTATCGGATACTAATATGATGGTTGAGTATTTTATTAGAGGTTTAAGAGTAGAATTGCAGGATGCAATAGTACCTCTCATGTGTAAAACAGTGGAAGAAGCAGCTCAGAGGGCAGCTATGTTGGAGAGGTCTATTCGGACTCGTCAGGTGGGCGAGTCAGGCTCAGGTAGTTTTCGGCTACCGCAGCAGTCAGTGGGTGAGAGTAAGGGTAAAGCACCAGCAGGACCTTCTTCATCAGGTTTTGGTAAATGGGGTCAGAAATTGAAGCAAGCATTTAGAGGTAAAGGAAGAGGATGGGGAGGCCGACAACAATTTCAGCAAGGTCGTGGTAGGCCAGAGGTGGAGGAGTCGCAGCAGAGTACTGCCAGACAGCCCATTATTCCACCAGGATATAGATGTTATAAATGCAATCAGCCGGGGCATTTGATTCGCAATTGCCCCTATCCGAGAGAGTATGGATATGGAAGAGGTGGGCAGCAGCAGAAGACGCAGTAGTTTTAGCAGCCACAGGCAGGTCGTGGCAGAGGAGTACCGCAGCAACGGGGAAGAGGCCGGGTTATGGCTATCACCCGAGCCCAGGCGGAGGCATCGAACATGATAGAAGGTACTTTACCTCTTTATGATTATTCAGCAAGAGTTCTATTTGATTCGAGTGCCTCTCATTCTTTTATTTCCGAAGAATTTCTGAATTGCATGCCTCATCCTTTAGAAGAAAAGTCTTGTGAGTTAGTAGTGGAAGTTCCCTCTGTTGGGTTTTCCATATATCATGTTTTTGATGATCACATTAATATCCTTGAACATTGATTTAATGCAAAATTGATGTGCTAACTAATATGAAAAACACCATGAAAGTGATTGAGTTAAACATTGCTAAATCATACAATGTATATCACTAACAATGTATTTGCATGTAGGTGCACAAGCATGAAAGTTGGAGCATTGAAGAGATGAGCAAATAGCACAAAAAACTGTCAAAGAGGTGTATCTATCGACAGGCTCAGGGCATGTGTCGACAGATTCCCACAGTCATTCCAAGACAGAACTCAGGTTTGCATCTCTGAGTGCACCTGTCGACAGATGCAAAGTACCTGTCGACAGATACACACAGACAACCCAGGACAGAACTCAGGTTTTGTATTCCTGAGTGCACCTGTCGACAGATGCAAATTGCCTGTCGACAGATACACTCAGAAATTCAGATTTTCTGAAACCCAGTTCTCAGCCTGAGTGCGCCTGTCGACAGATGCAAGTGCACCTGTCGACAGACGACGGAAACATGAGATTTAGAGTTTCCAAATCCGGCCCCACTTGGGTGTTTCCTTCCTCCACGACCCCCACCTTTACCTAACACTATATAAGCATCCTTTTGGAGCCAAATTCGCAGAGAGCAGCCTCCCAACCAAGAGCCTCCAAGGGACCAAGAGGAAAAGCCCCAAATTGCTGCTCTGCTTCAACTTTCTGCCCAAATCGTCGTGGAATCGCCATCCATGCGAAGTTGAAGCCGGATCGTCGTCAGTTCAACCTTCTACATCGATCAGTCTACATCCAATCGAAGTTTGAAGAGAGTTTGGATGATCCACGAGAAGAATTCCAACTGGATTTGTTCCCCAACTCTAAATTCTTCTCCATTTCACAATTTCCATTCCATCGTGTGTGTGTGTGGTTGAGTTTCGAGCATCCCTTATGCTTGATTCACGAATTTGTGGTTGTTCTGATCGTGGTTCATCAGACAACGTGTGTGTGGTTGAGTTGTTGTGTTGAACTCGCTCATAAGCAGTCGTTTATGCGTGTGTGTGTGGACGGTGGATGTAGGATACATGAGTTGTGTACTCCGAACCACCTTAAATCATCGTGTTCTGTGCTTTGTTCGCATTTTGCGATAGATGATTGGTAGGCACGGTGTTCATACGCACATTTGATACCATGTTCTCAATATATCAACTCAAGCTTTCTTAATCTCAATCAAATTCTAATCAAGTTTCATTGAGATTGCTGTAGCACCGAAAAGAAGCCATCAGTAATTAGAATTTGCCGTAATCTATTCAACCCCCCCCCCTTCTAGATTACCATATCGTATTATTCCGCATAACCCTTCAATTGGTATCAGAGCACGGTTTCTCCGATTTACTGCTTTCGTCATTTGATCTAGCGATCAGGAGATTTTCGATCTTATGGATTCTAGCAAAGGGTATATGGCCGAGGGACATTCAGTAACCAGCCACCCTATTTTGATGGCACTGACTATCTTTATTGGAAAAATCGTATGCAGGTATCTTTGAGAGCTCAAAATTACGAGCTGTGGAAGATAGTCAACAAGGGACCATATGTGTTGCCAGAGGATGAAGACACCTGGACGAAAGACCAAATAGCTAAAGGAACTCTCAACTGGAGTGCATTAAACATGATGCAATGTGCGGTGCATCCAAAGGAGTTCTCAAGAGTCTCCACATGCTCAACAGCAAAAGAGATGTGGGACAAACTTGAACTCATTTACGAAGGTATGTCCGAGGTATGAGAAACTAAAGTTAGCATGTTAGTGTCTGAATATGAAATGTTCAAGATGAAAACCGATGAGAACATATCAGACATGTTTGAAAGATTCATGCTAATAGTTAACGGGCTAAAAGGTCTTAAGAAGGAATACTCTGAAAGTGACTTAGTAAGAAAGATACTTCGATCTCTTACTTCATCTTGGAATACTAAGGCCACTGTCATTGAGGATTCCAAAGACCTTTCCAAAATGAAATTGGATGAACTAATTGGCTCCTTAATGACATATGAAATCAACATCAAAAGAAAAGAATTAGAAGAAAATCCTAGGAAGTCAATTGCTCTAAAAGCATCCAACAAGACATCAACAAGCTCCAAGAAATCCATTCAACAAGATAGTGATGAGCAAGAAACATCTAGTGAGAGTGATAATGATGAAATGGCAATGCTCACTAGACAATTCAAGAAATTTCTGAAGTTCAAAAGGAGAGACTCAGGTAACTCCAAACCCTATCATAAGAAAAAATTTTCACAGAAATATGAGTCCAACAAAAAATCTGATGTTGTTTGTTATGAATGCAAGAAACAGGGGCACATGAGAGGAGAATGCCCGGAACTCAAGAAGAAGCTGAAGAAAGAAAAATTCATCTCCAAGAAAGCCAAAGCAATGTTGGCAACCTGGAGTGATGAAGATGAAGATGCACAAGAAACATCCGATGATGAAGAAGTGAAATGCTTAATGGCTAGGAGTGATGACTCCACCGAGGTAAACTTCTCATTTGATGATTTCACTGCAAGTGAATGGGATGAAGCATACACTACTCTATTTGAAAATTTTTTTGAATATAGATATGAAAATAAAGCATTAAAAAAGAAATGCAACTCCCTTGTGCATGATAAGAACAATGATGAACGAATTGCATCCCTGACAAAAGAAATAGAAATGATGAAAGTTGATGAAAAGACTCATAATGAAGAGATGGATTGCTTGAAAATGAGATTGCAAGAAACACAAAAAGAAAAAGACTGTTTAAGCAATTCTCTTGAATCCCTTCAAGAAGAACAACTAGAAACAAAGAAAAAGTTGGAACAAACTTAAAAGGAATTGAAGGAAAAATCTGAGGACTTAATGAAATTTGTAAAAGGGAAGCAAAATCTAGATGCGGTTTTGGGTGCTAAAATACATGTAACCAAGCATGGGTTAGGATATCAACCTGTCAAACAAAAGAAAATAGGAGAGTCATTGATCACTTCTTTTTTGATCCTAGCCCAAGCACAAGCAAGCATGTTCCCACAAAGCATAACTCAAGGCAGTCTCAGACCAAAGCAATGCAACCCAAACAAATGTTCCCAACAAACAAAAGAAAAAGCCACCTGTCGACAGATGGAATGGTGCATGTCGACAGACAAGAACAACTTCAACTAATAAACAGTCTATCAAGCAACAAAAATTGAAAAGAAAATTCCTTCATGCAATGTGTGTAAAAAGATTGGTCATGATGAAAAACAATGTGGAATAATCCAAAGAAACAGAAATTCAAACAAGTTTGGATTCCCAAACATCTACTTTGTTGCATGAATGAAATTTTGGGACCCAAAGTGATTTGGGTACCAAAACCTCTTGTCTGATCCACATATGCAGGAATGCCTAGTAGCCCAACATCAAAATAAATGGTACTTGGATAGCAGCTGTTCGAGGCACATGACGGGCGACAAAGCTAAATTATGTTTCCTAGTGGAGAAAGACGGAGGACAAGTCATCTTTGGAGGTAACAACAAAGGCCAAATAATTGGCACAGGTAATGTTGGTAAGTGTCCCTCCAATTCAATTGAAAATGTACTGTTGGTTGATGGCCTTAATCACAACTTGCTTAGCATAAGTCAATTGTGTGATAGAGGTCACAACGCATGTTTGAATCAAATTCATGTCAAATTGTTGATAAAAAACAGGAAGTGTAAATTTCTGGAAAAAGAGTGAATAACATTTACTTAGTTGACTTAGATGATCCAGAAAATGACAACTTGTGTCTTGTTGCAAATAGACAGGATGAATTGACCTTGTGGCATCGTAGGCTTGGCCATGCGAGCTACAATGTGTTGCACAAGATCATGAAGCTCAAATTAGTAAGTGGACTTCCTGACATTTCTTTTAACAATAATGAAAGTTTTTGTGATGCATGTGCACAGGGAAAACAGACTCGGAAGTCTTTCAAATCTAAAGCACCGGTAAGCACATCTAAACCATATGAACTGTTGCACATGGACCTTTTTGGACCAACCAGAACTCTAAGTCTCAATGGCAAACGTTTTGGTTTTGTCATTGTAGATGATTTTTCTAGGTTCACATGGGTCAAATTCTTGGCACACAAAAGTGAAACACTTACAATCTTCCAAGAATTCTTTAACAAGATTGAGCATGGCAATGTGAATAAAATATGTTCAATCCGCACCGATCACGGGGGAGAATTTGATAACAATGCTTTTTCTGATTTTTGCAGGCACCAAGGGATTGAACATCTGTTCTCTTCCCCAAGGACTTCAGAACAAATGGAGTAGTGGAGAGGAAAAACAGAACATTGGTGGAAATGGCTCGCACTCTTCTAGTTGAAGGCCAACTCTCCAAAAGCTTTTGGGCAGAAGCAGTGAACACTTCATGCTACATTCTAAACAGAGCCATGGTAAGACCTGTGATAAAGAAAACCCCCTACCATTTGTTGAAAGGTAAGAAACCCAACCTTGGGTACTTCCGAGTTTTGGCTCAAAGGTATTTATTCATAACAATGATAAATCTGATTTAGATAAATTTGAAGCCAAAAGTGATCAAGGTGTTTTCTAGGCTACTCAGAACACTCTAGGGCATATAGGGTGTTTAACAATAAAACACGCACTGTGGAAGAAACTCCACATGTTATTTTTTATGAGACTTATGCCAAATCTAACAGCTTGAATGTTAACAGGACTGAAAAAGATGATGAAGGAACATCGCTTAAGGACCTACAAGTCAAAGCAAAAGACAAATCTGAAGAAGATTCCAAGGCCAAAGGTGGATATCTTCACAGGGACTACGATGAAGATGATGAAATAGCATTCAGAAAACAAGATGAAACACTTGAAGAGAATCCACCAGAAAGTGAACCTCCTGAAGAACGACATTCACAAGATCAAATTCCTCAAGGACAAGATACTCCCGGCCCTTCAACAATCACAAATGTGAGGTATTCCAAAGATCACCCACTTGATGATGTGATAGGTAGTTTAAATGATTCTGTTCAAAGAGGTCTCAAGTAAGACAAATAATTGAACATGATCTTTTTGCTTTTGTTTCTCAAGTGGAACCCAAAAATGTTGAAGAAGCCTTAAAAGATAACTCGTGGATTGATGCTTGCATGAGGAACTTGGTCAATTTCAAAGAAATAATGTATGGAGTTTAGTTCCTAGAACCCCTGAAATTTCTATCATAGGAACTAGATGGGTGTTTAGGAATAAACTTAATGAAGAAGGAAAAGTGGTCAGAAATAAAGCTAGACTCGTTGCAAAAGGATATATCAAGAATTTGGTGTAGATTTGAAGAATTCTTTGCTCCTGTAGCCAGATTAGAAGCAGTCAAAATTTTTTAGCATATGCATGCTCCCATAAGTTCAAACTTTATCAAATGGATGTTAAAACTGCTTTCTTAAATGGCTATATAAAGAAGAAGTCTATGTCTCAACCACCAGGCTTTGAAAATTCTGAAATGCCTAACCATGTGTATAAATTGCACAAAGCTCTTTATGGTTTGAAACAGGCACCTCGAGCTTGGTATGATGAGACTAAGCAATTTTCTGGTAAGCAAAAACTACTCAAGAGGTAAAGTGGACCAAACTCTCTTCACTAAGAAAGTTCGCAATCACATGATTGTTGTTCAAGTTTATGTGGACGATATATATTTGGTTCAACTAACCCTTCACTGTGTGAAGAATTTTCTAACACATGCACAGTGAATTTGAGATGAGTCTAATGGGGGAGCTTCAATTCTTTTTGGTTTGCAGGTGAAACAACATAAAGACAGATTCTTCATAAATCAAGAAAAATATGTCAAAGAGCTTCTCAAACGATTTCAATTTGAGCAAGCTAAACCGGCCTCCACCCCAATGAGCACAAGCGTCAAATTGGAAAATGATGAGAAAGGTAAACCGTAGATGCAAAGCACTTCCGAGGTATGATTAGTTCACTTCTTTATCTTACTGCAAGTAGACCAGATATACAATTTAGTGTTTGCCTTTGTGCTAGATATCAATCTAGTCCAAAGGAAAGCCATTTAATTGCAGTCAAGAGAATTTTCCTATATCTCTCAGGCACATGCAATTTGGGTTTTTGGTACCCAGCAGGCAGTAGTTTTGATTTGATCTCATATTCTGATGCTGATTATGCTGGATGTAAAATTGATAGAAAAAGCACTAGTGGATATTGCCAATTCCTTGGCGGTTGCATGGTTTCGTGGGCATCCAAGAAACAACACTCCGTTGCACTCTCCACTGCAGAGGCAGAATATGTCGCTGCAGGAAGTTGTGCAGCTCAAGTGTTGTGGATCAAAAGTCAGTTAGCTGACTATAATGTTGAAGTTGGATGCACACCTATCCTATGTGACAACACAAGTGCTATCAACCTTTCAAAAACCCTGTCCAACACTCAAGGACTAAACACATTGAAATCCGTCATCATTTCTTAAGAGATGAAGTTGCCAATAAAACCTTGGAACTTAATTTCATTCCCACAGAAAAACAATTGGCTGATATTTCACCAAACCCTTGTCTGAAGATAGATTCACATCCTTAAGAAGAGAATTGGGTTTGTGTAAAATGCAATGAAACTAACTATCCATATTGGAGTACATGCTCTTTATGTGTGAATGACTATGTGGTATATCAAATGGTGAACTGTGGAAGAACAAGTTCGGCTTGTTTGAAAACTATCATCATGTGTGAGAAAATTTCTCCGCCAAGTATCATAGTCCCATTGCATATAAAGGTCCTGTACTTCACATAGGATTTTTAGTTTCCTTACATTTTATCATGTTAACTCCTTGAATCAATGCTTTTTCTGTGACCATGTGCTTGCGTATGATATTCCTGAAATGAACATGTTCGCCTTGTCTCAAATGCTTGTGTGAATCCTTGACTTAATGTTGTGTCAACACGTGCACACACTATGTGGGAGTGAGTTAAGGTAGATGAGTATTTTTCAGAGAAACTCTTCCTTCACTTCATTTTTAATCCTCACTTCCTTGAACTCAATGTGCACTCAATTGAAACCAGAAAAGTCCACTCTGTTCATATCTGTCGACAACACATTCCATCTGTCGACAGCTACACTCAGTTTTGTTCTGACTGAAACTTCAATTCATCAGTCTGTGGCATCTGTCGACAGACAGATTCCTTCTGTCGACAGATACACACATTCTTCTTTATTTTTCAATTCCTTCTTCATACTTCTCAAGAAGTGTTCCTTACTTGATTTAAAGGTAAACATTGGTTTGTTTGTGTGCAATATAACCTTCATATCCACTTCATGTCAAAGTCGTGAACCAAGTCAAAATGATGTTTGATGCACACTTGATTGAGGTCTATTTAGATCATTTTGAACACAATGAGCCAACCAATGATTTTTAACATCTCCTTTGAATACTCCCTTGTCGTTAAACATGAATCTAAAATGATTTGAAAAAATCAGAAGGTTCTTGAATTTAATGTTCTACATTATAACTTGCCTAAAGAAATCTCATGTACTTGACGAAAAGCAAAATAAAATAAAAAAAAAGAGAAAAGCTACCTATTTCTTCAGTTCAATCAACAAATTATCTTTCATTTATGGATGGAGGTAGAGCAATGATGAAAATCACTAAGTAACCGGGGACATGGCATCACCAATGTCGGTCTTCGCGTCAAAGGTTGTTTCATTATTTCTCTATACAATGGCTTGATGGACACTCACATTGAGTAACTGGGGTATTGGCATCACAAGTCTCTACCTTCACATGAAAAAGTGAAAGTGCTCCTCATTGCCACTCTTTTCCATCTTCGTTGTTTAATATTCTAAATCATACCAGAAATAGAGTGAAGCCTCCGAAAACTTTTTATGTCTAGTCCAATGTGCTTCTTATGGGTAGATGTTCTTGTGGCCATCTAATTCAAATGTCATCTGACTATCATCTCTATTAGATGCATGTTTTTCTTCAACGGCCTTAATCAAAAGAGTTATTTAATTTTCACTGGCTATTGTGAAATGTGTTCTTCATGATCTAATTAAAAACTTATCTGTTTTAATTCAAACTCATTTTAGAATTGTGTCATGTCTTTCATCATAATGGATATGCATTTTTATCTTGTACATACACCTATTTTACCTTAAAACACCAAATGAACACGTTCCCTTTGAAAAATCAAGTTTTAGCCAAAATAAAAAAAAAGGGTTATCTGTCGACAGATAGATTGTCATCTGTCGACAGCCGCGGCCTAGATCCATTTTTGAAGCCACCCTCGCCCGGTTCAAGTCCTTTTTTGGGGCCTCTCTTTTAAAACCTTCTAACCTATTCTAAGGCATCCCACGACCACTTCTCACCCTTCCCCTCTCATTTCCTCCCCCTCTTCTCCAAACCCCTCTCTTCCCTCTTCCGGGCTCAAGATCTGCTCCGTCTCCGACGATCCTACTGCTCCTCGTCTGGGATCCCTCCACTCTCCCTTCCCAAATGCCATTCTCAACCTCCTTCCTGAGATGGCACCTAAATCAAAGCTTCTCTCTCGCCGTCGTCGCGCTTCGACGGACGCCGGAGAGAGTTCCAGGGCTCCTTCCGAACGTCGCAGCAAGCATCGCGAGGATTAGTTGCCGGAACTCAATGTTCCTCAAGGTCTCCATCTTATCCGAGCCAACGGCACCTTCAAGAAACTCGTCCAATCTCGGTATCTGGACTTTGAGTCCTTAGCACCGATGTTCCCCTCACTCCTACCCTACTTTGACACTCAAGGGTGGACATCTTTTTTGTACTCACACTTGCAATACTCTCCAACTGCCGTCACAGAGTTTTTCAATAACCTAGGGCTTTCCGATCAGGAGATCTCTTCTCTTCGGTGAAAGGGACACGTTTTCGCCTCACCACCGCCATGTTATCTCGACAGCCCTTGAAATTCCAAACTCAGGAGTTGAAATCTTCAACTACACTCCTTCTGCTTCTGAGTACTATGAACTTCTCACGTTGCAACCTTATGACTCCACTAAGGAAATTGCTCGTCTCAAATGCCACTCCTTTCCCCCTTTGATCTGGATGATCCATCACATCTTCACTACCTTGATCGTCCCGAAGGATGGAAGCCGAGAATTAGTCACCGAGGTCCACAAGTCTTTGTTCATATTCTTCCTCAAGTGTCAACAAATCAATCTGCTTGAACTCATGATAAGCCTCATCTGTCGGTGTTTCTCAAACACCAAAAGATCAATGCCATACGCTTGCCCCATCACCTCTCTTCTCATTTTCATTTTGGCATTCCTATCGCTTCAAGTGAGCTCATCTCCTTAAATCCCGTAGTGCTTTTGACCTCACTGCTGCTAACCTAATGGGCTACAAGATTGTAGACGGTATAGTCACAGGACTCTCAAAGGAAAAGATCAACAGGAGTTAAAGAGTCATCTGATGAAGAAGACATGAAGCCGATGAAGCTAATGAAGGCAGTGATGAAGACTCTCAGATGAGCAATGCCTGATCAACCTCAAGAATTTGATGATGTATCTGTGCCTCAGAACAATCTCTTCGTGATACTTCGCACAAATGCATCAACAAATGATCTCAGGTTTTGCTCAGATGAATTCCAGATTTGATCAAGTGGATGCTCGCCTCAACTCTCTGATGAGTCTCACATGCAAATCCGAGCCGCTTAATTCCCTCTACTCCGAGAGAGATGGATCCCGTCATCCTCCACCTGCTGACATGACAGAATGAAGAGGGTCTCAGGGTCATTAGAGGTCATTAAAGTCTTAGCTGGGAGTTAGTCTCCCTTGTCCAGTCATCTTTTGCTTGTTCATGTTATTTCCCTTTCTTTTGATTTTATTGAGTCATGTAATGATTGTCTCTTGTACTGTGAAATTTGAATGATCAATCAATGAAAACTCACAGTTCATGTTTATTTGTCTCCTAATGTGCATGACTTGACCTTTTGTATGTTGTCAAAAGGGGGAGAACATCAATATGCATCATTGAATGTTTTTGTCATCATCAAAAAGGGGAGATTGTTGGGTTTTCCATATATCATGTTTTTGATGATCACATTAATATCCTTGAACATTGATTTAATGCAAAATGATGTGCTAACTAACATGAAAAACACCATGAAGTGATTGAGTTAAACATGCTAAATTATACAATGTATATCACTAACAATGTATTTGCATGTAGGTGCACAAGCATGAGATGGAGCATTAAAGAGATGAGCAAATAGCACAAAAAACTATCAAGAGGTGTATCTGTCAACAGGCTCAGAGCATGTGTCGACAGATTCACAGTCATTCCAAGACAGAACTCAGGTTTGCATCTCTGAGTGCACCTGTCGCAGATGCAAAGTACCTGTCGACACAGATATCACACAGACAACCCAGAAGAACTCAGGTTTTGTATTCCTGAGTGCACCTGTCGACAGATGCAAATTGCCTGTCGACAGATACACTCAGAAATTCAGATTTTCTGAAACCCAGTTCTCATCCTGAGTGCGCCTGTCGACAAATGCAAGTGCACCTGTCGACAGACGACGGAGACATGAGATTTAGAGTTTCCAAATCCGGCCCCACTTGGGTGTTTCCTTCCTCCACGACCCCCACCTTTACCTAACACTATATAAGCATCCTTTTGGAGCCAATTCGCAGAGAGCACGCCCAACCAAGAGCCTCCAAGGGACCAAGAGGAAAAGCCTCAAATTGCTGCTCTGCTTCAACTTTCTGCCAGATCGTCGTGGCATCGCCATCCATGCGAAGTTGAAGCCGGATCGTCGTCAGTTCAACCTTCTACATCGATCAGTCTACATCCAATCGAAGTTTGAAGAGCGTTTGGACGATCCACGAGAAGAATTCCAACTGGATTGGTTCCCCAACTCTAAATTCTTCTCCATTTCACAATTTCCATTCCATCGTGTGTGTGTATGGTCGTGTTTCGAGCATCCCTTGTGCTTGATTCAAGAATTTGTGGTTGTTCTGATCATGGTTCATCAGACAACGTGTGTGTGGTTGAGTTGTTGTGTTGAACTTGCTCATAAGCAGTCGTTTCTGCGTGTGTGTGTGGACGATGGATGTAGGATACACGAGTTGTGTACTCCGAACCACCTTAAATCATCGTGTTCTGTGGTTTGTACGCGTTTTGCGATAGATGATTGGTAGGCACGGTGTTCATACGCACGTTTGATACCCTGTTCTCAATATATCAACTCAAGCTTTCTTAATCTCAATCAAATTCTAATCAAGTTTCATTAAAGATTGCTGTTGCACCGAAAAGAAGCCATCGGTAATTAGAATTTGCCGTAATCTATTCAACCCCCCCCCTTCTAGATTACCATATCGTATTATTCCGCATAACCCTTCACCTTCGGGTGAGTTCCTGTTCACTTCGAGCTATGTAGATGAAGCTCCTCTTTTGATCGAAGGGAATCGAATGCCAGGTCGGTTGTATGCCCTACAGTTGGCAGATTATGATATTATTTTGGGTATGGATTGGCTTGAGACTTATGGAGCATGCTAGATTGCAGAAAGAAGAGGATCAGGTTTTGTCATCCTAATTGTGCAGTATTGATATCAAGGTATGCCTTTTTATACCTCTAAGTTTCTAATTTCTGCAATTAGAGATAGAAGTTGATAAATGCTAGATGGTGTGCTTATTTACCTCAGTATGTCTGGTAGAAGCTAGTCAGTCAGTTGAAGCAGTTCTCGTGGTTAGGGAATTTGTGATGTTTTTCCTGAAGATTTGCCTAGTTTAGCTCCACATAGAGAGGTGGACTTGTAAGGCCCTCGAATTTCATTGCATTATTTTAATTTCGTGTAAATAATTCATGTTTGTATATGCATAGATGTACATATCTACGCATGTATTAACTATCTATACTTATGTATGCATGTGTATAATTAGTTGTAAATAATGTACGAATTGCATGGTGATAGTGTGTACATGATAATACATATGTATGACGTGTATATAGGTATGAGTTAAGTATGGTTTCTGCATATTTTGAGTTCTGGCCGAAGGACCCTATTGGCGTCCACATGGATGGACGCCCATGCTGATCCAGCGTCCACATCGATGGACGCCAATACTTAAGCCACCGTCCATGAAGATACGTAAGATCTCTGACATGTATGCAAGCAGAGCCCGAATTTCCGGGACAAGCAACCCAGCCATTGGGGAGCTGTCCCCAACGGCTGGGAAGACCTCACATCACCCCTGCGGGAAAGGAGAGACCCCTCTCCTTTAAACCAACCTCCCCTTGCAAATCCCAGAGCTCTCTTTGGCTCTTTGCAAGAGGAGAAGAAGAAACCTAGTTCTGGTCTGTGAGAAAGCTGACTTTGCAAGCTCGGATCCATCAGTGTGAAGGTGTTCCCGGTTCTACTGCAACAAGGAGGTAGCTGGAACATCGAGGAAGAGTTTTCCCTGACCTTTGCTTGCTGAGGAGACTGATTAAGAACCCGGGAAGACGTTTTCTGGAGGCTTCTTGGGACTGCCCAAAGAGAGCTTCTACGAACCCTATATCCCTTTGAAGAATATTTAGAGGCAAGTACCCCATACATTTCGTCCATGTAGATGTCTAGTAGGTTTTACTATTTTACAGATTTTAAATCGTGTCTGGATCCCCCTTTTCACCCTGTATTTGGAGTTCGGTCTGTGCTCTTGCACAGACAGAAACATGGCGTCAAGGCCCTTGACGCCAAGATCTCCAGTCTGCGTCCAGCGATCTTGCCATCCAACTCCTTGAACGGCCAGACACTGCCGCAAGTTCTTCATGTAGAAAAGTAAACTGTTCTGCCTTATGTAATTAATTTCCGGACTTTGACGCATGAGGATATAGTGTAATTTTATATGTTATGTAAATAGATAATGTGATGTGTGTGGAAATTTTTGATTTTCTGTAGATGGCATAAATTATTATATTTATTGAATACATGTTTGGAGAAATAGATTATGCATGTTCACCTACTGTCTACATGATTCCTAAGGAATTAATGCCCTAGAGTTTTCTATACCATGTGTATATGTGTCAGTCCATACCCTGTAAATTTAGGATTTGTTCATGTTCATATGATTTACTGTAATTTCTGCAATAGAAATAGAAAATATGAGTAGGTTATTCGAAAATTTACAGTAAATTGTATGTTGTGAAATAAATTTGGGGAAGATTTCTATAACAATATGTATGATAGATTCAGATCTGTGAAATGTCAAATCTGAGATTCATGTTATGTTCCATGACAAATTGAATTATGAATGGCATGCAATTGAATGTTTTAATTTTTGTAAATGCAATAGGACTCAGAAAAATTTGGAAATTTGCATGTGAGGTCATAAACCTATAATCAGCATGTGGTTAAATTTTCAGGCTGTTTAGACAACTGTTGAATACAATATGAAACTTCCATGCGAAAATATGTGAATAATGCATGCTAATGTGAAAATGATTTGAAATGCGCGTGCAACCTGATTTTTGCATCTTACTGAATGCGTAATCTCCGTCATCTGTAGTAGCATGCTAGGAAAAATAGAGCCATGTGTGTGGGTGAGAGAATGTAAAGATGTGCGTTGCCATGTGTAAATATGTGTGTTAAAATCGGTATGTGTAATGTGTAGACTGTGCCAAGTGTGACACTGCTTCCATAGAGGGCCGTGGAACCGCATCATGGAAAGTCCCCCATGAGAATTCAATGTGTTAATATCCTAAGGGCATTAGATGAAATCCTGGAGGTGGACAAGTACCACTGGTTAGGGTGGAGACTTGTTCTCCCAGTCTGCGCAGTCCAAGAGTCGTCACTGTATTGCCTAGGTGCGTCCATGTCTATGTGATGTGTATGTGTCTTCTAATGGTGGTTTGGACTATGTGTCACGGCGCTAAAGTGTAAAATGTGAAATGTGAATGTGATCATGTGTAAATTGTGTAGTGTGAATATGTGTAAAATGTGAAATTGTGTGAAAGTGAACTATGTGAATGAGGAATTGTGCAACCATGTGAAACTAATGTATTAGATGATGAAATGGTGATCCCTGATATGTAATGTTAAACTTGTATCATAACAGCAACCTAATTGTAGTTGTGAAATGTTTTACAAGTGTACAAATGCGTAGAATCCATGCTAGTAGCATTCTTGCTTATGTAAATGTTTCCATGTTTAAGCGCCACCATGATATAGTTAATTGAGATTGTAGCTCTCATGTGATTGGTTGTGAGTTTCTAATTCATGTCAAACAGCAAGTTAAATGTGCATAAAACGACAATATGCATGTGCAAGAATTGTAAAATCATGATAGGAAGGTCTCATTTCATGTATGTAAGCACCCATGTTTGGTTTGCTCTCATGTTTTGCTTAATTGGAGGTGAAACCTTTATGTAATGGAATAAGTAGAAAGCATGTAATAGGACGTTTATTTTGGAAAAAAAATCTGAATCATGAACCATGTGTTTACTTTGGTAGAATTACCATAATAGGTTGTCTCTTATTGATGTCAAGCATGCTACATATTTTGTCTTGTGACTTGGGAAAAAACCGGTATGATATGTGCATGTATGATATGTGTGGTGTTAATTGCTGAGTCTTTTAGACTCATTACTTCTTCGGCGTACAGGTTTAGTAGGTGATACACCTTTGGAGGAGAGCGTGGAGAGCGACTCTGAGCGCGGGGAGTAGCTTGACGAGTTGTAAAGTGACTTTTGCTTCCATTGTATGTAACAAGGCATTGTAATAGAACTATTAAGGGATTTGTGGACAAACTATGTATTTATTTGGCACTTCTTTTATGTGGATTAAGTGGACTTTAGACCTTTAAATTGTTTCTTGAATCATGTATGTTAAATGTGGATGATGAGACGAATGAAAGACAAGGTTCTTTTACTTCCACTACTCTGTATTTATATTGTGTTTTATCTCATCGTATGTTATTGTTTGGGTAAATGCCCCACTGTGATAACGTTCACTATACCGACGTGGGTTGGTATAACCGTACCGTATAATGAGGGTCATCACAGGACTTCACCATTGAGTTTCTGCCAGGTACCATGCCAATTTCTAAAACTCCATATCGGATGGCACCAGCAGAACTTAAAGAATTGAAAAAGCAATTAGAAGAACTGTTGCAGAAAGGGTTTATTAGACGAGTCATTCCCCGTGGGGAGCACCGGTGTTTGTTTTGAAAAAGAAAAATGGAGTTTTTGGATGTGTATTGATTATAGAAAGCTTAATGATGTGACCATTAAAAAATACCCATTGCCGAGGATAGATGATCTGTTTGATCAGTTGCAATCGGCAAAAGTATTTTCTAAATTGATTTGAGGTCTGGGTATCATCAGTTGAGGATTAAGGAAGAGGATATAGACAAAATAGCTTTTAGAACCAGATATGGTCACTTTGAATTTGTAGTTTTGCCATTTGGGCTGACCAATGCTCCTGCAGGTTTTATGATCTGATGAATAGAATTTTTTCATCCGTATTTAGACCATTCATTGTGGTCTTATTGATGATATTCTGATTTATTCAGCATCTTAAGAGGAGCATGCAACTCATTTGAGGTTTACCCTGCAGTTTAAGGGATAACCATTGTTTGCCAAATTCAATAAGTGTGAATTTTGGTTGAAAGAAATTCAGTTTCTGGGTCATGTCATCTCAGCTAAATTAAGGAGTGGCAGTAGACCCGAGTAAAGTGGAAGTAGTGATGAAATGGGAAGTGCCTAAGACAATTACTGAGATTAGAAGTTTTCTAGGGTTAGCAGGTTATTATAGGCGCTTCATATAAGATTTTTCCAAGATTGCGGCACCCATGACCAAGTTGACTAGAAAAGGTGTGCCATTTATGTGGTCCGGTGAATGTCAGAAAAGTTTTATGGAATTGAAGAAAAGACTTACAACAGCACCCATATTGACATTACCGGAAGGAAGTAGTGGTTTTGTAATTTATGCAGATGCTTCAAGGAGAGGACTTGGCGCAGTACTTATGCAGCATGGCAAAGTGATAGCTTATGCGTCCAGGCAATTGAAGCCGACAGAAGAAAATTACCCCACTCATGATTTGAATTGGCAGCAGTTGTGTTTGTCTTAAAATGTGGAGGCATTATCTGTATGGAGAGAGATTTGAAATCTTTACGATCATAAAAGCTTGAAGTATATCTTGTTGCAGAAAGATTTAAATCTTCGTCAGCGCAGATGATTGAATACTTGAAAGATTATGATTTCAGTTTGGCTTACCATCCGGTAAGGCAATGTGTAGCGGATGCCTGAGCAGAAAGGCAAATATAAATCTGATGATGATCAAAGAGTGGAAGTTGTATGAAGAATAGTGGAGAATTCTTTGTATGTGCCAGTAGTCAGCGACGGGCAGTACTAGCTGCTAGTGCTGTAGAGCCGTCCTTGTATTGGCAGATTGTTGAGGCTCAGAAAGCAATGTAAGTTTAGCTGAAATTGTGAAAATGAAGGAGTTACCATTGATGATAATTGTGTGGTTAAGCTCAAAAGCAGGTTGTTTGTTCCAGCTGAAAGAGAGGTAAAGCAGCGAGTGTTAGAAGAGGCTTAAATCCAGGTACACTATCCATCCGGGTAGTACTAAAATGTACCACGATTTGAGGAGGCATTTCTGGTGGCCTCATATGAAAAAGGAAATAGCAGAATTTGTTGCAAAGTGTGCTATCTGTCAACAGATTAAAGCAGAACATCAGAAGCCTGGAGGTCTATTACAACCATTGCCCATTCCGCAGTGGAAATGGGATGATATGCCATGGACTGTGGCAGGCTTGCCAAGATCAATTTCCGGGAATAATGGAATATGGGTATTTATGGACAGGTTGACAAGGTGTGCAGATTATGGCAGTAAGTATGTCTTGGACAGTGGATAGATTAGCAAAGGTTTTTGTTGAAAGAATTGTTCCACTGCATGGTATTCCGAAGACTATTGTGTCTGACAGAGATCCAAGATTTACTTCTGGTTTCTGGAGAAGTCTGTAGAAAGTAATTGGCACTGAGTTGAGATATAACTCTGCTTATCATCCCCAGACAGATGGTCAGACAGAAAGGACTATTCAGACAATTGAAGATATGTTGCGAGCTTGTTGTTTAGTTTGAGGAGGTAACTGGGATCATCATTTGGGAATGGTTGAGTTTGCTTATAATAATAGTTATCATACTAGTCCTAGGATGGCACCGTATGAAGCTCTATATGGAAGGCCATGTAGAACCCCATTAAACTGGCATGAAGTGGGAGAAAGGCAGTTAGTGGGTCCTGAATTGATTTAGCAAACCACAGAAGTAGTAAAGCTTATTAAGAAAAAATTGCAGGCAGCTCAAAGCAGGTAAAAGCGTTATGCAGATAATCGAAGGAGACCATTTCAGTTTGAAGTGGGAGATTTTGTTTTCTTGAGAGTTTCTCCGAGTAAAGGTATTATGAGGTTTGGAAAGACTGGAAAGTTGAGTCCAAGGTATGTGGGACCTTTCCAAGTAATTGAGAGAATTGGGGAAACAACTTATAGGCTGGATTTGCCAGTAGATTTTGCGGATGTCCATGATATATTTCATGTTTCTATGCTAAGAAATTGTATTGAAGATCCAACTCAGATAATCAGTTATCAAGGTGGTGAGCTGAGGCCGGATATGACCATGCCAGAGTATCCGGTGCAAATCACAGATCGAAAGATAAAGAAATTGAGAAATAAAGAAATCGAGCTAGTTAAAGTAAGATGGGAAAATAGATTGGATGGTGAGGATACCTGGGAATTAGCCGAGGAAATGGCTAAGGGGTATCCCTACTTGTTTGTATAATGTTTTGTATTTCTTTTTAGATGATAGTACTTGTAAAAATGTGCATATTTAAACTATTTATGTTTGGGTTATATTATGAATTTCGAGATCGAAATTTTCTTTTTAGATGATATAATGTAACGTCGTGTCTTTCGGATTCCTTGCGGATCTTTTGTTTAGTGTTGTGGAGGTCATACGTTGGCCAATGTGGCTCGAGAGTAGTGTGCGCGCATGTGCTTGGGCCTTACCGGCCGTTAGTGCAGGTTGTAGCACCTTAGGTTCTCATCCTGTCATCGCAACAAGAAGGGTTGTCGCGTTCTTGACGCGACAGGGCGCTACGCCGCGTTCATGTGACCGCTTCTGGCGCTGGACGTGTGCATGAGCGCCACGTGGCAGGCATTGGGGGCGTTAAGCTGGGGAAGGTGACAGGGCTTGGCATCGTGTTCAGGTGGCGACGCATCGCTGCGTCGCATTTCAAACCGCTGCAGGTTTTTAAAGAACCCCAGCCGGCAGAACCCTCACACATTCTGCTCAGCCGGGGGAGGAGCTGTTAAGGTTTTCTTGGGCGATTTCAGGTGGAGAGCTCGGTTTTCGGCGAGGTTTCACTGTAAGAAGCTCGTGTGGAGCGTGAGGATCACCGGGGAAGCATCATACCGCGTGTTCTTCGCAAAGGTAGGTGAATTCTTCCCGTTCTGGGACGATAATCGAGGGAAACGTAGGATTGATCAATTTAACGTTTTATTCATGCTAGATACCATGCCTAGGTTTTCATTAAAGCATGAAAATGACGAATTAAGGGTGGTTTGCATGTGTTTTGGGGTGTTTGGAAGGAGAGAACCTTATTAGGGTTTCTCACCCTGCTAAAGCGACAGGGGAGGCTGTCGCGACCTGAAGGCGACGGGACGACCCGTCGCATTCATGTCCTTAAGGAGACCCATCGGGCTGTCGCGTTCTGAAGGCGACCCGAGCCCATGTCGCGACCACAGCCGAGGGTTGTGTGGGTGTATGGCTTATGTGATGTCATTAACCGATTGTCATGGTTTGTTTTGTTTAATGTTAATGAGCGGTGCATTGACACTTGTGGTGCACAGAGTGCACGTGGTTTCTGAGACTAGCATATAGAGTACATAGTTAGCTAGTTGTACTCGTGGCTTGCGTGGTGTTCACGCGAGCACTGTTAGGTTCACGTGTAGTGAACCATTGTTACGAGAGGTTTACGTGACATTTCACATGGTTTGTGTGTGACGTGCACGTGGTTTTGTGTACGTGGCGAGTAGTACGACGCCTACCATGGTTACCTCTCTAGTTGCATTCCCCAGGTTCTCTGTGAGCTAGGCTGTTAGCTCGGGGCTTTGTCCTGGTACTTGTGTTGAACCGTCGAGGTCTGTGTCGTCTGACCTGGACACCCTCACTCCTTGTTTGAGTTGTACGTCCGGCTGACGGAAAGACGACAGTGGATAGTGACTGTCGTACTTGTATTTAGTCACTTGTAGCGCGCTCGTATTGGGGACGGACACCAGTAGTCGACACTGGTCCCCAGCTAGTCCTTTTCCAGTGCCTCACTCTAGAGGGCCCAGGCCAGGGTCTCCAGAGGTGTCAGGAATGGGCCTACGACCGTGTGGTCTGCAGGTGGTGGTGTTTAGTTGGTCTCCACAGTTGCTTGACCTTTTCACGTGGAGCGGCAGCTGGACCTTTCGTCCGTGGCTGCGAGACTGAAAGGTAGACCTGTGTTAGCTTGTCCAAGTCAGTTTCTGGTGTCGCGAACCAGTTCACGTGGCTCATGTGTGGCGGTCTCTACTGTAGCTCGTACACCTATTTGGGTTTGCCGTTTATTTATTATAGTTTTTGTATGTAGTCGACAGACGGTGAGTACTTTTACAGCTTTCATATCCTGCTTAGCTGTTCTATAAATTTTGGTACTGTTTACTACTTTTGTACCTGTGTTTTTGGTTTGCTCGGTTTTGGGGGAGTTCCCTACTGAGCCAGTGACTAGCAAGCTCACCTCCCCCCTACCCCACAGGTGAAGGCGAGGAGGACGTCTCTCGACCGTCGTCCAGTCTGAGCCACGTCATAGCGGTGCAGGGTCAGTACCTCCAGCAATGTAGTAGCATCAGTGTAGTGTAGCCAGTTGTTTTACTTTCTTCAGTTGTACCTCGGTATGTCCCGTTCCCCTGGTACTTTCTTTCAGTTTTGTGGAAATATGGCTATGTAAACTGTGAAATATATATATGAAATGGTGTGTTCCTTGTGTTTACACGGACTGTGGTATGGTATCCCTTGCGAGGCTTCGGCCCGTTCACGGGAGGCGGACTCGGATCAAGTACGTTATCGATTTAACGGGCTTGGTCGAGGCGTTCCGTCACAGGATCACTCTCTCCCTTAAAGAAAGGTGGGGTCATCTGCCTGAATCGCTCCATCATCGAGACACCTCCAAGGCCTGCCTCGTGAGTAGGTGTTTGCGCTTACATGCAAGTCGAGTTCTTAGCTAGATTCTTCCATTCAACACCTAGGTAATACTTCCTAAGTACTAACCTGAGCCTGTACTTGTGCTTGCAAAGCAGCTGCCGTCTATGCTTGAGTCTACATCGCGTGCACAAGTCCTTGCATCAAAGCTCCATAATTCATAGGTGGTGGTGGGGGTGGTAAAGGTATGCTTGTCTGATCTAGCGCCTGCTGAGCTGGAGCCTATGAAACTCCAACTAACTCATCGCTTCGGGCCAAGCCTACTCCTCTACGACCACGAGTAGCCATAGTCTGCAAACAAGCATTTACTATAATAACCTATTATTCTACATAAATCTTGGACTAATTCTTTATGCAGACTTAAGGATATGAACACAGTGTTGATATTTCATTTATGTGCATGCTCAACCTGGAACGCTCTGATACCAATCTCTGTAATGCCCCTCTTGGACCCAGTACAGTTGTTCCAACTCACATTGGATCCAATAGAGGTATTACAGTGGAAAATATCCAACAATAATCGGTTCAGATTGAGATATACATAATGACAATTTAAATTCCAAGAACTTGCAACGAAATATGGAACTAACCTATTATTCTACATAAATCTTGGACTAATTCTTTATGCAGACTTATATGAACACAGTGTTGATATTTCATTTATGTGCATGCTCAACCTGGAACGCTCTGATACCAATCTCTGTAACGCCCCTCTTGGACCCAGTACAGTTGTTCCAACTCACATTGGATCCAATAGAGGTATTACAGTGGAAAATATCCACAATAATCGGTTCAGATTGAGATATACATAAATGACAATTTAAATTCCAAGAACTTGCAACGAAATATGGAACTAAATTTTCAATCAACATTGCCTTCAAATATCAAGTCCAAAGCATAAAACAAGCAAGAGTCCAAAGTAAAAACAATTCATAAATCCAAATAGCATAAAGTTTAAATTACAACTTATCCTCACATACATAATCTCTCAAACACACTCAAAGAAAAGCACTAGGCCTCCACATCTCACGCTCCGAGTCAAAGTGTACTAACTCCTCGGTATCCTCAGTCTCTCCTGAAATGTTAATCAAGTGTGAGTCTACAAGACCCAGCAAGCAACAAGGTAATACAGTTCAAGATTTATCATATAGTTACTTTTAAAACATGGTAACATATTCAATCACTTATCTTTGATACAATATATCTCTTCCTATCAACATGCTCTAAGTCACTTGGCATTCACTTTACATAAGATGATAACTTATCATGTGAATAAGAAAAATTTCGTATAACATGTGGCATTTCATTTCATTATGAAACAAAACATTAAATATTTGCATGTGGCATGTCAATAGTCAAAATCTATAACATGTGTATAATATCATATATCATGAAATCTAATTTTCAAATAGCATGTAATCTATATCATGTAACATGTAGTGCCTATCATGTAGCATGTAGTCAAATAACATGTAACATATAGTTCATATGGCATGTAGCATGTAGATCATTTATCATGTAGCATGTAGATCATTTATCATGTAGTTGCCAAGACATAGCCCCACTATTAATAGAGATCATGTAGCATGTAAATCACTTACTCATCACCTAGGCAAAACAGTGATGAAGTCTTGGTTATTGCGCAATACCGAGGAAAGTTTCTATGACCTTACTTTAAGGGTGTCGAGAGCATTGTATGTCACTTCTAACACATATTTTCATGAGAATAGCAATGTTGATTGCGTTTTGAAAGAATGGTGTCAAAGTGACAATTTTGAATTTAGTGACATGGCTTTGAAAATGAAATAGAAATGTGACAAATATTGGGAAAATCCAGACAAACTTAATGTCATGATAGTTAGTGGTTAAAAGTTATTCTTTCTTACTTATCTCATATTTGATTAAGTGATTAAATGTAAATTGGAAGTTTTAGCTAAGTTTGCAATTCACTAACCAAGGGGATGACTTCCTATGACCTAGTTCATATATTACGACATACTTTAATTTTTTTAGAACATTAGATATCATAGAATAGTCTTGTATTTATTAATTATGCATCTACTGTTAAACATTTTAGTATAGCTTTCCTCATGTTCTCTTTTTATAGATATTGTCTCTGAAGAAAAGACTCCACCTAAGCAAAAGAATTTTGACATGGGTAAGAAACTAAGTTGAAATGTAGATGGAATATTTTGTTTTTATTAGAGTGCTAATTAAGTAAGTATATCTTTTTTATAGATAAATTTTTGAAGAGAGAAGTAACTCTGAAAGAGACACATGACAAAGTAAAAAATAATGAGATTATTGAGACATCAGGTTCATCAAAGAGACAACGTCAAGTTGTAGACATTGAAAATCTTCCGTCAGATCCAAGATTGAGAAAACAGATTGTTGATTATCATCCAATGATCGAGATCAAATTAGAAGAGCAAATTTACAAAAAGGTCCTTTTCAGCCTAAGGATATTAAATTTCCACGACATACTAAGTTTGGTAAAATAGAATGACGATTTAATCCTGCATGGTATGCTGAGCACAAATATTGGTTGGAATATAGCAAAGAGAAAGATGTTGTTTTTTGTTTATATTTCTATTGTTTTAAACCTAAAAAACAAGAGGGTGGAGGGGATGCATTTGTTACCGAAGGATTTAAAAATTGGAAGAAAAAGGAAAAAATAGGATGCCATGTTGGAGGACATAATAGTGCACATAACGAGGCTAGAAGAAAGTGTGAGAGTTTATTCAAGCAAAATTAGAACATTCTGTCATTTATGAGTAAGCAATCAGAGCAGGAAAAACATGCTTATCGAACTCGTTTAGAGGCATCAGTTGATTGTGTTCGTTTTCTCCAAAAACAAGGTTTATCTTTTAGAGGACATGATGAATCTGGAGACTCAAGAAATCGGGGTAATTTTCTTGAACTGCTACATTTTCTTGCTATGCATAATGAAAGGATTGGTTATGTTGTTTTAAACAATGCTCCAGAAAATCTGAAACTAGTTGCCCCTGAAATTCAGAAGGAAATAGCTCATGCAGGAGCTGTGGAGACAACAATTGCTATCATTGCTGATCTTGGAGATGTATTTTTTTCTATCTTGGTAGATGAATGTCGAGATATGTTAAATAAGGAACAATTGGCAGTTGCTTTGCGATATGTGGACAAAAATGGACATGTGGTAGAACGTTTCCTTGGCATTGTGCAGCTTCTAAATACTATAGCTCAAACACTCAAAGAAGGTATTGAGTTATTGTTATCCAAACATGGATTAACTATATCAAGATTACGTGGTTAAGGCGATGATGGAGCAAGTAATATGCGTGGTGAGTTGAATGGACTTAAAACACTTATTATGAAAGAGAATGGATGTGCTTATTATATCCATTGTTTTGCTCATTAGCTTCAACTAGCCGTAGTTGCAGTTGCTAAATCTCACGTGGAAATTGTTCATTTTTTCAATTTGGTTGCTTTGCTATTCAATGTTGATGGAGCCTCATGTAAGCAACATGATCAACTTCGAGAAAAACATGCTATAGAAATTGCTCAAGCTATTGAAATTGGTGAAATTAAAAGTGAGAGATGTTTGAATCAAGAAAAAAGTTTGAAAAGAGAAGGGGATACTCGTCGGGGTTCTCATTATAATGCATTGGTTAACTTGATATCTATGTTTGCATCTATACTCGATGTGGTTGAGATTGTGATGGAAGATGGTTCAAATTCAGAGCAAAGAGCTACATCATATATGTTATCAGAGTCAATGAAGACTTATGATTTTATGTTTAATCTTTATTTAATGAAAGAGATTTTAGGAATAATGAATGAGTTATCACAAGTGCTGCAGCGAAAAGATCAAGAATTGGCAATGCTATGAAGTTAGTTGCCATCTCAAAGCAACGGATACAAATAATGAGAAATGATGAGTGAGATTCTTATCTGTTAGAGGTTTCATCTTTCTGTGTAAAGCATGAGATTAGCATTTCTAATATGGATGACATGTTTCTGCCTCGAGGACGTTCACGATGAAGAGCTCAACAAATTACAAATTTGCATCACTATCATGTTGAGTTATTTTATTCAGTTTTGGATATGCAACTCCAAGAACTTAATAGTCGATTCACTGAAGTAAACACTGAGTTATTACTCTGCTTATCATGCTTGAATCCAGAAAGATGATTTGAAGCCTATAAAAAAGAAAGGCTAATCAAATTTGTCGAGTTCTACTCAAATGAGTTCTCTTCTGTGCAGTTACAAATGCTTGATAATCAGTTGGAGACTTATATAATTGACATGCGATTTGATGATACTTTTGCTCAACTGAATGGAATTGCAGAACTTGCTGAAAAGATGGTTGAAAGGAGAAAAGATATCATCTATCCATTAGTTTATTTGTTGTTGAGATTGGCATTGACTTTACCTGTTGCTACAACCACTGTGGAGAGAGCATTTTCAGCAATGAAAATTGTGAAGAATCGATTGCGCAATAGAATGGGTGATCAATGGATGAATGATAACTTAGTGACATATATTGAAAAGGAGATGTTTGAGAGCATTGACAATGAGACAACAATGCAACGTTTTCAGCACATGAAGACCTGTCATGGGGAACTCACATGTATAAAATCTTCTACTTGAATGAAATAAATATTTTTGTTACGTTAATTTATTTTGCCCCCCCCCCCCCTCCAAATATTCATGGCTCTGCCATAGGCATGCAGACTGTGTACGACCTTCTGAATTGCAACGTTTGAACCCGTCGCAATTTAGTGGCCAACCCGAGACTGATTCTTTTAGCTAGACAGTTAAACATGTGCATGCCTTACTCTGTTATCATGCTGTTTAGTTGTGCAATGGCCTAAAAGCTATCAACCCCATGATAAAAAGTGTTAATCACATGAATATGATTCTATGGATATCCATGAAAGTGATTGATCATATACGCTCTTGATTATGCCTCTTTGTCCTTATGATCTATCTTAATGTTAAATTTGCCATACTATAAGATGTGTTATAAATCTGTTTGAAGAGAATATGCTATATTTAGAGATGGACCTACTTTGTTTAAAGCTTTCCTTTTATGGTACTTGCTATCTGTGTGACTTACCGGATGTGGACGTTCCTTACTTGTACATTTTCTGTTGTTTCCATAGTTGATCATTATTTGTACGCATTGTCAGTAAAGTTCCGAATCACGACACTTACACATTTGCACGATTAGGCACACTCTTCTTAGGGGATTGGAAACTCTCTGTCGGTCATTCTGTATCGGCATACTAGCAACCTTTCCACTAAGACCTCCGTAAGTCTCCGTACTCTATGGATTCCCTTATAGAGACCGAGCTGGTTGTACCATGAAGTACCTTGGAGATAGAGAGCACTTGTTTCGTGTACGATTTGTCATTAGTTCATATTCTCGTTAAGACATTAAAGATTATGGAACTTAAATATGTCAGTATGCTGTCCGATTGATCTCTCAAGCTATTGTCATATCTTGAACTCCGTGAATGATCATGTCCTTATTACTATGAGCTTGTTCTTGGAAAACTGTGGCCATAATATGTGTGTTTGATCGGCACTATATGGGACTTCGGTCCATGTGACTAATGTCTGTTCAAATAAGGGTCCCTGTCTAGTCCTGGGGAGGAGCGCCCCAACGTAGTTTATAACTGCGGGAGTATGGACTTGTGGTGTTTGGCATGATACCGGTATGTGTGCAAGATTTGAATGTGCCTCTATGTGATAAGATAAGTTTCTTCCATGTGAAAATGCGATATCTGTGTGAATATGGCCAATTCTCGTTATGTGATACGATCTCATTCTTGAATTCCTTGTCCAAAGCATGTGAATGTTAGCACATGATCTGCTATGATATTTGTTGGCTATTCTACTTTGTTCAGCCATTTATTTGATAGTAATGTTATGCATGTCTAGTCACCATGTTATTTTTAGAAATTCTACTAATTGAAAATGTTAATCACGTATATTAATGCCCGTACATTAAGATGTAAATTCTACTGGGCGTTAGTGTGCTCACACCTATTTTTCCAAACATTTTTAGGTAGTGGCGATGAGCATGAGGATACTGAAGGGGAAGGGCACGAGTGAAGAGCATCCCTAATGGCAGGAGACTGTGGAACTATAGTTAGATATCTGGAATAGTGTTTGCAACAACAGTACATTTCCCTTGAGTTTGTCATGTAATTTGAATAATGGGCCCTATGGTTGGCTATGATGTTTTATAGATGTAGTAGAATTTATCATTTGAATTTTATGGAGATTTATTGCTCTATTTATGATCCGATTATGACTGCGCATTTCGATATTCCGCGTCGGGGCGTGACAGTTTTATTGGTATCAGAGTATGAATTCTTTAAGGTCCTAGGAGAATAGGAAGGTAGAATGAAATTGGTCTAGACCACACGCGTCAAAATTGTCATATCTAATGTGAGCTTGGGTAGAGCCATGGGAAAAGGAGTCACATGTGTTATATGTAGATTCCTAACTAGTGTTATCATCTTGAAGGTACTTAATACTTCAATGGTTGTCGAGTGTGCACAAGTTAGAAACATGCAACAAACATTACAGAACTTGACTCAGGCAATACTGCAAGCCACCCAGGGTGGTGGGAACCGCGGAGCTAGTGATCTCCACCGGAATTTCCGTAGCATGAATCCACTGAGGTTCGAAGGTAGTACTGACCCAGACACTGGTGAACACTAGGTCAAGGAAATTGAAAGGGTATTTAGGGTCATGCAATGCATTCACCAAGATAAGATACTGATGGCGACTGTCCAATTGGAAAAGGATGCTAGGGCTTGGTGGGAGTCTATTGAAGCAACGCTACAAGGTCAACAAGTGACTTGGGCGTAGTTTATTGAATGCTTCAACACCAAATACTTTTCAGAAAGAGTACATGAGAGAAATGCAGTGGAGTTTACGGTTCTGAAACAGTGAGGGCTAACTATGGCTGAGTATGAGACAAAGTTTTCTCGCGTGTCCCAATATGCTACTAATCTAGTTGGGACTGAGAGAATAAAAACTAAACGCTTCCTGAATGGCCTGAGGCCCCAATATATAACCCAACTGGCGCCAATGGACATCTAGACCTATGCTAAAATGATCAAAAAAGCTCAATTACTGGAATATGCTATGGAGACTGCCGAGAGAATAAAAGGAAAGTATGTGAAGAAGGAACAAATATCTGCTATAGGAAGATATACCAACCGACCATTGGGAAGAAAAGGCCTAGTGGTGGTTTCATTGAATAGAAAGACAAGAAGTCGAAGGAGACAGGCAAGTAGTTGGCAGTGGTTCCATTGGAAAAATGCAAACATTGTGACAATACTAGTCACTGGTCCAAACAGTGATAGAGAGTTTAAGGAAGATGCTTACGCTGCGGAAGCCAAGACTACAGAATCTTTGACTGCCCTATGATCAAAGAGCACACCCCACAGGATAAGCATTCTAATGAACAAAGGAGGCAAGGCCGCCTTCAAGCCATACTGTAACCAGAAGCGGTTGAGGAAGGAGGAGTGGTAGAAGGTACTCTTCAAATACTTTCAAGATCTGCCTTTGTTTTATTTGACACTGGTGCCACACACTCGTTTATATCACAAGAGTTCACGGATACTCTATTCACAAAACCAGTACCTTTAGGTTGGGAATTTCTCGTCACAACACTTCTTGGGCAAGGAACCAAACTTAACAAATATTTTCCCTTTGCTGATGTGAACATCAAAGGGAAGAACCTTCTGTTGCCCAGCTAGCAAGCCCAAAGGGGGGTGAATGGGATTCTAAAATTCTTTTAAATTTAAAACCTGTGAACAAAATCGAAGATCACTAGAAACAATGGTTAGTGTTAGTGATAATCAAGACAACAAACACATGAGCACAAAAACACACAACACATGAAATTTTATCTTGGTTCAGACCTCCTATCCCAAGGAGTCCCACGTCCAGTCCCCAAGCAACAACTTGGGATTCACTAGCCAAGGGTACTGTCCCCCTTAAGGACCCTTACACATCCAGCCGCAGTTGTCCTTCTCTTCTAACCCTGAAGAGGTATACAACCACCCTGATACATAGGTCTTCCTTCCTTACTGAAGGGAATACACACCACCTATTTTCAACAGGTCTTCTCTTCACAACCCGAAGAGGAACTTCACAACAAATGTGAAAGAAAGTGAAAGTCCCCTAGACCAAGCTTACAACGAGCTGCTTGATCTGAGGCAATGTCTAATAGAGAAGGATCAACAATAAAACAAATCTCTCAGAACCACAAGCTCTCAAAAATCTAGACAATGAAGGATGAGAGCTACGAGCTAAGGAATGTGAATGAAGCAAGAGGCTCTTGTTTCTAATGCTCGCAAGTTGAAGGTTGGTTTTCTGAAAGCTCTAATGCGCAAAAAGATTCCACCCCTTCATGGAGTCATCAGTCTTCAATATATCTTCTCTTGAAAAATGTAGCCGTTGAAGTGGCTATTGTCTCTTTTTTTGAAGCACGTTAGACTGAATGGTTCACCATCTGGAACAGGTATGCTTGTAGTCATAAATGCTTTACGAGACATGCACGTAAGGAGAAGATTCATCTTGATATCCTTTGCTTCTATTTGTCCAACGTTGTATAGCATGGTAGCACACAATAAATGCTAAAATATAGATAGCTAGACTATCTCTTTACTTGTAATTCAACGTTAGAGAGAGTGTACGTTGAAATAGAAATATCATTCTCCTACCCTGAAAAGTATTTGCCATAGAAGCACAGGAGTAGAAGGCAATGTGCAGATGATGTGTACAGTCATAATAAACACAAGGATACTAGAGATGCGCGTGGGAAGACTTTGACTTTCACAATATATTTGAAAATATATTTGAATATCATGAGAATAATAGATGCATTCATGAAGTCGATGTTATAGAAATTGTTCCATGAACAAGTCGTTGTACATGAGGAAGCAAATCGTTGTTCAAACAAATCATTGTTTGAGCAAATCGTTGTTCAATCATAATCAAATCGTTGTTTGAGCAAATCGTTGTTCAAACATAAACAAATCGATGTACAAGTAAATCGTTGTACAATCATAAACAAATCGATGTACAAGCAAATCGTTGTTTGAGCAAATCATTGTTCAAACATAAACAAATCGATGTACAAGCAAATCAGTGTACAGATATAAGCAAATCGTTATGATAGCGAAATCGATGTTACACTTACGAAATCGTTGTGAGACCGAAATTGCTGTTTCACTTAACGAATCGTTATGAGACCAAAATCGTTATTTCACTTAACAAATCATTGTGAGACCGAAATCATTGTTACACTTACGAAATCGTTGTGAGACCGAAATCGTTGTTTCACTTAAAGAATCCTTGCGAGACCGAAATTGTTGTTACACTTACGAAATCGTTGTTTCCCTTAATGAATCATTATGAGACTAAAATTGATGTTTCACTTACGAAATTGTTGTGAGACCGAAATCGATGTTAGACTTACGAAATCGTTATAAGATGAAATCGTTGTAGTGATAGAATCGTTCTTTTACAAACTTATCAAATCGGTATACGATGAAATCGTTGTAGCGATAGAAACATTCTTTTACAAACTTATCAAATCATTATACGATGAAATCATTGTAGCGATAGAATCATTCTTTTACAAGCTTATCGTATCGTTATATGATGAAATCATTGTTCTACAATCGAAATCGATGTGGACTTAGAGGAAATGCATGTTTTGAACTTTAAACATCTGTGTGTAAGAAAATACTTACATATTTTGCTTGATTTATTTCCTGTGGATGAACTTCATAGAAATTTGTTTGAAAATAATTGTTAGAGTTTTGTTAATCATCAAAATTATATATAATTAAATAAAATTATATGGGGATGGACTGATCATCACCATCCAGCCGACCTTGTATACATGCCCAAGGATCACTATGATGTGATTCTAGGAGCTGATTGGTTAACCCAACACGGTGTTGAACCTCTCTTATATTTTACCCTTATATTTTGGTAATAAAAAAAATTATGATTAATTAAATATCATTAAATATATTTAATATCATGTTTTCGTAATAAATATAGATTTATGGAATTATCATTGTGTGTTGTGCACTAAAATGCTAAATCGATGTTTATTTAATATACATCGATTTCTGTTCAAAGTGCCACATCGGTTTCACTAACAACGATTTGATCAGTTACACAATGATTTGATCGTGTAACGATTCGTTAAGTGAAACAACGATTTGGTTCTCACAACGATTTGATAAGTGAGAAGAAGGATTTGCTCACACAACGATTTGATAAGTGAGAACAACGATTTGCTCTCACAACGATTCGATAAGTTAGAATAATGATTTGTTCTCACAACGATTTAATAAGTGAGAACAAACATTTGCGCTCACAATGATTTAGTTCTCACAACGATTTGATAAGTGAGAATAACGATTTGCTCTCACAACGATTTGGTTCTCATAACGATTTCATAAGTGAGAAACAACGATTTGATTCTCACATCGGTTCGATAAGTGCCATAACGATTTGATTCTCACATTGATTCGATAAGTGCCATAATGATTTGATTCTCACATCGATTCGATAAGTGCCATAACGATTTGATCGCCACATTGATTTCTCTCTTACATTGATTTCCTAAATGAGAACCTCGATTTGACCAAAACATCGATTTGATAAGTTCCATAACAATTTGGTTGCCACATCAACTCGATAAGTGAAAACATTGATTTGCCCATCGATTCGCCTATCTTTATAATAACAATTTGCCTTTACTTAAACATCGATTTTGTCCAAACATCGACTTCATGTAAACATCGATTTTCTTTACACTCAGATCTTTCAAATATGTTAGGCGCCTAATGAAAGGTCAAAAATGTCTCTGAGAGAAGATTTTCTTTTATCTCTCTCGATCTCTTCCCTCCTGTCAGATAGAAAGGTGGTCACTTACTACTTCTGGGAGAAAACAGGAAGCATAGAGGTATGTGACCTTTTTGATAGAAACACTATTTTAGCTAAACATTTTCTTCTATGCTTACAGACCTCGTAGACCACCAAGTGGCTGACAATCTGAAGAAGAAAAAGAATAGAAAGATCAACAACGACTAGAAGAGCTCCAACGGATCTATTCAAAAGCCTCTCATATAAAAATTGAAGCAACATTAAAGCAAAGGATGAGAGCTTTCCTGAAGATCTTTGAAGGAGTGTGCATCCTGTGAGGAACCTCAACTCCACATACACTCATAGAAAGAGAGAAGAGCTCGAGCCAAATCAAGAGAAGCCTTTCATAGCAGAAGTCCTCAATGCTTTCAAGCCTTCCTCTCTTCACTCTCTCTATGATCATTGTAATTCTTGGGGAGAGTCTTTTGTTGAGAGTTTCTGGGTCAAAGTCCATTCTTGTAGAACTCTCAGCATTGTTCTTTCTTTTTTAAGAAAGATCTTTGTCCAGTTGTAGGACTGTATACATTGTAGAACCTAGCTAGGGGTTTGTGTCTAGTAGAACCACACTAGGGTTTGTACCAGGAGGTTGGCTTCTTGACCTGTAAAAGAAGTAGGTTACCTTCTTGCCCGGAAAAGAGAAGAAGACCAGTTAGGGTGCTGGGTGTTGTATTGTTCGTAAGGGGGACTGTACCCTTGGTTAGTGAAATCCCAAGAGTTTGCTTGGGGACTAGACGTAGGACTTCAATGTGGGAAGGGCCGAACCAGGATAATTCCTTGTGTCTCTTTGTGTGATTGTTTATTTGCTTCCGCACTGCTACTCTCTATCACACTTAACTAACCAACTTCCAAGTGATAATTTTATGCGTTTAAGTTTCTATTTCAGATTTCAGAAAAACCTATTCACTGCCCGTCTAGGTTAGCTTACTGCCGTACCAAAAGGGCCAACAAGTGGTATCAAAACGAGGTTCTCTGATTAATCAAGAAGATCTAACGATCTTAGAGAAGATCCATGGCAGCTCAAGGATATGCTGAAGGTCAATCAATCACCCGACCTCTATTCTTTGATGGAGAGGACTACCAATATTGGAAGATGAGAATGGAATGCTTCATTCGAGGCACAGACTTTGATCTGTGGCAGGTAATCAAGGTAGGTGATTATGTTATTGTTCCTGTTCCAGGCACTACTGCCATTACAACAGCAGATAAAAGTAAATTATTTTAAAACTTTAAAGCTAAGAACTACTTATGTTGTGCATTATCCAAAAGAGAATTTAGTCGAGTATCTTCATGTAAATCAGCTAAAGAAATATGTGATAAAATGCAGATAACTTATGAAGGAACAGATAAAGTAAAACAAACTAGGATAGATATTCTTGTCTCACAATATGAGCAATTTAAAATGCTTCCAAACGAAAATATCAATCAGATGTATAATAGATTTTTGAACATAGTAGTGGGTCTGAGTTCTCTTGGTAAAAATCTTTCTGATGAGGAAACTGTTAGAAAGATACTTAGGTCCTTAACTCTTTCATGCACACCTAAAGTAGCTGCTATTGAAGAATCCCATGACTTAACCAAACTTTCTATTGATAACTTAATAGGTTCCCTCATGGCACATGAAATTAATATGGAGCGACTATCTAAAAGCTCATCAAAGAAAAAATGTACTAATGCTCTTAAAGTTACAACTGCTCCTTCCACTTCTTCTTCTTCTAGTTCTAAAAATGCAGATTCTAAAGACAGTGACATAGATGAAGTACTGTCCAAGCTTCAGAAAATTCTCAAGAAGAAGAAAAATGGATCAAGAAGGATTCAAAGAAAGAGAGAAAAGAAAAAGAACTAGTCTGCTATGAATGCAGAAAACCTGGACATCTAAGACCAGATTGTCCTAAACTAAAGAAGACTGGTCAACCAGAAAAGTCCAAAAAGAAGCACAAGAAATTCAAAAGAAAAGTCATGGCGGTTGCTTGGGAAAATGAAGAGGCCACAAGCTCAGACTCATCAAGCTCAAGTTCAGCAAAAGAGCAAGTAAATCTAGCCCTCATGGTAGGACTGGATGAGGTACATTCTAACTCATCCGTTGATTCTTGCACAGATTCAGAATCTGAAGATTTAGAACAAGTGTTTAATGAACTTTATGATAAACACAAGGTTGTTGTAAAAGAATTAAAAATTATCAAGAGCAATCTTACTTGTTTGGAAAACACTAATTCTAATCTTAAATCAGAAATAGAACAATTGGAAAAACAATTGAAGGAAAGTAAAGATAATAATTCTCTTTTGAATGAAAATTTAAGGAGCAAGGATAATGAAAAATTAGAGTTAGAAGAAAAAATTGAAAACTCTAACTGAAGAAAATCTTTATTTAAGAGAACCAGTTAGGAAGCTAACTAAAGGGAAAATATCTCCAGCTTTATGCTTAAAAGGGTCAAAATCTGGAAATAATAAACAAGGGCTTGGATACATACCTCCGGAAAAAGGAAAATAAGCCATAATTCTAGGAAAATATCCTTTGCCAAAATTTGTAAAAGAAACCAAAATGCCTCAGAAAAAGGCCCCTGAAATGAACAAGCTTTATCAAACGAAAAAGTTTCTAAAAATTGTGTTCTAAACAGACATTATAAAAACAATAAGAACTGTAAAATAGATTATATTCATTGTTGTTCTCATTGGAATAAATTAGGACACAAAGTAAACACCTGCACAACAAGGCACCTAGTATGGATCTCGAAAGGATATTTTTATGCATCTAACCATCAAGGACCTAAAAAGATTTGGGTACCTACTTCTGAGTAGTTTATTTGCAGGATAGCCTTGGAGCATCAGAATCAAGGATGCTCAAGGCATTGGTGACGGCCAGCTCTTCATCCAACTCCTATCTGAAGAGGGAGTAGTCACAAATATTGAATTATATATTGCTACTAACAATGTTTTCAAGATTTTCCTAAGATCTATGCAAATAAAAAAAAATTAAGACTTGTCAAACAACCAGTCAACAAGACGACTCAAGAGATCAACAGGTCGACACACTAAGAAACACCTATCGACAGATAAGTGAAGAATCCTCAAGAGGACCCTCTCTATCAGGGGGAGCCTTATGCTTAGGGGGAGAAAACATTCAGGGGAAGCACAGACTAAGGGGGAGTTATTCATTAATGTTAATCATTGTTGATCCCCTCAATGGTAAGAAATTTTCTCAAAAGGGGAGAGAATGCATGGTAAAATCCTTCCTTTTTGGTTAGTGACAAAAAGGGGGAGAGTATGCTTGGTATGCATTATCTGTCAATTTTCTATATTTTCTATGCTTTTGTCAGAAAATTCTCATAAATTTTGTCACCACCAAAAATGGAGAGATTTTTTAACCACTCTTATATTTTACCCTTATATTTTGATGATAACAAAATTTATGATTAATTAAATATCATTAAATATATTTAATATAATGTTTTCCTAATAAATATAAATTTATGGAATTATCACTATGTGTTGTGCACTAAAATGCTAAATCGATGTTTATTCAATATACATCGATTTCTGTTCAAAGTGTCACATCGATTTCACTAACAACGATTTGACAAGTTACACAATGATTTGATCGTGTAATGATTCGTTAAGTGAAACAACGATTTGGTTCTCACAACGATTTGATAAGTGAGAACAACGATTTGCTCTCACAACGATTTGATAAGTGAGAACAACGATTTGCTCTCACGATGATTTGGTTCTCACAACGATTTGATAAGTGAGAACAACGATTTGCTCTCACAATGATTTGATAAGTGAGAATAACAATTTGTTCTCACAACGATTTGATAAGTGGGAACAACGATTTGCTCTCACAATGATTTGGTTCTCACAACGATTTGATAAGTGAGAATAACGATTTGCTCTCACAATGATTTGGTTCTCATAACGATTTCATAAGTGAGAAACAACGATTTGATTCTCACATCGATTCGATAAGTGCCATAACGATTTGATTCTCACATCCATTCGATAAGTGCCATAACAATTTGATTCTTACATCGATTCGATAAGTGCCATAACGATTTGATCGCCACATCGATTTCTCTCTTACATCGATTTCCTAAATGAGAACATCGATTTGACCAAAACATCGATTTGATAAGTTCCATAACAATTTGGTTGCCACATCGACTCGATAAGTGAAAACATCGATTTGCCTATCTTTATAATAACAATTTGCCTTTACTTGAACATCGATTTTGTCCAAACATCGACTTCATGTAAACATCGATTTTCTTTATACTCAGATCTTTCAAATATGTTTGGCGCCTAATGAAAAGTCAAACATCGACTTCATGTAAACATCGATTTTCTTTATACTCAAATCTTTCAACCAGGAGGTTGGCTTCTTGACCTGTAAAAGAAGTGGGTTGCCTTCTTGCTTGGGAAAGAGAAGAAGACCAGCTGGTGTGCTGGGTATTGTATTGTCCGTAAGGGGGACTGTACCCTTGGTTAGTGAAATCCCAAGAGTTTGCTTGGGGACTGGACGTAGGACTTAGATGTGGGAAGGGCTGAACCAGGATAATTCCTTGTGTCTCTTTGTGTGATTGTTTATTTGCTTCTGCACTGCTACTCTCTATCACACTTAACTAACCAACTTCCAAGTGCAAATTTTATGTGTTTAAGTTTCTATTTCAGATTTCAGGAAAAAACTATTCACCCCCCTCTAGGTTAGCTTGCTGCCATACCAAAAGGGCCAACACACGGGGCTAGTGTAAATTGTAGGAAGAGTAGGGTGACCTTCAACGAGTATCCAAAATTAGTTTACTCTGGGACTAAAAACTGTAGACACCCATCTCTTATTTCTACCTTACGAGCCATAAGATGATAAGGAAGGGGTGCGTAGCATTGCTTGCGTTTGTGGTAGTGGAGAAGAAAGATGTAAACATTGAAGATATCTCTGTGGTCAGTGAATTCTCATATGTGTTTCTAGACAAGTTGTTGGGTATTCCCCCTGAGAGAAAAGTAAATTTATCTATCTCATTAATACCTAGTGCTTCCCCAGTCTCTAGAGCTCCCTATAGAATGTCACCTGCAGAGTTAAAGGAGTTGAAGGAGCAACTGATGGAGTTACTAAAGAAAGGATTTATCAGACCAAGCACCTGACCTTGGGGAGCCCCAGTACTATTTTTTAAGAAGAAGGACGGGTCAATGAGGTTGTGTATTGACTATAGACAGCTGAATCAACTCACAATCATGAACAAGTATCCTCTGCCAAGAATTGATGACTTATTTGATCATATTTCCAGAACTAAATATTTTTCCAAAATTGATCTCAGATCAAGCTACCACCAGTTTAGGACTTCATAGGAGGATATTTACAAGACAGCCTTCAGAAGCAGATACGGGAATTATGAATTTGTTGTCATGACTTTTGAACTAAGCTTTTTGGGGTTTACAGGTTATTACAGAAAATTTATTAAGGATTTCTCCAAAATTGTTGTGCCTTTAACCAGATTGACCAGAAAAGAAAACCCATATGTGTGGGCAGAAGATTGTGAGAAGAGTTTCTGCACATTGAAGCAATGCTTAACTACGGCTCCTGTCCTTACCCTACCTATTAAAGGGGGAGGATTCGAGGTGTACACAGACACATCTGGTATTGGTTTGGGATGCATATTGATGCAGCTAGGCAAGGTGATATCATATGCCTCTAGGCAACTCAAGGTACATGAAGTCAATTACTCTGTTCATGATTTAGAGTTAGCAGCGGTGGTGTTTTGGCGACACTATTTATATGGTGAACAATTTAAGGTGTACTCAGATCATAAAACCCTGAAATATCTCTTTTCTCATAAAGAACTTAACATGAGACAACGAAGGTGGTTGGAGTACCTAAAAGACTTCGACTTTGCCATACAATATCATCTAGGGAAAGACAATTCTGTGGCAGATGCTTTGAGTAGGAAGCCTGTGGCGTCATTAGCCAACTTAATGGTTGGGGAGTGGCAATTGCTAGAGCAGTTCGCTAATCTGAACTTGAAGGCAGAAAAGGAAAATGATCGGGTGATGACTGCTAACATTAGTATGCAATCAGATATATTAGCCAAAATCAAATAACAACAAGATGATGATCCTATCTTAGTAGGGATTAAGGAGAAGATTGATCAAAGGCCAGACTTTTCCATAACTGAATGTGGCAGACTAGTGTTTAAAGGAAGGACTTGTGTACCGGATAATGAAGAACTCAAGAAGAAGCTGATGACTGAAGCTCACAGATCTAGGTATACAATTCATCCATGTGCCACTAAGATGTATCAAGATGTAAAGAGAACTTATTGGTGGCCAAACATGAAAAGGGAAATAGCTGAATTTGTGGCTCGTTGCTTAACTTGCTAGCAAGTCAAGGCAGAACATCTTAGGCCAGCAGGTGTATTACAACCTCTAGACATACCTGAATAGAAGTGGGAAAGTGTAGGCATGGACTTTATCATGGGACTTGTAACACCCCGAATATTTTTATTTGTTGAAAAACATGAATAATAAAGTTATTGGACTTAAGCATTAGTCTTAAATTGTAATAATTGATATTTGGGAATGATTAGTATTAATTAACGTTACCCCAGTGTCGTACTCGGACATGCGCGCTCCCACAGGGCGACACTGAAAAACTATAACGAAAATGAAATCCGAGAACACCATAATTTCCAGAAAAATGTGGAGATCTCAGAAATATAAATATCCAAATTTTTTGACATTTGGATTTTGAGATTAAGTCGACGCGACTATTTTCCGGGTGATTTTTTACCCACTATAAAATAAATTCTAAAAATTAAAATAAAATCATCATAATTTTTAAAACCATCATATTAGTCTATGGTTCAAATTTCAATACAAATGGACACCATTTGGATAGGTTTACATAGGGATCATTGGGCCAACTGATTTAAGGGCCAATTACGATAACCATTTTCTGGGATTTTCTAGGAGCTTACGTGTGAGGCTTAGAAGAGGCCAACACACATTAGGATAAGGCTAAGCCAAGGGGTTGGGCTATCATTAAGGTGACCTGCGTGTAACCAAGAGAGTTTATGCATGGGCAACGTGTTAAGATAAAAACCCAATGGTTTTTACCATGACACGTTGGCAGCTAACGTGCCCTTGCACATGGAGCAGCCACTGGGTTATAAATACCTTCCCCCCAAGCTTCGAAACCATGTTTTCCACCATTTTCCACTGTTATGTTGCTGCCATTGCACTAGATAACATTTTGTTTGGGGGGGTGTTCCTGGTTGCAATCACTGTGAAGAGGTTGCTGCTGCTTGAACTGCTGGTTCTTCTTGCACCTTGTTCCTGCTCGAGCTCTTGTTGGAGCTGTTGCTGAGAAGTGGTTGTGGAGACATCTTGGAGGCTGTTGCTGCTACAACAACAAGCTCCACTTGCTTATTCCTTCACTTGTGGTCCTTTCTTTATTTTCCTCAACTAGGTAGGATTCATATCCCTCTAATTCAATTCGGTTCTCCATATGTAACAAGGAATTCGTGAAGAACGGATAAGTTGTTATACTTATGATTCTCTGTTTTCCTTCCAGTCATGGTAGAATTTCTCTTGTTGGGAAAGGAACAACTTGGTTCTTTTTTAGAAATCAATTACTATCCTCTTTCTCTACCTTTGATCTTTGTTCATGATCTAGAGTCATGTAGAAGTTTTAATATATATAGAACTATGTGAGAACTTTTACTTAATTGTTAGGTACTCCAAGTTTTGATTTAGATTCATGAAATATTTGGAGTTTTAGTGTTTATCTTGTAGGAATTTTTCCAATAAACCATTGCCAATAAGATCATACTTCCAGTACTACACTATATCTAGTTTCAAGTAAGATAAGTTTGAATTGTAAACTTTCTCTTTCATCCTATTTCTTTAGCTTATAAACCACTGTGAGAGCTACCATTAGACTCTTCTATTTGATATCAAACATGTCTTGGTTCATAAGTTCTATAGTTAGGGTGTTTAGGATAGATTTGAAGTCATTTTTGGAAGTTCTGCAGCTACCTGTCGACAGCCAGCCCAAAGCTGTCGACAGGCACTTGTTTTCGAGACTTCCAGAGTTCTGGACTGTAGCTAGTTGTCGACAGATGCCCTTCAGCAGTCGACAGATACCTACAGAGCCAGAAAACCTGAGCTCTGTTGCTGCCATCTAACAACAGCCCCTTCTTGGCTGTTGACAGGTACAATGCTGATTCGGATTTTCGCACTATTTCATGTCTGAATCCATGCTAAAACTTCATCCTAAATGCCAAGAAAGTTACCCTCCCATTTACCTTGATATTTACTATCATACTACTTCAAATTTCACCCACTTTGTGTACCTTAACTTCCCTTGAATTATTCTTAAAGTTGTCAATTACGAATAGCACTCCGATTTAGTCTATTCTTCAGTACTCGGTAATTGGGTCTATAAAATCTGAACACCTGAGAGTTCATATGCTTGAACACCTTATGAGATGTGAATAATTGATGATGACATTATTGGGTCTTTATACCCCCTTTGATTTATATGCCTGTGCAAATAGGGCTGGTCCAGTCCTGGGAGGAGCACCCGAATTCATTTTCGGACCACATGGAATGATAAAGGGCATTTGGATGTCTGGCATTGCATCAAACATTTTCTGAATATGGTCATCATGATCCTTGTACTGTGTAACTGATATGTGAATAAATTCTTAAGCTATATATTTGAGTATGATCTGAGCTTTACTGTCATTGCGTCAAGTTTACTGTTCTGAAATCTGGTGTGTCTCTTTGATATTCCGTTATGTCCTTGTCTTGGTTACCATGTATACACTCTTGAACTATGAATTGAACTATGGAATTTGAATTCTACTGGGCTAGTTAGCTCATTATTTCCTACCATTTTTAGGTGATACAACTGGGGATGACGTTTAAGGGTTTGAGTGCTGAGTGGACTGACCGTGACGAACAAGCCAATCTATTTCTATTTCTATTTTGTAGTGTGAAATGAGGTGTATAAATTAAGTTGTTTTGATCTACTCCTCTCGTAGTTATTATGAGGAGTAGTTGTGTAATAAAAACTTCCGCTTATGACATTATGAATGGATAAATAATTATTACCTCCCGTGCTTGTTTTTCTGTCACTTCCGATAAGTAGCCTTTTATTAGGACGTGACAGATAAATTTGGTATCAGAGCATTAGTTCGATAAACTTAGGGAAACCAGTGAGATGGGGTAGAAACATGGGATTAGTTAGCATGACTTTTGTAATCATGTAAATGCTTAATCTGTTAATTATTTCAGAATGAACATGAATGCCTAAGATAGGTTGGTTGCTGGCATGGAAATGCTACGTCAGGATATAGAATTGTATGCCCAAGCGCAGTGAGAAGCCCACCTGCAAATTAAGGAAGAGGTGCTCAACTTGACTGCAGGTGCTTTCATAGCGAGCAATCCCTGTGCTTCTCTAGAAATTATGAGCCAAGTTATGATCAATCTAGATAACTTGAGGTTGGGGCAGGATCTGTTGCTCCACCAAGTTGAAGGTTATTGGGAGGCATTGACTGATGCTTCTAGAGAGCTGTACCACGGGGCCGGAGTAGAACAACAAGCACAGCCAATGGAAACCGTTATAGATCTGACCCAAAACTAGGAATAGACTTAGACCCCTCATCTTTTTTGTAAACCTCTCCTTTTGTGTAAATGTTAGTTGTACATATGTAACACCCATATGTATGGGGAGTGAGAGGTTAGTGGAGGATGGAGGTTTGTATATATGGCAAACTTGGAAAGAGAAGGTTGTGATATTTTGTGGATCCATGGAAATGTACTACCATGTAAATACTTGACTTATTAATAGAGAAGGTGTATTCTGTGAATTTGAATTATGTATGTGATGGATGTAAGCTTGAGATGATTGTGAAAATTAATGTGTGTATTATTGGATATTTCAGCTACTTTCTCCATTTAGTAATGGACGGAGGTGACGCTAATTGGAGGAAGATGGAGAGTTCTATGCATGATCTAACCCAAGTAATGAAGGTGGTAGCCAAAAATAATAGTCACAATGGGACAAGCTTGTTCAAGGATTTCTTAAGCCTGGACCCTTTGAAATTCGTAGGAAGTACAGATCCAGATGAAGCTGAGAATTGGCTAAAAGACATTGAAAGGATATTCAGAATAATTAAGTGTACGGAAGAAGAAAAGGTTCGTCTCACTACATTCCAATTGGATCGGGATGCTCATGCTTGGTGGGAAACTGTGGAAGCTACCTTGGAAGATTCAAATCAAGTTAGTTGGGAAGAGTTTGTGGAACTGTTTAATGAGCAATATTTCTTTGAGGTGGTTCAGGAGAAGAAAGCGAATGAATTTGCTGGGTTAAAGCAGCTAAGAATGTCGGTATCTGAGTATGAGGCTCAATTTGCCCGGTTGTCAAAATATGCTCCTCATCTTATATCCACGGAGAAGCTAAAGGCTAAGAGGTTTATGAATGGATTACGTCCCAATTTTATTACGCAACTAACTCCTCATCTGATTACTACCTATTCTGAAATGGTAAAGAGAGCCTTGGCATTTGAAGCTGTGTATGAAACTGTGGATAAGATTAGAGGGAAATCTGGAGAAGGGTCTTCAGATCGAAAAAGGAAGTATGAGTCGGGGAATGCCCCGAAGATTTAGCAAACTACTAAGAAGGCAGGCAAAGCTTTGGTAGGGAGTAAGGATGTTTGTAAGCATTGCCATCATATCGGGCATAAGGTTGAGAATTGCTGGCGTAAATTAGGTGCATGTTTCCATTATGGAAGCACTCAACACCAAATTTCGGACTGCCCGATGGCCAAGATAGCACCAACAAATAAGAACCCCCAAGTAAAGCAAGGTAGACTGCAAGCCATTCAGGATGTGGAACCTGAGTCCCCGCAGGAAGGCGGATTGATTGAAGGTACTTTATTAGAAAACTCAAAACCTGCATTTGTGTTGTTTGATTCTGGAGCTACGCACTCTTTCATTAGCTATGAGTTTGGTAAATTCTTGGATGTAAAGTCAGTTCCATTAACCACACAACTTGAGGTTGCAACTCCTTTAAGTGAGGGTAAAAAGCTTAAAGAATATTACCCTGCTAGCCAGATTATTGTCAAAGGACATGATTTACCCGGTGATCTGATATGTTTAGAAATGTGGGATTATGATGTAATCCTTGGGGTTGATTGGCTATCGAAATACCATGCAAATCTAGATTGCCAATTGAGACAAGTGACTTTCCTAGGAGAGGAAAATTATTCTATAACTTTTGATAAACCCCAAACCAAAAGAATACTAATAATTTCAGCAGTGAAAGCTTGTAAGTTAGTATAGAAGGGTTGTCAAGGGTATTTGGCTTCTGTGACCCTATTAAATCAGAGCATTGCGGGATTGGAAGATATTCCGGTAGTAAGAGAATTTCTTGATGTTTTCCCTGAAGAGCTACCTGGCGTACCACCTAATAGAGAGGTGAATTTTTCAATTGAGTTGGTACTAGGAGCCACGCCAATTTCTAGAACATCCTACAGAATGTCAATAGAAGAACTGAAAGAACTAAAAAGGCAATTGTTAGAATTGATAGAGAAGGGATTCATTAGACCCAGTACCTCACCTTGGGGTGCTCCGGTACTGTTTGTTAAAAAGAAGGATGGATCAATGCGGTTATGCATAGATTATCGACAATTAAATCAATTGACTATAAAGAATAAGTACCCACTTCCAAGAATTGATGATCTATTTGATCAGCTATCTAGAGCTCAGTGTTTCTCCAAGATTGATTTAAGGTCTAGATATCATCAACTTAAAATCCAAGAATCAGATATTCATAAAACGGTTTTTCGAACAAGATATGGACATTATGAATTTGTGGTGATGCCGTTTGGATTGACAAATGCACCAGCTACATTTATGCGTCTGATGAATGATGTATTCAGGTCCTACTTGGATCAGTTTGTGGTTGTATTCATTGATGATATACTGATCTACTCCAAAAGTATGGAGAAGCATGAATCCCATCTACGAATCACTTTGCAATTGTTACGAGACAACAAGTTATATGCAAAGTTTAGCAAGTGTGAATTTTGGTTGAAGGAAGTGATGTTCTTAGGACACATTATTTCTAAAGAAGGTTTATCAGTAGACTCTTCAAAGATTGAAACCATACAGAGACGGGAGCAACCTAAGAATCTTACTGAAGTAAGAAGTTTTCTAAGCATGGCCAGTTACTACCGGCGATTTGTCAAGGATTTTTCTAGAATTGCCTCACCTCTTACACAGTTAACCAGAAAAGGAACTGCTTTTATCTGGAATGAGAATTGTGAGGAAGCATTCCAATTGTTAAAAGAATGTATGTCATCTGCACCAATTATAGCCTTGTCGGTGGAAGGAAAAAATTTGAGGTTTATACCGATGCTTCCAACATTGGACTGGGTTGTATATTAATGCAAGATGGAAGAGTTATTGCCTATGCTTCAAGACAGTTGAAGACTCACGAGAAGAACTACCCAGTACATGATTTAGAATTGGCCGCTGTGGTCTTTGCTCTTAAGCTTTGGAGACACTACCTATATGATAACCAATTCATAGTGTACTCCGATCATAAGAGTCTCAAGTATTTATTTTCACAAAAAGAACTGAACATGAGACAAAGGAGATGGATTGAATATATCAAAGACTATGATTTCAAGATTGAATATCATCCAGGAAAAGGAAACACTGTAGCTGACGCACTCAGCAGAAATCCTATTGTCAGGATATTCGGTTGCAAGTAAGGGAATGTAAATTGTTGGAAGAATTTTCACATTAAGCTTGAAAGTTGAAACACAAGAAGAAAGAATTGTGATTAGCAGCTTGATAGTGCAGTCAGATTTGTTGAAGCAAATTAATGAGCAACAGGACAATGACCCTATATTGGTAGGAATCAGAGAAAAATTGGCTTCTAAACCTAATTTTAATGAAGATTCTCACGGAAATCTTCGATTCCGGGACAGATTGTGTGTACCGGATAATCCTGAAATCAAGAAACAGATCTTAGAAGAAGCTCATCGGTCTCACTACACTATTCATCCCGGAGCTGTCAAAATGTATCAAGATTTGAAGAAGTATTTCTGGTGGTGCAACATGAAAAAGGATATTGTGGAATTTATTGCAAAATGTTTGACATGTCAGAAAATTAAGGCAGAACACCAGAAACCTACAGGAAAATTAAAACCACTTGAGATACCAGAATGGAAATGGGATAGCATTGGTATGAATTTTATTGTGGGATTACCTAAAACACGGAGTGGATTTGATGGTATTTGGGTAATCATTGACAGACTTACCAAATCAGCTCATTTCTTAGCAAAAAAGACAAGATGGTCTGTTAATATTTTGGCAGCATTATATATGAAAGAAATTGTACGGTTGCATGGAATTCCAAAGAACATAGTTTCTGACCGAGATGCAAGATTTACTTCGCATTTTTGGAGAGAGTTGCAAGATGCTTTGGGAACTAAATTAAAATTTAGTACTACATTTCACCCTCAAACAGATAGACAGACCGAACGGGTGAATCAAATTGTTGAGGATATGTGTCGTGCTTGTGTATTAGAGTTCGGAAAAGACTGGAACACTCATCTAGCAATTATGGAATTTGCATATAACAATAGTTACCAGTCTACTATTCGAATGGCACCTTTCGAAGCTTTGTATGGTCGGCAATGTAGATCACCATTAGGTTGGGTAGAACTAAAAGAAACACATATTTTTGGACCAGAAATGATTTAGGAAACGACAGAAGTTATCAAGTTAGTACAAGATCGGATGAAAGCTGCTCATGACCGACAAAAAAGTTATGCCGATCGACGTAGAAGAGAGTTAGAATTTCAGCAAGGAGAACATGTATTTCTTAAAGTATCACCCCAGAGAGGAATTAAAAGATTTGGTATCAAGGAAAAATTGAGTCCAAGATACATTGGACCTTTTGAAATATTGAAGAGAGTTGGTGAAAAGACATACCAACTTGCACTTCCACCACAATTATCTAATGTACATGATATCTTTCATGTGTCAATGTTAAGAAAATATGTATATGATCCGGAACACATTATTGGATACCAAGATCTAGATGTACAAGGAAATTTGGCATATGAAGAAAGAACAGTACAGATCCTCGATCGAAAAATCAAGCAACTTCGGAACTAGGAAGTTCCTTTACTAAAGATTCAGTGGAATAAGCAAGGACAAGAAGAAGCAACATGAGAATTGGAAGATGCCATCAAGAACAAGTATCCAGAATTATTTTTAGGTCAGTAATCTTATACTTATGTAATTAAATTTGGAGGACCAAATTTCTTTTAGTGGGGGAGAGTTGTAACACCCCGAATATTTTTATTTATTGAAAAATATGAATAATAAAGTTATTGGACTTAAGCATTAGTCTTAAATTGTAATAATTGATATTTGGGAATGATTAGTATTAACTAACGTTACCCCAATGTCGTACTTGGACGTGTGCGCTCCCACAGGGCGACACTGAAAAACTGTAACGAAAATGAAATCCGAGAACACCATAATTTCCATAAAAATATGGAGATCTCAGAAATATAAATATCCGAATTTTTTGACATTTGGATTTTGAGATTAAGTCGACGCGACTATTTTCCGAGTAATTTTTCACCCACTGTAAAATAAATTCTAAAAATTAAAATAAAATCATCATAATTTGTAAAACCATCATATTAGTCTATGGTTCAAATTTAAATACAAATGGACACCATTTGGATAGGTTTACATAGGGATCATTGGGCCAGCTGATTTAAGAGCCAATTACGATAACCATTTTTTGGGATTTTCCAAGAGCTTATGTGTGAGGCTTAGAAGAGGCCAACACACATTAGGATAAGGCTAAGCTAAGGGGTTGGGCTATCATTAAGGTTACCTACGTGTAACCAAGAGAGTGTATGCATGGGCAACGTGTTAAGATAAAAACCCAATGGTTTTTACCATGACACGTTGGCAGCCAACGTGCCATTGCGCATGGAGAAGCCACTGGGTTATAAATACCTTCACCCCCAAGCTTCGAAACCATGTTTTCCACCCTTTTCCACTGTTATGCTGCTGCCATTGCACTAGATAACATCTTGTTTGGGGAGGTGTTCCTGGTTGCAATCACTGTGAAGAGGTTACTGCTGCTTGAACTGCTGGTTCTTCTTGCACCTTGTTCCTGCTCGAACTCTTGTTGGAGCTATTGCTGAGAAGTGGTTGTGGAGCCATCTTGGAGGTTGTTTCTGCTACAACAACAAACTCCACTTGCTTATTCCTTCACTTGTGGTCCTTTGTTCATTTTCCTCAACTAGGTAGGATTCATATCCCTCTGGTTCAATTCGGTTCTCCATATGTAACAAGGAATTCGTGAGGAACGGATAAGTTGCTATACTTGTGATTCTCTGTTTTCCTTCCAGTCATGGTACAATTACTCTTGTTGGGAAAGAAACAACTTGGTTCTTTTTTAGAAATCAATTACTATCCTCTTTCTCTACCTTTGATCATTGTTCATGATCTAGAGTCATGTAGAAGTTTTAATATATATAGAACTATGTGAGAACTTTTACTTAATTGTTAGGTACTCCAAGTTTTGATTTAGATTCATGAAATATTTGGAGTTTTAGTGTTTATCTTGTAGGAATCGTTCCAATAAACCATTGTCAATAAGATCATACTTCCAATACTACACTATATCTAGTTTCAAGTAAGACAAGTTTGAATTGTAAACTTTCTCTTTCATTCGGTTTCTTTAGCTTATAAACCACTGTGAGAGCTACCATTAGACTCTTATATTTGATATCAAACATGTCTTGGTTCATAAGTTCTATAGTTAGGGTGTTTATGATAGATTTGAAGTCATTTTTTGAAGTTCTGCAGCTACCTGTCGACAGCCAGCACAAAGCTGTCGACAGGCGCATGTTTTCCAGACTTCCAGAGTTCTGGACTGTAGCTAGCTGTCGACAGATGCCCTTCAGCTGCCGACAGATACCTACAGAGCCAGAAAATCTGAGCTCTGTTTGCTGCCATCTGTCAACAAGCCCTTCCTGGCTGTCGACAGGTACAATGCTGATTCGGATTTCCGCACTCTTTCATGTCTGAATCCATGCTAAAACTTCATCCTAAAAGCCAAGAATGTTACCCTCTCATTTACCTTGATATTTACTGTCATACTACTGCAAAGTTCACCCACTTTGTATACCCTAACTACCCTTGAATTATTCTTAAAGTTGTCAATTACGAATAGCACTCCGATTGAGCCTATTCTTCAGTACTCGGTAATTGGGTCTATAAAATCTGAACACCTGAGAGTTCATATGCTTGAACACCTTATGAGATGTGAATAATTGATGATGACATTATTGGGTCTTTGTACCCCCTGTGATTTATATGCCTGTGCAAATAGGGCTGGTCTAGTCCTGGGAGGAGCACCCGAATTCATTTTCGGACCACGTGGAATGATAAAGGGCATCTGGATGTCTGGCATTGCATCAAACATTTTCTGAATATGGTCATCATGATCCTTGTACTGTGTAACTGATATGTGAATAAATTCTTGAGCTATATATTTGAGTATGATCTGAGCTTTACTGTCATTGCGTCAAGTTTACTGTTCTGAAATCTGGTGTGTCTCTTTGATATTCCGTTCTGTCCTTGTCTTGGTTACCATGTATACACTCTTGAACTATGAATTGAACTATGGAATTTTAATTCTACTGGGCTAGTTAGCTCATTATTTCCTACCATTTTCAGGTGATACAGCTGGGGATGACATTTAAGGGTTTGAGTGCTGAGTGGACCAACCGTGACGAATAGGCCAATCTATTTCTATTTCTATTTTGTAGTGTGAAATGAGGTGTATAAATTAAGTTGTTTTGATCTACTCCTCTCGTAGTTATTATGAGGAGTAGTTGTGTAATAAAAACTTCCGCTTATGACATTATGAATGGATAAATAATTATTACCTCTCGTGCTTGTTTTTCTGTCACTTCTGATAAATAGCCTTTTATTAGAACATGACAGGACTGCCCAGAACCAGAGGGGGACTTGATGCAAAATGGGTGATCGTGGATCGATTGACTAAGTCAGCCCACTTTTTGCCTATAAAGAGTAAGTGGTCTGTAAATGTGTTAGCCGTACTATAAATTAAAGAGGCGGTTAGATTTCATGGAGTCCCCTCATCCATTATATCTGACAGAGACCCCTAATTCACGTCACACTTTTGGCGGGAGTTGCTGTCAGCACTTGGTACCAGGCTAAATTTCAGCACAGTCTTTCATCTCCCGACAGATGGGTAGACGGAGAGAACAAACCAGATTGTGGAAGATACGCTCTGAGCCTTTGCACTTGATTTTGAAGGATACTGGAGTGAACAATTATCCCTGGTCAAGTTCTCATACAACAACAGTTATCAAGTAAGCATCAAAATGGCACCCTTTGAGGCATTATATGGCAGGAGTTGCAAATCACCCGTATTCTGGGAAGAAGCAGAAGAGAGACAATGGCTGTGTAACATCCTACTCATATACTATTTTCGGAGGTGATAGAAAGGTCATGATGATATAAATAGAAACTGGCATTCATATTCATAAAGAGTGCAGCGGAAAAATAAATTACATGTGCCGGTAGTTTTAGAGTTAAAAATATACAACAACTTAGGTGACTGAGTCTAAAAAGAAGTAAGGTTTGCTAATTTATGGATCACTCGGCGCACAATCCCTTGGCGAGTCAGACCCATCTGAGATGCCTGAAAGAAAAGTAGGATTTATGAGCAATTATGCCCCGTTGGAATTTGCCATCAATAGTAACAATAAGGTATGACAGTAGCATGAAAGAACAATATATACGTTAGCCAATGAGAGGATACTACTGTCACACACAAAGATATTGGAATACAGTTCAATGAAGATATCATAAAAGAAATTGCCAGGAACCAAATAGTAGTAAAATTCATGCCATAATTACAGTTCATGGAGATGTAGACTAAATTTAGCAGTAGGTGGTGTTATGCCAAACACCCAGTAGATCCATTCTTGACAGGTATAATTCGAATTGATCGATTCATGAGTGGCCGAGTTCAGGTGCTCCTCCGAGGACTGGATTGGCCCCATTGCACAGGCATTGGTCCAGTAGAGTTCGAAGACCCAAGGTGTCACCATTTCCATTTGATCAGTCTATTAATATAGTTTCGGCAGATCTTGAAGTAACATTAATATTAAAGCAAGCTCAATGTGAGAGTACAGTGATAGCAAGCCAAAGTAAGGCTAGCTAGTTAGGGTGGTCTAAGTTTAAATAATATAAACCTATATAAGCAATTTGGGAAAGAAGAAAGTTGGAACAACATGTATATACTCAAGAGGAAATCTATGTTTAAATATAATAGTAATTGATGTTTGAATGAAGTCGATGTTTGAGTGAAATTGATGTTCTAAATGAAATCGATGTTGAACCGAAGTCGATGTTTGGATGGAGTCGATGTTTAAGTGAAATCGATGTTTTGAAGGAAATCGATGTTGGACCGAAGTTGATGTTTGAATGGAGTCGATGTTTAAGTGAAATCGATGTTTTAAATGAAATCGATGTTGGACTGAAGTCAATGTTTGAATGGAGTCTATGTTTAAGTGAAATCGACATTTTAAACGAAATCGATGTTGGACTAAAGTTGATGTTTGGATGGAGTCAATATTTTAAAGGAAATTGATGTTGGACCGAAGTTGATATTTGAATGGAGTCGATGTTTAAGTGAAATCGATGTTTTAAAGGAAATCGATGTTGGACCAAAGTCGATGTTTAAGTGAAATCGATGTTTTAAAGGAAATCGATGTTGGACCGAAGTCGATGTTTGAATGGAGTTGATGTTTAAGTGAAATCGATGTGTTTGTACAGTAATCGATGTGGACTTTAAGAATAGTACTTGATGGGCATGTATAGTAATTGATGTGGACTTTAAAAATAGTAATCGATGAGTTTGTATAGTAATCGATGTGGACTTTAAAAACAGTAATCGATATGGACTTAGTCAGTAATCGATATGTATTGAACAATCGATTTAGCTTTTTAGTGTACGTCATGAAACAATAGTGCCATAGTATCTTGTATTTACGAGGAAAATATGGTATTAAATATATTCATAATATTTAAGTTAATCATGTGTTTCGTTATCACCAAAATAAAGGGTAAGATGTAAGAGGGGTTCAAACGGTGGGTTGAGGGTATAATGCCAATACCTTCTCTGACACTAACAAGTCCTTCGAGCAGTGATGTTTGGAGAATAACAAATGAAAAGGGAGAAGAGGAAACGAGATTTCTTGCGTTGTTCTAGAAGAAGTTGAGGTTTCAGTGAGGGGTTGAGGTGGTGATAAACATGGGGGTCTCTTCAATAGGAACAACTAGTTAGAGGAGTAGCAAGCGAAGAAGAGAAGAAGGCAAGAGTTTCCTACGTAGTTCTAGAACAGGTTGAGGTTTAAGTGAGGGGTTGAGGTTTCCTACCTCTGTCAGAAGAAGATGAGGGTATTCCCTCAAAGAGGGAGAGCTTCAGAACTCTGGAGCCTTCTTCTCTACCAGTACCCAACAGCTTGCTTCCTTCTCCTTCTTCTTCGGACTTCAACAGAAGTAGCCGTGAGTAGCCAGTTCTGGCTAAGGATCAACCGGATCTTATAGATCTTGTAGATTTTTCCTCGTGCGAGATGGCCAAAACAGCTGGACGATGGCGATGAGCTCGATGGAGAGATTTTACCCCGTGCTAACATGTAAAGGGCCGGGGGGGGGGGGGGAATACGTAACCATTGTTACGTAGGTGAACAGTGATTAACCTACGTAATCATTGTGTCATATATAATTCTATATATTTCGTTAATATAATATAATTCTCTTTTAATCCTTTTCCATCAATAAAATTTTATTTATTTAGGTTATTAATTTATGTGGTCTTATGTGCGTTTATTTACAAGGTTTATTTTAGTAATGGCAGTGCGTGTAATAATTAAACTAATTGGAACATCATCATGCATTATACACAATTGGCCAATTTATTTTTATAAACAAAATCGTGGTGTTACAGGCTGGGACCAGAGTTAGTGCCAGACACCACTCAGAAGATTCAGGTTATTCGTGAACGGCTCAAGGTAGCTTAGTTCAGACAGAAGAACTATGCCGATTAAAGACGAAGGGACCTCGAATTTCAAGTTGGTGACCATGTGTTATTGAAGGTTTCACCTTCACGTAGAATCCATAGATTTGGAATTAAAGGAAAGTTGAGTCCATGGTTCATTGGCCCTTTTGAAATTGTTGAAAGGGTTGGAGAAGTAGCCTACCGATTAGCATTACCGACGCAATTAGCAACAATACACAATGTCTTTCATGTATCTATGCTGAGGAATTATGTCTATAATGCTGAGCCTGTGATACGGTTTGAGGATTTGAAACTGAGGAGGGATGTGACCTACATTGAGAAACCAATCAAGATTCTAGATCGAAAGATACAACAATTAAGGAATGTAGACATATCAATGGTTAATGTTCAATGGAACAAGCAAGGTGTAGTAGAAGCTACCTGGGAACCAGAGGGAGTAATAAGGCGAAACTACCCCAACATATTCGGTAAGACATCTATCCTGTTGTGATCATATGAATTTGGGGACCAAGTTCTTTTAAGTGGGGTAGGGTGTAGCAACTTGCTATTTTAAATAAAAGGAAAAACAATTAGAAAATTGAATCAAAAGAAGTAAACTCTTAAAAGAAGGGTCCAATTGCGTTATTAGGCCAATAAGTGGTCAAACCATGAAAAATAATGTTTAAAATTCATAATGACCAAATACCTAAGGAAGAAATGGGTCATTTAAGCTTTAACAAGGGTTAATTAGGCCATTAATCATGACCTAAACCTAAGCCCAACATGAGAGCATGAATTTGCTCTCTACTACTTGCTAATTGGTGCTGCCTTAAGATGGAAATAGCTCTTATGGTAGTTCTAGTCATGGTAGGATTGCTACCATGAGTTTTGGAAACCCCAAACCCGGAATTAAGCAAACCTAGCATTATAAAACCATCACAAGACTCATTAGGGCCGACTTTAGTAAGCTCTCTTCGTTGGACTCTGGAGGGACACCCAGGAGCAAGGAGGACGAACCAGGAGCTTGGATTCGTGAAGAACATCTTCCCCAAGCCTCTGCATCGACCCTTAACAACTAGGGACTTCTTAGCATTCAAAGGTAGGTGTTCTCAGGCCAGAACTAAGAAAACCATATACCAAGAGAAAGAGCATCAAGTCTAGTTTCATTTGCATCTGGTTTGCCCAATTTTCATTAAGCATGTTAGTTGTATTAAGTGTTTTCCAAGAGTCGCGCAAGATTTGAGTTTTTCATGTTCATACTGTGATTCACATGTACGAGGCCAAATTGGGACAATCCAAAGCCATGGTTCCCTTCTACTCATCATCCGCCACAATTTTCATGTTTAGGGTTTTTCTTAAAGACCTCTAGATTTCGAGTTATAAGTCCATGATGAGGAAATTGCATCGTTTTTATGGTTTTTGGGCAAGATCCAAGAACGCGACCTCTCCAGTGATCACATTCATTACTTCATGAACGCGACGTACTAGACCGTCATGTTTACTTGAAAAGTGATGGAACACATTGTCACGTTTATGAGTCTGACCCGACATCCCTGGCACATCAAACTGTGTGCCACCTAAATTTTAGCGCCCATCAAGAACACGACCGGTCATGCCGTCGCGATTTGATATGATTTCTCGCCCTTGGTTTCCGTGCATGTTCTATAGCTAGATTTTGAAAATCTCTCTAGAACGTGACATATCGAAGCGTCGCGATTCGGAGTCGTCACGACCCGTAGGCTATCGAGTTATGAAGGCGGCCATCCTTACCGTCACATTTTCAAAACCGTCGCTACATATCGGTCTATCGCGACATGAAGGCGACAGACAGGTCCGTCGTGATTTTGACTTTTCACCGTGAACTTGCAATCTCACATGCAGACTATGTACGGCCTTTTGAATTGTGATGTCTGAACCCGTTGCGATTCAATGGCCAACCCGAGACTGTTCCTTTTAGCTAGATAGTTAAACATGTGCTTGTCTTACTCTGTTATCATGTTGTTTAGTTGTGCAACGGCCTAAAAGCTATTCCATGATAAAAAGTGTTAATCACATGAATAAGATTGTATGGATATCCATGAAAGTGATTGATCATATATGCTCTTGATTATGCCTCTTTGTCCTTATGATCTAGCTTAATGTTAAATCTGTCATACTATAAGATGTAACGACCCTCCTCATACCGGTACGATTATACCAATCCCCATCGGTATAAAGAGCATCATCACAGTGGGATAATAACCCAACACTAGCCGATAGGTTGAAAAGTACGTGGATAGCAATTGATAACAGCGGAAATAAAATAATTACTCAACGTTTATTCCATCACCATCACACATTCCACAGTCTATATAGCAAAATAAAATGACAATGTCCACATTATTACATGATAAAAGAACTGCATTGTCCAATATTGTCCATACAATTACTTTATTCATGCTATGAGAAAAAGAAAAGTACAACTGATAATCTCTCCTCAAAAGCTACTTCTCCAAGAGATCAACCTTCGCTATGCCTTCCTCCAAAAAGTGAATACATGTCTCACCTATACGCCGAAGCAAGAGTGAGTCTAAAGACTCAGCAAGCAAACCAAAGGCTTAATCTTAAACATATCACATTCATGTTAAGCTATTAAACACTAGAGAATACATACTATCATTTAAACTACAAAATACACATGGTACTTACTCTTAACTATCAACGCATATTTTAATCATTTAACCATGCTTTAGTCTATCGCGTGTTTATTCTAAATCATGGGTACTATATTATACCCTTGTGCATGTTATCTACTCCTAACATATAGCATGAATCATCCATTCAAACCTTAATCCATTTAATGATATATTTCTACAACTAGAACATAGAATTAAGCATAAAGAAATGAACAACCTAGCATGATGACTATTTAATTTTCACATGCATTTTTCATATTTAATAGCACATTTTGCTTGCTGTTTTAATGTAAATAAATATCATTTCACATGATCTCATGTTTGATACCATGAATGAAAAGTCTAGAACATGTTCAATTAATTAGCAAACATGTACCATTTTTAAACATGGACTTATGCACTATATGGACATCACATCTAGCATAGAACCTAAACATTATTTTATGCATGTACCACATTCATAACTACACTTCACTTGATATTTTGTCATGAATTACATTCAATTACATGGATTTACATTTGTTCATATGTTATCTTATTCATTCAACAATTCTACATGTTCATCTTTCATGTTGCATAAATGACATGGTTTCATATGTTTATTCACATACACTATTACATGAAGAACAATAATCTACATGACATGATACTAACATGATATTGCAATTGAGGTAATTAATACATGAAATATGAACATATTGCATTAACACATTAGTTTTCACATGCAAGCACACTCTCATTAACATTAACTCTCTCTTACCTATCTTTTCACATATTTTTCATATCATTTACGCTTTTATTTTCATTTATCACATATCATATCATTTGCACTCATCACTTGCCACATTCGCATATCATCTTACACTTTATTCATATTCCATCGCTTAAAATACCATGACACATAGTCCTAACTACCTATTAGAGGACGCAAACCAATATCTCATAGCTCATAACTCATCAAATAGCACAACTCATCGCATCTCATAACACATATCTCATAACACAACTCATAATCACATATCACCACCTAGGCAATGTAGTGGTGAATCTTGGTAACTGCGCAAACCGGGAGAAGCCCTCTCCACCCTATCCAGTGGTACTTGTCCACCTCCAGGTTTTTCCTAATGTCCTTAGGTCATACTTTTCACACACAGAGCCTTCCATAGGAACTTTTCTATGTACAGCTCTTAAAGCCTCTAGGGTAGCAGTGTCAATCTCGGCCCAATTATTACACATTCACTTTATCACATTTTCACACTCTATTTACATTTTTCACGTACACTATTTGATCACTTTACATATTTATTTATCAATTTCACATGTCTCAGTTAGCCTAATCATGATACTACTATTTTCAGAAATAAAACAACTCATAATTCAGTCTTAAACATGCTGTTAATTTCTGAATTACACAAGATGAGTTCTACCACATCAAATGTGAGTAGTTCCCATAATTTAACTAACAATTACAATTACTGTCATCAGATTAGTTCTAAATTTTTATCACATGTTAATAGTAGTAAACATATCACATATACAAATTTCCAGATTTTTCGAACAGTAAACATAATTTCTACAATTTAAACAATATTTTAGACATATTCATTAAAATATCTTTATACATGGTACATATGAACATGGTTGGGTGCTAACAGTTCAGAATTAAAATAGCAGACCTCATGCTATCATGTAAAAATTATTAGTCTCTAACTTACAACAAATCTATTTTTACTAAATTTAATCATGTTTATGTGATGCTCATAATGCAATTATTGAATTTTAATAATTAACACAGTTCACAGAAAATTAGGGCAACCTCATGATATGACCTAATGACTGTTTACAATCACCCATAAAATTTACAGCATGTAACTATGTCCAGAAATCATTTAAACATCTTAATAAGATCAAAAAGCAAAATTTCAGGACACTGAAGAAGTAGACATCAAGGGATGTGGTCGTTTACTTTCAACTGCAGCATCCCTTGCCGTCAACTCAAGAACTTGACTACAACAGATGCTGCCGCCAATCTGCTCCCAGCAACACACACAAACAGCACTCCATACAAGGGTGAATTTGGGGTTCCAAGACTCAAGAAAAAATCTAGAAAAATACGTTGGACTTAGGGGACATGTATAGGATTAAGATCTAGGGTTTACTTGCCTCAAAAAAATCTACAAATATCAAGAATCTTCGGTGAAGCCCTCCTCGGCCCTACCAAGAAGGTGCTCAGAAACGCCTTAGATCTGGTTCTTCTGTGGATGCAGACGGTTCGTCGAAGTTGGGATCTCTTCTCCTATGCATAGGCTATCCTCCAATTGGTGTAGCTCCTCGGGGAACACCTCCAGTCGACGGATCCGGTCCTCCAAAGATCAGCTTTTCCTCATCTCAGGTCCAAGGGTTTCACCAAATGCTAAAAGCCTTCTCCTCGACCTAGGATGGGTATTTTATAGGCTTGGGGTTTGGGGTACGCAATAGGGTAGGTTTCCTACGTATTAGGATGGGTTTCCTAATCTAGAACCGGCCAAAATGCGGGCGTTAACAAATCTGGGACCATTAGGTAGGAGGATATTGACGTCAACATCGGTTGTAGTCAACGGCACAGTTGATGTCAAGGGTCTAGCCGCCAACAGGGGGTTGGCGTCTAGGGGGTGGCCGTCCACTGTGTATTGGCATCCAGGGATGTGGACGCCAATCACAGTCCTAGAAGTTGGCATTCAGGTCTTGGCCGCCCACTGCACAGTGCAGTCAAAACTCTGCCAAACCCTAAAATAAATACATAAATACACCAAAACAATTTAGTATATGTAAAAATAGTTACATATATCCTTACCACATAAAGTACATGCATTACATAATATTTAATTAAATATAACTTACACTAATCATAATTATGGATAATATACATCAATAACATACATATATGCACATATACATACACATTGCATGATTACATACATCATGCATGAACTTATAATGAAATGTGCTCCTCATTAGTCAAATTCTACATGTACATTACCATTCAAGTACTTTACACACCATAAATAATTTAACATGCTTAAAGTAGATAGATTTCATTTAAACAAGAATAATATATGTATGTATACATATACACACCATGGTTACTCACAACATGCATAAAATAACTAATTACAATAGGCACATCAATAATTAAATAATGCACGCCCATTTAAATATATTGCATGCACGGAAATAAATTCATAATTATTTACAAAATATATGATAATGATTTCTTACTATGTGCACAACACGTACAATATGCATGAGATCTACATACATTGATGGCTAGATAATGCATGCACATTTATATATATATAAAATATACTTGTACAAAAATAACTTTCATGTACTTACATAGCCAATAGCATTACTTACCTATCACATGCACAATGTTGTTTAAGTACTATTCATATACTATAGATGATTTGATGTACATGGGATTTGATAGATTGATATCACATACATAAGATAACATACCTATATACATATGTACATCATATATTTACACACAATATCCATGAAATAGGTAGTATAATATGCACTTCAAGATTTAGATAGTACAAGCATAATATCATTAGGATGCAATATGAAATAAGTTAACTAAGAATAATTTGTACAATAATCATTAATTCTTGCATACACACACTTGAATTGACATATGTATTATATATACTCACACGTATACAACATAATTATATATATTATGCATAAAATAGATAAATACAACATGCATATCGGTAATTAGATTAAACATGCGTGATATTACTTAAGTATTATATGCCTAGGATTTTAGTATACACAATATACATCAATTTAGAGAATTGCCTATTTTCACATGAAATATCATATATATACATGCATATGCTCATGAGAAGTATAGAAATGGTAATATGCATAATTGAATATATATGCTATACACACAACAAGTAAATATACATGCACAATATAAAATGAATGAAATTTAGGGTATCACATAAGATGTGTTATAAATATGTTTGAAAAGAACATGCTATATTTAGAGATGGACCTGTTTTGTTTAAAGCTTTCCTTTTATGGTACTTGCTATCTATTTGACTTACCAGATGTGGACTTTCCTTACTTGTATGTTTTCCATTGTTTCCATAGTGGATCATTATTTGTACGCATTGTCAGTAAAGTGCCGAATCACGACACTTACACATTTGCACAATTAGGCACACCCTTCTTGGGGGATTGGAAATTTTCTGTCAATCATTCTGTATCGGCAGACTAGCGACCTTTCCTCTAAGACCTTCGTAAGTCTCCATACTCTGTGGATTCCCTCACAGAGACCGAGGTGGTTGTACCATGAAGTGCCCTGGAGATAGAGAGCACTTGTTCCATATACAATCTGTCATTAGTTCATATTCTTGTTAAGACATTAAAGATTATGGAATTTAAATACGTCATTATGCTGTCTAATTGATCTCTTGAGCTATTGTCATATCTTGAACTCCATGAATGATCATGTTCTTATTAATATGAGCTTGTTCTTGGAAATCTATGGCCATAATATGTATGTTTGATTGGCACTATATGGTTTGGTCCATGTGACTAATGCATGTGCAAATAAGGGGCCCTGTCTAGTCCTAGGGAGGAGCGCCCCAACGTACTTTATAACTGCGAGAGTATGGACTTGTGGTATGTGGCATAACACCGGTATGTGTGAAACATTTGAATGTGCCTCTATATGATAAGATAAGTTTGTTTCATGTGAAAATGTGATATCTGTGTGAATATGGCCAATTCTTGTAATGTGATACGATCTCATTCTTGAATTCCTTGCCCAAAGCATATGAATGTTAGCACATGATCCGCTATGATATTTGTTGGCTATTCTACCCTATTAAGCCATTTACTTGATAGTAATGTTATGTATGTCTAGTCACCATGTTATTTTTAGAGATTGTGCTTATTGAAAATGTTAATCACATATATTAGTGCCCATATATTGAGATGTAAATCCTATTGGGTGTTAGTGCGCTCACACCTATTTTCCCAAACATTTCAGGTAGTGGCGATGAGCATGAGGATACTGAAGGGGAAGGGCACGAGTGAAGAGCATCCATATTGGCACGAGACTGTGGAACTATAGTTAGATATCTGGAATAGTGTTTGTAACAACAGTAGATTTCCCTTGAGTTTGTCTTGTAATTTGAATAATGGGCCCTATGGTTGGCTCTGATGTTTTATAGATGTAGTAGAATTTATCATTTGAATTTTAAGGAGATTTATTGCTCTATTTACGATCCAATTATGACTACGCATTTTGATATTCCATGTCGGGGCTTCTAGACTACCTTGTTATAGTATGTTATGTTGTCGTTCTTCCTCTTATCAGAATTGGGTTCAAGGACAAATGTTGTCAAGCGAAATAAGATATCCCAGTTTTTTTATTAAGAAAGAAATGGAGTTATATTTTTTTAGCAGGATGGGAATTATGGGGTTATCGAAGAAATAAAAATTAAAGATAAATACTAATTGCTTGATCAATCAAACAATAAAATTGATAGAAAATTTCAACTCATTAGCTATTGAGTCATGTAAGATTTGTATGGATGTAATTGATATGGTTCGATATCACTTGTTATTTGTTGCTATCCCATCATGTGCTACTATCTTGTCTTAGTTGTTGTCAAAATAATGCAATTGTTTGTCATTGTCGGTGTCTTATCATCACTGCCATTGATGGCCATTTGGAGTTGTCAGAGCCATAGAGTATGTCTATTAATTTTGAACGGCCCTATGTCCACTATACCCACACTCAAGCCAGATCGCGAGAAAAAGGAGTAAAAGGGAGGATAGATCAGCAGTATGATGACCATTTAGAATACCCATAGTCATATGCCCACTAGATCTAAAGTATGGCCTAAGGATCAAAATGAAAAAGGAGAAAGATAGAAGAGAGAGAAAACATACATGACACATTGAACAACATAATAGACATTGAAGTAAAAAGATGTCGTAGAAGCCTTCATTATATTGCATAGATCTGCCATAATACATCGCTCTACATGGAGATTTTGAGATAGCATAAATATACATGAGAAGGAGGGAGAGATGGTGGAGCTCTCATATCTCTCATTCTGAAATTCACCTCCATGATCTGATCGAATCCTAACAATACTGAATTTCTTGTCTTTCTGAACCTTCTTGCTAAAACTGATAAAGCTTACAAATGTATCATCTTTATGTTCTAGGAATGACACTCATGTAAATCTAGAGTAGTCATCAACAATAACAAAACCAAAATTCTTTCCTCCAAGACTGGTGGTCCTCATTGGTCCAAACAAATCCATATGAAGGAGTTTCAAAGGCTTTGAGGTGGTTACCACAGTCTTCGACTTGAAGGAGCTCTTAGAGTGCTTTCCTTTGGCACAAGGTCTACAAATACCTTCCATCTTAGTGCTGACTTTTGGCAGACATTCCACAAGATCTATGCTGCAATGTCCCAATCTTCTGTGCCACAATTCAGTTGATTGATCTTTATTTGCTGCTAAACAAACATTTTGATCTTTGAGTTCTTCAAGATAGAGCACATATAAGTTCTTTTCTCTATTTGCCTCAAAAATTACTGCTCCATCTTTTAATATGCTGCACTTTCACTCATGAAACTGAATCTGATGGCCTCTGTCACAAAGCTGGCTGATGCTAATAAGATTATGTTTTAGCCCTTTGACAAACAATACATCTTCAATAACTGTCTTTCCTTTATTGTTCACAGAACCACTGCCTATCACTGTTCCTTTTCCGTTATCTCCATTTGTAACAGTTCCTTCTTCATTTTGAAGATGAGAGAATAGCTTTCGATTACTTGACATGTGCCTTAAGCATCCACTGTCCAGATACCACTTGGATGCTCGAGAGTTACCCTTATCATCTGTATTTGCCATGAACGCCAGGTTGGCTTCTTCTTTATCACTGCTTGAGCTTGACTCATTGTCTGAGTCGCTGCTGTTTTCCCAAGCGGTTGCCATTGCCTTTTTCTTATACTTCTTGAATCATCTGAAGTTGTCCTTTTTCTTGTGTCCATCTTTCTTGAGCTTTGGACATTCTGCCTTGATATGTCTAAGTTTCTTGCACTCATAGCATATTGGTTCTCCTTTCTTTAGATACTTTCCTTCTGACTTCTTAAACTCTTTGTTTTTCTTAGAGAATCTTCTGCCAGATTGAAATTTCTTTTTCTTGGCTAAAATCCGCTGCAGTCTTCTTGATAGCATTACTTCTTCATTTTCACTATCCTCAATACTTTCGTTTTCATCCGAGCTTGCTTTTGATGAGTCTTCTTTAGCTTTTAAAACATTGGAGTGCTTCTTTCTACTTGATGACTCTCCTAGCCTTTCCATATTGATCTCATGGGCCATAAGGGACCCAATGAGCTTTTCCAAAGACATCCTTTTCAGATCATTAGCTTCCTCAATAGCTGCGACCTTTGGGGTCCATGAGGATGGTAAGGATCTAAGAATTTTCTTCACCATGTCTCCAATCTCATAGGTTTTCCCCAGTCCAGCCAATCCATTTGTAATATCTGTGAATCGACTGAACATTTGAGTTATGGACTCACCTGATTGCATCTGAAATCTTTCATATTGTGTAACAAGAATATCAATTCTTGTCTCCTTCACCTTGTCTGTGCCTTCATAAGTAATTCTAAGCTTTTCCCACATCTCCATTGCGGATTTGCAGGCTGAAACTTTGTTGAATTCCTTTTTGCTTAGTGCACAGCACAGAATACTCTTAGCCTTACAGTTCTAGGAGATCTTTTTCCCGTCATCATCTGTCCATTAAGCTTTCTCATTTGTGACCAGGAGATCGCCTTCTTCTACTATTGACCATATCTGATAGTCGTGACCTTGGAGAAAGTACTCCATTCTGGTCTTCCAATAAGCATAATCTTCACCATCCAAGAGAGGGGGTCGGTTGACAGACTGACCTTCAATGTTACCTTGGGCTGCCATGGATCTTTACTCTTCAGATCGTTGGATCTTTCTTCTTTGTCGAAGAGACTCGCTTTGATACCACTTGTTGCCCAGTTGACGAGCCCAGAGGGGGGGAATGGGTCTTTTTCAATTATATTTGATTAGTACCTGTACTTAAAACATTCATACAAGGATGTTCTTCGAAGAAGGTTAGTGAAGGTTAGTATAAAAGACAAACACACAATAAGCAATCACACAACACAAGGAATTATCCTGGTTCAGACCTCCTCTCCTTAGGAGTCCTACGTCCAGTCCCCAAGCAACAACTCAGGATTCCACAAACTAGGGTACAGTCCCCCTATGGACAATACAACACCCAGCTCAGCTGGTCTTCCTTCACACGAAGGGAACTACAACACCCTGGATCCCCACCAGGTCTTCCTTCACAACTGAAGGGAACTACAACACATCAAGAATAAGCAGGAATTCAAGCCCCTAGATCAAGCTTTAGAAAGACAAGATCTGAAGCTACTAGCACTGAGAGCAAATAATCTAAGCAAGGCACTCTCTCAGAGCTACACTAGCTCTCTTAGGATTTCTATTACAGCACAAAGAGCAAAGAGCTAAAGACACACTAGAATGGAATTCTTGGCTCTAGGATTCTTTCAGAGGATCTACAAAGCTTGTGTTCTACGATGGTAAGTCACTCTCTTCTATTCACTTTTCTTCTGAAGCTACTATCTTGTATTTATATCTCCAATTTGAAAAGTAGTCGTTGAAGTAACCGTTGTCTCTTAGTTTGGTAGACGTTAGACTGTTTGACACTTGGAAGCTTCTAGTCAACAATCTTTTATCCATTTGAGCACGCAAAGAGAGAGGGTCTTCTGGCATCTATATGGTCCAACGTTGTATGACACAATGTCTTTAGGGCCCTACATACATTAAATGCTAGAATAGTAGACAGCTAGACTGTCTCTTGGTGTCAGAAGATGTGAATATTCACCAAAATAGTAATGTCAAATAGCTTATTCTAAAAGATGTTAACAGAATATGTACGATAATGAAAAGATATCATCTGCATGCATGCAGAGATCTCATGGGCCATAAGTCAGATAGATATGTGATGACTTTGACTATTCAACGCTTTTAGAAATAAGATAAATATCAAAACGATATAAAACATAAAGTCGATGCCTATATGACTTATGAAATCATTATGATTAAGTGTTTACTGAAGAAATCATTATGAGCACTAAACAAGTCGTTATAGAAAGTAAATCGTTGTATTCATTAAAGGAATCGTTATGAATCCTGAACAAATCATTGTAGAAAGTAAGTCGTTGTATTCATTAAAGGAATCATTATAAATACTGAACAAATCATTATAGAAAGCAAGTCGTTATGAGCTCTAAGGAAATCGTTGCACAAAGCAAATCGTTATGAGCTCTAAGGAAATCGTTGCCGAAGCAAATCGTTATGAGCTCTAAAGAAATCGTTGCGCGAAGCAAATCGTTATGATGACTTAAGGAATCGTTGCGATGAGTAAATCGTTACGATGAGCAAATCATTATGATGACTTAAAGAATCGTTGCGATGAGCAAATCGTTACGATGAGCAAATCGTTATGATGACTTAAGGAATCGTTGCAATGAGCAAATCGTTATGATGAGCAAATCGTTATGATGACTTAAGGAATCGTTGCGATACTTGTGGAGCCGATATGATATCAAATCATTATAGATTTATTAAAAATCGATATACATGAAGGAAATCATTGTGACTTTCAACAGAAGTCGATGTGGACTTAGAGAAATATAATCTTGAAATAATTAACGCTTCAGAAATATGATACTTACCAATATTGGCTTGTTTGACCTCGGAGTATTTCCTGTACTTAAGACTTATGGAATATATGTTAGAGAACTTTGATAGGGTTTTGTTAATCACCAAAATAAATATGTAATTAATTAAAATTATATAGAGACAGACTGATCATCACAATGGACCGCAATTCACTTCATAGGAGCTTCACGACATGTGTGGTAAATATGGTATCAATTTGCATCATTCATCCCCATATCATCCAGAAGGCAATGGACAAGCGGAAGCTACTAATAAAACTCTCATTAAAATCATAAAGAAAACTTACAAATCTCATAACAATGCTGACTGGCCAGACTGTTTAGTTGAGGCTCTTTGGGCTTATCGCACCTCAGTCTGAACTCCTACGGGGCAAACCCCCTATGCTTTGATATACGGATCAGATGCAATATTCCCATATGAGATCTTTGTCCCTTCACTTCGAGTTCAATTGGATTCCGAACTTGACCCCGGTCAACGTCGGGAAGCTTTATTAGCACAACTTGAACTCTTAGACGAAAGGCGAATGATAGCGGCTCACCATGCACAAGTTTATCGTTAAAGAATTGCATGTTTTCACGCCAAAAGAGTGCTTGAGAGAAATTTTGAAGTGGGTGAAATGGTCCTACAACGCAAAATCATTAAGGCACCAGGTCCTAGGAGTAAATTGCAAGAAAATTGGGAAGGGCCGTTCGTTGTCAAAGAAGCATACTCGGGGAATGCTTATAGGTTAGTGGACACTGAGGGAGTTGAGTTGTCACATCCTTGGAATGCAGTCTACCTCAAGAAGTTCTACTCTTAGTTAGTCAGTCTGTCTGTCATTCATCACTTGTCAATGCTGTGGGTTTGAGACTCTACTTTTCCATGTGTTAATTAGTGAGATAGGGTCTATTCACACACTACACGATGTTGGAGTACTGTCCTTTAGCTGGAAAATCACAAGTACACTTGGATGGACTAATTTGGTCAATATAACCCTATTCTTTTCTTACTCAGACAAGTCTGGAAAAGGGGCAAACCATGAGTAGGGGACCATCCACTCTCACCTAAAAGACAAGGTCATCATAAACAGGGGTAACCAAGAAGTGCAAGGGAAAAAATGCCAAACCAAGCCTAAAAGGGCAAAGAAAAGCAAAAAGGTCAAAAAAGGGTAGTAATGTAGCAACCTAGATTTTTAAGAAAAATAAAAATTTAAATAAAGAATTAAAACCTAGCTAAATGGATATTTAAATGAAAAGAGCATTAAATAAAACCCATTAAATGGAAAAGAGTAATGGGCTTTGCTTAATGGACCCTCTAGAATTTATTGGGTCAAAATATGAATTTACAAAGGGAGAATAATAAGAAAATACCCTAAATTCGAAGATTAATTATCTCATAATTGGAAAGAGAATTATTAAAGTAATAAAAGTGGCAATTAGAGTTGGAATTGGATTCCTAAACCTACCCCATATAGTCTAACACGAATTTAGATGTTATCCTAACCCAATTAGAGATTGGAAAGCAAGAGAGGAAAGGTGGAGTTAGGAAATCTTGGAGTTTAGAGGAATTTGAGTAGTAGTAGGAATAGGAACTTGTGTTTACATAAATACATCTCTTAAACCCTATTGGCCGACCCTAGCTCGTTGCCAAAGGTTGTTGGACGTGGAGAAGAGGTCAAGGAGGATAGGATCTCGTGGGGAGAAGGAGTTCTTGGAGCTTCTTCCTCGTTCTTGGAGTTCTAAGCCCTAGAAGATAAATCGAGTCAAAGGTAGGCATTCTCACAAGCAAAACCAAATCAAATCCGTCTATAGGTAGTTCCAAGCACCAGGAATAAAAGCCATCTTGTTTCATAATTTTTCATTGAGCCAATCTTTTGTTCTTGATTTTTGAAGATCTGTAAACATAATAACCCCGAGACATCATGTTTAATTCAAATCTCTATTTATACTTGATCCCATGCTACGAAATTTTTACTGTAGACACTTCATGTTGTTTGGGATCTTTTGCCCCTGAAAGCCCTAATTTTTGTTGAGCATGTTGCTCGAATTAAATCAATCTTGCTCTTTGTATCATGTTCTATGTTACTCGTTATTGTTCATGCTCAAACCATGCTCTTTTTCTAATTCCTATTTATTGGAAGTACTCTCGCATTTCTAGTTTCATTTGCCCTAGGTTTCATGATTTTTCATCGTGTATACAATTAGTTATGTTTTTCTGAACGACCCTGTATCAAAATCTGATATTTCTGGACCGTAATCCAAGACAAAGCAGAACTCTGTCAGACTCAGTCCACGGACCTGAGAACGCGACGGCCCGACAGGTTGCATTCTCAAGCCCATCGCGACGCCTCTTCTTGTCGCGTTCTGAACGCGACAGGAGACCCCGTCGCGTTCTGGCCGCCTGAGCAGATAGCCCTGTCGCGACCCGTACAGGACCCTGTCGCGTTCCATCATGACCCTGTCGCGACCCTTACATGGGTACGTCGCGTTAATAGTCTCACATGCAGTAAAAACACTTGTTTTAAAATGGAGCCATATTGAATGCTTTAAATTACATATTTAGGACTTCTTTTTTATCTATGATTTCTCTTACACATGCACACACATGAACCATCCATATATGGCTGAAATCTGGCATAAAATATCTCATAATGTATCTGGTAATTTATTGTAATAATCTATATTAATTGCCCTATTTTAATAGACTTGTATTCATTTCTTGCGTGGGTTATATACCGATATCGACGCTCCATTGTTCTAGAATTCCTTTAGAACGTTGATCACCTATTTTATAAACACACTTTACTTGGCTTGTGGTGAACTCTTCGTCGGATATTCCTTTTGCCGGACTAGTGAACCCTTGCACAAGGCCTCCGTAAGTCTCCTCTGATCATGGATTCCCACATGGTCGACGAGCCGGTTGTACCCTAACACCCATTACACCTCTAGGGATCGATATGATCCAAACGGCTATTAGAAGTTCGCTCTTACCTTGAATCACGTCGGACCTCTGGACTCGTGCATAACATGGCCAGTGGGAAGATCGTGAATTCCACCTGACTGCCAATACGACGTGCGCGTGTTGTGCAACTGTTACTATCGCCTGTTTACCCGTCGCATTACGTGCAATGTCCACTAGCTCTCATATGTACTCTACTCGCTCGTCTATTCACGTTCACTCTACTATCTCATCTATTCATCTAGTGTTCTCATCTACTTCTTGGTACTCTATATTGGTCATTGACTGATTGTCTAAAGATAAACAATAGAACTAATGCCTAGCAATATATAAGGGGCCTGATCTGGTCCTGGGATGTGCACCCGAAAGTGCTAGTGCCCATGGGAGTTAAATGATCAGAGTGTTTGGCATTACACTCAAGTACTATCTATCTCGACTATCTATATGACAATCAAAACACAAAACGTGCTATACTCTCTCGATGTCTAGAATGACAAACTAGTGCTATACTCGTCGTGCTATTATTATACTTGTGCAAGTTGTGCTATGGTCATCCTACTATTCGTGCTATACTCGATACTTGTGCTATTTTTAGAAACTATACTCAATCCCGTGCTATTGTCCTATCATGTTACCTGTTGTGCTATCTCTTACTATATTTTGACTCTCTTGTACCTACTATCTTTAGATACTCTGCCATTAAATGCGTTAATTATTTAAAGCCTACTTGGGCCTGAGATTTAACTCCTACTGAGCGTTATCGCTCACCCTACGTTATTTGATGTTGTGTTCTCAGGTGAGACCGAGGATGACACATACACTCAGGAGGAAGGGAATGACCAAGAGTGAAGCCAGGAGTACCCTCGAGTCATTATGTTATCTTAGAGTTGTAGTTAGTTATTTCCTTTTATTGAAATGTAATTGGGCCCTATAGAATGGCTCTGATATTAGTGGTTGTAACTAGACATTGAAAAGTTATTAATGAGAAAGATTTGCTTTAGTATTATTCAATGTGCAATGGTTTGATTTCTAGTATACGCTTTGTACCTTTTTCTTGCAACTGCCTTCGCGCTCCGATATTCCGCATCGGGGCGTGACAAGTAAAATGTACGTACCCAGAAAAAGGCTGACCAAATCAAGGAGGTAGCAAATAGTACGTGTCTCCACCAAAGAATCAAAATAAAAATACCCCCGAAAATAATTGATGACCAAGTCAATATTTGTATTAATGCTAGGGTGAGAAAGGAGGAGGGTTTGTGTTAGGTTGACAGCCAGCAGTAAAATAACGTCAAATCCTTACATGAATTCTGATCAAAATATTTGTGCTAATGCTAGGGCGTCCCCCGTAAGCGATGCGTTTCATCGGAACCCGGATGGAATGATAAGTGAGCTAGGGCCAGCTAGGGCGTTCCCCAAAAATATGGGCATTCCCCAAAAGCGACGCGCCGCGATGGCGCCCGATTGCGGTGTCAAATAAGCAAGGGTTCCCGTGTGGGGTTGGACGAACACGGGTAAAGAAGTTAGTCCAAAAACATAGGATTCGTCTAGCTACTTAGAATATAGGAACTTTAACAGGTAAGGGTTTGGAGTTGGTCAAGTTAATGAGGGATAGAAGGGTTAGCATAGCTTGTCTACAAGAAAATAGGTGGAAAGGATCTAAAGCTAAAGATATTGATGGTTATAAAATTTGGTATACAGGAACTAGTAACTCTAGAAATGGTGTGGCCATAATAATAGATAAATGCTTAAAAGAGAAAGTTGTAGAAGTTAATAGATTGGGAGATAGACTTATCTTAATAAAACTTATCGTAGGTGAGGTTACTTTGAATGTAGTTAGTGCATATGCACCACAAGTGGGTTTAGAAGAGAGCATTAAAAAGCATTTTTGGGAGGCTATTGATAGATTGATCCAAAATATCCTAGTGAAGAGAAAATTTTATTGGTGGGGATCTTAATGGTCATGTGGGTGAAAGTAATAGAGGATATGAGAGGATTCATGGAGGATTTGGTTTTGGCGAGAGAAATGACATGGGTACTAGTATTCTTGAGTTTGCTAAGGCTTATGATCTAGTAATTGCTAACACATTCTTTAAGAAGAAAGACGAACACCTAATAACTTACAAGAGTGGAACACATAGGAGCGAAATTGACTATTTTCTTATTAGAAAGGCTGATAGAGTTTTGTGTAAAGATTGCAAAGTTATTCCTGGAGAGAGTTTAGCCCCACAACATAGGTTACTAGTAATAGATGTTCGTATTCCAAAATTTAAAAGAAAAACCATCATAAATAATTGTGCTAAGATTAAGTGGTGGAATTTGAAAAGTAAAAATTTAGAAACATTTAAAAATCATCTAGTAAAAGAAAATATCTGGAATTTAGATCAAGAAGTTAATGTAATGTGGAATAATGTCACAAATTGTATTAAAAATGTAGCAAATCAACTCCTAGGTAAATCTAAAGGTAAAAGGAATATAGAAAGAGAGACTTAGTGGTGGAGTGAGGAAATTCAAAATACCATTAGAGCTAAAAGAGATTGTTTTAAAGCTTGGCAAACAAACAAGAATAATCAAACTTTAGAAGCTTATAAAATAGCTAAAAAGAGGGCTAAAAGAATAGTTAGTGAAGCTAAGTCCAATGCGTATGAAGAATTATATAATAAATTAAGAACTCAAGAGGGAGAAAAAGACATATTTAAACTTGCTAAATTAAGAGAAAGGAAGAGTAGAGACTTAGATCATGTTCGTTGCATTAAGGATGAAGATCAAAAGGTTTTGGTTAAGGATCTAGAGGTTAAAGAGAGATGGTATAACTATTTTTAAAAATTACTTAATGGAAATTGTTTTAAGGATGCCTCCTTAGAAGAGAATCAAGAGTCAACAAAATTTGATAAGTATCAGTATTTCAGGCGTATTAAGATGTCAGAAGTGGGCGATGCTTTAAGAAAAATGAAATTGAGTAAGGCCTTAGGACCGGATGGCATACCTATTGAAGTGTGGAAAGGCTTAGGAGACATTGGTATTAAATGGTTAACTATGTTTTTCAATAAAATTTTAAAGGAATGGAGAATGCCAGAAGAATGGAGAAAAAGTGTTGTAGTTCCTTTCTATAAAAACAAAGGGAATATTCAAAGCTGTAATAATTACCGCGGAATTAAGCTTATAAGTCACACTATGAAACTTTGGGAAAGAGTAATCGAGAGCCGAGTGCGATGCATGACTAGTATATCAGAAAATCAATTTGGTTTTATGCCTAGTAGATCTACTACAGAAGCTATTTTCTTATTGCGTCAGTTAATGGAGAAGTATAGAGAGATGAGAAGAGATTTATATATGGTTTTTCTTGATTTGGAGAAGGCGTATGATCGAGTACCGCGAGACTTGATTTGGTGGGCATTAACAAAGAAGGGAGTCTCTCAAGGATATGTTGACTTGATTCAGGACATGTACGAGGGTGCTACTACTAGTGTGAGAACTATTGCTGGAGAGACCCGTGAATTTCCGGTCACTATAGGTTTGCATCAAGGTTCTGCCCTAAGTCCATATCTCTTTGCTCTGGTTATAGATGAGGTGACAAAACATTTGCATGATGATATCCCTTGGAGTATGCTATTTGCAGGTGATATTGTCTTAATTGATGAGAGTATTGATGGTTTAAATGTTAAGTTAGAAAGTTGGAGACATGCTTTGGAGTCTAAAGGTTTTAAAATTAGTAGGAGTAAGTCTGAGTTTATGCACTGTAATTATAGTAATCAAAGGGTTCCTCAAGGAGATGTGGTTCAAATTGATGGTCAAGATATTTCTAAGAGTAGTAGCTTTCGATACTTGGGATCTATCATCCAAGAGAATGGGGAGACTTATGACGATGTGGCACATAGGATTAAGGCAGGTTGGGTAAAGTGGAGAAGTGCATCAGGAGTCCTTTGCGATCGTCGTATACCAGTGAAACTTAAAGGAAAGTTTTATAGAACGGCAGTGAGGCCTGCATTATTATATGGCACGGAGTGTTGGGCAGTGCGAAAGGAACACGTAAACAAAATATGTGTAGCAGAGATGAGGATGCTGAGATGGATGTGTGGTAAGACTAAGAAAGATAAGATTAGGAATGAGCGCTTCCGTGAGGATCTGGGGATAGCTCCAATTGATAGAAAAATGAGAGAAAATAGACTTAGGTTGTTTGGACACATGTACCGTCGCCCTAACTCGGTGCCGGTTAAAAGATGTGACCAAATTTTAGTGGATGCTAGTAAAAGAGCTAGGGGAAGGCCTAAAATGAGATGGTGCGATGTTATCAAGAAGGATTTAGACTTTTTGAGTTTAAACACGACTATAGCACTTGATAGAAATCTTTGGCAGAAAAGGATTCATGTAGCCGACCCCAAATAATGGGATAAGGCTCTGATGATGATGATGATGATGATGAAGTCTTTTGGTGTGAGATGTTGGTTTAGAAACAAAAAGTGGTTTGAACCAAATCCTCACATGACTTCCTATGTATTTCTTCCAATTCCTCCCGTTAGGGGCAATTTGATCTTGTAAGACCCTCCATTGTAGAAAATATCAAGAAGGTTAGGGGAAATCTCCAATGTCAAGGATATCGTGCACGATACCCCTTGCTCATGGCCTCTTTGGTCAAGTAGGCTATGAGGACCCTATACTTTGATATGTGATGAATGTGTGTCCTAGAGTCCAAAAATCCTTAAAAAAAAAAAAGAAAAGCCATGTACATATTTTCCTCTTAAAGAAAATTCATAAAATCAAAATCCAAAAAAATTAGTATTGTCATGTACATATACTAACACTATTTGCCTTATTTTCTTATCCAAAAAAATGAAATAAAAATGCATGTGCATATTTCCCTTCACTATTTTATTTACGTTCCTATCTTTAATTAGACATTAGCCCCTTGACCAGATCTCAAGAAAGGTACATCACTTAGGCAAGGGGCTAAAGACAAATCTACGCTAACTTTTTCCTTTGCGTGTTGTGGATGCAGGAACTAAAGCACATTGGCAAACCATTCAAGCACCCAAAAATGACAAAAGTCCACAAAAAGCCACTAAAGGAATGAAGTTGTGTACATATCATGACATGGGCATACCCCTGGTGGTACATCTGGAGCCTCGCTCCTCTCTCCCTTGCTAGGCCTCTGCCTACGCGAGCTGCTCACCTCCTCCTCCTCTCTCTCCCGACGCCAGTCTGGGAGAGGAGGTCTCGTCGCCATAGACGCCTCGGTCCGTAGCCCTCCTTGCACCGCTGACGGGTCCCCCAGGGACACAACGTCGTCAAGTGATGTGAAGGCTGACCCGGTCCTCGCCTGTGTCTCCTGCTGGGCCTGCCGCTGCTGCTCCCCGTGCTTCTTCAGCACCTGGTCCTTCAGGATCTCGTAGTCCACAACAATCTGTGCCCGGGCACTCTCCGCCTCCCTCTGTCTCTCCCTCGCCTCGAGCAGACAACCCTGCATGGTCGCCCGGTCTTCCCTCATGTCCTCCAGGGCCGCTCCCTACCGCTGCCGCTGTCAGATCAATCGTCATGTGCAAAAGGGGAATGACTCGATGTCTTACCTCTGTCTCCAGCTCTTGGACCCTCGTCTCTAGCTCCTGGGTCCTCATCTGTAGCTCCCATACCCTCACCTCCGCCTGGTCCAGGGCCTTTTGCATTCGGACTGCTAGGTCCCCGCTAGCTGGCCGCACGGACTAGCTCGCCCCTATCTCTCGGCTCACCCATACCCGCGCTAGCTCCTCTCTCTGCATTCAAATACCTTGGTCAATTTTCAAATCAAATCAAATCAATTATGATCAAGGGTGAGTTGTGACTTACCAGTGTCCACGTCTCAGCGCGGAGCCTCTCCAACTCCACCTCCTGCTCCGCCAGCCTCCCCTCCAGTAGCCGTACTGCCTGGGACTCCGGCATCTGTCATTCACACATCAAGGTTATAATCAAATCGATCAATCAATTAAATGACAAGGTTTAGAGTTAAGAGTTCTTACCACTCGCTGGTCTAGCCGAAGTCGCCCAGCGTAGCATGCGCGATTGGCCTCCAGGTACACTGCACTATCTTGAAGGTCCGTCTGGCGGAAGACCTGCTCCCCTCCGGCTCGCTAGTAGGCGACCGTGCTCCCGTGCTCCTCCCTCCAGTCCCGGTACTCGGCGAAGAACCACCGGCGGGAGTGCCCCTCTCTACCTAGAGAGGGTATCTCTAGAGCCAGCTGGTGCCAGCCTAGAGTCCGTACTACCAACTCTAGGTAGAGGGCTCGCACGTCCCCAAGTAGAGCAACAAGAGGTGGCAGTCGAAGAGCGGCCGACCTGCCGCCACCACTAGGTGAGAAGCATCGGCCTCCCCCACATACGGGGTCCAAACCACCTGCAAAGAGAGAAACTGGTCAGTCACATCAAAAGAGCAATTGAAAAGCAAGAATGAAGGAGTGCTAGATGAGATTCATGCTTGATCGTGGGGATAGTGGTCCAATCCTGCCCTTACGTCCTCCGCGCGCCGATCCATCACTCTCGGATCCGGCGCCACCTCCCACCGGGCCATGAGGGGGATCATGGCCTGGCTTCCCTCTATCTGTACACAACGCCCTATGGGGATGCGGGTGTACCCCTAGATCTGCGAGGCAAGAAGAAGAAAAAAATGTCAGTCAGGCTGTTAATCAATTAATTCAATGATGAGCATTAAAAGAAAGTTGCATACCTGTAGAAAGGGGGTGAAGCACCCAGTGCTCTGAGAGCGACGCGAGCTACTGGGGAGGAGTGAGAAGAGATGCCCCAGCATTGCGGCAGCCCACGTGTACCGCCCTGCCTGTGCCAAATCTCAGAGAAGGAGCACAAACTTGCAGTTCATCTGGGATGACTGTGCTGTGAAGAGGAGGCGTCTGAAGAGGTACGCCATTAAGATCCAGATAGACTGCTCCTCACTCCTGTCCCCCAGCCCGATCGACCTCCAGACCCCGGTGTAGAACTCCTCAAGTGTCTCCTGGGGCCCTCTCCTCCCTCCTCTCAACTCGACTGCCTCTGACAGTGATCCGAGCAGGATGCTCCGGATCGGTCTCCTCCTCCTAGCCACAAACTCTAGCCTTAGCAACTCCACCATATCATCATAATAGTCCCTCCTCTCATGTCCCACCACCGGCTCTCCCTGAACCGGTAGCCCTGTCAGATACGCCACATCCTTCAACGTGGGTATCATGTGCCCCCAAGGCATAATGAATGCCTTGCAGTCCTCATCCCACCTCTCTCGGAGCGCCTCCAAGTACGGCACATCCACGTGGAACGGACGCACCGCCAAGAGGTGTCCAAATCCCATCTACGCTATCCTCATCTGCTGGGCCTCTGGTAGTGCCCGGTACCAAGTCCAGCACAGGTCCCAGGTGACTCAGCTTCTCATTCTGCCTTTTCCCTGCACAAAACACAGAAAAGTTGACGTCAGTATCGATTGCCGTTTACAAATAGTTGGTGTCAAGTGGTCTTGCCGTCAAGAAGGCGTTAACGATGAGGGTTGGCCGTCAAGTTCAATAGTAAGCGTCCAGGCCCTTGCCGTCAAGTTTATCTTGACAGCAACAACCTAGACGTCAAGAGAAACCCAACATCAACCGATGTTGACGTTGAGTTCCTGATAAACCGGATGGACTCGCCCCTGTTTCGCCTTCCCTCCCACTATTACAATCACACATCCATAGGGTTAGGGATAGTGTGGCCTACCTTTGGGCGTCGTGGGTTTCTTTGGGGCATCTCCACTTCTGTGTCTTCCCCTACTCCTTCATCTTCACCATCACCGGCCGACTCCTCCTCCTCCGGCGCACTGTCCTCCGTTGCCGTGACCGGGTCTTCCTCCTCCACCGCCTGAGGGTGCGTATGCCAGATCTGTCGTTTCCCCCTTGTCATTTCCGTAGCCTTAAGAGCAGTCCGATTAGGAGTTGGTGAGGAGAACAAGAAATTAAGGAAGGATTAGGGAGTTGTTTGGGAGTTAGCAAGTAAGTGGATGAGAGTGTGAGGGTGGGAGGATGAACAGGCAGTTCGCCGGTTTGAATGAAGGTGAAAGGGCGCCGGGAGAAGCATCGGTTTGACAAAATCTGCGTTTTAAATTAAACGTCAAGCCCTGGCCATTTAGTGTCTCTTGACGGCAACCCAGTGGCTGTCCATTCCTTGTTAACGGCTATCCTATGGACGTCTATTTCTTGCCCCGAGGTCACCCTGTCAGGCCTCGGACTCCAGCTGACGACATGTAGGGGGACGCCTACTGTGAGGCGGACGGTGATAGAGATTGCCGTCTACACTCTGTCTAGTGGTTAGTGGCCACGTGGTGGCCGTCTACCCACTGTAAGCGTCCATCGATATGGATGTCAATCATTGCATAATCAGTCCTCACAGAACACTTAGTTTAACTCATTTGAAGGCAATGGAAGGCCAATTCAACACATTTGAGTGCATTCCACAATTCAAACAATTTAAACCACTAAACACAAATCTACTGATTGTTTATTCATTCCAACTTGTGTTACACTTATTTGGAATTGGGAAAGTACATCATTTTGCTCTACAAACCATAAAGAAATCACAGGAAATTGGGCGAATTGTGTCAATCAACTCCTCATACTTCCATATATCCTCTCATCTCTCCTACAATGCCTGGCCCACCTTCTTACTCACTGTGTATCTCTCCCAAGTCTTCTTAGCCTTCTTTATAAGCTTCTCGTTCCTCCCTGCAATGATCATATCAGTGCAGTGGGGTGAAGCTGGGATTCCCCGTGGTATTCCGAGCTGACACTGGCACCGATGTGGCTGGTACACCACCATCTGATCAGCACTCACCAGCCATAAATCTCTGTCCTCCCTGGTTCGAACCTTGAACTCAATAGTCCTCATGAACAGTGGCCTCACAATGAAGTCCTCCACTGGGAAGTACCCCAGGTAGTCTCGCCAGGCGTCTCTGCTCTTCAAGTGTGTTGTTACACACTTGATTTCATCCCCTAGCTCATACCATGCCCTACTGTAGTGCATTGAAATGTGAAGGAAAATTCTGGAGGGGGTAGGTTGCTTCTCAACGAAATCAAATTTCAGATGAACTTCCATCCATACCTGAAGTAGGAACAAGCTCCCGCATGTGCGTCCGCCTAGGCTCATTGTGGTCAGAGAGCTGTAAAGGTGCGCCAGCACTGCAGGGGCAAGTGACTGCCCACGCCATAGCAGAGACAGGATTCCCACATGCTCGTAGAGGAGGAAGTCACCACTGGTGGGGAACAAGAACACTCCGGCCAGGCAAAGTGTCAGTCCTCGAGTCGCCCTCTCACCTCCAATCTCCTTTGCATGTTGGATCAACCACCAGGCCAGCCGGTCCAGGAAGATCTCATGCTTGTTTGTCATCCTCAGCACCTCCTTCTTGTCCCGTACGATGTCTGCGAGAATTTCTTCCCACGGGAGGAGAGGGGTCATCACGTCGTACTCCAAGCTCCGCTTCCATCCTAAGAACAGCTCCACCTCTTCTAGTAACACGCTCACCTCGAACCCCTGGAACACGAACGTGTGCGTGTGTGGATGCCACCGCTCCACGAGCACTCCCAGGGCGTCGAAACCCTACCACATCTCCTTCATGTTCTTCTCCAGCACCACCATGAAACTCAGATTCCACATTCTGATGAAGTTCCTCATGTCCAGGGTGATGGCGTTCATTAGGTTTATGAGCCAGGAGAAGGCCCGTACTTAACCTTGGCTTGGGAAGGCAGACACCTCCTGCACATCCATGGGAGTGCTGTGAGAAGGATGCTTGGAGCATTTTCAGCAAGAAGTAAGGTAGAAATAGGCAATACTCACCTCTCCATTGGCCATTCGGGTGCTTAAATGCCCCGGAACCTCGCTCAAAATCCCTGTGTTCATGCTCGTACTCATTCCAGTCGATGAGGAGGCCATTTCAACTACTTCAGTTCATCCCAAAGCCCTCAGGTTCACAGTTGAGGAAGGAGGGGGTGAAGGAAGGAGAAGGAAGAGTCCTTATGGCCTTCCAATAGCTATTTTTTCGGTTTAATATGCTGGTTTGTAAACGTCAAGATCGGTTGCTGTTAGTCGTCTGTTGACGACGGCATATGTGGACGCCCACTCATGTAGACGGCGCATCATGTTGACATCAACGACGTGTTGGTGGCATGCGATCTAGACGTTAACATGCCGAAAATTTCAAAGCTTTATTGTTCCATATGGGTATTATTTCCATATCTTGTGTTTCAAGTTGTCTTACAGATATTTAAGCACAAGCCGCGCTCCAACTTCAGAACACTCATGCGACCGTGAGTGTTACACATGTACGTCTAACATAGGACCTCACCAGAGGCGAATAACTTGGCGACCGTGAACCCCAAGTTCCCCTTTACCAAAAACCATGACGGGTTTGCGATCTCCCAGTTATTTGTTGGCCTTAGAATTTTTCTCTGGTTCTTACTTGCATTTTAAATAGGAAACCCACACCAATATGCATTTAGGATTTCACTACTAACCACTTTCTTGCTAAATAAAACAAAAAAAAAACAAAACAAAACAAAATGGAGATGTTCCTCAATCACTGTGTGGCTCCCTAGTTCAGGTGTCCTATCAAGTCAGCATCTCTTTCTTGAATATTTTCTTGAATATCTGAACCGATTTCGAGTCTTTGTTGCCCCCGTTCTCCACTTGTCCCACCGTGCATATCACAAGCAGTCAAGCAACCTTGTTGAGTTCATTTGAACCTTCGCTAGTCATGAGCTTAATTCAGGACTTCAGGCTTTCCAAACATTGATTCTAGTTTGAATCTTTTGATAGTCCTTTGAGAGATCAACCAATCCATTGTCTCCACAACCCCTAAATCTGGACATACATCCTAATTAGGTCAGCGAGCCTAGACGGACTCCGGTTATGAGACTCCCTCGATTCAACCGTCATGTTACAACTCCTTTGACTCAGACACACCAGAAACTAGTCAAAGTCCAACTCAGCAACGCCAGGGACCCTAACGTTGGGTTGAAGTTGTTGTTACACGGGTAGATCACTCTCCCTCTTATCCTCATTTGTCTCTCAGACGATTCGTCATTTGTTTCTAGCCTAAATCTTTCGTATGGCTTGCTAGAATTCCTATCCTCGGAGATGGCCCTTCCATTAAATATTTGCGTCCTTTGTTTACCAAGACACCAACCTTTCAGTCTGCTCTGCTCCCTTGCAAGCTCGGATGTCTCGGAGGGGCATTTGTAGACGCGAGATTTGGCCCATCCCCGCGTGGTTCCATGGCCCAATAAGGCCCGTTTGACCATTTGTTGACTTGCCTCGGATCCCATGTAGACGGTAGTATCGATTGCCGCTGACTGCATGTTGAGGGCAAGCCCCATGGACGTCGACGATGGTTGGCGGCCACCTATGTGGACGTCTACATGGCGTTGGCGGCAGCATGGCTTGCTGTCAACCTGGTTTACCTAGTCTACGCAACTGCCCAAGATTCCAACCCACTAAGTGCCCTCTCCTCACCCATGCAGCGCGTGGGGCCGTTCCCAATGGGCAAATGGGCCACCTTGGCACCCCCTAGACCTAGTAAAAGTCCTATGTGGCCCCGTCCTATTGGTCTAGCCCTTAACAATTGGATTGCCACATGTTCAAGTGTGTTTCTTCACACTTGAGAATCCAAGGCCCCTTGGCTGCGCCCCCACAGCCTATATATGTCACCTCTTGGCCTTCTAAGTAAAAGGAGGAGATGCTGGACGTCCAAACTCTATTGCTTTGAGAGAAGAGCGAGAAAGTGCATCCTAAAGCTTCAACCCTTGTTCCTTTCTTCCTCTCATCATTTAGGGCGTCTAGGAGGCTTCATCACATGTTGGAGGAGCCCACAAAGGAGCCAGCCAAGCTACAAAATGAGGTTCATCTCCCTCCTCTCTTTCTCTTTCCCTTTTCTCTCTCTTAGTTCTTGCATGTCACTCACACACTCACACACACCCTAGGCACATAGGGCACTTTCCTACACACTTAAAAAGGGGTTTCCCAAACCAAAAACAGAGGGAAGAAGGGTGGTCATAACATTTGACCACCCCTCTTCTCAAGCACGTAACTGGTACGGGGTTCTCCTTTTGGGCTTCTTCTTTCATTTTAGGACGTTTACTACACTGCCTTAGTGTCTAATAGAGTTCTTTTTTTAGCAGGAACACATTGAACGAGATCATGGAGCTTCTTCTCTTTGGTCGGATGGAGAGGAGAATGTTGGAGTCCCGCCATAGTCCGCTACGCGAGGCAACATCATCGACGTGATCCAAACACCTCCTTGGGCACAGGTAAGGCCTTGGCGATCACCTCCTTGCATTTATTTCGCTGGTTTTCTTCTTCTTCTCTTGGTCAATCCGGTCAAAGGTAAGGTCAAATCAGAGTCAAAGAAGTCAACCAGCAACCTTTCAACGCCAACGAGGGAGCGGTAACGTTCGTGAACCTTCGGAGCAATCCAGCGTATCCGGGGTGTGCGGAACGGAGCGTCCACACCCAGATTAATCAACACTCTAGCAGAAAATTCATAAAGAGGTATTATACCTTGAATTAGGTTGGATGCCTCCGCCTGAGCTCTGGTGACTGCCATAACTCAACCTCGCCCTCTCTGGAAGGGTGCACCTCTGCCTTGTTCTGCTGGCTGCTGGAATGGCTGCTACTACTGAGTCCCTCTACCATAGCTGTACTCCCGAGGATGCGGACAATTTCTGGCTAAGTGTCCTGGCTGCCCATAGTTATAACACCTAAAGCCTGGAAAAGCTGTGGGCTGCTCTGGTATGCTCTACTGTGACTCCTCCGGAGCTGGACCGAAACCTCGGCCCTACTGAAAGCCCTACTTTCTGCCACCACCTCATCCTCCACCTCTAAATATCTTCTTCAGCTTGTTACCCAACTTGGCAAATCCTGACGACGTTGACGCTTCTGAGGGTGTCTTACCCTTGCTGATGCCTGTAGACTGTTGAGGAAGTCGAAAACTACCTGAACCTCCTGACTGGGACTGCCTAGCCTGAACAGTCCTCTCTAGTATAGCTACTCTTTGCGCTGCTTCCTCTACTGTCCTGCACATGAGAGGAATCACTGCATCCTGCAACTCTGCTCGCAGTCCTCGAATGAAATATTCCCCCATCATCGCATTATCAGTAACCACATATGGAGCATATCTACTCAGCGCCATGAACCTCATCTGGTACTATAACACTGACAGATTCCCCTACTGCAACGTCCTGAACTGCTCTCTCTTTGCCTGCTATATCTGAACTGGGAAGAAAGTATCGTTGAATACCGTTAAAAACTCTGGGCAGGTGATGGTGTCCTCTGTCCTCCCTGCAAACATAGTCTGCATCTTCAATCTCCACCATTCTTGTGCGAATCCCCATAACTGATATGTAGCAAGAATCACTCTGTCTGCCTGCGAACACCTCATCGTGACAAACAGTCTCTCTATCCCATGCACATAGTGCTCCGCTGTGTTTGGGTTGGGGCCTCCGGAGTACGCAGGTGGCTGCAATTAGAAAAACCTCTCCACAAGTGCTATACACTCCTCTGCACTAGCTAGCCATGCTGGTACTGCTGGGAGTATGGGTACAACAGAGTGGTACCTCTACTCCATGTGGTGGTGGGGGTGGTGCCAATGGTACTACCTCCTCTACAATCGGTGGTACCACTGCTGTCGACTGTACTGGTGCCTGTTGGTCCAGCCTCGTTCGAATATCTGTGATGCTCTCCCATAGCCTCTCTATCATCTGCTGTGTAGTCTCCTCCAGCTCATCTCCACCACCTCCCCAATCTCTCCTGTCTGCCATTTCTAATCCTGCACAAACATCATTCCAACCACACAACATACAACAAATCAATACAAAAACCAGGGTCAACTACCAGCAGTGGGGTAAAGTAGAGAACAGACTATGTAAATTTCTGATTCCTTTATATTCACACAGACCTTGCTCTAATACTAACTGTAGCGGTCGTCGTCGTTCAAATCTGTTAACCTAATAACGAGCTTGACCCGACTTCGCCTCCCGCGAACAAGTCGAATTAGCCTCGCAAGGGATACCACACACAAGTCCGTAGAAATATAAAGGAAACAACTCAAATATATATAAGACTGTCACATCTCACAAATATTCACATGAAATATACATAGCTATTTCTTAACAGTAGCCAAACACATGTACAGCAACCTGGGGCATACCCCGAGGTGAACAAAATGAAAGATTACGTTGCTGGTGGTGCAGACCCAACTCTGCTATGGTGCGGCTCTGAACTAGAAGAAGGGCAAGAAGCCTCCTGCTCTCCCTCACCTAAAAGGAGTAGGGGTGAGCCTCGCAAGTCACTGGCTCAGTAGGGAAACTCCCCCAAAAGCCGAACAAAAACAAAGTACAGAAGCAGGAAGCTACGCTACGCAATTTATAGAACTATCTAGACAGGATATTAAAGCTGTAAATAATCATTACCACGTGCTACTAACATTAAAAAACTTTAATAAATAAATCGTAAGCCATGTTCAAATGTACGTGCTAAATTAGGAAAACGCCACACTCGGGTCCCGAAGACTGGTTCGCGACACCAACAACCGACCCGGACAAACCACACAGGACTACCTCTCATTCTCGCAGCCATGGACGAAAGGTCCAGCTGCCGCTTCACTATAACAAGCCAAGAAACTGTGGAGATCATCCAACACCACTCTTGCAGACCACACAACCGTGGGCCCATGCCTGTCACCTTTAGGGACTCCGGCTCGAGCTCCCTAAAGTGAGACACTGGAAAACTGGACTAGCTGGGGCCCAGTACGTCTACTGGTGTCCGTAACCCCCAACCACGAGTGCGCCACAAGTGACAAAACACAAACTCTCACAAGTTGTTGTCCCACTGCCGTCTTTCCTTCAGCCGGACATACAACTCTACAAAAGAGTGAGAATGTCCAGAAAGACGACACAGACCTCGACGGTACACAAGTACCGAGACAAGCCCCGAGCACTAATGTGCTTGGCTCACACAAAACCTAGGGCTCCCAACTGAACCACGGTAGGTGTTGTACTACTTTCCACGCACACACAAACCACGTGAACATCGCTCAAACCATGTGAACACCACACTCCTCGAACTCCACAAGTGTCGACGCACCGCTTACCATTGCCATGCACAATAAATAATGATAATTCGATAACCACATAACCATGCATAAGCCCATTGCCATCGGAATCCAAAACGCGACGGGGTCCACTGTCACCTTTAGAACATGACACCTCGATATGTCGTGTTCATAAGAAGAACGTGATGGGTCGGGCTATCGCGTTCAAAACGCGACAGGCAGGTTTGTCGCCTTCACAGACAGTGACCTAAAACTGGGGTTCCATTTCCGGAATCCCCATACAAACCATGCAAAATGCTGTAACAAGCAGTTATTCATATTCTATTCATTGCCCTAGCATGATATCTAACATTTATAACGCAAATAACAAGCTACGCATGCTCCACATGCAATCCACAATGTGAAACAGGGCAGAATCTCCCAACCTTCGCGAACAACGTGAAGTACAACGATGCCCCGGTGTTTCCCCCGCTCCGTAGCACGTCCTCGCGGCGAGAGCATGCTGAAAACTACACCAACACCTCAAATCGCCCAAAAATCTGCAAAATCTCCTCTCCCTGGCCGAATAGAGCTTGCTGGGCTCTGTTTGGCCGACCTAGGTTAAAAGCACTTCAGAGTTGAGAATGCGACGTACCCTACCGTCGCAACCTGAATGTGATGTAGAAGGCCATCGCCTTCTCAAAGCCAATGTCAGCAAGCTGCCCAGCACGTGACACGCGGTGGACATGCAGACGAAGACTCACTAGTGGCGGTAACCAGAACGTGACACCCAGGACCGTCGCGTTCACAACACGAAATCCAGCCCTATCGCATTCAAAACCAATGAACCAACTGGTGCTTTGGGCCCAAACTGTCGGCCCACAAAGCCCCAAAAACCTGCGTAAACACCTGAAACACACACCAGAGGCCACACACTGGCCTCCACAACCATTAAACCATGATCCGAACGGTCAATATGCTACAAAAGCTAATGTGATTGAAGACTCTAAGGATTTATCCAAAATATCTTTGGATGAACTCATAGGATCTTTAATGACATATGAAATAAATCTGAAAAGGACTGAAGAACACATGCTTAAAACCAAAGCAGTAGCACTTAAGGCTTCATCACGTCACAAGGAGAAAATTCAAGAAAAATCTAATTCTGAAGAGTCTGAATCTGATGAGGATGAGATTGCTCTCATGACCAGACATTTTAGAAAAATTTTAAAATCAAGAAGAGGAAAATTCAATGGAAAGAATAAATACTCTTCTGGCAAAAAGAATGCTTCTTCTTCAAACATTAATACTGGTAGAAATGAAAAGACTGATGAGGTTGTTATTTGTTACAGGTGCAACAAACTAGGACATATGAAGGGTGAGTGTTCTGAGCTCAAGAAGGCAATGCACAAGAAATATAAAAAGAACATCAAAATGAAGAGGCCAAAAGCAATGCTAGCAACTTGGTCGAATGAAGACCAAAGTGAAGATGAGTTAGAGAATTCCTCATGTTCTGAAAATGAGGAATTATGATTTATGGCAAATAGCAATGATGGCAAGGTAAGTTTCTCTTTTGAACAATATACTGTTGATGATTGGCAAGACGCATATGCTACCTTGGTTGAAAAATACTCTAAAATAAAAAAGGAAAATAAATGTCTAAAAAAAATTGAAAGTGTCGTGCATGATACTTATCTGACTAGAAGAATATCTGAACTTGAAAATGAAATTGGATCTGGAAAGGTTGGTAAATCCTCTTCAAACTCAATTGAAAATGTTTTGTTAGTTGATGGTTTAGACTATAATTTTTTGAGTATAAGACAATTGTGTGACAAGGGTCACAAGGTTGTGTTTGAATCAGACTTCTGCAAAATAATTGATTCTTCATCTGATAAAATAAAATTCATTGGAAAAAGAGAGAATAATGTATACATGATAAATCTTGATAGAAAGTTTTCTGAAAACATGTGTTTGGTTGCTAATAAAAATGAAATTGCATGGACATGGCACAAGAGACTTGGTCATGCAAGTTTCAACACTATGAATAAACTCTTAAGGCTAAATCTAGTTAAAGGACTTCCTGAATCTTTTCCAAATGTTGAGAATCAACTTTGTGGGATATGTGCTCAAGGAAGATAAGCCAGAAAATTTTTAAAATTTTCAATGATGTACTTACTTCTAAGCCACTAGAATTACTTCATATGGATCTTTTTGGGACAACAAGAACTCTTAGTCTTAGTGGCAAACGATGTGGTTTTGTCATCGTTGATGATTTTACTAGATATACTTGGGTTATCTTTCTATTCCACAAAAGTGATAATTGGCAAGAATTTAGGAAATTTTGTAACACTGCCTTAATGGGATTTACACACAAAATAAAGTTCATTTTGACTGATCATGGGAGAGAATTTGAGAACAAGACCTTTTCTGATTTATGTGTTGAATTGAATGTTTTTCACAGATTCTCTTCTCCAAGAACTCCAGAACAAAATGGAGTTGTGGAAAGAAAGAATATAACTCTTGTGGAAATGGTTAGATCCATACTCTTGGAAAGTAAATTGCCCCAATCCTTCTGGGCTGAAGTTGTGAATACAACAAATCACATTTTGAACACAACATTGGTCTAACCAAAAATCAGAAAAACCCCCTCTGAACTTTTGAAAAATAAAAAGCCCACTTTGTCTTATTTTAAAGTTTTTGGTTGCAAATACTTTGTACATAACAACAATAAAGAAAATCTTGACAAACTTGATGCTAAAAGTCTTGAAGCTATTTTCCTTGGTTATTCTGAAATTTTTAGAGCATATAGAGTTTACATTCTTAAGAATAAAATTATGGAAGAATCTCCACATGTAGTCTTTGATGAAAATTCTTATAAAACTGATGACTCTACATCTTACAGGACTCCACAAAATGATGAAGAAGATGACTTCATTGTCGAGTCTTCACCAACTATTGAAGAGCATGATGATGCATTTGAAAATCTGGACAATCAATCAACTACCACAAATGGATCAGGTAATATTGTTCTGGAACTGAATGAAACTCAAGATGTAATTCCTGAAACCAGACTCTTGAGAATGTGGTTGGTAATTTGCAAGATAGAATTAAAAGTAGATCATCTTTTCAGAATATAATAAATGAAAACCTATTGGCACTAATTTCCCATGTTGAACTTAAGTCTATTGATGAAACTCTATGTAACACCCCAAAATTATATTTATTGAAAATTTAGAAAAATGTGATGATTTTGATTGTCAAACACAATCACTTTCATGAGATATAATTATCTTTAATTTAGGGTTATTTTGAAATTAATAATATTATTCCAGTGTTGTTTTCAGAGGTGCGCACTCCGACAGAGCGTCACCAGAATTCTGTAATGAAATTGAAATCCGAAAACACCATAATTTCCAAAAAAAATGTGCTAGTTTTAGAAATGTAAATATCCAGAATTATTGACGCACAGATATCAAGATTAAGTTGACATAATGATTTTTCGGTAATTTTTGCTGGGTGAAAAATTAATTCAAAAATTAAACTAAAATCACCATAATCTGTAAAACCTTCCAATTAGCTTATGTTTGAAATTTCAACATGATTGGACATTATTTGATACAAAAATATAGGGACAAATGGGCCAGTTAAATTAACTCCTATTTCATCAACCATTTTTTTTAATAATTGCTTACGTAGCTTTGGCTACGTAAGACCCATCTCACTTGGAGTAAGTGGGTTACATGTAGCTTAATACGTGTGAGTGGGGTAAAATCCCATGGTAAAATGTGGTTTTGTGATGGAAAGATGGGTTTTTACGGCAACATGTGTATGGCTACGTGCCATACATGCATGAAGCCTGGGCAAAGATTTAAACTTCCCCTTAACCGTCCTTATGGGCTTTTACCCACTCGTTCCTCCTTCCACACTGCTCATGTTGTTGCCTTTGCTGCAGCTGCTGCTATTCTTGTTGTAGCTACAATTACTACTCCTGCCATAGTTGTTGCTGCTGCTCCTGCTGTAGTTCCTAGCACTGCACTTTCTGTAGCTGCTACTACTACAACTCTTCCTTCTTCCTACTGCTACTGCTTGTTCCTTTGTTGAGGAGAAGAGAAGGACCTATCCTTCGTTGAGGAAAAGAGAAGGACCTCCATCTTTCCTAAGTCATGTAGGATTTCTCTTCTTCTTGTCTCCTTTTGTTAGACCTTTGAGTCTTAAGTGTTTACCATGTTCATACCTTGACTTGTGTTCTGTAAAAATTCATTAGGAATGCCTTTCTTGTCCATTGTGATCATGCTTTAGCTAATGCTCATGTCTTATCCAAGTATACGTGTGGAGAACTTCCTACCAGATGCAAGGAAGAATCTCTTAGAAGAGTTGTATATACAATAAATTTTTCATGCCACCCATACTGTAGGATTTTTCTCCTATTGTTCTATCTTTTTCCTCATGTAGGGTGTGTTAAAGAATGTATATAAGATCCACTAAGTATTGTTTGGTCCTTCATGGAGTAGTAGGAACTCTTAGAAGAGTCTCCTAAGTTGTTGTTAAACCATTCCTGGAAGAACAGCCTACGTCTGTCGACAGACAGAACCCAGCTGTTGACAGGTACCATGCTTCCAGAAACTAGAATTCTGGAGCAACCAGTAGATGTTGACAGATAGAACCCATCTGTCGACAAATGACCACCATTTGTCGACAATGACCTATAGCCTGTCGATAGCTAAGGGCTAGATTCCAGAATCCAATTCTGGATGAACCAGTGGATGTCGACAGCCACCACTAGTCTGTAACTTTAATATGAACCATTCCTTGTCCGTTTAGAGGTGCCACACCATTGTATTGTCCAAACAAGTTGTTTTCCTCATTTTCTTGGATTCTAACTACTATACCACTGAGAGGGATCATTTAATTGTCATCCACATCCAATTATGGATTGTTCTTGGACACTCCTAAGTGTGATTGTTTCCTACATGGCTACAACTTCCTGAAGTCATTAGCATTGTCTCCTAAAACTTTGTTACACGTGAGATTTTGTGTACCTATGTACCATACTTGAATGTTTAACAGAAATGATTTGTGATGACAATTTTGGGTCTTTGGAATCATTTGAGATAAATGTCTGTGCAAGTGGGGCTGATCCAGTCCCGGGAGGAGCACTCGAATTCTTTTACTGGCCGTACGGAATGATAATGGATCTACTGGATGTTTGGCATTACATCATAGTTGCCTGATTGGTCATCATTTTATTCAGTGATGAGTTGATTATGTACTTCTTACCTGAACCAGAATGTGATTACCATACTGAAATTCTTTTATGTACAAGCTTTATTCAATATTGTTATCCGTTGTGTATATTGCCTAATTCTTTAGTTATCTTAATCTTTTAATAAGAGGATGAATCCTACTGGGCACAAGTGCTCATTAAATCTTAATTTTTCAGGTGAACATGATGAGCCTAGCTCTTAAGGGGGTGTGCTAAGCTGGACAACCCATCTTTGGAATTCCGTAGATTACCTTTTGAGGACTATAGTACAAATAGAAATGTTATTTTGTTTTCTTTATCTCACTCCTTTTGTGAATTCTAAGAAGGAGTGTTATTTATGTAAAGCTTCCGCTGTAATCGTGACAGATGGTTATATAAATATGGTTCTATTTCTTAAGTCTATTTTTATGTCATTTTCCGATAAATAGATATTTAATAGGACATGACACTCTAACCAGTGAAGATTGGATCAATGCAATGCATGATGAACTTCATCAATTTGACAGAAATAAAGTATGAGAATTAGTACCTAGACCTAGTGATCAATCTGTCATTGGCACTAGATGGGTCTTCCGAAATAAATTGAATGAAAATGATCAGGTTGTTAGGAATAAGGCTAGACTAGTTGCCAAGGGGTACAATGAAGAATTTGACATTGACTTTGAAGAATCGTATGCCCATGTAGCTAGACTAGAAGTTGTAAGAATCTTTCTTACTTTTACATCATCCTTGAAATTTAAAGTTTATCAAATAGATGTAAAAAGTGCTTTCTTGAATGGTTACATCAAATAAAATATTTTTTGGAACAACCTCTTGGATTTGAAATTGAAAAATATCCTGATCATATTTTCAAACTTAATAAGGCTCTTTATAGTTTTAAGCAAGCTCCAAGAGCTTGGTATGACCGCTTGAGCTCATTTTTGCTGAATAAAGGATACAGATGAGGTAGTGTAGACCATACCTTATTTACAAGAATTGTCAATAATCATATCATTGTTGTCCAAATCTATGTTGATGACATAATTTTTCGGTCTATAGACAAAAAATTGTGCATTGAATTTGCTAATCATATGAAAACTGAATTTAAAATGAGTTTGGTGGGTGACTTACAATTCTTTTTGGGATTGGAAGTACATCAAACCAGTGAAGGGATATTCATAAGTCAAATAAAATATGTGAAGGAACTTCTGATGAGATTTGACTTTCAGCATCTCAAGCACTCAAGCACACCTATGGCAATAAATGTAAGATTAGAGGAAGATTCATTTGGTAAGTCAGTAGATCCAAAGACCTACAAAGGTATGATTGGCTCTCTACTTTACCTCACAACCTTTAGACTAGATATTCAATTTAGTGTGTACATGTGTGCTAGATTTCAAGACAATCCTAAGGAAAGTCACATGTTAGTTGTCAAAAGAATTTTTAAATATCTTGTTGGAACATGTGAACTTAGAATATGGTATCCTGCTGGTTGCAAATTAGATTTAATTGCTTACTATGATGTTGATTATGCTGGTTGCAAGCTTGATAGAAAAAGTACTAGTGACTTGTGTTTATATCTAGGTGGATGACTAATCTCTTGGGCTTTTAAAGCGTAACATTTAGTAGCTCTATCCACTGTAGATGATGAATATGTTGCGGTTGATTGTTGTGGCACTCAAGTTCTTAGGGTGAAACACCAGCTCCTAGACTATAATCACAAATTGGGTTGTATTCCTATTTTGTGTGATAACACTAGTGCAATCAATTTGTCTAAAAATCTAATTCAGCATTCACGAACAAAACACATTGAAATAAGGCACCATTTTCTAGAGATGATGTTGCTAAGAAATCAATTGAGCTTCACTTCATTGAAACAGAAAAACAAGTTGCAGGTATTTTCACTAAGCCTATCTCAAAAAATAGGTTTTCATCCTTAAGGAGAGAGCTTGGTTTGTGCATGTTTTCACATCTTTGATATCTTCCATCTCTTTTTTTGCAAATAAAAGCCTTCTTGCTCTTGCTAATAAATTCCTACTTCTCACATTGCATTGGCATTATTGGTATATCAAATAGTGATTTGAAGAAAGGCAAGTCAGGCTTGTCTGGACACTTTCACTATGTGTGAGTATATGTCTCCGCTAAGTATGAAGAGCATTTTTATGCAATTGTTGAGGGGGAGCCTTGTCTTTCAATAAAACACTCTTGATGATTCTACTCTCACTTAACTTAACTCTTCCTTCATCAACAATCTTCATATTCACCTTGCGAGGGGGAGCTACTTGAAAGGGGGAGTCACTGTTAATTCTTCACTCACTTTCCTTGATCTTGCTTATCTATTTTGAGCCTGACCAATCAGAATTTTTGAGTCCTTGTGCTATTTTTATATGAGAGACTTAAGACACTCAAACTAAACTAATTGTGCACTTAGTTTAATTTCAAAGATTCACTTTCATATCAAGGTTGTGCCATCTTAATACTGAATGTCTTCAAAATAATTTGCAAAACACTTGTAGGCACATGAGTGGCTTTAATGTTTAACATGTGCATGTTTAAGCTTCATTTTTACCACATGGTAAGAATAATATCTCTACGTTGGTAGCCATGATTTTTTTTTGTCAAAGCAAATATAATCCTGCAAAACATCAAAAGAAAATGAACAATAATCTGGAAAGATGCAAACCGAGCAATGCAAATTCTTGTACCACTGAGTAACCGGGCCATCTCACCTAAAAAGTGATTTGTCTCGCGTCAAAAAGTGGAAAACAAAATTTTTAACTTTGTGTAAGATAATGAAAGTTAAACAACTGAGTATCAGGAGGTATTGCATCTGGTAAATGTGATCTATTGCACTGAAAAGTGAGATTTAACTAATTTATTCACATATTTCTTTTCTAGTAAAAATGAAAGGAACTTCAAATAGATAGGACAGAAAAGCTCAAGACCTGAATAAAGTTCATGTATACTGAATTTAGATCTATTATTCTTCACTGTATTTAATATAAAGCTCATAATCTCCTTGTTAAATACTTCTGATCACTCATATAGGTCACTTTGACTCACATTTGCATCATTATTTTAACTACATTCAGCCCATTATGTCTTGCTATGCTTTGTGTTGAGTGTGTCTTTGTGATTAAACTTTGTTGCACAATCGTAAAACACAATAATTTCTCTCATATGTCAATATCACTTCTTTTATTTTTTAATAAAGATGGTCCTCAGGGCCTCAAACTAGGAGAGTGCACCCTCCCCCAGAAGGGGAGAATGGACCCACTCCACCAGCGAAAGCAATTGGGCCAAAAAAATATATAAATAGAGGCAACAACTGCAAAGGGGAATCCCCCTCCCCCGTCAGACCAGTCTTACATTCAAAAGACCAGATCTATCTATTACAACTGGCCCCTTACAAGGATGCGGAAGACTATGAGCACCCTAGAAGACATCATTGTGCATGGAAACAATGGCAAGATTGGCAAGCATATCCGCCACCTGGTTAGTTTCCCGAAAGACATGAGAAACCTGACTTAAGTTATCATGAAGCATATCCCTAACAACCCGCCACCACCTGTAGGTACACCAAGATATACACATGTCCTGCTGGAATGAGTTAACAAGGGATTTGGAGTCAGAATAAATGGCAGAAAGGCGGAAGCCTAAAGAACTCACCAGACGGAGGCCATCATATAAAGCTTGGGTTTCAGCTAGCATTCTGTTACCAACACCATAGAAATGTGCAAAAGCAACCTGAACATTTCCATGTCTGTCCCGGATACAACCACCACCGCCACAATTCCCTGGATTATCGTTAGAAGCCCCATCAACATTTAAGCAATATGTCAATATCACTTTGCCTCACTCACTTTGATCATTCCTAAACATTCCTTTCCACAACATCATTCCTTGATCTCCTACCATTTATATTTTCATGTCTATCTTTTTGATGCTGTCAAAAAGGGGGAGAAGATCAAGAGCTTATGGCCTTATGGGGGAGTTAATGCATGAGTTAAAGAATAAGTTTATGGGAGAAAAAGTATGAAGAGAAAAGGTTTGAACAATTATTTTGTTATCATCAAAAAGGGGGAGAATGTTGTGTTGTGTATATTTGAATTTCTTAATAATGATTGTTTAATGATGACCAATGGACATCACTCATACTTAGATTTTGTTGATGACATATTGTACATATTGTACACAATAATAACTAAACAACATATTTTTGATACTTAATATTTCATATTTTACTGATAATGACATGTTTTGATGGTCCACTCTTCATATATACAGGTTTACAAAATTTTGTCAAAGTAGTGTCGACTCTAGTTGAAAGTCAGGTTGACACTAGCTGCCAGTCAGGTCGACTCTAGTTGACAATCAGGTTGACACACAAAGTCTACCCAGTAAGCTCGTGAAGAACGAGTTATAGTAGTGTCAACTTCAGACTTGATGGCTTGGGAATGCAGCAGGGCTTCGCCTCAATACTTGGTCTCTCTTAAAATAATGGCCACGGGGGTCCTTTTGTAGGGGTAAATATGTAAATCATGACGAACACAGTGGTCTCCTTTAAAACTAAAACGCGAACGACCAAAGTGTCACGTTTAAAATCCTTCATTACTTCATTCTTTCCAAACTTTGAATATGGCAGTTATATAAATTGTGACCAAATGAGACATCATGTTCCTAACACTTTTAATATTGATTGGATTCTTGCCAAATTAATAAAAGGAATTTGTGAATCGCGACAACAAGGGCTATCGCGTTTTGAGCAGAATCGATCTTCTGATGGGAATCGATTTTTGTAATAACGGAAGGTTAGAAACGTGATGACCTGAGTGGAAGTGTTTATATTTAGCAACAAAATCTTTCTAAATACTATTTTGAAAATTTCCAAAAATCGAATATGGAAATTCAAAAATGCGACGACTATAGCAGATGTGATTATAAAACATAATAGAAGTCGTAGGAACCTGATACGTGATGGCGTTACCCATCGCAGATCAACTTCCTAAACCGCGACCACTGTGTTTGTCGCGAATCAACTTGTAGATAGAGGACCCCTAAAAGCCCTAGAAAAAATTCTTAAAAATCCAAAAAATAGGAAATTCACTCAAATGGTTAACTGAGGAGAACCACTTTGAGGCTTTACAGTATAACATGAAATTTACTCAATATGCTATCGAATTTGGCATGTCTACAACTATAAGACGCTGCCCCATTGCCGTCTTTCCCTCAACCGGATGCACAACTCTACAAACGTGTGAGGGTGTCCAGGAAGACGTCACAAACCTTAACGATACACACAGTACCGGGACAAACCTTGAGCACTAACGTGCCTAGCTCATAGAGAACTTGGGGTACCCGACTCGAGAGGTAACCACGGAAGGCATCGTACTACCCAACTCATCACGTACACACAAACCATGGAACTACGACATTCTTTAATCTCGGCACGTGCCAAAGCACCGCCATAACACTTTAAATACATAAAATGGCATAACATGCTATTTACATAAACACAAGTATGCTTACAGCCCTCGGAAGCCAGAAGGCGACAAGGTCCTCTGCCGCATTCAGAATGCGACCCCCTGATATAGCGCGTTCTAAAAGTGAATGTGACGAGTCAGGCTGTCGTGTTCAGAATGCGACACCCAGGACCATCACCTTCACAGACATAGCCCCAAACCGGGAGTTCCACTTCTGGAAACCCCACAAAATGCATGAAAACATCCATGTAAAACAATTATAACTAGTCTAACAGCTACACTAACATGCCATCTATTGACTAAAACTCATTCCATGGATCAAACACGACAAACCCACCATCCACAACAAGAAACTGAGTAGAATCTCCCTACCTACGTGAAGAACGCGAAGAACAACCATGGATTGGTGTTTCCCACTCTCCAAGCAACGTCCTCACATCGAGAGCACGCCAAACCACATGCCAAACCATGCTCCAAACACCCAAATCTCCCCAAATCTGGTAGTAAAACCCCTTCCTGGCCGAACAATGCTTCATCTACTCTATTTGTCTGACCTAAGGTTCTTAACTCTTCACAGTTAAGAACGTGACGCACCGACTGTCGCTTTAAAAATGTGACGGTTTAGGTCGTCGCCTTCTCAATGCTAATGCCACTCGCCTGCACGGGCCACGTGTTGACCATGCCGCCGAAAGACCCCAAACGACGGCAAGGAGAACACGTTGCCTTGGTCTATCGCATTAAGAACACGACATACACCCACGTCGCCTTCTCAGATAGTGGACCTGTGGGTGCATTGGGCTCAAATTTCTGGCCCATGACGCCCACACAACCAGCAAAACACCAAACATTAACTATTGGCCACACATTGGCCCACAAACCAATCAAACCATGATCTGTATGGTCACGACGTTACATTACTATCACCTAAAAAGAAATTTCATCCTCGAAATTTAGAAAGAAACCTTAATACAAAACTCATAATTAATCATAAATGGGACTATCACCTAAAAAGATTTAAAAGCTTATTCAAACAAGTATGGATACACTTTCTACATTTCCTATGCCAGTTCCTAAGTGTTGTAGCATCCTGACGTTTCGGCTTTCCGATCTGGCGTCTTGGATGACTAGCTCCTAACGCGTTTGATCTGGGCGATGCGTTAGTGTCGCGTCGGGGGTGTCCCATATTACAGTTATCCTTGTCGTGCCTGGTCTATGCGTCGCGTCTTCAAAGGTTTCCTTGTCGCACCTGGTCAACGGGACGCTACAGTCTTCCGTGGCTTTGGTCATCTGACACCTGTCAAGGTGGCAGATGTGTCAGTACGACTTGCCGAGTTGTCACGGCATCCCTGCGGGATGCGTTGGTGTCGCGGTCGGTTGACCTGTCGCATTAAGGTTCTTAATGTGATGCGTTACCCCGTCGTGACTTGGGTGCCAGAGGCTTAAGGCCTTGGCCGTCGACCCTTCTTCCCTCTTCTCCTTCCCCTTTCTTCTCCTCCCCTCCAGCGGGAGCTCTGCCCCCCTCTCTTCTCTTTGTGTGTTTCAAGTGAGGAGGAAGGTCGTGCGTGGTGCCATGGCATTTTGGAGCTTGCGTGGAGCGAGGAAGAGGTGGCCAATCCAACGTAAAGAGTCCCAACGGGTGTGTTTCTCCATTTAAGGTAGAGATGGCTTGTACCCTTCTCGATCTAGGTGGATTGGGATCGCCTTGTAGTTTGTAGATAGTATTTCCTGCTTCTCCATGCTCCCCTCCCTCGTGTGATATATGGGTGGTGTGTGGGTGGCCCCGGGATGGAGCATCCTGATGATCAGATTTTCCCCATGTAATTTAAATGAATTAAATATTTATTTTGGTGATTAACAAAACTAAGACAATGTGCATTTCTAACATATCTTCTATAAGATTTGAGCACAAGAAATCTAACAAAGAAAAATACGCTAAACTGGTAAGTATTCTTCATACCAGCATTTACAGTTCAAAGCATATAATTTTCTAAGTACACATCGACTCTCTAATTGTTATAACGATTTCCTTAGAATCATAACGATTTCCTCATTCACATCGATTTTGGTTCTATAACGATTTCATAAGTCATCGCTATTCTATTGAAGTCTATCTCATAACGATTCGCTAAGAGATCGTAACGATTTGCCTCTCATAACGATTCGCTAAGACATCGCAACGATTTACCTCTCATAACGATTCGCTAAGAGATCGCAACGATTTGCCTCTCATAACGATTCGCTAAGAGATCACAATGACTTGGCTCATAACGATTTGGTTGTCGCATCGATTTGATAAGTGAGAACAACGATTTGCTCTCACAATGACTTGGTTCATAACAATTTTGTCGTCGCATCGATTTGATAAGTGAGAACAACGATTTTCTCTCACAACGACTTAGTTCATGACGATTTGGTCGTCCATCGATTTGATAAGTGAGAACAATGATTTGCTCTCACAACGATTTCGGTTTCACAATGACTCGTTAAGTTTCATAACGATTCGATAAGTTACACAACGACTCAGTCACTGTAACGATTCATTAAGTTACACAATGACTTGGTCGCAATAACGATTCGATACATTAAACGACGATTTTTTCACTATATCGACTCGATAAGTGAAACAACGATTTGCTCATAATGATTTACTGATAGTATCATAATGATTCAGTTATTAATGCATAACAATTTGTGTGTACATCAAATTGTTTATGAATGTATAATGATTCACATGAACAACGACTCATCCACACATCAGTTTCATAAGTTATGCTCATATCGATTTCATTGTCTATATCGACTTGATATTCAAACCTATTCTCAGATAATTTGAAAAGTCAATGTCTTCCCTCACATTTCTCTCACATCCATGTATTTATTATGACTGATCATATCACTGCACTGCATGCAAACGATATCTTCTATTTCCATACTTATACTGTAAACATCCTTTTAGAAGAACAGAATGGAACTTCTATGTTGATATAAAATCATTCTAACGTTGACTGACAACAAGAGACAGCCTAGCTGTCTATTGTTTTAGCATTTAATGCTTGCAGGTCTCTGACAGCGCACCTCAATACAATGTTGGACAATATGGAAGATAACGGACATCAAAGAAGATCCTCTCTCTTGTTGCGTGCATGGAAAGCTAAAGACTGTTGAACAAGAAGCTCTATAGTGACATGCAGTCTAACATAAACAAAAGCTTAGAGATAACAGACACTTCAACGTTCAAATTTCAAATAGAAGTCATATATAAAAGACTGAAGCTCCAGAAACACACAACACTTACGACAATCTTTTACAACCTTCCAACGAGCATCTGAAAGAGCGAAGCCTCACTCCTTTGATTGTCTAGCTCTTAGCTCTCTACATTCATTGTGTTAGTCTTGAGAGCTTCTGTAAACTGAGAGTGTTCCTCATTGTAGAACTCTCCCTCTCAGTCATTGCTTCAGATCGAGCGTTGGTCCTTAAGTTTGATCTAGGGGTGTATCCTCCCTTGAATACATTCCTGTGTTCTTTCCCTTCGTGTTGAAGGAAGACCTGGTGGGTTCTAGGGTGTTTGTTTCCCTTCGTGTAGAAGGAAGACCTAGTGGGATCCAGGGTGTTGTAATTCCTCTTCGGGTTGTGAAGAGAAGACCAGCTGCGGCTGGATGTGTAAGTGTCCTTGAGGGGGACTGTACCCTTGGGTAGTGAAAACCTGAGTTGTTGCTCAGGGACTGGACGTAGGACTCTTGTGAAGAGCAGGTCCGAACTAGGATAAATTCCGTGTGTCGTGCGTTTGATTGCCTTGTGTTTGCTATCCTCTTTTTACTAACACTAACAATCATCGAAGTGTGTTGTGTGATTGTTTTTCTGGACAAGTTTTAAAAGTGATCAAAATTTTAAGAATCCCATTCACCCCCCCTCTGGGCTTGCTAAGTGGGCAACAAGTGGTATCAGAGCTAGTCTCTTCAACAAAGAAGAAGATCCAACAATCTGAAGAGAAAAGATCAAATGGCAGCCCAAAGTCACTTCGAAGGTCAGTCAGTAAACAGGCCACCACTGTTCGATGGTGAAGATTACACATATTGGAAAATAAGGATGGAATACTTCCTACAACGATTCGATTTTCAAATATGGTCTATAATAGAAGAAGGCGATCTAGTTGTTCTAAACAACAGAGAACATTGGACAAAAGATGACAGAAAGAAGATTTCTCTCAACTGCAATGCTAAGAGCATACTATGTTGTGCACTTAGTAAGAAGGAGTTTAATAGAGTTTCAGCCTGCAAATCAGCAATGGAAATGTGGGAGAAGCTTAGAATCACATACGAAGGTACTGACAAGATAAAAGAGACCAGAATAGATATTCTGGTGACACAATACGAGAGGTTCCAGATGCAGTCGGGAGAAACCATTACACAGATGTACAACCAGTTCACCGACATCACAAATGGGTTAGCAGGTCTTGGGAAGACATATGAAATGGGAGACATGGTCAGAAAAATCCTTAGATCCCTACCGGCCTCTTGGACTCCCAAAGTGACAGCGATAGAAGAAGCCAACGACTTGAAAAGGATGTCATTGGAGAAACACATCGGGTCCCTTATGGCCCATAAAATCAACATGGAGAGATTGGGAGAATCTTCTAGTAGAAAGAAGCACTCCAACGCACTCAAGGCAGAAGAAGACGAATCAGAAGAAGATTCACACAGCCAAGAAAGCATGAACAACAGTGAAGATGAAGAAGCAATGCTGTTCAGAAGATTACAACGAATACTAGCCAGGAAAAAGAAGTATCAGTCCGGAAGAAGATACTTCAAGAAAGGGAAAGACCCCAAAAGGTCTGAAGTCAAAGACTCAAAAAAAATTGAACCAATCTGTTATGAATGTAAGAAGCCCGGACATATCAAGGCAGAATGTTCGAAACTCAATAAAGTTGAATTCAGAAAGAAAGATAGTTCTAGGAAATTCAGAAGGTATAAAAAGAAAGCAATGGCAGCTGCCTCGGACAACAGTAGCGACTCGGACAGCGAGTCAAGCTCAAGCAATGAAGAAGAAGAAGTAAACTTGGCATTTATGGCCAACATCGAAGACAAGGTAACATCAGACTCATCTTTTTCTTCATGTAATGAAACAGATTCTGATAATTTGGAAGAAGCTTTTAATGAACTATATTGTAAATACAAAGAAGTATATAAGTTACTAAAAACAAGTAAGAAAAACATCGCATGTTTAGAAAATACTAACTCAGATTTAAATTCTGAAAATGAGCAAATGGATAAACAAATTACGAAACTAAAAAGAAGAAACGATTTGTTATGTGAAGATCTGAAAAATAAAAATGAATAGATAGTTAAACTAGAAAAACAAGAAACTCCAGATGTACTTAAAAAGGAGATTAACACACTAACTGAAGAAAATGAAAAACTATTAAGTACATTAGATAAATTCACAAATGGAAAACCATCTCTAATACTAAAGGGAGCTAAGCGGTCAGGTAGAAAGAAACATGGATTAGGATACACACCTCCAGACAATGAAGAAATAGTAATACATCCTAAAACATATCCAACACCAAAGTTTATAGCTGAACAAGACACATCATATAAATCAAACTTTAAATACATTCCAACTGAAAAGGTAACTAAGATGTCTTGCTGTAGCCATTGCAACAAGCTAGGTCACATCAAAGTATCATGTCCAACTAAATATAAAATATGGATAATCAAAAGAAAAAATGATGATACTAACCAACCAGGACCCAAAAGAAATTGAGTACCTAAAGCTTAGTGTTTTCATTGCAGGTAAACATTCGAGCATCAAAATGGTATTTAGACAGTGGATGCTCAAGGCACATGTCAGAAAATAGGAAGCTATTTTCTCATCTCAAAGCTGAGGAAGGCACAGTCACCTATGGAGATAATGGAAAAGGGACTATGATAGGCAGTGGATCAGTGAGCAGCAAAGGGAAAGCAGTTATTGAAGATGCATTATGCGTCAAAGGACTGAAGCACAACCTCATCAGTATCAGCCAACTGTGCGACAAAGGACATCAAATCAGATTTCAAGAGTCAAAGTGCAGTATTATGAAGGATGGTGCAGTCATCTTTGAAGCCAACAGAGAAAAGAACATGTACATACTTTACCTAGAAGAACTAAAAGATTAGGATATATGTCTGGTCGCAAGCAAAGAGCAGTCAACTGAACTGTGGCACAAAAGATTGGGCCAATGCAGTCTCGATGGCATGAGAAAGTTGATCAAGAGAAGCTTGGTGGAAGGCCTACCCAAAGTTAGCACAAGAATGGATGGTGTTTGTGGGCAATGTGTAAAAGGAAAGCACACCAAGTCATCCTTCAAGTCGAAGACTGTGGTAACAACCTCAAAACCCTTAGAAATCTTACATATGGATTTATTTGGGCCAATGAGAACCACAAGTCTTGGAGGAAAGAATTTTGGGTTTGTTATAGTAGACGACTTCTCCAGGTTCACATGGGTTTCTTTCCTAGAACATAAAGATGATACTTTTGACAGTTTTGTAAGCTTCAGTAAGAAGGTACAGAAGGATAAGAAGTATAGTATTATCAGCATTCGATCGAACCATGAGGAGAATTCCAGAATGAGTGATTTTCTAAGTTTTGTGATGATCAAGGCATAGAGCACAATTTTTCAGCACCAAGGACGCCTCAACAAAATGGAGTTGCTGAAAGAACGAACAGAACCCTATTGGACATGGTAAGAACAATGCTGTCAGAATATGATTTGCCAAGATATTTTTAGGCCAAAGCAGTTAACACAGCATGTTATATCATCAACTGAGTAATGATCAGGTCAATCTTGAAGAAGACTTCATATGAGCTATACAAAGAAAAGAAGCCAAAGATCAATCATTTCAGGACATTTGGATGTCCATGTTTCATCCACAACAATGGCAAGAGAGACCTCAGTAAGTTAGATGCTAAATTAGATGAAGGTATCTTCATGGGGTATGCCTCTAAACCTAAAATATATAGAGTATTTAAAAAGCGTACTTTGTTAATTAAATAATCAGTGCACATTATTTTTGATGAAACTAACCCTTCCTTGAAAGAGGAAGAAGATAGTGATGTTGATGATGCAGAAAATTTGTCTAAGAAATTAAAGGATACATCTGATGTCGGTCGTTATCAGCCGATGAGTCAGAGTGGTACCGGTCGTCGTCAACCGACGAATTGGATCGACGAGGTCAGGGGTCGACCCTACCAACAAGCCGACAACTAGGTTGTCGGGCATCGTCGTCAAGGATTATTTAATCATTGCCGAGAACCAATTCAGATCAAGCACTGTATCCGGTCGTCACCCGCTGGCGCCAGCTCACACTTGCCCAAGGCACGGATGAGTCCCGTAGATCACGATTCTCCAGCTGGCCCGCATCCGCTTCAGGTAAGTGACTGTCAAGGTGGGATTATCGGAAACCCAGTTGGCGGAATTCCCTTAAAGGCGTCCGTGCCTCGCGGAGGCTCATCCACCACCTTCCTTTTCTATCCAAAGGACCAAGCCCCTATAAAAGGCACAGATACCCTCAAGAAAAAGGTACGCTATTCATAGCACAAAAATTCTCTCTCTTTACAACCTTCACTGACTTAATCGTCGGAGTGTCCGACTGCCGAGGAGTCTCGGTGGTTCTTTGCAGGTCGGGTTCTCTTCTCCGACGACATCGCGGCGCGGCCAATCCCTCGGGGCCCACCCAACTCGGCTCTGGCAGACGATCCTTGCTGATTTTCTCCAGCAAACACAATTTTTCAGCACCAAGGACGCCTCAACAAAATGGAGTTGCTAAAAGAACGAACAGAACCCTATTGGACATGGTAAGAACAATGCTGTCAGAATATGATTTGCCAAGATATTTTTAGGCCGAAGCAGTTAACACAGCATGTTATATCATCAACCGAGTAATGATCAGGTCAATCTTGAAGAAGACTTCATATGAGCTATACAAAGAAAAGAAGCCAAAGATCAATCATTTCAGGACATTTGGATGTCCATGTTTCATCCACAACAACGGCAAGAGAGACCTCGGTAAGTTAGATGCTAAATTAGATGAAGGTATCTTCATGGGGTATGCCTCTAAACCTAAAATATATAGAATATTTAATAAGCGTACCTTGTTAATTGAATAATCAGTGCACATTATTTTTGATGAAACTAACCCTTCCTTGAAAGAGGAAGAAGATAGTGATGTTGATGACGCAGAAAATTTGTCTAAGAAATTAAAGGATACATCCATTGAGGACAAGGAAAATCCACCTTTGAAAGACCTGCATCAAAAGGACAAATCTCATGATAATCTTCCAAAAGAATAGAGATATAAGAAAGATCACCCTCTAGAAAACATCATTGGTGATCCGTCAGTTGGGGTAAGAACTAGAGGTAATGTAATTCCTTGTGACTATCTAACTTTTGTTTCAAAAATAGAGCCTAAGACAGTCAATGAAGCTCTTACTGATGAATCTTGGATTTTAGCCATGCAAGATGAACTGAATCAGTTAAAGAGAAACAATGTGTGGTCACATATTCCTAGACCATCAGATCATCTAGTGATTGGAACCAAGTGGGTGTTCAGGAACAAATTGGATGAAACTGGTGTGATCATAAGAAACAAGGCCAGACTGGTAGCTCAAGGCTATTCCTAAGAGGAAGGCATAGATTTCGATGAAACCTATGCACCAGTAGCTAGACTTGAGGCTATTAGAATTTTACTTGCTTATGCATCTGCATTAAACTTAAAACTCTTTCAAATGGATGTGAAATCAGCATTTTTAAATGGTTTTATAAAAGAAGAAGTGTATGTGGAACAACCGCCTGGTTTTGATGATATGGATTTTCCGGATCATGTATTTAGATTGCATAAAGCTTTATATGGTTTAAAACAAGCACCTAGAGCATGGTATGAACGATTAAGTGCATTTCTATTAGATCATGGTTTTATTAGAGGAAAGGTAGATAGCACATTATTCATTATGTACAAACTCAAAAATGTGTTACTTGTTCAAATATATGTTTATGATATAATATTTGGATCTACTGATGAATCTATTTGCAAGTATTTTGAGAAACTAATGCATGGAGAATTTGAAATGAGCATGATGGGGGAGCTTAACTACTTCCTCGGATTGTAAATCAAACAAGGAAAAGAAGGCTCACATATTTGTCAAGCCAAATACACAAAAGAGCTGCTAAAGAAAATCGATTTTCAAAATGCCAAGCCACTGTCAACACCAATGAGTACATCAACAAGATTAGACAGTTATAAAGATGGTAAGAAAGTAGATCAGAAGCTTTATAGAGGTATGATAGGCTCTTTGCTTTATTTAACAGCAAGTAGACCTAATATATTATTTAGTGTTTGCATGTGTGCTAGGTATCAGGCAGACCCTAGAGAGTCTCATTTAATTTCTGTCAAGATAATTTTTAGATATTTGACTAGAACTTATGACTTAGGTATGTGGTATCCAAAATCATGTGAAATTAATTTAGTAGGATACTCTGATGCTGACTACGCTAGATGCAAAATAGATAGAAAAAGCACCAGTGGTTGTTGTCAAATTCTTGCAGGATGTCTGATATCATGGTCCTCAAAAAAAGTAAAATTCAGAAGCACTGTCTATAGCTGAAGCTGAGTACGTGGCTGCTGGAAGTTGTTGTACACAACTTCTGTGGATTAAGCAACAACTTGAGGATTATGGACTCAACATCAAGACAATTCCACTATTGTGCGACAATACAAGTGCAATAAATATTACCAAAAATCAAGTGCAGCACTCAAAGACAAAACACATTGAGGTTAGATATCATTTCATTCGTGATCATGTAGCAAATGGTTCCATAGATATTTCTTTCATTGATACTAATAATCAGTTAGCCGATATCTTCACAAAGGCCTTACCTGAAGAGAGATTTACATCTCTTAGAAGGGAACTAGGCATGTGTAAATTGTGAAAGATTTATATGTATGAAAACTGAAATATTAATTTTCAGAATATAAATTATTATTTTTTTGAATTTAAGCAAAATTCCACAAATATTGCCTGGTTGTTAATATCCTTGACGGTTTGTTATTCTATAAGATTTTATCTCTCTCAAACTAGTCAGTTTGTCGTTTTCTGCCTTTATGGCGCCTCAGATTTCGAAAAGTCACTTTATCCTTAATTCTTATATCCCAAAATCTATGTGGCAACGATTCACATACCACCTTCATCTCCCTCTATCTGCCTGAGGCGATACCCTATCGTCTCCGGAATCGACTGTCTATGATTTCAAGTTTCCAACTCCTTCTCTCGAGAAATTTCTTGAGGGTTTCTGCCTCACCTCTCCTTCCAATCATCCAGAAACTTTCCCCATTCTATTTCATGGCCTCTTCTGGTGTTTCCGGTAGCGTCAGGGGCTACGGAGATGAGTTTCTCACTGCAGAGCAGCAAGAAAGATTTACCTTAGTGAAGATGAAGTTGTGTGGAAATAAGGCTGTAGATGTTGCAGATTTGCAGAAAAATGGGATGGGCAGTGTAGTTGCAGTAATGGAAAAGATGAAGTGGTCAAAGATAGCAACTCTATCAGAGGTGAGTTACCCAGATCTCGTCAAAGCTTTCTATGTGTGCCTGAAGACTGAGGAAGACGGGTCCTTGACATCATCTGTCAAAGGAACCCAGATTAGAATCTCATATACTCTTTTGGAGTCTCTATTTGGAGTTTGCACCACCGATCACAGTGGGGTTCACACTATGGACACCCAGGCTAAAGGATTAGGGATTATTGGTCCCGAGTTTAAGCTTAAGGATGGGAAGTTGGATATCAACCAGATGAACGCCTTCAACCGCCTCTTGCACTTTATGGTTTGTCAAATTCTAGTCCCCAAAAGCGCCACTTTCTCAACTTGTACCAAGGCAGATTCAGATATGATGTTCTGGACCATCCAGAACCAAGAAATAAACATGGCAGAAGGATGAAGTTTGCATCTGCTTAGATTTGGGACAAAAAGAATAAATTAAATGTGTCCCTTCCATATGCTCACCTACTCACCAAGGTTTTTCAACATTGTGGTATAAATTTGTCTGGAGCAGTGCTAGAGATGATGGGGCAGGCAATCCGCAGCAGAAATTTGAAGAAGAGCGGATTCTCTCTGGTTAATGGTATATGGACCAAGACTTCAGTGGCCGAAGGTGAAGCCATCATCGGCGAAGCCCAAGAGGTTCAGCAAGCAGTAGCAGCCATAGCAATTCAGGAAGAGGCAATTGAGCAAATAGACACCAGGGCAGAAGCACCAGCAACAACACCAGCAGAAGAAGTAGCAGGCAGTAGAATAGAGGATATTCCTCTTGAGCACCTTGAACCTATTGAGCAATTACAAGTGATTGCCCCTCCAACTTCTATGGTAGGGTCAGTCCTCAGAAGAGTGCTAGACTCCATTCCAAGCACTCAGAGTGTGCCAGAGGTTGCTCTTGAAGAAGAAGTTGTGGCATCAAGCCACACTGCATATGTGGTGATGGACGATGCTCCCATTCAGGGGCAGCAGGAGATTGTGAGCGAAAATGTGCAAGGAGTAACCACTGCTATTCAAGAAGAGCAAGTTGTTGAAGAACAAGTAGCTTCTCAGAGGGGGCACACAGCCAACATCCCCAATGTTGATGAGTTCAGAGAAGGCATTGTGGAAAGTGCCTCAGATGACAATGATGACTGTGTAGAGCCCGTTGAAAGCGCAAGAGAAGTCAAAGGAAAAGAAGTGGCTCAGGAAACTCCTCTCCTTACCTGGCGGCCACATCAAAAGAAGAAGAAGTTGAAGATAAATATGAAGCATGTTATCAAAAGATTGGATGAGCAAGGCAAAATTCTATGCTCAATGCAATCGGATATCTAGTCAATCTTTCTTAGCCAGAGTTCAGCAGCCAAGGAGATTGGAGCCTTGACCTCTGGCATCCAATCTTTGAAAAATTATTTTGGAATGGTCAAGCAAGTTTTCAGATGGATGAGAAGTGAGTTTGGCAGTATCAAAAGGCTTGTGACTGAAATTTCTGCCCCTCATACTCCTTCTGGGCCATCAAGGCCACCTCTAGAGAAGCCAGTAGGGCCATCCGGGCAATCTAAGAATGTGGCAGGGCCATCTGAAAATGTGGCAGGGCCATCTGAGAATGTGGTTGGGCCATCAGGGCCAGTGGTTGTTGATCAGGTGGCAGCTGTAGAATCTGGGCCAACAGGGCCAGCTGGGATATGTCAGGGCCAACTGTGAAGGATCGTGAAAAGATGTGGACAAGATCTAGACGGGGGGGGGGGGGGGGTTGAATAGATCTAGGCCAACTATTGCAGAAGCTTAGACAATTTAGAAAAACTCTTTGAATCAGAGACAAATTGAAAACGAATTTCACAGATCTGAATAGTGATTGAGTGAGTTGTGCAAAAGGAGTGTGTGAACAAGTTAATTAGATGTGAATTTGAAAGATCCTATGCATGCATCTAACGCAGGGTAAATTCAAACCACTGCACAGAGATTTTTAGGTGGTTCGAAAATCACACCATGTGATTCCTACATCCACCCCTCACATAGTGAGGATCCACTATCAACTGGGATACACACACACAGGAGCCTGACAACTCCACCACAAAGAGTTTTACAACTCACACAACACCTAGAGCAAGACTACTCTAGACACTTGAGCACAATTGCTCAACCACAATTGAGTGCGACGACTCAACACTAAGCACACATGCTCACAAACCACTAAGTACAACAACTCACAAACACTTCGCTAGACAACAACACAAGATCCAGATCCTCTATCTAAGATATGATCTCAAAAGGCTCATTCAAGAGAATTGATGCAATAGACGCTGCACAATCTCTAGAACAGCCAAGAAGACACAAGGGGAAATGAGAAATAGATTGAACGGTCCTTGTTCTTCAGAAGACTCCCTTGTAGATGTCGAATTGTGAAGAAGCTTGATCTCTGGAAATCCCTGGGCGATGCTCTGTAATTTGATCTTTGGGATCTTCCTCGATTTCTTCACAAAAGACTGCTTCTACTTGATCTGCACCTTGGAAGTTGATCCTACTGCTCCATCTTGGATCAGATCTTCCTTCTTGTACTTGGAGATGCGGGAATCGGAAAGAAGAAGCACAAGATGATGCACGAACAGGGAGGAGAATAGCTTTGCCGCCAAAATGCTTCTAGAGAAATCTTGGAGGCTCTCTTCTGCTCTCTTGTTGGTTGGATGGCCAATTAGGGACTATTTATAGTCTAAGATACCCAAAAGTACCCTTGGGGGTCGTGGGCACATGATCCAAGGCCGATCCACCAAATCCCTAGGATGCCACGTGTCTAGGAGATGATTTAAGTCACTAACTTTCCAGAGTGTGTCGACCTGACTTGATCTAGTGTCGACACACTGTCCCAGACTGGCAGAAAAACTTCCCTGGGAGAGGTCTCTAGTGTTGACCTGAGATGGTCTAGTGTCGACCTGCTGTAGCCAACTGACAAACAGTCCTTCTGGGAAGGCTCTCTAGTGTCGACCTGACTGCATCTGGTGTCACCTGCTGTAGAGGCCTGTTGACATGGTTCTCTGGGAGCTGCCTCTAGTGTCAACCTGACCTGGTCTAGTGTCGACACTACTTGACCATTTCTTCAACATTTTTGCTTCGCTTTGAATCATTGTGTCGACACCAGTGAGAGGTGTGCCGACACTACCTATGCAAGAAATGTTTGTCCCTGAGAATTAAAACATATAAATCATTAGTCCATTGATTTATTATGAATATAAATGATAAATATGTTTGGAAACATGCTTTTTGAATGTGGTCTTAACATATGTGGTGCATCTAACATGTTCCAATTATTTTGCATTAAAATCACACCTTATCATCATCAAAATATGAGGGGAAATGAATTGTATTCACACTCAACCCAACAATCTCCCCCTTTTTGATGATGACAACATTAAGTTCCTATGAAAGTTTGAAGTTTCAATGAAATGTGATTTTAATCTTTTATTTACTCAATCACTTAATTTGAAAAGCATTGATTGACACTGAATTATGTTTCATTTCCTTTTTATTCACACTCACATTCAAGACATTCATTCACAATTCAATCACATTCAAGAAAAGGATGTTTCTTTTAATTTCAACCAACAAGTTTCATTTCATTCACAAGGATATGTTCATTACAATCTTTCAAAAGAAAACTTTTCAGAAAATCTTTACAATCATCCAAAGAGAAAAGCATCAATCCAAAAGAGGAATGTTCTTGTTCTTGTTTTCTATCTTTCTCCCCCTTTGACATCATCAAAATAAGATACATTAAGCAGAAGGAGGAACTGGAAGGAGAATGACTTCGATGGCCTTAAGCCTGGATTCCATAGCATGAAGATTTGAATGAAGTTGCTTCTGCATGGTAGAGAGTCTAGTGTGAACAATCTCTTCCAGCCATTGACTATTATCAGACAAGGTATACTGAAGTGAAGACAAGTTAACTGAAGAAGGTTGTGCACTAGAAGAAGAACTGCCATGTCCAGACTGGTTGATGTTCTTCAGCTCCTTCTTGAGGGCAGTCATTTCACTGTCAATGTGAGCTGACAAATTTCTCATGCTTTCTAGGTCATCAACAAAATGAGCAAATGATAATCTTGTCTTGGTGATTTGAGTGAGTGTTTCCTTGGTGTTGAACACATCAGCTTGGGAATTTGCCAAAATTCCCTGAAGAACTTGTTCCAACTTATCTTGATGCTCCTTCAACTCAACAGAAGCATCTACCAAGGTACCAATCAACCGATTAAATCGTTGTGCTGCATGGTCTGAAGCTGCTTTCTGCTCAATGAATTTTGCAGTCATTGCAATCTCTAGCCTTTGTACTTTCAAATTGAAGCCTTCTGACATTTCTTGAACTGTTGAGGTGACGGCTTCAAACTTCTCATTCAAAAAGGAGTACAACGCTGGTGGAACAGAAGGTCCACCAAAGACATTAGAAGATTGAGCTTGAGTTGGAGCTTGAGTGAAGGTAGGAGTATCCATGGCAGGATGAGTGGGTGAAGAGGTATGAAAAGGATGAGTAAGAGGTGCATCCTGGGGTAGTTGAACTTCCGTTTCAATTTGAGGCTGATCCTCAGGAATGTGAGGCTGGTCCTCATTAGCTTGAGGCTGAACCTCATTAGCTGGAGGCTGGTCCTCAGGAGGTGGTATCACTGCCTCTGGTGCCACTGGGGCCTCAACAACTACTGTCCCTCTCCTCACTTGGTCACCCTCAAGCTTGAATCCCATAAACTTTTGGACATGCTTGAAGCAATAAATGTTGGGTTTGGGAATTGACTGAGATTTCTCGTTTTCTAGAGACACACCGAAATGCTTAAAGACTGGAGTCAAGTGTGTTGGAACATGATCACATGGATGTTAATTTTGAGGTTCTTCTTCATGCAGTAAATGACACATCTCTGGATGTCAGTGAGTCTGTCCCTACCACCACCTTGGGGAGTGATAATAGTGGTGAGGATGTGGTGAGTGAGTCTCAACACTGGAGGAAAGGTGTTAGTGTTGAATTTGGTAACATGAGTTTGTTTAGGGTCAGACTCATCAGAAGGAAGACCAGTCAAAATGGAATAAGCTTCATGAAGATTAAACTCAAAATTGTGATAATCTGTACCCTCATCAGGAACATTGAACAAAGTAGCAGCCAAAGCAATAGGCATGTCTATCAGAACACCATTAACTTTTGACTTATACCCCTCATCATTGCATTCCAAATTAGAGTAAAATTTGTGGACAAGTCTGGGGTATATGGTTTGAAATTCAGATATGAATGACATCCAAGACTGAAACTTGAAGAATTCGATGACTTCAGGAAAGGCAGCAATCAGGTCTCTGTCGGTTACATCCACTGCCCTATGTTTCAGAATGGTCTTCCCTTCATTGATTGATTTGGAAGGAGGTGCCTCAGATGGATGGGAAGACCCAGATGCTGAAGAGGATGACGCTTCAGATGCTTCAGGAGAAGAAACCAGAATTCGTCTCCTAGGGTTTGTGGACCCCCTACCTCTAACAGAGGGTGTCCTACCTCTCTTGGCAGAAGAAGGAGATGCAGAGGAAGGCTCTGGATGCTCCACAGGGTCATGGCGTCTCTTGCTTCTCCTCTCAGTAGGTGGTGCTTCTTCTGCCGGAATGGGCCTAGCAGTTGCCCTGGACCTTGCTCCACGGCGAGGGAGTTGCTTGTTGGCCATGGAAGCAAGAGAGAGTGGAAGAGCAGAGGATGGAGAAGAAGGAATGAAGGGAAGAAGGACAACGATGGGTTGGAGGAGGGAAGAAGGTGGAATGGTTGCCGTTTTCAAAGGTGGAAGGCGGCCATGGGGTCGACCTTGCATATAAAAGGGGTTTCGGAGGTACAATGCCCCGCAGGAACAAGAAGACCCTAACCGGCGCCTATGACCTGAAACGCGCAGACTAGGGTATGTGTCGACACTAGAAGAGGTTAGTGTCGACCTGGGCTGGACTGTGTCAACACTAGATGGAGGTAGTGTCGACCTGGCCTGATGAAAAATTGAGATTTGAGTATGGGAAAATTTGGTGAGCTTTGGGACATCTTTAAAAAGACAAATAATGGGTGAAATTAACATTCCAAGGATTTTTAAGAGGCTAAAAAATTCATTTGTCATATTTTGCAGAAATTCAACACAATTTAGGTTTTACACAACATCCAACATGATATAAGCATTCAGAGACTTGAGCCATTAAAATGATGATTTGAGGGATGTAATACATCCAACAATCAACTACACAGAACCAGATTCTTTAAATCCAAAGAAATAAAAATGACTTTTAGATTGAAATCAAGTGTGTTGAAAGTAAACAACTTTTTAAACAACTTGATGATGGATAGAGATGATTCCTTTAAACAATTCTCCATAGATACACACACATTTTTTTTTTTTTAAACAAACTATCAAATGTGATGCATCTTGTTCACTCAAGGACTAATGTTTTTTACACACCATAGTCCCTAGATACTAAAGATTTACCCATTATCAAGTCTCAAGGGGTAAATGATGACTTTTTGACATTAAAATATACGTTTATCAGACGCCAATATTTCCAGTTACTCAGTCATCATCAAAAAGTATAGAGCATATTGTTTTTGTTTTGCAATTATTTTTTATTTTGAACCCCTTTGAACAGAGATAGCAGTAATGCCTCATGACATACATGACACTTCATTCATTGTGAAGGTGTGTAGTTTCTCAGCATATGTGCCATTGCTCTGTTGAACTACCAATTTTTGGAGAGTTTTGTAAAATTGAAATCATTTATATCCAACATCAGTTGCAAACAAAAAATGTTTAAATTCAAGGCATACATTATCCTTCAATCTTTAAAAGAGATTTGAATTTCTGTAGTTTTGAAGAATATAGTTGAGAGTTGACTAAAAAAAATTAGATCACTCAAAGAATCATTTCGAGGCTCTAAACACCTAAATGAGGACATCATGTAAGGAAATTGTTGTAACTCAAGAAGAATTTTGAATTCTGTAAAATGAATGATGTGTGAATTTTCTAGCTCCCCCTGAGATGATGATTCCAACAATTTTTCATCAAAATAAATATATGTAAGTTTTTGAAAAACTAAGATGATTCTCTTTGAACAACAAAAGCTCCCCCTTAACAATTGCATATTCATTTCTTGGTACTTGGCGGAGACATACACTCTCGCATAGTGAAAGTGTCCAGACAAGCATAACTTGTCCTTCTCCAAGTCACCATTTGATATACCAAGAGATTCAACACAATGTGAGTTGAAGAATTCATTGTCAAAAAGAAATGGAAGTGAAATTGAGAGAGATTTGAACAATATAAATCAACGAAGCAAAGGATAATGATGATGCAAAGAACTCCCCCTCAAAACATGCCTAAACACTCAACCCAATCCAAATGAGAGAGATAAAGAAAATGGACATTTACAAAGGCCAAGCTCTCTCCTCAAATATGAGAATCTACTATCAGGAAGAGGTTTGGTGAAGATATCAACAATTTGTTTTTTAGTTTCTATGAAGTGGAGTTCAAAATATTTCTTTGCTACCTCATCTCTCAAGAAATGATGCCTAATTTCAATGTGTTTTGTTCTGGAATGCTGAATAGCGTTTTTAGATAGGTTTATGGCACTTGTGTTGTCACAAAGAATGGGAACACAACCTAACTCTTGGTTATAATCAAGAAGTTGATGTTTCACCCAAAGAATTTGAGTTCCACATCTACCTGCTGCAACATACTCAGCCTCTGCAGTTGATAGAGCAACTGAGTGTTGTTTCTTAGAAGCCCAAGAGATTAGGCACCCACCTAAGTATAAACACAAGCCACTTGTGCTTTTTCTATCTAATTTACATCCAGCATAATCAGCATCACAATAGGCAATCAAATCTAGCTTGTAACCAGCAGGATACCAAATTCCAATATCACATGTTCTAACAAGATACTTGAAAATTCTTTTAACAGCTAACATGTGACTTTCCTTAGGATTTGATTGAAATCTAGCACACAAACACACACTAAATTGACTATCAGGTCTAGAAGTTGTATGATAGAGTAGAGAACCAATCATACCTCTGTATGTCTTTGGGTCTACTGACTTACCAAGTGAGTCTTCTTCTAGCTTAGCATTAATTGCAATGGGCGTGCTCGAATGCTTGAGGTTTTAGAAGTCAAACCTTTTCAGTAGTTCCTTGACATATTTGGTTTGACTTATGAAGATCCCCTCATTTGTTTGGTTAACCTGCAATCCCAAGAAAAATTGTACGTCTCCCATTAAACTCATTTCAAATTCAGTTTTCATTTGATTTGCAAATTCAGTACACAGGCTCTTATTGGTTGATCAAAATATTATGTCATCAACATAAATTTGGACTACAATTATTTGTTTATTAACCGATTTTGTGAACAATGTTTGATCAACATTTCCTCTAGAATATCTTGTTTCAAGCAAAAAAAAACTCAAACGGTCATACCAAGCTCTTGGAGCTTGTTTAAGACCATAGAGAGCCTTATGAAGCTTGAAAACATGATTAGGATGTTTTTCATTTTCAAATCCTGGAGGTTGTTCAACAAAAACTTTTTCCTTTATGTATCCATTTAGAAATGCACTTTTGACATCCATTTGATAAACTTTAAATTTCATGGAGGATGTAAAAGTAAGGAAAATTCTAACAGCTTCTAGTCTAGCTACAGGGGCATATGATTCTTCAAAGTCAACTCCAAATTCTTGATTTGTACCCCTTTGCAACTAGCCTAGCTTTATTTCTAATGACTTGACCATTTTCATTCAATTTATTTCTGAAAACCCATCTAGTGCCAATGATTGTTTGGTCACTAGGTCTAAGTACTAATTCACATACTTGATTTCTGTCAAATTGATGAAGTTCATCATGCATTGCATTGATCATAAGGGGTTTTTCTGATTTTTGGTCTGACCAATGCTCTATTGAGAATGAAGTTTGTTGTATTTACAGCTTCAGCCCAAAAAGATTTGGGCAAATTGCTTTCTAGGAGCATGGATCTAGCCATTTCCACAAGAGTTCTATTCTTTCTTTCCACAACTCCATTTTGTTCTAGAGTTCTTGGTGAAGAAAACTTGTGAAATATGTGAAATTCAGCACATAAATCAGAAAATGATTTGTTTTCAAACTCACCCCCATGATCAGTCAAAATGTTTTTGATTTTATATGGAAAATTTGTTAAGGCAGTGGTACAGAAATTCCTGAACTCAGGGCAAGCATCACTTTTGTGGGACAAGAAGATAACCCATGTAAATCTGGTAAAATCATCAATGATCACAAACCCATAACTCTTGCCACTTAGACTTAGAATTCTTGTTGGGCCAAAGAGGTCCATGTGAAGTAATTCTAGTGGCCTAGATGTGAGTACCTCATTGAAGGTTTTAAAAGATTTCCTGGTTTGTTTTCCTTGGGTACAGATCCCACAAACTTGATTTTCAATATTAGAAAAAGATTCAGGAAGACCCTTAACCAAATTCAGCCTTAACAATTTATTCATTGTTCTGAAACTTGCATGGCCAAGTCTTTTGTGCCAAGTCCATGCAATTTCATCTTTATTTGCAACAAAGCAAAGATTTTTAGAAAAATCTTTATTGAGGTTCATCATATAAACATTGTTTTCCCTTTTTCCAAAGAATTTTATTTTATCAGTTGATGAATCAATTATCTTACAGAAATCGGATTCAAACACAACTTTGTGACCTTTGTCACATAGTTGGCTAATACTCAGAAAATTGTAATTTAACCCATCAACTAACAAAACATTATCAACAGAGTTTGAGGAGGATTGACCAACCTTTCCAGATCCAATGATCTTTCCTTTATTTTTACCTCCAAAAGTGACAGAACCTCCCTCCTTCTCAATCAGGAATGAAAATTTGGCTTTGTCTCCAGTCATGTGTCGTGAACACCCACTGTCAAGGAACCACACATTTGAATTGGGTGCACGACCTTCCTGCAAAATCAATCAGTGGAGAGAAGATTTTGGTACCCAAACAGTGTTGGGACCATCAGAATGTTTGAACATAGTCATCAAATCTTTTCTCACCCAAATCTGATTTGTTTTTTATTTTTGTTTTGTTATAATGGTGTTCTCTGTCTTTTTCAATTTATTCTTTCCTTTAGGAATGAAAACACCAGTGTTCTTATTTTCAGAAGGAGGAGAGTTTTTTATTTGAACATGAGAGTTTAGTTGAGGAGGTGGAATCCAAGGGTTTTGTCGGTACATCAAAAATTTTGGATAGAAGAATTGGGGATGATACCAAAAAGGATTGTGATACCATTGGTTCCAAGAATTGGTCCAATCAGCTTGATATGCTGTCTTGGAAGTCCAAGGTTTTTCATGAATGACTTTCTTTGAATTTTTATTATTTTACAGATTTTTATTTAAATTTTTGGTTTTGTGGTTTCCGTTTGTTGAGGTTGAGCAGGTCAACATTTCCTTGACTGGTGTCAACACAGCACTCACATAATCCTTCTTCTTGTGGACTTGTGTCGACCTGTCGGGTAACTGTGTCGACCTGGTTGACTTCTCTTTGTTCTGAGTTTTTGAAATTTTTATTGTTTTGCTTGATGTTTGTTTGATTTCAGTGTTTTCAAGACTAGGACCTTTGACAAAATTAATCAATGGTGCTTTATCCATTTTTTCACCAGATTGGTCTTTCTTAGATTTTTGCTTATTGAATCCTAGTCCATGAGAAACTGATTTCATTTTAGCCCCCAGTAAAGCCTCTAGTTGTCTTTCCCTTCAGTGAAAGTTTCAATGACTTCATCTTTTTCTTTTAGCTGGTTTTCTAGTTTTTTGACTTCATCAATCTTTTGTTGTTTTTCCTTTTGTTCTATTTCCAGCCTTTTAGACAATTCTTTGTATTCATGAGAAGCTTTTTGGGATGTAAGTTTGAGTTCATCAATTATGTTTAGAAGGTTTTCTTTTTCTTCATTGATTTCAGCTATTTCATTTTCCAGTTCACAAGTTCTTTTATTGAAGGATTGGTTATGCAAGAAGTTTTCAATTTTCTTTTTGATATGTTTGTTTTCTTTCCTTAATTCAGAGTATTTTTCAACAATCTCAGCATATGCATCTTGCCAATCCTCAATTGAATAGTCTTCGAAGGATGTACTTACCTTGCCATCTGAACTATTCGCCATGAAGCAGATTTCCTCACTTTCAGAACTTGAGGATTTTTCTTCTTCTTCCTTTTCACTTGAGTCTTCATCAGACCAAGTGGCTACCATGGCCTTGGGCTTTTTGAATTTGTGAATCTTTTTGTGTTTATCCTTCTTGTTTTTAGGACATTCTCCGTTCATATGTCCTGGCTTGTTGCACCTGTAATGAATGACAATTTCGTCAGATTTTTTATTCTTATTGGGATTAACATTAGAAAAGGAGGTGTTTCTTTTGCCTGATGAAATTTTCTTTTTCCCAGAAAATTTTTCTTTTCTATATTTTAAGAATTTCATGAATTTCCTGGTCATGAGGGCAAGCTCATCCTGATTGGACTCAGACTCATCAGAACTTGTTCTCTCCTGATTTTTGTCTTTGTTACTAGAAGAGGCCTTTAATGCTACTGGCTTGGTCTTAAATATGTGTTAAGTCATTAAGGACCCTATCAATTCATCCAAAGAAATTTTGGACAAATCTTTAGAGTCTTCAATGACTGTGGCCTTAGTGTGCCAAATTGAAGAAAGAGAGCGCAGAATTTTCCTTACCAAGTCAGCATCTGTGTAATCCTTACCTAAGGCCTTCAATCCATTCACAATGATCATGAACCTGGCAAACATTTCAGAGATTGTCTCATCAGACTTCATCATAAACAATTCATATTCAGAGACAAGAATGTTAGCCTTGGTTTCTTTTACTTGAGATGTTCCCTCATAGAGTAACTCAAGTTTATCCCACATCTCTTTGGCAGATTTGCACATTGAGATTCTTGAGTACTCCTTAGGGTGGACTGCACATTGGATCATGTTCATGGCAGTATAATTCAAAGTGGCCCTCCTAATCTGTTCTCTAGTCCAGGTCTCTTCCTCCCCCTGATTCTCATAGGGACCTACCTCGACTACCTTCCATATTTCATAGTTTTGGGCTCTAAGGAAGACCTGCATTCTATTCTTCTAATAAGTGTAGTCAGTCCCATTGAAAAAGGGTGGCCTATTAATAGAGTGACCCTCAGCCATGAACCCTCTTGAATCCATTGAAGTAATTAAAAGGTGCAAAGAAGAGATACTCACAAACAGACAAGCAAACAATCAAAACACACAGAACAATCAGAAAGCACTCAGATTAGATTAGATCAAGTGTAAACCCGCTCTGATCCCAATTGAAGGATCGTGAAAAGATGTGGACAAGATCTAGAAGGGGGGGGGGTTGAATAGATCTAGGCCAACTATTGCAGAAGCTTAGACAATTTAGAAATACTCTTTGAATCAGAGACAAATTGAAAACGAATTTCATAGATCTGAATAGTGATTGAGTGAGTTGTGCAAAAGGAGTGTGTGAACAAGTTAATTAGATGTGAATTTGAAAGATCCTATGCATGCATCTAATGCAGGGTAAATTCAAACCACAATCAAACCACTGCACAGAGATTTTTAGGTGGTTCGGAAATCACACCATGTGATTCCTACATCCACCCCTCACACAGTGAAGATCCACTATCAACTGGGATACACACACACAGGAGCTTGACAACTCCACCACAAAGAGTTTTACAACTCACACAACACCTAGAACAAGACTACTCTAGACACTTGAGCACAATTGAGTGCGACGACTCAACACTGAGCACACAAGCTCACAAACCACTGAATACAACAACTCACAAACACTTTGCTAGACAAAAACACAAGATCCAGATCTCTTCTAGCTAAGATCTGATCTCAAAAGGCTCATTCAAGAGAATTGATGCAATAGACACTGCACAATCTCTAGAACAGCCAAGAAGACACAAGGGGAAATGAGAAATAGATTGAAAGGTCCTTGTTCTTTAGAAGACTCCCTTGTAGATGTCTAATTGTGAAGAAGCTTGATCTATAAAAATCCCTGGGCGATGCTCTGTAATTTGATCTTTGGGATCTTCCTCGAATTCTCTACAAAAGACTGCTTCTACTTGATCTGCACCTTGGAAGTTGATCCTACTGCTCCATCTTGGATCAGATCTTCCTTCTTGTACTTGGAGATTGAAGGATCGAGGAAAAGGTGTGGATAAGATCTAGAAGGGGGGGATGAATAGATCTATGCCACTTTCTGCGGAAGCTTAAGCAATTTAAAATACTTTTAGAACCACAGGCAATTTTAATCAGTGAAAAACACAGATCTGATGAAATGTTAAGTGAGTTGATAAAATAGATGTAAAAACCTGTTGATTAAGTGAATCTTGATCGATCCTATGCAAGCATCTAACGGATGATAAAATCAAACCACATATAGACAAGTGCACAAAGATTTTTAGGTGGTTCGGAAATCACCCATGTGATTCCTACATCCACCCCTCACACCCAGTGAGGATTCACTAAACAACCTGGGTTACACACCCACTGGAGCCAGACAACTCCAACACTTGAGTTTACAACTCACACACCTCTAGAGCAAGACTACTCTAGATCCCTGAGCAAAACTGCTCAACAAACACTTGAGTTAGACAACTCAAACTGAGCACAACGGCTCACAAATAACAATGCTAGACACCAACACACGACATGGATCTTCTAGCAGCAGATCATGTCAGACATGAGAACATTCATGAGAGTTATGCAGAAGCACTTGCACAATCTCAAGAAGTCTCAGAAGAACAAAAAATACATTGAGAATAGTGTTAAAAGGCTTTGTTCTTCAGTGTACTCCCTTGTAGAAGCTCAGATTGGGAAGAGGCTTGAATCCTTGAAGTCCCAACCGATGCTCTGTACTATTGAAGTTGGGGATCTTCCTTGAAGTCTTCTCCAACAGATGCTCCTACTTGATCTGCTTCCTTGAGGCGCTTCAATTGCTTCTTCAGAGATCAAACTCCAATTCTCTCAATCGAATTGATGAGAATTGGTCTTCAGAAGGCGCCAGGAGAGCAGAGAAGGGAGATGAGCTCTTCTTGCCGCCAAAGGGAGCTTTTCTGGAGGCTTGGAGAGTTCGTTGGGGTCTTCTCATGATGGACGACCAATTGGGGGCCTTTTATACCCAAAAGATTCCAAAGATACCCTTTAGGTACAAGGGCACACGATCCTAGGTTGATACCCCATCGCCCTAGGCTGACACGTGGTAAACATCCAATTTAAGTTGCAAACTTTCCGTAGTGTGTCGACCTGCCCTGGTGGTGGTGTCGACACACTGCCCAAATCTTGAAACAGGCTGTTCTGGGAACTGATCCAGTGTCGACCTGCTTTAGTATTGTGTCGACCTGCTATCCTGGTTCTGAAAACAGCTGTTCTGGGAGCAGGATCCAGTGTCGACCTGCTCTGATGTTGCGTCGACCTGCTATCCCCAATTCTGAAAACTGCTGTTCTGGGAGCAGGATCTGGTGTCGACCTACCCTGAGAGTGCGTCGAAGTGAGTAGTCTGATTTCTGGAATTTGCAACTCGTGTCGACACACTCTTTGATATGTGTCGACACAGTCTCAACATTTGTTCATCCTTTTGCCTTTGAATTTGGGTTATTATGTCGACACCATTGTGGAGTGTGTCGACACTTCTTTTCCAAAAAGTGTTTGTACCTGAAAATTAAACACATATATCATTAGTAAAATGTTTTATTATGAGTGCAAATGATAAGTGTGCTTTGAGACATGTTTTTTGAATATAAGTTTCAGGTGAAATGTATTTATCATGTTCCAAATAATTTGCATTCAAATCATATTTGTCATCATCAAAATAGGAGGGAAAATGATATGAAATTACACTCATCCCAACAATCTCCCCCTTTTTGATGATGGTAACATTAAATCCATATGTCAATGAGGTTTTGATGAGATGTGATTTTAAGCAATTTTTGGTTATTCAATGTCCTTATTTTTGTTCATGTTCATGCTTGTAAAAGACCTTTAAATGTGGCTCATTCACAATTGATGGTTGTACTAAAGAAGTACAAAGTAACTTGAAGTAAGTTAGTGCATAAAGAAGGTCAAGCAACTTGACAAGCATTCATTCATTCACATTCACATAAAAGTTTTCAATCACATTGAAGTCACAATTGAGAAAATCATTCAAGCTAAGCAAAATGCATTTCATTTCATTCAAGAGACCCATTACAATCATACCAGAGAGATTACAAAAGAACATTTCTCTTTCTTTCTTTCTTCTCCCCCTTTAACATCATCAAAAGAAAAATTACATTAAGTAGAAGATGGAGGAGGAGGGGGAAGGGGAAGTAAGATGGTCTCAATGTCAGACATTCTTTTCTCCATAAAAGTCAAGTTGGACTTGATTTGATCTTGAATGGTTGTGAGTTTGGTGTGCAAGAAGTGTTCCATTCTATCTGAACTCTCTATCAAGGTAGCTTGAATTCTTGCTAGATCAACTGCAATGGGTTGTGAAGAGGAAGAAGATCCAGCTGACCAACCAGGCCTTTGCAATATCTTGAATTCTTTTGTCAAATCAGATAGCTGTGTGTCAATATGTGCATTGAAGTTCCTCATGCTCTCCAAGTCATCCACAAAATGAGCAAAAGATAGTCTAGTGCTGGTGATCTCTTGTAATGTCTGGTTGGTGTTAAAGACATCAGCTTGGGAATTTGCCAAAATTCCCTGAAGTACTATCTCTAACTTTTGCTGGTGCTCCTTAAGCTGTAGTGAGGCATCTGCCATGGTACCAATCAGTCTGTTGAATCTTTGAACAGCATAGTCTGAGGCAGCTTTTTGTTCTATGAATTTGGCAGATACAGTGTTCTCCAACCGTTGAATCCTCAACTCAAAGGTTTCTGACATGGTTTGAATGGAGGAGTTCAAGGTTTCAAATTTTTCATTTAAGAAGGAGAGCAACTCTGGTGGAACAGAAGGTCTACCAGAGGATGTGGATGGTTAAAATGTGGGTTGTGGAGATTCAGAGTGTATGAATGAGGGTTGAAACTGAGGTGAGATAGGAGCATGAAGTGGGATATCACCTTCAGTTGGGACTTGAGGTTGTTCCTCATTCAAAGGAGGCTGATCCTCCTGACCTTGAGGCTGGTCCCCTTCAGCTGGAGGCTGGTCCTCTTGAACTTGGGGCTGGTCCCCTTGATTTTGAGGTTGTTCCTCCTGAGCTTGACGGGCCTCAACCACAACTGGCCCTCTTCTAACTTGAGTACCCTCCAGTCTAAATCCCATAAATTTTTGAATATTCTTAAAGGTATAGATGTTGGACTTTGGGATAGATTGGGATTTCTCATTCTCCAAGGGCACACCAAAGTGCTGGAACACTGAGGTCAGATGTGCAGCATAGGGAAGAGATCTCTTGAAGTCTTTCCTGGTTGTTTCAGATATGATTTGATACATTATTACATGGAAGTTGATTTTGATGTCTTTTACTATGCAATAAAGAATGAACCTCTGTATGTCTGTTAGCCTGTCCCTTCCACCACCTTGAGGGGTAATAATTGTGGTCAAAATCGAAGTGAAGGTGAGGAAAAAATCTAGAAGGGGGAAAGGAATTTGTGTTGAATCTGGTAACATGGGTTTGTTTTGGATCAGAGGCATCAGCAGGAAGGCCTGTCATGATGGAATAGGCTTCATGAAGATCAAATTCAAATTCATGATAATCTACCCCTTCATCTGGTACTTTGAAAATAGAGGCAGCTGTATCAGTTGGCATGTCAATAACTATGCCCTTAACCTTCGATTTATATCCATCCTCTGTGCATTTCAGGTTCTTGTAAAATTCCCTAACAAGTCTTGGATAACTAATTTGAAATTCAGAAATGAATATCAACCAAGACTGAAAAGAGAAATATGTCTGAATTTCTGGAAATGTGTCTGCTAGCTGAATATCTAATAAATCCACTATCCTGGGCTTTAGAATAAGCTTGGCTTCACTGGTGGTGTCTTGAGACTTGGAAGACTCTGAAGATGATGATGATGAATCTGAAGAGTCTCCAGAAGGGGAGCCCGGAATCTTTGTTCTAGAAACCCTACCTCTGCCTGAAGAAGATGGTCTACCTCTTTTGGGTGCTGGCTGAGGTGCAGAGGAGGACCCTGGTTGCTGTGCAGGGTCATTCCTCCTTTTGGTTCTCCTTTCGAACTGAGGAGCATCATCCTCTGCCGGAACTGGCCTGGACGACGCCTGAGATCTTGCTCCACGGTGAGGACCCAACTTTCTTACCTAGGTGGCAAGGATGGAGTGGAATTCGTAGAGGATGGAAGAGTGGAGAGGTGATGGAAAGAAGGATGAGATTTAGAGAGAAATGGTGAAGATTTCTTTCCGGAAATGATGAGAATGTGGCCGTCGGATCGACCTGATGCCTAAAAGGGGTGCAGTGGTGCACTGCCCCGCAGGAACAAAAAGGGCTTATCATGAACCTGAATGGTTTGAAAAACAATCAGGCAAGGGGTTAGTGTCGACACAGGATGAAGGTAGTGTCGACCTGACCGAAAGTGTGTCGACACGAGTCACACTATGTGTCGACACGGCCTTAGAAAAAAAAATTGAATTTTTGAGAGGAAATTTTTTGAGAAATTTTGGGACATCTTTAGAATGATGAACAATGAGAGAAATTATCATTTCAAGGAGTTTTAAGAGGCTTAAAAATTCATTTGTTATATTTTACAAAAGATTCATCACAATTCAAGTTTTTCAAACAATTTCCAACAGGATTTAGCATTCCAAGACTTGAATCAACAAAATGAGAAATTGAGGGATATAATATATCTAACAATCAACTATAAACTACCATATTTCTCAACTTTAAAGAATTAAAGATGTCATCTAGACTAAATGCAATTGTGTTGAAAATAAAACACAATCTCAAAGAACAACTTGATGAGGAATGAAGATGATTCTTTCTAGACACATCTCCAATAATGCTCACATTTTGTTCTTTTAACAAACTATCAAATGATATAAATCTCTTTCACTCAAGTACTAGTGCTTTTTACACACCATAGTCCCTGGATACTTAAGATTTAGTCATTGTCAAGTCTCAAAGGGGTAAATGATGGCCTTTTGACATGAAAATATACGTTTTGTAGACGCCAATATTTCCAGTTACTCAGTCATCATCAAAAAGCATAGCACATTTTGCTTTTGTTTTGAATTTATTTTTATTTTGTTCCCCCTTTGAACAGAGTTAGCAATAGTGCCTCATGACATACATGGCACTTCATTCATTGTGAAGGTGTGCAGTTTCTCAGCACAAGTGCCATTGCTCTGTTGGATTTTTAAAATTTTGGAGAGTTTGTGAGATAGAAATCAAATACATCCAATCATCAGTTGCAAACAAGGAAATGTTTTAAGTTCAAGGCACAAGTTGATGTTTAGTCTAGGAAGAGATCTGAATTTCTGTGGGTTGAGAGATATAGTTGAAAGTTGATTAGTAAAAAATATAATAGATCACTCAAGTTTCATTTTGAGACTCTAGACTTCTAAATGATGACATCATGCAAGGAATTGATGAGATTCAAGAAAAGTTGAATTTTGCAAAGTCATGACTTGTGAATTTTCTAGCTCCCCCTGAGATGATGATTTCAACCACTTTTCATCAAAATAAAGATACGTAAATTTTGGAAATCAGAAAAGTTTTCTTCTTAGACAACAAAGACTCCCCCTCAACAATTGCATATCCATTTCTTGGTACTTGGCGGAGACATATACTCACGCATAATGAAAGGTTTCCAGACAAGCCTAACTTGTCCTTCTCCAAACACCATTTGATATACCAAGAAATTTCAATACAATAAGAGTTGAAGAATTCATTATCAAAAAGAAATGGAAGTGAAAATAAGCAAGTTTTTGAAATCAGAAATAGTATCTTCTTTGAACAATAAAAGCTCCCCCTCAACAATTGCATATCAATTTCTTAGTACTTGGCGGAGACATATACTCTCGCATAGTGAAAGTGTCCAGACAAGCATAACTTGTCCTTCTCCAAATCACCATTTGATATACCAAGAAATTTCAACACAATAAGAGTTGAGAATTTATTGTAAAAAGGGGAATAGAATTGAAAGTGAGAGAGATATGAACAATGTAACTCAAGGAAGCAAAGAATTATGAAATGCAAAGAACTCCCCCTTAGACAATGCATAACACTCAACCCAAACCTTGAGAGAGATCAAGAAGGTGGACATTTACAAAGACCAAGTTCTCTCCTTAAGGATGAAAATCTGTTTTCAGGAAGGGGTTTAGTGAATATGTCTGCAATTTGTTTTTCAGTTTCAATGAAGTGGAGTTCAAAAGATTTCTTGGCAACCTCATCTCTCAAGAAATGATGTCTAATTTCAATGTGTTTTGTTCTGGAGTGCTGAATGGGGTTTTTAGACAAATTTATGGCACTAGTGTTATCACATAGGATGGGTACACACCCTAAATCTTGGTTGTAATCAAGAAGTTGATGTTTCACCCAGAGAATCTGAGTTCCACATCTACCTGCTGCAACATATTCAGCTTCTGCAGTTGACAGAGCAACTGAATGTTGCTTCTTAGAAGCCCAAGAGATAAGGCACCCACCTAGAAATAGACACAAGCCACTTGTGCTTTTTCTATCTAATTTGCACCCAGCATAATCAGCATCACAATAGGCAAACAGATCTAACTTGCAACCAGCAGGATACCAAATACCTAAGTCACATGTTCCAACAAGATATTTGAAAATTCGTTTAACAGCAAGCATGTGACTTTTTTAGGATTAGATTGGAATCTAGCACATAAACACACACAAAACTGAATATCAGGTCTAGAAGTTGTAAGATAGAGCAGAGAGCCAATCATACCTCTGTAGGTCTTTGGATCTACTGACTTACCAGATGGATCTTCTTCTAGTTTAGCATTAATTGCAATTGGTGTGCTTGAGTGCTTGAGGTTCTGAAAGTCAAACCTCTTTAATAGCTCCTTGACATATTTGGTTTGACTGATGAAGATTCCTTCATGTGTTTGGTTAACCTGCAATCCCAAAAAGAATGTTAAATCTCCCATTAAGCTCATTTCAAATTCATTCTTCATTTGATTTGAAAATTCAGTGCAAAGGCCTTTATTGGTTGATCCAAATATTATGTCATCAACATAAATTTGGACTACAATTATTTGATTTTTAACTATTTTTGTGAACAATGTTTGATCAACATTACCTCTAGAATATCCTTTTTCAAGTAAAAAGGAACTCAACCGGTCATACCAAGCTCTTGGAGCTTGCTTAAGACCATAGAGAGCCTTATTAAGCTTGAAAACATGGTTAGGATATTTTTCATTTTCATATCCAGGAGGTTGTTCAACAAAAACATTTTCCTTTATATATCCATTTAAGAATGCACTTTTGACATCCATTTGATAGACTTTGAATTTCATGGAGGATGCAAAAGCAAGGAAAATTCTGACAGCTTCTAGTCTAGCTACAGGGGCATATGATTCTTCAAAGTCAATTCCAAATTCTTGGTTATACCCCTTTGCAACTAGCCTAGCTTTGTTTCTTATTACTTGACCAGTTCATTCAATTTGTTTCTGAAAACCCATCTAGTACCAATCACTGCTTGGTCACTAGGTCTAGGTACTAATTCCCATACTTGATTTCTTTTAATTGATGAAGTCATCATGCATGGCATTAATCCAATCAGAATTTGATAAGGCTTCATCAATTGACTTGGTTCAATTTGGGAAATTAGAGCTAGTGGGTCTTCTTCAATATTTTGCAAGAAGATGATCTGGTCCTACTCTATCATGCAAGTTGCCAACCACATTATCTAATGGGTGATCTCTCAAAAATAGTTCAGAAATTACCTGTTGAGAAGTACCCACTTCTGGACAATGTTACCTGACCCACTTGGAGATGGTGTGTTCAGGTTCTCTTCACTGTTTTCAAACTCCTCAACAGTTGGTGAAGAGTCCACAATGAGGTCATCCTCTTCATGTCTTGTCTTTCCCTGCAAGATTTAGAATTGTTAGTTGAAAAGGAATTTTCATCAAAATAACATGTGGAGATTCTTCAACAGTTTTGGTTTTAAGAATGTACACTTTGAAAGCCCTTGACACTTCAGAATAGCCAAGGAAGATAGCTTCCTGACTCTTAGCATCAAACTTGTCAAGGTTTTCTTTGTTATTATTGTGTACAAAGCATTTGCACCCAAAAGTTTTGAAATAAGAAACAGTTGGCTTTTTGTTTTTCAACAATTCATAGGGGGTTTTTCTGATCTTTGGTCTGATCAAAGCTCTATTTAGGATATGATTGGCTGTGTTAACAGCTTCAGCCCAGAAGGATTTGGGCAGATTACTTCCTAAGAGCATGGATCTAGCCATTTCCACAAGAGTTCTATTCTTTCTTTCCACAACTCCATTTTGTTCTGGAGTTCTAGGTGAAGAAAACTTGTGAAATATTTGAAATTCAGCACATAGATCAGAAAAGGATGTGTTATCAAATTCACCCCCATGATCAGTTAAAATGTTTTTGATTTTATATGGATAAGTTGTTAAGATAGTGGTACAGAAATTCCTGAATTCAAGGCAAGTATCACTTTTGTGGGATAGAAAGATAACCCAAGTAAATCTAGTAAAGTCATCAATGATTACAAACCCATATCTCTTGCCACTTAAGCTTAGAACTCTTGTTGGCCCAAAAAGGTCCATGTGAAGAAGTTCTAGTGGCCTAGATGTAAGTACCTCATTGAAGGTTTTAAAAGATTTCCTAGTTTGTTTTCCTTTAGCACATATCCCACAAACTTGATCTTCAACATTAGAAAAAGATTCAGGAAGACCCTTAACCAAGTTCAGTCTTAACAACTTATTCAATGTTCTGAAACTTGCATGGCCAAGTCTTTTGTGCCAAGTCCATGCAATTTCATCTTTATTTGCAACAAAGCAAAGATTTTCAGAAAAGTTTTTATTAAGGTTGATCATGTAGACATTGTTTTCTCTTTTTCCAAAGAATTTGATTTTATCAGTTGATGAATCAATTATCTTACAAAAATCAGATTCAAACACAACTTTGTGACCTTTGTCACATAGTTGGCTGATACTGAGCAAATTATAATCAAGACCATCAACTAATAAAACATTATCTACTGAGTTTGAAGAAGTTTGACCAACCTTTCCAGATCCAATGATCTTTCTTTATTTTTACCTCCAATGTAACTGACCCTCCCTCCTTTTCAAGCAGGAATGAGAATTTGGCTCTGTCTCCCGTCATGTGTCGTGAACACCCACTGTCAAGAAACCATACATTGGTGTTGGGTGCACGACCTTCCTGCAAAAAGATCAGTGGAGAGAAGATTTTGGTACCCAAACAGAGTTGGGACCATCAGAATGTTTGAACATTGTCAGTAAATCTTTTCTCACCCAAATTTGACCTGTTTTTGATTTTTGTTTTGTTACATTGGTGTTTTCAGCCTTTTTCTGTTTGTTCTTTCTTTTAGGAATGAAAGCACCAAGATTTTTGTTTTTGGTAGGAGGGGAGTTTTTCATTTGAAAATTGGAGTTCAGATGAGGAGGTGGAATCCAGGGATTTTGTTGGTACATCAAGAGATTTGGATAAAGGAATTGAGGATGATACCAACATGGGTTATCATACCATTGGCTCCAAGGATTGGTCCAATCATCTTGAAATGTTGTCTTGGAGGTCCAAGGTTTTTCATGAATTATTTATTTTGACTTTTTCTTATTTTTCAAATTTTTATTTGAATTTTTGGTTGAGTTGCTTGCAGCTTTTGATGTTGAGCAGGTTGACCTCTCCTGTACTGGTGTCGACATAGCAGCCACAGAAGCCTTGTTCTTGTGGACTGGTGTCGACCTGTCAAGGGACTGTGTCGACCTGTCAGGGGACTGTGTCGACCTGACTGTCTTCTTTTGTTTTTGAGTTTTTGCTTTGTTTTGTGTTTTGTTTAAGGTTTGTTGAATTTCTGTGTTCTCAAGATTAGGACCCTTGACAAATTTAATTAGAGGTGCTTTGCCCTTTTTCTCACCAGATTTGTCTTTCATGGGTTTCTTTTTGTTGAATCCTAATCCATGAGAGGTGGTTGTCATGGTGGTTCCTAGCAGTGCCTCTAAGTTATCTTTACCTTTTGTGAAGGTTTGGATAACTTCATCCCTTTCTTTTAGCTGGTTTTTAAGAGTTTCAATTTCTTCAATCTTCTGTTGTTTTTCTTGTTTTTCAATTTCCAGCTTTTCAGTTAAGTTTTTGAATTCTTGGGAGGCCTTTTGAGAGGCAAGTTTTAGTTCATCAATAAGGTTCAGGAGATTTTCTTTTTCTTCATGCAATTCTGTTATTTCAGTTTCCAGTTCACAATTCTATGGTTTGAAGATTGGTTATGGTAAAGGTTTTCAATTTTCTTTTTGATGTGTTTGTTTTCTTTCCTCATTTCAGAAAATTTTTCAACCAAACCAGCATAAGCATCCTGCCAATCATCTACAGTGTAGTCTTCGAAGGATGTACTTACCTTTCCATCTGAGTTGTTGGCCATGAAGCAAACCTCCACACTTTCAGAGCTTGAGGATTTCTTCTCTTCTTCTTCCTCACTTGAGTCTTCATCAGACCAAGTGGCTACCATGGCCTTTGGCTTCTTAAATTTCTGGAACTTCTTGTGCTTTTCCTTCTTGTTCTCAGGACACTCTCCCTTCATGTGTCCTGGTTTGTTGCACCTGTAACAGACAATATTTTCGTCAGATTTGTGATTCTTGTTGAAATTAGAAGAGGAAGTGTTTTTCTTACCTGAGAAAACTTCTTTTTCCCAGACATTTTTCCTTTTCTGTATTTCAAGAATTTTCTGAATTGCCTGGTCATGAGGGCAATTTCATCCTCATTTGACTCAGACTCCTCAGAACTTGTCTTTTCCTGACTTTTATCTTTATTGCTTGAAGAGGCCTTAAGTGCCATAGGCTTGGTCTTAATTATGTGTTCTTCATTTCTTTTTAAGTTGATTTCATATGTCATTAAGGATCCAATCAATTCATCCAAAGAGATTTTGGACAGATCTTTTGAATCTTCAATGACAGTGGCCTTTGTATGCCAAATTGAAGAAAGTGAACGTAAGATTTTTCTTACCAAGTCTGCATCTGTATATTCCTTACCCAAGGCCTTTAATCCATTCACAATCACCATGAACCTGGCAAACATTTCAGAAATATTTTCGTTAGACTTCATCATGAAAAGTTCATATTCTGAAACTAGAATATTTGCCTTAGTCTCCTTTACTTGTGATGTTCCCTCATAGAGTAATTCGAGTTTATCCCACATCTCTTTGGCAGATTTGCACATTGAGATTCTCGAATACTCCTTGGGATGGACAGCACATTGAATCATGTTCATGGCACTATAATTCAATGTAGCTTTCCTTATTTGTTCCCTAGTCCAGGTGTCTTCTTCTCCCTGGTTTTCATAGGGACCCACTTCCACTACTTTCCAGATCTCATAGTTCTGGGCCCTTAAAAATACTTGCATTCTGTTTTTCCAGTAAGAATAGTCCGTCCCATTAAAGAATGGTGGCCTATTTATGGAATGACCCTCAGCTATGAAACCTTTGGAATCCATGACTCTAAAGCAGAAAGAAAATGCTTAGCAAACAAACAGGCAAACACTCAAACACACAACACTCAGAAACAAAAACTGCTCAGATCAAATCAGATCAAAGTAAACCCTCTCTGATACCAATTGAAGGATCGAGGAAAAGGTGTGGATAAGATCTAGAAGGGGGGGATGAATAGATCTATGCCACTTTCTGCGGAAGCTTAAGCAATTTAAAATACTTTTGGAATCAGAGGCAATTTTAATCAGTGAAAAACACAGATCTGATGAATGTTGAGTGAGTTGATAAAATAGATGTAAAAACTGTTGATTAAGTGAATCTTATCGATCCTATGCAAGCATCTAACGGATGATAAATCAAACCACATATAGACAAGTGCACAGAGATTTTTAGGTGGTTCGGAAATCACCCATGTGATTCCTACATCCACCCCTCACACCCAGTGAGATTCACTAAACAACCTGGGTTACACACCCACTGGAGCCTGACAACTCCAACACTTGAGTTTACAACTCACACACCTCTAGAGTAAGACTACTCTAGATCCCTGAGCAAGACTGCTCAACACAACACTTGAGTTAGACAACTCAAACTGAGCACAGACGGCTCACAATAACAATGCTAGACACCAACACACGACATGGATCTTCTAGCAGCAGATCATGTCAGACATGAGAACATTCATGAGAGTTATGCAGAAACACTTGCACAATCTCAAGAAGTCTCAGAAGAACAAAAAATACATTGAGAATAGTGTTAAAAGGCTTTGTTCTTCAGTGTACTCCCTTGTAGAAGCTCAGATTGGGAAGAGGCTTGAATCCTTGAAATCCCAGCCGATGCTCTGTACTATTGAAGTTGGGGATCTTCCTTGAAGTCTTCTCCAACAGATGCTCCTACTTGATCTGCTTCCTTGAGGCGCTTCAATTGCTTCTTCAGAGATCACACTCCAATTCTCTCAATCGAATTGATGAGAATTGGTCTTCAGAAGCACCAGGAGAGCAGAGAAGGGAGATGACTCTTCTCGCCGCCAAAGGAAGCTTTTCTGGAGGCTTGGAGAGTTCGTTGGGGTCTTCTCATGATGGACGGCCAATTGGGGGCCTTTCATACCCAAAAGATTCCAAAGATACCCTTTAGGTACAAGGGCACACGATCCTAGGTTGATACCCATCGCCCTAGGCTGACACATGGCAAACATCCAATTTAAGTTGCAAACTTTCCGTAGTGTGTCGACCTGCCCTGGTGGTGGTGTCGACACACTGCCCAAATCTTGAAACAGGCTATTCTGGGAACTGATCCAATGTCGACCTGCTTTGGTATTGTGTCGACCTGCTATCCTGGTTCTGAAAACAGCTGTTCTGGGAGCAGGATCCAGTGTCACCTGCTCTGTGTTGCGTCGACCTGCTATCCCCAATTCTGAAAACTACTGTTATAGGAGCAGGATCTGGTGTCGACCTGCCCTGAGAGTGTGTCGACCTGAGTAGTCTGATTTCCGGAATTTGCAACTCGTGTCGACACACTCTTTGTGTCGACACGGTCTCAACATTTGTTCATCTTTTTGCCTCGACACAGTCTCAACATTTGTTCATCTTTTTGCCTTTGAATTTGGTTATTGTGTCGACACCATTGTGGAGTGTGTCGACACTTCTTTTCCAAAAAGTGTTTGTACCTGAAAATTAAACACATATATCATTAGTAAAATGTTTTATTATGAGTGCAAATGATAAGTGTGCTTTGAGACATGTTTTTTGAATATAAGTTTCAGGTGAAATGTATTTATCATATTCCAAATAATTTGCATTCAAATCACATTTGTCATCATCAAAATAGGAGGGAAAATGATATGAAATTACACTCATCCCAACAGAGATGTGGGAATTGGAAAGAAGAAGCACAAGATGATGCATGAACAGGGAGGAGAACAGCTTTGCCGCCAAAATGCTTCTAGAGAAATCTTGGAGGCTCTCTTCTACTCTCTTGTTGGTTGGATGGCCAATTAGGGACTATTTATAGTCCAAGATACCCAAAAGCACCCTTGGGGGTCGTGAGCACATGATCCAAGGCCGATCCACCAAATCCCTAGGGTGCCACATGTCCAAGAGATGATTTAAATCACTAACTTTCCGGAGTGCGTCGACCTGACTTGATCTAGTGTCGACACACTGTCCAGACTGGCTGAAAAACTTCCCTGGGAGAGGTCTCTAGTGTAGCAACCTGAATTTTTACGAAAAATAAAAATTTAAATAAGAATTAAAACCTGGCTAAATGGATATTTAAACAGAGCATTAAATAAAACCCATTAGATGGAAAAGAGTAATGGGCTTTGCTTAATGGATCTTCTAGAAATTATTGGGTCAAAAATAAGAATTTATAAAAGAGAATAATAGGAAATACCCTAAATTCGTAACTAAATTATTACCTAAATAGAAAAGAGGTATTTAATGCATTAAATAGGAAGTTTGAGTAGGAGTTGGATTCCTAAACCTACCCCATATGGATTAGCATGAATTTGGATCTCTTCCAAGTCTAAATAGGGATTGGAAAGCTTGGAAGGAGGTTAGGAAAGAGGAAATTCGGAATTTAATAGGAGTTAGAGTCCTATTAGGAAATAGAAAGAGGAGAAGCTTAAATACTCTCCTAAAACCCTCATGGCCGACCCAAGCTCGTGCCAAAGGATTCCTGGACCAGGAGGAGAGGCCAAGGAGGAGGAGATTTCGTAGGAAGAAGAAGCTTTCAAGCTCTCAACCCCGTTCTTCAAGTTCTAGCCCTAGAAGATAAATTGAGTCAAAGGTAGGCATTCTCACAAGCATAAACCATGAAACTTTTTCTGTAGGATGTATCATCTATCAGGAACGAAACCCTCAAGTTTCATAATTTTCCATCGAGTATATCTTTAGTTCTTGATTTTTCATGTTCTGCAACTCTTATGACCCCGAACCTTCATGCTTAATTCATATCTCCTTGCATACTCTATCTCATGCCTCCATATTTTTATGGGAGATACTGATGCATGATAGGCATCTTTTGCCCCTAAAAGCCCTAAATTCCGTTGAGCATGTTACTCGAATTAAATCGATCTTACTCCCTGTAGCATGTTCTATGTTACTTGTTCTTGTTCGTCCTCAAACCATGTTCAAACCATGCTCTCTCTCGAATTCCTATTTACTGGAAGTACTCTCGCATGTCTAGTTTCATTTGCCCCTGATTTCATGATTTTTCATCATGTATACAATTAGTTATGATTTTCTGAACTACCCTATGTCAAAAAGGCAAGTTTCTGGACCGCAATCCAAGACAGAGCAGAACTCTGTCAGACCCAGGCCACGGACCTGAGAAAGCGACTGCCCGACACGTCGCCTTCTCAAGCCCGTCGCGACGCCCTTCTTGTCGCGTTCTCAACGCGACAGGACACCCGTCGCGTTCTGGCCGCCTGAGCAAGACAGCTCTGTCGCCTTCTGTGTAACCCCCTGTCGCGATCTGCTCTGCTCCTGTCGCCTTCTATACAGGCCTATGTCGCCTTCTTACGTTTTGCCCCAGTAAAAACCCTAAAATGGTGCTATATTGAATGATTTAAAATACATGTTCACGACTTATTTCTATCTATGATTTCTCTTGCACTTGCACACACTTGAACCATCCATTTATGGCTGAAATCTTGCAGAAAATATCTCATAATGTATCTGGTAAATTACCGAAATAAAGTATAGTAATTGCCCTATTTTAAAGGACTTGTATTCGTTTCTTGCGTTGTTTATATACCGATATCGACGCTCCACTGTTCTAGAATTCCTCTAGAACGTCGAGCACATGCTTTATATACACACTTTACTTGGCTTGTGGTGAACTCTCCGTCGGATATTCCTTTCGCCGAACTAGTGAACTCTTGCACAAGGCCTCCATAAGTCTCCTCTGATCATGGATTCCCACATGGTCGACGAGCCGGTTGTACCCTAATACCTACGATACCCTTTAGGGATCTATATGATCCAAACGGCTATTAGAGATTCACTCTCGTCTTAAATCACGCCGGACCTCTGGACCTGTGCATAACAAGGCCAGTGGTAGGGTCGTGAGTTCCACCTGACTGCCAACACCAAGTGCGCGTGTTGTGCAACTGTTACTATCGCCTGATTACTAGACGTATTACGTGCAATGTCCATTATCTCTCATCTATACTCTACTCGCTCACCTATTCACGTTCACTCCACTATCTCGTCTATTCATCTAGTGCTCTTATCTATTTCTTGGTACTCTATACTGGCCATTGACTGATTGTCTAAAGATAAACAATATAACCAATGCCTGGCAATAAATAAAGGGCCCGATCTGGTCCTGGGATGTGCGCCCGAAAGTGCTAGTGCCCATGGGAGTTAAATGATCAGAGTGTTTGGCATTACACTCAAGTGCTATCTATCTCGACTATCTATATGACAATCAAAAACACAAACGTGCTATACTCTCTCGATGTCTAGAATGACAAACAAGTGCTATATTCGTCGTGCTATTACTATACTTGTGCTAGTTGTGCTATGGCCATTCTGCTATTCGTGCTATACTCGGTACTTGTGCTATTTTGGAAACTATACGCGATCTCGTGCTATTGTGCTATCTTGTTACCTGTTGTGCTATCTCTTACTATATTTGACTCTCTTGTACCTGCTATCTCTAGACACTCTGCCATTAAATGCGTTAATTATTTAAAGCCTGCTTGAGCCTGAGATTTAAGTCCTACTGGGCGTTATCGCTCACCCTACGTTATTTGATGTTGTGTTCTCAGGTGAGACCGAGGATGACACATACACTCACGAGGAAGGGAATGACCAAGAGTGAAGCCAGGAGTACCCTTGAGTCATTATGTTATCTTAGAGTTCTAGTTAGTTATTTTCTTTTATTGCAATGTAATTGGGCCCTGTAGAATGGCTCTGATATTAGTGGTTGTAACTAGACACAGAAAGTTATTAATGAGAAAGATTTACTTTAGCATTATCCATTGTGCAATGGTTTGATGTCTAGTACTTGCTCTATACCTTTTCTTGCAACTGCCTTCGCGCTCCGATATTCCGCGTTGGGGCGTGACATCTAGTGTCGATCTGAGATGGTCTAGTGTCGACCTGCTGTAGCCACTGACAAACAGTCCTTCTGGGAAGCTCCCATGTCACCTGACGCATCGGTGTCGACCTCTGTAGAGGCTTGTTGACATGTTCTCTGGAGCTGCCTCTAGTGTCGATCTGACCTGGTCTAGTGTCGACACTACTTGACATTTCTTCAACTTTTTGCTGGCTTTGAAGCATTGTGTCGACACCAGTGAGAGGTGTGTCGACACTACCTATGCAAGAAATGTTTGTCCCTGAGAATTAAAACATATAAATCATTAGTCCATTGATTTATTATGAATATAAATGATAAATATGTTTGGAAACATACTTTTTGAATGTGGTCTTAACATATGTGGTGCATCTAACATGTTCCAATTATTTTGCATTAAAATCACACCTTGTCATCATCAAAATATGAGGGGAAATGAATTGTATTCACACTCAACCCAACAAACTGGGCCAGTGGTTACTGAAGCTGATCATGTTAGGACAAAAGAAGAAGCTATAGCTCCTGAGCCCCCAGCTCCTTCTCCCATTCAAACACCAGCTCCTTCCTCACCACCATCCTCCTCCACAGCACCTCCAGCTCCAACTACCTTTAAACAACCTGTACCTAGAACCATCTCTTCTCCAACACTTTTTCCCTCTGAACCTTCCTCATCTCCTGCCATTTCTACATCAATTCCACCACCTCCTCCTATTCTTGAAGACCCTCTAGTCTCATCATCAGCTGGAGCCTCCTCTTCCTCTGGTCCTTCTTTAGATGGACCGTCCATCACACCTCCTTCTACCCATCAATAATTTCTCCATCCTCCTACTCCTCCTTCCTTTGTCACCTTTATACCTGAAGGTGCACAACTCGAAGGTCCCTTTCTCAATAAATTTGAGGATGAGTCAGAAATTACCACCATCCATTCAGTTTTGGCAGTTGCCTCTCACATCCACAGGACTGACTCTTCTAGTCCTGTCTCTAAAAAGAGGAAACTCTCTAACACTCTTGCTCTTCCCACCGAACCTAAATTTCCTCCTCTTTGGTTTTCCCTCACAGTTGAAAATCGGAGAAAACCATTCCACTGTGAATATCTCCAAAAATGTATCTTTGCCACCCTTTTTGATATTTCTTTTTCTCAACCTCACTGATCACCTCAATGTTGTCCTTCCCTATAATCACTTTTCAAAAGCCGATCAATCCAAAATCTTCCAAATGGCTGAATGCAAGACTGAAGATCAGTGGGCTAAAGGGCATAAGGCTCTCTACAAGAAGTTTCTTCTTATGAAGTCCGAATGGTTTCCACCCCAGGATCATCCACTCACTCTCTCTGAGTGGTTTGTCATCCATCATCAGTCTACCTGGGCGCCTTTTATTCAAAAGGAAGTTAAGCTCATCAGGTACTTCCAGCTCTTCAATGGCAATCGGTATCTTCACAAGCTACCTGAAGTGCAGTTGGGTCAATTCAGGGAGCCATTGCTTTGTTGAAAGCTGAAAATTCAGTAAATTGCTCCTTCAAAGTGGATTTCGCTACCTTGCAAATTCCAGACACTGTGTTTCTCCCTAAGCTGCACTCCTTGGTCATAGACTCCTCAGTTGGTCCTGTAATTTTTGATAGATTTGCTCATGCCATGGGTAGGATCTCAGCTCAGCAGGGTCGTCTCTCCTCCTTCCCAAGATTCATCTTCAGAGAATATCATCTAGGTCATATTTCCTCTGAAGTTCTTGCGCCTTTGCTATCTGAATGTGAAAGGCTTTCTCCTATTGACTGGGAAAAGCACTATAATCAGTCTACCCTTCAGCTGGAATGAATCAACAGCTCCTTGTTCAAAGAAGGGAAACCTACTCTTATAGCTGAAGCCTTTTTGGACATGAACTCTATCAATTTACTTCAGGACCCTTACCTTCAGTGGGTCGAGCGGCACAAGCTGTTTTTGGCCTTGAAGAAAGATCTTTTGCAGCATCAGATCCACTACCCTGTCAATGTCAACCAATTTCTTTGGTTTGCCAACTTTGGATCTTTCTTCTCCTTCAAAGAATCTCTTGGCAAAGATGAATATGCTAATTTTCTAGAAGATCAATGCCAACTTCACATCAAGAGGATGCTTCCAGACATGGGGTCATCTTACTCTATTGCTTTTGGGGTTTTCCAGACCTATTTTGAGGAGCAGGAATGCAAGGCTTTGCGCATTATTCAGCGGCATGCCTCACTTCTATCTCCTGCTTTCTACCTTCATGTAACCCCTCAAGATAAATAGAAAAGTTCGTTGCTCTTATCTCTCTTCTTTGTCTATCAATGATTCCTTTTGTTTAATGACAAAAAGGGGGAGAAATATAAGATTTCTGAAAAACATCTCTTATATTTTATTTAGAAATCTATTTAGATTTATTTCAGAACATCTTTTATTGTTGCTATATTTTGTCATCACCAAAAAGGGGAGATTAATGATCAGATTTCTCTCATGTAATTTAAATGAATTAAATATCTATTTTGGTGATTAACAAAACTAAGATAATGTGCATTTCTAACAAATCTTCTATAAGATTTAAGCACAGGAAATCTAACAAAGAAAAACAAGCTAAACTGGTAAGTATTCTTCATACCAGCATTTACAGTTCAAAGCATATAATTTTCTAAGTACACATCGACTCTCTAGTTGTTATAACGATTTCCTTAGAATCATAACAATTTCCTCATTCACATCGATTTTGGTTCTATAATGATTTCATAAGTCATCACTATTCTATTGAAGTCTATCTCATAACGATTCGCTAAGAGATCGCAACGATTTGCCTCTCATAACGATTCGCTAAGAGATCGCAATGACTTGGCTCATAACGATTTGGTCGTTGCATCGATTTGATAAGTGAGAACAACGATTTGCTCTCACAATGACTTGGTTCATAACGATTTGATCGTTGCATCGATTTGATAAGTGAGAACAACGATTTTCTCTCACAACAACTTGGTTCATAACGATTTGGTCGTCGCATCGATTTGATAAGTGAGAACAATGATTTGCTCTCACAATGATTTCAGTTTCACAACGACTCGTTAAGTTTGATAATGATTCGATAAGTTACACAACGACTCAGTCACTGTAACGATTCATTAAGTTACACAACGACTTGGTCGCAGTAACGATTCAATACATTAAACAACAATTTGTTCACTATATCGACTCGATAAGTGAAACAACGATTTGCTCATAACGATTTGTTGATAGTATCATAACGATTCGATTATTAATGCATAACAACTTGTGTGTATATCAAATTGTTTATGAATGTATACGATTCACATGAACAACGACTCATTCACACATCGGTTTCATAAGCTATGCTCATATCGATTTCATTGTCTATATTGACTTGATATTCAAACCTATTCTCAGATAATTTGAAAAGTCAATGTCTTCCCTTGCTTTTCTCTCACATCCATGTATTTATTATGACTGGTCATTGTAGACACCCATTTCTAACCTATAAGTGGAGCAAAATCCCTTGTCGCATCATTGACGCCCCACGTTGGCTCATCATCGTCAAGCTGGCTTTCTCCGATCATGACATCATTCTGATTAATTCACCGCCCTGGAGGATTCTTCTGGTCAAGTCAAACAAATATCTCTCACTATTTCTCTGAACATAAAGTCCGACATTTCATCTGAAGGCTGTGCATAGAGTTTCGGATGCATTACATGCCAAAATCCAGAAAAGTCTAGAAGGCGACAGGAGCTGTATCGCGTTCCTGAAAACGACAGTCCCTATGTCGCATTCATAAATCCGTATTTTTAAACCCCTCAAAAATTGCAAAATGACTTAAGTCAGCCTTCCATATGAGGAAGGCGACGTATCGAACCGTCGCCTTCAGGAAAACGACAATGTGGCTGTCGCCTTTTGGACTTTAAACAGGAAACTCAATCCGAGCCTGATTTGGACCCATGCTATTGATGGTAATTGCTTCTTTTGGATGTCCAAATCAAGTCCAAATCCTCTCAAATTCGGAGCAGACCTTCCTAACATGCTCCTTTCCGAGTTCCAATGGCCCTTGCATAGCCATACTTGCCCATAGTCGGACTCTTGCCCATTATTCCTCTCAGAACCTGTCCGGGAATAATCACCCATAAAAACCTTATTTCTCCATCGTTTTGGGCAGGGCCGGAGCCATTAGTTCGGGGATCCAGAGATCTTCATCTTGGAAGAAGAGAACTTTCTCTCCAGACGACTCAGAAGAGCCCCCCAGGGCGTTTTCCCACCGGCTATCCAATCTCCTCTCCCCTTTTCTCTTTGTTTCATTCAATTCATGCATGCATAGTTCATTTTCTTCTTCTAGTCTAGCATTAGAACACGAAACACACACCCATCCTTAGCACCCCCAGGGGTTAAAAGCCCCAATCTCATGAGTTCCCCCCATAATAGTTCATGTACATGCACTTTTCATTGAATAGGTCTATTGCACACGAATTCTGATGGGTTTTTCTTGTGTTTAAATCATCTTGGCAGGTGTTTGAAGGCAAGAACGAAGTGAGGCTCCTGTCCCTTGGCCGGCTGAGGAGCAGGAAGACGAGAATCCACATCTCTGTCCCTCTGAAGAGAAGGCGACAAGGCCACTGTCGCGTTCAAGAAGGCGCCTTAGCCTCTGTCGCGTTCATGAGAAAGGAAGGCGACACTGCATCTGTCGCTTTACCAGGTACGCCTTCTCTTCACTTTTCTTTTCCAAGGTAGTCAGTCCTCCGTCCACATCTACGAGGCGATTACTCTGGTGGCGATCACGGTCAGTTCCTAATCCCTACACTCTCAATTTTTAATTCAAAAGGGGATACCAATCCCGTGATTACACCTTTTGGCGATCACGGTGGGACCACTTGTACCCATCACGCTCGTTCTTCCTTTCCCTGCCGTCCTTGTCCTTTAATGGGTGTTGTGTTGTCAGCTTTTGTTTGTTCAGTTCTGTTCTTTCAGGTTTGTTAGTGCTCTGCTGGTCTGGGTGAGAAGGCGACATCCGCCACGTCGCAACCAGCGTAGCGACGCGGGCTACGTCGCGATCAGGTACGCAGTCTGTCCGTACACCTATTTCCTTTGGTTGAGTATTGCTCGAGCCTGTGAAGAAAGCGACGGGGTTGTTGTCGCTACACAGAAGGCGACGGGGTGATAGTCGCATTCAGGTCAGTACCCTGGTCCATTGACCTATCTTGTAAATTTGGGTTTGCTTTCACATACTCCATCCAGGTTTCATCATATCATGCCTCTTCCATGTTATTGAGAGATTGCCAATCTTGTATTTTATAGGATTGATTGATTTTTCGTGCATAATTAGGGTTTAATCACTTTCTGTCCACTGCGAGAAGGAAAGCGATAGGCCTTGTGTCGCGATCTTGGTCGCGACATCATTCTTGTCGCCTTCTTCCTCTGAGGGTGATTAGTCCTAATTCTCGTTGTGTTAGCACTAGGATTAGAATTTTGCATGCACTCCGGTGCACATAGGATTTGCATACATCTTTCCATGTTCGTAGCATAAGTTTCCTCCTCAGCGACATTCGCTCTCTCGGCCACATACTCCTTGTGTCCGACTAGAGCGCGCGCTTGAGGGCCTCCGTAAGTCCTCGCTGACCGTGGATTCCCACACGGTCGCCGGGCTGGTTGTACCCGTCGCCACCTAGGATTGAGTCTAGACTCATTTGGCAAGGTAGAGAGAACTCTAGTCATACCCGAAGTTGGAAACCCTCTCCCATTTAGGAAACCCTTCCTTATTTGGAGAGAACTTGCTAAAAGTCAAAATCACTAAAAGGCAAACCTGAACCAAATAAAAGAAACCATCATCATTGCCAACTGCTTGCTTTGGGTGAGACGTTTTCTCTTTCCTTTTGTCTGCAAAAGATTGTTTGTTTAGGAAACTAAGAGTCTGTCCAGGTTAGGTTGTCTCTCAAATCTGGAAATGCTTTCTCCGAGTATGGAGTCTTTCTTGAACCCAATCTACAATAGTGAGAATCCCGACGCTGCCTTCCATAATCCCCAGGATTACGAGGAGTCCCTACCCCATGATCTCTTCGACGAGGTGGCCCGGCCTTGGGTCGCCACCGTCCATATCTCTGAGGGTCGCCATCGTGACGAGGGCAGCCCGTCTCGGAACACCCACCCTCCTCAGTCAGATGATCAAGCTGCTCAGCTTCTGCGTCTAATTCCACAGCTTGATCAGTCTCAAATTCAAACTCTCATGACGGCTCTCAAAGGAAAGGCCGCCTCCTCACCCTCACCCAGGCGGGCGCATCACGCCCTGCAGCAGCTACTTCCGCCCCCACGTCTCCATGGACAAGCCGACAACACCCCCATCTGGCCGCGGACTATCCGATTCACGCCCTTCGAATCTGAGCACTACATTCCCCGTGAGTCGAGGCCCCGGTCTCCACCTTACCAGCCGTGTTACTCTCCTCACCGTCCTGAGCCACGCGCCAGGCCCATCTCTCGTGCCTCATCCATCTACGCTCAGCCGTCCGCCGCACCGAACATGATGTCCGAGTGGGCGTCCATCAAGAAGGAGCTCCAAGAGCTCCGCAAGCAAGTCGACCCTAGGCAGCACCACAATGTGCACATGCCTAATTTCAATGGTCTGTGGGTCCCCTCTCAATCCGAGCTGCCAAAGTACCGAAAATACAATGGCTCAGGCAATCCATATATCCACATCAAGGACTTCATCTATGAGTCCGCGCCTTACCAGCACGACCGCCGTCTTATGGCATATCTCTTCCGCCGGTCGCTGGACGGGCATGCTCTGGATTGGTTCTATTCCCTGTTACCCGAGGACGCTGAAGACTTCGCTGTGGTGAAGGCT